>JBBGZY010000909.1:5922500-6522500 GCA_037952925.1 Lithobates clamitans
TTCTGAAGATGTTTTATATATATATATATATATATATATATATATATATATATATATATATATATATATATATATATATATATATATATATATATATATATATATTATAATTTTTCTATTCTGTTCCATTGTTTTTCTATTATTTTTTATTCTAATCTTTTCTATTTGAATGTGAATTAATACTATACAAAATTCAAATTTTCGGAAAATGGTTATATAGACATAGAATGAAATCAAATTGTAATAGAAAAAAGACTAGAATAGAAAAAACAATAGAACAGAATAGAAAAAAAAAAATATATATATATATATATATATATATATATATATATATATATATATAATCATTTTCCGAAATTGGAATTTGGCACAGAATGAATTCAAATAGAAAAGATTAGAATAGAATATATTATATTTTTTTTCTATTCTGTTCTATTGTTTTTCTATGCTATTCTGTTCTATTATTTAAAATTCACTTTCATTCTATACGAATTTTGAATTTCGCAAAATGGTTATATATAGTTTACTTTTTCAAATGCGGTCAAATTTTTTCGAATACGGGCGAATTTTTCGAATTTGAATACGAAACTAAATTAATCCAGAAAACGAATGTAATGAATGCAACAAATTTAACAAACGAATTTAGTTAAATAACGAATCGAAACGAAATAAAACTAATCGAATGTTTTCATCCTGCACATGTCTACAATCCACCTAAGATTCTGGAGCTGAGGCAGGAGAGGGGGGAGGAGAGAGGGGACAAGAAGAAGAGGAAGGTAAAGAGAGTAGAGGAGAGAAAACCAGTAAAAGTACACAGGAAGTAAATCTAGAACTTCAAACTACATATGTGATTGTAGAAGGATTGCACGCAAAAATCTGCGGTGCGTGTACAGGGGCGCACGCGGGGCCCAACACGCGCGTGCACGTCACCCAACAAAGGGCAACAACAATCGGGGGTGTGGGGTCACATGGCGTCCCGTGGGGGGGTTGTGTAGCACGGACATCAGATATGTGCATACAGTGCATACCAAGCAAGAAGGGGGGAACCATCTGGATGCTCGCACTGCGGGCACTGTGCATATAACCATGATATGTTCACAGAATAAAACTGTAGCTTAGTAATAAAAGCTAAAACCTCTTAGTGAACTGAAACTAAATTGCTGTTATGCCCCGTACACACGGTCGGACATTGATCGGAGATTCCGACAACAAAATCCTAGGATTTTTTCCGACGGATGTTGGCTCAAACTTGTTTTGCATACACACGGCCGCACAAAGTTGTTGGAATTTCCGATCGCCAAGAACGCGGTCACGTACACCACGTATGACGAGACTATAAAAGGCCATTTCAGAACCAAGCGCGGCACCCTTTGGGCTCCTTTTGCTAATCTTGTGTTAGTAAAAGTTTGGTGAGAGACGATTCGCGCTTTTTAAGACTCGTGGTTTTCAGATCGTTTTCTGCTGTTCAGTTTGTGCTTGTGGGTTTGTATCTGCTCTTCAGTGCATGCAGTGAGTTAGTATTTGATTATTCATTGCGTTCTTGTCCACTCATTGCCGTTTTTCAGGTCGCTCTTCACAGGCCTTGCTGTTCTTCAGTGCGTTCTGTTACTTCGTTCTGAGCAGCCGACCGTTTTCTAGCCATGTTGCGTATACGTACTCCTGGTAGAGTTCGTGCTGTGTGGGGGCTTGGTGTTAGGGTCTTGACCTTGACACAAGTCAAGTCCATGAACAGGGTGGGGAGGAGTTCATGGACCAAGAATTGGTTGCTTCAGCGTGACCAGTTCTGTCATATGCCTTTGCTCCGTGAGATCCGTGAGAATAATCCTGATGATTTCAGGAACTTTCTCCGGATGACGGACCCCGTATTTCACCGTTTGTTGGCTTTGCTGACCCCTATATCAGCAGGCAGGATACCTGCATGAGGCAAGCCATCACTCCGGAGCAGAGGCTCGTCACCATCCTGCGGTACTTGGCGACGGGGAGAAGCCTGCAGGACTTGAAGTTCTCGACAGGCATCTCCCCCCAGGCTCTGGGGATCATTATCCCAAAGACCTGTTCTGCCATCATCCAGGTCCTGCAGAAGGAGTATATTAGGGTAAGATTTGTATCCTTTAATATCACATTTTATTGTATTTAATGTTTGCTAATGTATTGTATTTATTTTCTAATTCCCTAATTACCATGATTGGAATATGCTGTGACTGTCCCCCTTGTCCTCATGCATGCTGGATTTTTATGTAATTATTTTTTTGTCCTTCATACATATTTGCCTTCACTTACCTCCCCAGCATGCTCTCCTGCCCCTATATTCACCTCATGTATTCACTTAACAATGTATTTTATCAGCTTCATGGTAGTGCTTTACCCCAAACACCCCCTAAAATGTTTAGAAATGTGATTTGTGCTTTAAATTCAGGCAGAGTGCCAGAGGCTTTTTTTGGGTGTCCCCAAATCATTTGGAACCCTCCCTCCCCCCAACTGCTAAGTCAGCTGATACCAATTCTCTATCTATCCTCAATCATCTATCTGATGACTTTGCCAAACCCATACACACTATACCCATTTCTTTTGTGGTCAGATTTATGGAGGAATTCCCCAAAGCATGTAGTGCAAGGGCCTGCCTGTATACTTTCAAATGGTACTGTTTCAAGTTTTTGTATACTATTATTATCTTGATAGGTAATAGCAGAATGTCCAAATGTGCTAAAATGTTTACAGTGTGTATTTATATATTTGTATTATGACACTTCTTACCTGTCCAGTGGGCTGCCAATAGTGTAACTAAGGAGTCTGTTCAAAGTAATACCCATTATTTAGGCATTTATTTAGGCATTCATATCTCAATGAAGTGGAGAGGGTTACCTGTCACAGAGCCCCCCCCCCCTATAATGTTAGAAATGGCCCAGGAGAGGGGGGAATCTGATAGGTGTACCTTATACTTTGGTCTTAAAAAATTCCCTCATAAAAATGTTAGCTTGATGTTGGGCAAGAATGTTTGTGTCTAATCTGCTTTCCATGTTTATGTGCAAAATGACTAATTTTTTATTTTGTTTTGACTCCACAGTTTCCTTCCACGCCACAGGAATGGCAGACTGTGGCCTCCCACTTTGCCCAGCGGTGGGACTTTCCTAACTGCGGAGGGGCAATTGATGGGAAACATGTCCACATTGTCCCACCACCCAACTCGGGGTCATACTATTACAACTACAAGGGGTTCAATAGTATTGTGATGTTGGCGGTGGTGCCGGCTAATTAAGAGTTCCTGTATGTGGACGTGGGGAAGAATGGCCGGATGTCCGATGGTGGAGTCATCGCCCAGACAGAGTTTTACAGGCATCTCCAGAATGGCAGCTTGGACTTGTCACCTCCAGAAGACAATGTGGAAGGACTCCCATTCGCCTTCGTTGCGGATGAAGCATTTGCACTGGGGGACCATCTTATGCAGCCATTCCCAATGAGGACCCTCACCCCAGACCAGAGGGTTTTTAATTACCGGCTGGCCAGAGCCAAAAGAGTGGTAGAGAACACGTTTGGAATCATGGCCAGCCAGTTCTGCCTATTTCTTACACCCATACATATGGCAGAGTACAAACTGAATCACATTATCCTGGCATGCTGTATTCTACACAACTTTTTACGGAAACATTCTGCCAACTATGCTGGCTCAGTTGGGCCTGAGCGTGGAATTCCTAATGAACCAACCCTGACGGCGCTTGAAAGTGGCCGTCCTGGCTTGCCCCCCGAGTGCCCGTGATGTCCGGCTAAGATACCTTAAATTCTTTGCGGGTGGGGGGCCATCAATATGCCAGACAATGTCTAAAACATTTTTTAAATAAAAAAAATAATAAACCAAGGTTTGGTGACATTTCCTGCTTGTGTTTGTTTTAGCTGACCCTGAGAGAAATGTGGTGAGTCCTGAAATTGGTGTGATTGTGTAACCTTACAAAGCACTGTTGGGTGTTATTTCCTAAAGGCAAAGACACTTTGCACTACAAGTGTACTTGAAACTGCACTGAAACTGCACTTGTAGTGCAAAGTGGATTTCCCCTCAGGAAATAACACCCATTGTCACAGAAAACACTCATTACAGCACAACCAAAGTTTTGTAACGTTGAGACAATAATCCACACAATCTTGATTAACAATCTTTTTAATACCAGCACAATCACATGTGCATTTAGAAAAGGTTTTTAAAACAAACCAAGATGTTTTTGTCTAACAATTTTTGGGGTCACATTAGAAAAATTAGAAATGTCCATTTTAGATCAAACAGGCATATTTAAAACCAACAAGAAAGACACAAATCTTGAACTTACAAAGTTCACATTTGGTAGAACTTGAAGGCAATATCAGACATGAGTATTTACAAACTGAGTTTGATATTGCGTTCAGATGGGGTGAAGTCACCCCAGGAAAAGCCAAATTTTGAAGATGCACACAAATTTAAGAATGTCAACATGTGCTAGCTGCCATAATGGGGGATCAAGGGACGTGTTTTGGGGGTGCAACCCCTTCCTCACAGCTACTTTATTATTGAGGAAGGGGTTGCACCCCCAAAACGCGTCCATTGATCTCCCGTGATGGCAGATAGCACATGTTGACACACTGTGTGCATCTTCAAAATTTGGCTTTTCTAATATTTGTAAAACAATTTTCAAAAATTGTAGCACACCAAAAAACAAAGGGATTTGGAGGGCTTTTAAACTCGCCCTAAAACATCAATGATGTTCTTATTTTTTTGAAGAACATCATTGATGTTTTTCTTGATGTTTTCCAATGCAACATTACACCCCATGATCTCCCCGATCAGGATCTGTGCACTTTCAGAGGTGAAAGGATCAGGATCCACAACATCACGATCACCTAAAAAGAGAGAAACCAAAAAAAAAAAAAAACAGGTATTATAAATATGCTGGCATCCATCTCTTACCTGAGCCTGTGGTCTCAGACACTCACCTGTTGTGGTGACAATTTCCACTACGTCTTCCTCCTCCTGCTATTCTTGTCTTTGGGGGATTTCACCTTCTTCCAGAGGTGGGTGGTCCCCTCGGATGAGGGGTGTCCTCTGAGTCTTTTATCCCCTATGTAAAAAAAAATAGGTATACTTAGCACACAGATATTTAATGTCAGAACTATAAATATGAAGCATTGCTTGGAAGTGGGGTACAATTGTCTATTTTGGCAGAGTTCCAAGATGTAGCATTTTTATTGTCCTTTGTCAAGCTTCAATACTTTACCTGTCTTGTACAAGCTTCACAGATGAAGACCCCCCTATAGTATACACTGGAGCACCTGAGTGGGCCCCCTAATAAAAAGGGTGTTCTTGTGTCCCACACTAGTGCGCCAGCGTCCAGATGTGAAAACTGCTGCTGAGTGTCCTCTCCTTACACAGAATCTAGTTGGCATTTCATTCTAGTAACAAACACATCTACACCACCCAATTCTTTTCACACAAGTAGGCCCCAAAAAATAATGGCAACTGCATATGGCCAAACGAACTATGTTTGATACGAATGAATAATGTGCCCATGAGCATGAAAGTTGCCATTTTAAACTGGATAACAGTTATTAAGAAGAGCACATGGAGCAGCACGAACATAATAAACATAAAGAATAGGAACACAGCACAACTACTTACTTTTTTGCAGCACTCTCCGGATCTTTCTGTACTGCTCGTGTTCTCTTAATTTGAGGTCCAACCACCTCTTCCTGAGCTGATCTTTCGATCGTCGTACCCCGAAATTCCGGTGCAGACTCTTGACTACTTTCGCCATTATCTTGGCCTTTCTGACATTGGGGTTAGGGTAAGATCCATACTTTCCATCATAGTCGGCCTTCTTCAGGATGCTGACCATCTCCAACATCTCCCCAAAGGACATTTGATGCCTTATATCATCTCCTTCTGGATTGGGACGTTTCAGGCTCCGGGCTTTCCTCCTCCTCCTCCTCCTCGTTGCTGTAATTATCAGACACCTGCTGTGTTTCCGCCATGTGCTCTTCGCCACTGCGCCGAACGAGAAGGGGTGGGGAATAGACTAGAAAGAACGTCAAAGGCGGGCAGAGTTTCACGCATGCGCAGTGTCTATAAAGCGTAACGCGTGCGTAGTACATACGATTTGTGAGTGGAGGAAGGAGTAACGGAGACACCGATCGTGATTGCGAAGGTAAGATTTTACATTGGGCCTATACTGCTTCTAGATTGAGGCCTGTATTTGCAAAAGTTTAGTAGACTTTAGGCTGACATTAGGGTTTGTCTTGTGTTGTGTCTTGCAGTGAAAATGGATATCTTTAGAGAGGATGAATTTATGGCCACATTCATTGATATGTACAGGGAGCTGCCTTGTCTGTGGCAGATAAACCACGACATTATAAGAACCAAACAAAGAGGAAGGCAGCGCTGGATAGTTTGTTAGAATTTGTGAAGACGGTGATCCCCACAGCAGACATCCTCTATTTGAAGGTTCTAATTGGTGGCCTGAGGAGCACATATCTAAGGGAGCGCAAGAAGGTCCAGCATTCCCAGAGATCCGGAGCAGCAGATGACATCTATCTCCCCATGTTGTGGTACTATGACAGGCTGCATTTTCTGGCAGGTCAGACTGAACCCGGCCCATCACTCTCCAGTCTTCCTTCCATGCTTCCTTCCCCCCCAGCTGGGGCTTTTGACGCCCAACCTGGGCCCTCCAGGCAGCAACATGTGGAGGAACCCAGATTGAGCCAGGTATAGCATTCTTCTAAATATTTATGGTTGTCCAATCAATGATGTTAACTGGATGTTAGTTTGGAGTACTACTAATTTACGATTGTGATTGATGAAGCAAAAACTAAAACCATGTCTCTTTTTCATACACAGGGAAGTCTCAGCCAGGAGGTGGCTGGGTCAAGCAGGCTGCCTGATATGCAGGTCCCTCCCCTACACCTGCAAAGAGAAAGTGCCAGGAAGAGGAGTAATCTGGAGGAGGCTGCCATAGGCCTCATTTGGAACACAGAGGCCCTGAGAACCCCCCACACTGTGGAGGAGGACTTTGCTGGCAGAACTGCCTGCAAAATGATGCGGCTGGAGGAGGTCCAACGACTCCTGTGTGAGTTCCTAATTTTGGAAGCTCTCAATAAGGGGTTGAGGGGCAAAATAACATGTGCTACCCACATTTGTGACCTCACTCATGGTCCTCCTCCTTCTCCTCCTCCTCCTCCAGGTCCTACTCCTCCTCCTCCTACTCCTCAAGGTCCTACTCCTCCTCCTGGCACATCTCCCACACCAGAGCCACAGCGTGGAAGGAAGCGTCTGAGGAAGACCAGAGAGTGATGGCCTGGGTTCAGTCTGGTCTGGCAAAAGATACAGCCTCTTGTAGTACCACAGCCTGGGGACACAGATGTCATCTGCTGCTTTCCGGATCTCTGGGACTTCTAGACCAGACTGCACTCCCTTAGATATGGACTCCTCAGGCCACCAATTTTGCTGGTAAAGAATTGATGTGTGCCCTGGGGGTCAAAGGCTTTGCCAACTTCAACTGTTTATCCAGCGTTACCTCCCTCTTTGTTTGGTTGTGAGCCCTTAATAAAGGAATTTTTGTTTCAATTATACACGCCTATGTGTGTTTTCCTTAAAGGACAGTTTGTTTGTGAGGAGGCAGGTACATTTCAAAAATACAATGTGAAATTAACAAGAGATACCAACACCAAACAACCTCCTTGAGATTAAATAATACAAGATATCAATGGTGTTGTGGTAACTTGACACAAAACACACACAAAAATATTATGGAGTAAAACACACAAAAAAAAACAATAAAAACACAGCCTTAAAAAAAGACAAACACCCAAAAAAAAAAAAAACAGCCTTGAAAAAAACATAAAATATTTAAAAACAACCCCAAAAAAAATTGGTCAGATGTGACAAATGTAAATATATTGAGGGAATCCCAATAAGTAATAAAGAAATAAGTTTGTGAGAAGTCTGTGTGAATACGAGCAGCAAAACTACTTCATTCTTCTCACATTATAAAGAAGCAGAGAGTGCGCTGCATTAAACTATTTTTGACATTGCAGTGTGACGAAAGTGCTGTATCCATTCCGAACGCTAATTTTACCAGACCGAGCTGTTCCGTCTCGGAATTTCTTCTGAGCATGTGTGGCACTTTGTGCGTCGGAAATGGCCATACATGGTCGGAATTGACGCGATCGGATTTTGTTGTCGGAAAATTTTATAGCCTGCTCTCAAACTTTGTGTGTCGGAAAATCCGATGGAAAATGTCCGATGGAGCCCACACACAGTCGGAATGTCCAACAACACGCTCTGATCGGAAATTTTCCATCGGAAAATCCGACCGTGTGTACGGGGCATTAGGCAGAGAAAATAATGTTCAACCAGTCTAAGGACTGAGATAACAAACATAGCCATCGATATGATACTTGTGTGCAGTGGTCAGGGGTTATACAGTACCCCCCCATAAAGGCCACGAGGCAACACCATAGGGGAAGTACCCCATCTGTGCTGAAGAGCCCGATGTGGCAGAGCAGCGTTTCCAATCCACTTTCTTGCCAGCCAGGAAGTTCCAGAGGATTGATGTTGAGGTCCATACAGAACTTGTCTAAGTCATCTGGGAAGTGGAGAACAGCGGTTTTGCCATCCCTGTTCACTATGAGTGCATCCGGAAATCCCCACCTGTAGTTGATAGAAGCAGAGTGCAGTTTATCTGTCAGGGGTTTAAGGGCCCTACGTCGCTCCAGGGTTTCCCTAGCCAGGTCAGGGAAGGACAGAGTAGCCCCATCGAAATCCAGGCTGGCTGCTTATCTTGCCTTCCACATGATGAGCTCTTTCTCTTTGTAGTAGTGGACCCTGCAAATGACGTCTTGCGGGGTGTCTGAGGAGAGGTTGTGGGGGCGAAGGGCCTGGTGGACTCTGTCCAATTTCAGTGGATGATCCACCAGGTTGCCCAGCAGGCTGTTAAAGATACCATGGATGGAGACGGGGAGGTCATCGTCCCTGGTCACCTCAGGTAGGCCTCTGATCCGTATATTGTTACGCCTGTTATGGTTCTCTTGGTCTTCCATTTTGTACAAAGCCATCCTGTGAGCAATAGTGAGATTGCAGGTAGTAGTCTGCAGGCTTCTAATGGCTACTGTGTGGCGATCTAGGTACTGCTCTCTTTCCTCCACTCGCTCCAACACTTGTGACAAGTCGGAGTGGACCGCGGAGATTTCTTTCTTTATGGCCCTCTCGAGGCTAAGTAGCATGGAGGCCAGCTCTGTTTACCAGCGTTGTGACTTCCGATTGCCTGGGTGAGCTCCTGTCTCCATCTGAGCCAACAGAAGAAGCTGGGGACCAGTGTCTGGGTTCAGGCCTATGTTCGGAGGCGGAGCCAGAGCCCATGTCATGTGGAGAGCAGCCTAGTCTGTCCGTATCAATGAATTCCTCCGGTTCCATGGCCAGGAAGCATTTAATGGAGCCCGTAGGTGTGTTTTTCTTTTACAGGGTCTTACCTGTTCTCTTGCCCATGGTGACCACGCTGAGATAGCTGTCTGATATCAAGGTAAGATTATTATTATTATGGGTGCCAGTGCTGGAGCTCTCAGGAGAAGCGTCCTCACTGCTTCATGCCAAAATCACGCCCCCTTAGATTGCATACAATTAAAGTAAGTTTGACCAACACTATTATTGTTTCCCTTTAGGATTACAAAGTCAGTATCTTGGAAATTCTTGTCAAACTTATTCATAAAGCTTCCTATACACTATAATCTCTAACTGTACAATCTCTTTCAGATATACCAACAACTGTGTAGTTCAAGAGCCTGCCTAACTGGATACCAATTAAATTAATTGTTTTTAGGTTAAGCTGGTTATGATGGATTAAAAATTAACCAGTTCAGCAAGGACCATCCAAATTTCGATCCATTTATGGCTATTTCCACTCAACAGAAGATGATTTAATGATCAACTTCTGTCAAACATGAATGTTGAAAAAACTCTCGTGATCAGCAGCTACAGCCTATTGGTTGCAGCGCTAATCAGTGTATTCTGACAGCGAGTCCCCGCAGTGGCTACTCATGGCAAAATACAGATCCCCAGCCCTTATTTGTTAAAAGCATTTTAAAGGTGTGCATCATACTGTATTCAAAACTTCAAGTGTAGCCTTAATGCATCCCACAAGCATGTATTTTCAATTTTGCCCTCTAAGCTGTATTAAAAGATCCCCTCTCCATGGCAATACCTTCTAGTTTTGCCTTTTTTAATAAAAGCTAACAAATTGCAAAAAGCTCATACAAAATAACAAAGATATTGCTCATACAGAATTGAATAGGGTTAAACGTTATTTTCAGATTTAGGGTTTTGGTTTTTTTTGGGTGGGGGGTTTGCCTGGGTTCACCCATGCCATGTACACACGACCGGACTTTCCGTCAGAATAAACTCTGACGGTCTTTCCGACGGAGTTCCGCTGAAACGGACTTGCCTACACACGATCACACCAAAGTCCGTTCTTTAGAACGCGATGACGTACGACAGGACTAGAAAAGGAAGTTCAATAGCCAGTAGCCAATAGCTGCCCTTGCATTCTTTTTGGTCCGTCTGAATAGCATACAGACGAACGGTTTTCCCGATAGGAGTTGATTCCATCAGAAAGATTTAAAACATGTTCTATTTCTAGGTCCATCAGAATTTTTGAAAAAAAAAGTCTGCTGAAGCCCACACATGATCGGAATATCCGATGAAATGATTCCGTCTGACCTTTTCTGCCGGAAAGACCGGTCGTGTGTACGCGGCATGAGCCTTCTGCAAAGTAAACTTTGCTTAGCTGACTCATCACTGAGTCTTTTGTGACAGTTCATTGAGGTCAACTGTACAGTCTACAGTGCTGGGACATGGTATTTACCTAATTTAATGCTCAGATGGTATTTCTCTAAGGGTGGGTAAAGGCTTTCCCTTTATAACCATATACTGTAGCTCTTTTCAAATGGTCAACAAAGAATGAAATTAAGCAATGTTTTTTATTGTTTGTAGCTTCAACATTACCACTCCCCTAAACCCCAAATAGTAGAAGTTTGCATATGGAAGAATGTATATAGTGGGAAAGAATGAACCAGATATGGCAGGAAAAAAAGGAAGAAAATTGAAGCAAGAAAACATAATCTTTTTTTGTGTAATTTAAAAGATTCACTACAGATTTGCCAAACATATTCAGTAAATTGAAAATATTGCAACAGCCAAAGCCCCCCTTGCCTTGATTTATTGGGCAGGGTGGGGTCACTTCTTGTTTTGTAGCTGTTATGAACTTTATAATAAATCTATTTCTTCATCTCACCTGGAGCCGATATTTCTTCCAAATTGCAAAGAGTTCCTAAATTGAAACAAATGTTCTAGCTCATGGCATTTGATGGGAAGGTTTGACACAACGGGTCACCCGTCTAGACTTATTGCCTTACCTGGGACACCCTTTGAAAGTTCCCTTCTTAACTCATGTTACGTTCAAGTCATAAATTCAAATTTTAATAAAACTAGTGTCAAGAGCTAGGTATGAACAAACTTATTAAAAGTGTTTTTTTTTTTCACCTACTGAACAGATTTTTTTTTTTCAAAACTTCATATGTTTTCACAAGTTGGGTGCAAGATGTCAGAGTATCTACATCACAAGACCAAAGACTGAATTAACCAGTGGTGATTAACCCATTACCTACTATACTTTTAAATATTTGTCTATGCAGTTATTTTGGTTCAGAGATATCTCAGTTCTATACATTTTAGCATTTCTAGTTTAACTCATGTTAAACATTGTCTTTTTTGGAGGGCAGCAGATAGAGCTTTAATTTGGTAGCAGATTTGGATGCATATATTTGTTTCCTAGGCTTTAATTACACAATTTCCTGTAATGTTTCCCTAGGCAACTTTTGTGTAATTTGCACATACCCAGCAAATTATCCAATATTATGTTCAGCAAAACCTTTGGATATCACATAATACTTTGTGGGCATGTGGATCTGGTTAGTGGAGACTTGATTCAGTCCTCTATGCTGCTTTGTAGCAACAAATCATTTGTAATCAGCCATCAACAGTTACTGTATCTACTGATGCAGTAAGTAAAGGTGGATACACACAGATAGAAATTTAGCCAGTTCATGAGGGATCGACCAAATTTTGATCTGTGTATAGCCCTCCCTGTCCACCAATTAATTTCTGTTGAGCAGGACTATTGGAAAACTTTCATTCAATCAGTGGCTGCAGTGATAATCAGCTTATTCTGACAGTGGAGGAGTTCCCGCTTTTAGAATACAATAGCACAGAGGAGAGCATGCCTCCATCCACCTCGCCTGTATGGATAGGGGAAAGCTTTACTTTTTTTTTTTTTTTTTTCTCCAGCCCACCGGCTAAATGAAAAATAATTGTGCACTCAACTTTACAGATCAGAGCTGTATTGTAAATTCACAGGAAGTAATGTGACATTGCACGTGAAATCACATCATTTTCACTGTAAATACAATGTTGAAGCATTGTGTTTATAGGTTCTGCTGTAGAGAGCTACTATAAAGCAGTCTGTAGCAGGATCTGAAACCCAAGAGCTGATGTGTATACCTCGCTAAACTCAGTAACTGGTTGTCACTGACAGGTGACAGATCCAGTACACTGATGTATTATGTACAATTTCTTTTCAGAATGTCAACCTACACATATCTCATAGCTACTGCAGATAAGTTCGGAAAGTCAACACAGTTATGTGCATTTAAATGGAAGAAACACTTGTCAAAGTTAATAGTAGTTTGGTGCAATTGCATAACTCTAAAGATAGTAGAAATAGCTAGTAGAAATAGCTATGAATTCAACAAGCTTTATCCAAAAATATATATAAAGATTGATTTCTATAAGTCAACACAGCTATGTGCATGCAAATACACTTTTTCTTCACTGCTTTTGTTTTATGAGTGCTTATCCAACTTAAAATATAGTGACTGTGGAAATAAGTTTATTTTAGATAACTTTATATCTGCTAATGATTGAAAAAAAATGTAAGGTCAATGGCTCTGGAAGGAAAAGCCACCTTTTTGTCTGTGCTGGATATATCAACATCAAGCCTACTGGATACCATAGCCATAATGAGCTGCAACCTGCCTGTGATAATTACAAGTATAATCTGTAGTACACAGTTGATCTGATATGTATCACAAAATTTAACGAAGGCACCTGATTGAATATTTGTTATTTTTCATGATGATGTGTATAATAAAAATGTGTGTATGTATAAAGCATAACTAAAACCAAAACTTATACTAGCAGAGATACGAGCCTGAGACTGGAAGCAAGGACACCCAGGGGCAGAGCAGCACCACCCACATCACAGCACCTGCACTGCTACCACAAAGAGACTGGAGCATCCACTCACCCTCTGATTTTTACTGCTGATCTCCGGAGGCTTCAGTGAGAGACTGAGGGGTCCCTCCTTCTACAGCGAGAGGTCATTGCAGCATCGTAAGGATTGAGGATAGGGCTATTCACCTATTTTTGATACTGCTAGCAGGAATTGCAGCATCCTAAGGATTGAGGATAGGGCTATTCACCTATTTTTGATACTGCTAGCAGGAATTGAGCCACTGAGAGCCAGACACCAAGTGTTCTCAATCCATACCACACCCATACTGCACACTAGGGATGAGCTTTATGTTCGGGTCGAACATGAGTTTGACTCAAACATTGACTCAAACCAGGCCCTTTGGATCTGGTATGAATATTAAGGGGAACCCAAACCAAAATGTAAAAAAAAAATGCGTGGGGCTCCCCCCAAATTCCATACCAGGCCCTTCAGGTCTGGTATGGATATTAAGGGGAACCCTGTGCCAAAATTGTTTTTAAAAATGGCATGGGGGTCCCCCTCAAAATCCATACCAGACCCTTCAGGTAATGGACTGTGGGGGAATCCTATGCCATTTTTTTCAATGACTTCTATGTGTATTGCCGGGACCGACAATTCATTATAGCCGCGAGTACTTTTAAATTACTTTTTTTTCTTTTAGAAATGTCATTTTGCTCTCGGACTGTTCTAAACATGGGAAACATGTGCCACTTTACAGGCATACTATAGACAATTCCCAGGTACAAAATTTAAAGGAATATTTCACTTTTATTGTTTCACTTTAAGCATTATTAAAATCACTGTTCCACAAAAAAACGTCAGTTTTTAAAACTTTTTTTTGCATTGATACATGTCCCCTGGGGCAGGACCCAGGTCCCCAAACACTTTTTAGGACAATAACTTGCATATAAGCCTTTAAAATTAGCACTTTTGATTTTTCATGTTCGTGTTCCATAGACTTTAACGGTGCTTGCGTGTTCAAACAAATTTTTTGCCTGTTCGCATGTTCTGCTGCGAACCGAACCGGGGGGTGTTTGGCTCATCCCTACTGCACACTATACCGTACTCATTCCAAACCTAGACTGCCTCTATACCAACCCTTTATATATTACATTATACTGAACTTTTACTGCATCTGAACCACACCGATGTCAAGACTATACTATACCTATACTGCAACTCTACTGCATGCAGGTTAACAAGGACTGTCGTTAAGTGCACCAACGTTCTTAAAGATCCTCAATGATAGCCATCAGAAGAACATCTTCAAGGACTGCCCCTCCTGTAATAATTATTCTGCAAACCCCTGTGTTGCCCTGCCCCCTCTGCTACCAACCATCCTTTTTAACAGTGCACAGTGCAAGTTAGTCTAGGACTAGCACCGCCACCACAAATGGCAGATTAGTTTCAGTACTCAATCATTTAAACTTTACTACTGCTCACTGCTGCACTTGAGGTTGCCTTGATATACTGTTTTTATGCTGATCCGGATGCCAAATGTTACCTTATACCTATTCTTTTCACCTTTCACCTTGTATGCTAAATTGTTTCAATACCATTGTTAATCAATTTTATGCTTGTCTCGTTACCAACCATATTGGGTGACCTATATATTAATTTTGCTTTTATTGCCTGGTTTGGTGCCTGTTTATTTTGATATAGCACTACTATTGGGTATTATGCCCCGTACACACGGTCGGATTTTCCGTCAGAAAATGTGTGATAGGACCTTGTTGTCGGAAATCCTGACCGTGTGTAGGCTCCATCACACATTTTCCATCGGATTTTCCGACACACAAAGTTGGAGAGCAGGATATAAAATTTTCCGACAACAAAATCCGTTGTCGGAAATTCCGATCGTGTGTACACAAATCCGACGGACAAAGTGCCACGCATGCTCAGAATAAATAAAGAGATGAAAGCTATTGGCCACTGCCCCGTTTATAGTCCCGACGTACGTGTTTTACGTCACCGTGTTTAGAACTATCGGATTTTCCGACAACTTTGTGTGACCGTGTGTATGCAAGACAAGTTTGAGCCAACATCCATCGCAAAAAATCCTAGGATCTTGTTGTCGGAATGTCCGAACAAAGTCCGACCGTGTGTACGGGGCATTACATATTAGTTTCAGCGATTTCCTGTGATATTGTATGTTTGTACACTTGACCTGGTGTATCAGAAGGGCTAAGGTTCTTGAGATTTGTGGCTATGGGACAGGAAGGTAAATCTCTCCAATGGAACACAGATGGCAAAAAAAAAACTGACAGGGGTTATAACCCTCCCGTACTCTATCCAAAATGAAAAACATGTTTTTCTTATAGTTCTACTTGAATATTAAATTGTTCGTAAAAATTTAATATTTTAAGTATGTCTGATTATTTTGGAAAAATAATATACTGACCGTTCAGAAATCCTGTATATACTTTTTTTATTGGTTTCTTAAGCCCTGTACACACAGAAAGAATGTCGGGAGACATTTGCCGGTACGAAAAATAGCAGGCAACATTATGCCCGTTAGTATGTCGGTCTGTCCACCAGAAGCCGGCTTCTGTCGAACGTGCATGTTGGAAAATCAGCAGCCAACCGAATCCCGATCAGCACTCTCAGCCAATGGCAGGGATGTGATCGGAGTGTTCTGGCGGGAGGCCATCCCCCTATCAGAACACAACAGCTCAGCGTGAAAGATCGCTGGACTAACCTTGCATGGTTAGTACAGTAATTCGTGAACTGAGCTGTCTGAGCAATTCCCAGGTACAAAATTTAAAGGAATATTTCACTTTTATTGTTTCACTTTAAGCATTATTAAAATCACTGTTCCACAAAAAAACGTCAGTTTTTAAAACTTTTTTTTGCATTGATACATGTCCCCTGGGGCAGGACCCAGGTCCCCAAACACTTTTTAGGACAATAACTTCCATATAAGCCTTTAAAATTAGCACTTTTGATTTTTCATGTTCGTGTTCCATAGACTTTAACGGTGCTTGCGTGTACTATTCTACTAATAGTAGAAAGTAGAAACTGGGGTTGCACGAAAAAAAAACTGTAGTGTGTACCCGGCTTAAGATTACCCATAATTTGACAGATCCCAAAAGCTAATTAAGACTTGATTGTACCCAAAAACAGATTATACCTGGTATTCACCACAAGAATTGTTCAAATCACTGTAGTTCATTTTGGTGTGTGTGTGAACTAAAGGTATCCTTTCAATATTTATTTCATTCCTCTAAGATTAATCACAAGAAAACTTTCAACCTGATAAAAATCCGGTTGCAAAGATCAGCATTGCTATGGCTTGCCTCACTCTTATGATTATATTGCCATAAGGCTGACGCACACACTTAGGATTTATTATGCAAACAACTGCCAACTAGTTACATTTTTTAACTGGGAATATGACTGCCTTAGATTCCTGACAAATTAAAATAGTGGTGACAGCAGTATAACAGTATTAAGTATTACAAATTACTCTGTACATAAAAAAAATCAACTAATAAGCCTCTGGTGAGTTTTATAAAGATATTCAACACTCCAGGAGAGTAAAACTAATAAAATACAAAATATTTTAATCATACTGAAATATAAACTCAATTGTGAATATTAAGTAGCAAGATTTTAAAAAGATGTGTGTGTACATTTCAGGGCTCTCCTAAAATAAGTGGAAGATTAGTTATGTGTACGAAGAGCAATAGCTTTACAATCTGCTTGTTGTATATGTTGGTAAAGAAATAGCTTAACTGGAAAACTACTGTTTTTAGACTAATAGTAGAAAGTAGAAACTGATACTTTAGTGGGAATCTATGAGTTAATAATCAAGGAGGATCATTGGGATTGGGAACTAGTAAACTCTTTTGACCACAAACTGTGTACTTGGTGTCCACCTGCTTGGAAGCAAGAGACAACCCTGGGCAAACATCACAAATGCTTTTAGCATGGTGACTTTCAGTCGTACCACACTGCTGTCAGAGCTGCCAAAATCTTCAGCTGTTGAGCAACAGCCCTTGGCATTACAGACTAAGACTCAAAGTTACCCTTGAATGTACAAAAATGTCTTTCAGTGGTGACTGCATGTAAGAATTATATGTTTTTTCTGTTCTTAAAATTTGCTCCTGCTTTTGCTGCTATCTGCAAACAAAGTAAATTAAAATACAGTTTAGTAAAACAATATTTATTTAATTTGCACAACAATGTTTAATGATTTCTGGCTTTTGGTACTTTTTTTTTTACATTTTTTATTCTTTATTTTCTGCTATAAAACATACCCAATAAAAATATGTAAAAAATCATGTCTTCGTCAATTTAGGCCAATGTGTATTCTGTTACATATTTTTGGTTACATTTTTTTTTTGCATATATTGATTGGTTTGCACAAAAGTTATAGTGTCTACAAACTATGGGATAGATTTATGTACTTCTTTTTTTTATCATTGTTTTTACTAGTAATGGCAGCAAACAGCTATTTTTAGCGGGACTGCAACATTGCGGCAGACAAATCGGACACTTTTTGGGGACCAGTGACACCAATACAGTGATCAGTGCTAAAAAAAAGCACTGTGTAAATGACACTGGCAGGGATGGGATTAACATCAGGGGCAATCAAAGGGTTAAGTCTGCTCCTAGGGAATGCTTTCTAACTGTGTGGGGGATGGACTGACTAGAGGAAGAGAGAGATCGGTGTTCCTGATTAGCAGGAATCACAGATCTCTCTCTTCCTCTGTGACAGAACGCCGGTCTGCCTTGTTTACATAGGAAGACCGCCGTTCTGTCATTCCTCTGAACTATCGCAGGTGGCCGGCGGCCATCACGGCCGCTGGACTTGCTGATTGACTGCTGCTGTGTCCAATCACAGCGGGGGCAGATCGCTGGTGGGGCCAGACCCTGGAAGTCACAAACAACGTACAGGTGTGTTGTTTCGCACATCCGAGCCGCCCTGCTGCAGTAAATGTGCGGGGGGCGGTCTGGAACCGATTAAAATCATTTTCTATATAACTATTTTCTCAGAATTCTAAAAAGTCCCAATCTGGCTCCTGAGGCCTGTAGGCTTTGTAGAACTTTGGGAGGGAATATGCCTCAATTCCTAGGTCCAAATCTTGTCTTGTAGCCTAGCCTCATTAGTCTCAGCTGTTCACAAGCCTTATGATTCTTTGTCACTCAATGTGCTCTGAGAGCCTGCTACCGAGTGAAATGTACTATGTTGCCTGAACTTAAAGAGAATGTTGACACCCCTACCATCAGATGTACTTGAGAACTTTATACTATTGGTCATGATTGGGGAATCAGAGGGAACTGCTCCTGTGCCAGAAATAACAGTTATATGAGTGGTCATTGAACATTTTGGAACCACTGAATTGTGGGACCTCAACTCCAGCAAATGCATTTAAAAAAATGTAAAAGTGATAAATGAGGTGCCTCAAGCACCAGAAGTTAGCCTGGTATTCCCCCATTTTGCAGTATACAATGATTTATTGCATTATGCAAAGAAGGAATGGGCACGAGTTGTGGAGCAGCTGGCGGTTCCCAAGGTTCACTCAAAGATGGTATATAATCTGGCCCATTTCCATGTGTTTGATGGTCATTTTGGAGTATTTGAAAATGTATAGTAAATCTTCAAACTTTATACTGTTGGATAGATTGTGCTGATTGACCACTCACATTATTTGTAATAGGGGTGCATAATGAGGTCTTCTGATTGTATCAGAGTATGTAGTGTAAAGTGCTAAAGTTAACAGGATGCATGCTGTGGAATGCTTTAGTGTATAAGGATGTATGGTGCATTGTGATGAGAGTACCTAAAAGCATTGTAAGGTGTGTTGAGAGTGTTCTAATAAAAAGGGCTATCTGCTGAGTATAGAGGGTGTATACTCTGGTGTGATAAGTGGATAGGTGTAATAAAGTGATAAAATGGGGTATGCTGCTTGGTATGGGTGTGTGAGTTGTGCTGTCTGGTTCTCCACTTGCCTGTCTATATAATCTCTTTTTACATAAGCTCTGAAAGACGCTCTCTTCGGTGCTGTTAAAAATGACCTGAGCACCCACCTAGGCAAGTAATATTGTCCTATATATGCTTCTAAATACAAGGATAAAATGTGCTGCCGATTGGTTTTGTAAACTCTCTATACACCACCCTCACTTGTTTTTCATCCTATAGAGTAGAATCATTTCGCTTGATGTATTTGTGTAAAGCTGGACATGCAGGTAAAGATTTCCATAGATTCTCACATCCACACTAAGCAATGTGAATGAATTTCCCGCTGCCTGCTATTGTATTCTGACCATCAACACCTGAGGCTATCAGAATACCTAAACAATGACTGTAGCTGATTGGCTGCAGCCACTGTTTGGTTGACTTTTTTTCTCCCAGCTTCAATTGAAGTTTGTCAAGTTGGTAGGGTCGGCAAGGCCAACCAAAGCTCAAATTCATATTTCAAACCGTGTATGACCAACTTTATCATTGGAATTATAAAACGTTTTTTACTACTGCTTTAAAATTTTACCTACTGTATGTTGTAGCTCTCTAGAAACTGAGCAAGCATGCTTTAGACTTTATATTTACTTTAGGCCCCTCATTTGGCACCCCCATAAAAGAATTTCAGTATGTAAGTTCACACTTTAGTTTTTGCCCAGGTTCCATTTTGTCTTAAACTACTTGGGATATAAGTGGCTTGGGCTATGATCCAGCTTACCAAAGTGGAAGACATAATGATGTTGGCATACAAAATTTACAATGACCCAAGCTGCTCTACACACTATAAAAGTATTCTTTCCCAGGAGTCCTTTGTCAGTGTGTAAGGAATTATTGAGAGTTTGGGACAGCTGATGATTTTAAGAAGAGAATGTTTTCTAGTGTAGTGTGCTAGTACTGGTTTGTGCTTTTGTGCAGTACTCAGTGCTATACACAGTACTATATTTAGTGCTGAATACTTGCTACTGATATACGTGTATGAGGTGAGCATGTATAACGGCTGGTAATGGTGTGCACATAATATCATTATCTGCAGAAGACACGATGAACACAGTGGTGCAGTGGTGGTGAAGTCAAAATAATTTGACACAGAAGTTGTTTTTCATATATATGAACTTTAATAGAAATTAATATAGATTGATTTATTTATTTATGAATTGATATCACTGTATTTTTCACATGATAGAATAATAGCGCTGTACTTATATTTTATTAATTAATATCCAGCATTCAATTATAAACACTTGCGCCCAGTATTACACAGTGCTCCTTATTCGTGAAAACCTTCCACCATTCTATACATTTACCAAACTGTAAGTCATAACAAGCCTTGGGCCATTGCCATAGAACCTGGTGATATCATATCCAGAACAGTAGGGGGTTAGGAGGACTTCACAAGGAACCAGCGCTGTGCAAAGAAAGCTCACCAACAGGAGCCCAAATAATGCTTACAGTATATAGTGTGGTATTTATTAAAATCACGATACATATCAAGCTGCAGCATACAATAAAAATAAAAATAAGCCAAACAAACTTACATAGATGGCCACTGCTCCTACCACGTGGTCGCGGCAGCAATGAGGTCAGGATGTAGGCCCCATCAGAAACCGTTTGACATTGGGCCTGTGTGTACGGCAGTCGGGCTGACAGAAGTTGGCTGTTCAGCTGCCTTCTGTCGAAAGGGCATGACCAAAAGGGGCCTGACGATTGGCATCTGATCAGAACACAATAGCTCAGCAGAGGAGATCACTGTACTAACATCACACAGTTAGTCCAGCATCTCCTCCCAAGCGCTTCCATTTTTTTTTTGTTTAGCCCTCTGAAAAAAAGGGAAAAAAAAACAAATAGTGTGTACTAGGCTTTATTTTGTATGCTTTTCATTGGTTTTGTTTTATTGATAACATTAATTTTGGTTGGGTTGGGTTGGGTTTTTAGTCTATGAGCTCTATATAGTTTGTGTTAAATTTTACTAGGGCATATTTTTTTTTACAAGTTTAGCAGCAGTAACTAGTTGTTGGTGACACCATAAATGCTTGCCTTTGTTTAAAGTGTAACAAACTCTATTGTAGTGCACTTTTGTCCACAAAAGTACTACAGTTTATAGTTCACATATGCACCACATACCACATCCCCCCACATACAGTTTTTGTCATAGCTGATAATAAAAGTCAGGAATAAGCACCACATTATCTTAATTAAGTCTTGGAGGTCTAAAGAGAGAGGATGAAGTTGTTCCCATGCAGCTATGAGAGGGCAAGCAACCTCTGTGTAGATGAGCCAAAGCAGTGGTTGTGATGCAGTCTCCACAAGCAGGGCTTGTTTGTTTTTCCAGGCAGTAACTTGCAGTTTTTGGCAGCAGCAAAAACATCTTGTTCTACCTTCATATTCACAGCTACTCCCATCATTGTCTTGTCAACTGGCATGGATGATTCGGCTAATTATTTGATCACAGCATCAGCCATCTGCTGCATGAAGATGTGCAGCAATTGGTTGTATCTCAGGTTGAGGAGGAGAGCAGTGGTTGCAGGGAGGAGAAACCAGGCCAGGAGAACCAATGGGCACAGATGTTTCCACAGCTGCAACATGCTGCTAATATTGTTCCAGTGATGAGAAACAGACACAACCCTAGTTAGGAAAGATGTCATCCAGGGGCCAGCTCACAGGGAAGTGGAGGGAGTAGACACCCTATTCCACCAGACAGCAGAGCTTCATGGGTGCAGGGCACTGTTTTTCCCCAGTCCACTTCCAGAGCTTAGCTATATGTGGGCCTTTTTCAGCACATGAGCAGTAGACTGCATCATATTCATTTGTAGTCACTGCCTAGAGCATCAAGTGTGGAAAAACTTTAGGCCATTTTGGTACTATGTGTATGAGACACCCTTATCACCCCATTCCACGCAGCATGTTGGGACCAGCATTTGAATGCTGGCTATTGGCAGGAAAAGGGTCACACTCCTCTTTCTTTCAGGTCTTCAATTTCCACCTCCACCCCCACAATATATGATTCTCATTAGCAGCCTCCAGCTATAGAGATGACAGTATGTCAGTGGCTCAAGCGGTAGTGGTGAAGAAACAGTGATTACTTGAGCCCAATTGGCCTGTATTCTGCAGCTCACCAGATGAGTCTACTCTATTACTCCTCCAAAAAGAAAGAGGGTCAGCATGAGATTATGCAACATAAGGGCAAGCATAGGGTGTTACCTTGCTTGATTGATTCTGTCAACTATATCTCACCAGATGTGGCATTGAGCGGGAAATTTCTCAGCTGCTGGAGTGCATAAAAGTACATCCTCTAAAAGTACATCCTCATTTTCCTACATGCCTAGTGCCTAAATGCTAGTTTGGCTATACCACTGGCTTTACAACTCTTTCCTTTCCAGTTGGTAGATTTGTCCCTACTTTGGGGATTTGTATGGTGTGTTCTACCACCGTGACAACTTCCCTGCTACCATTTCTTTACCCGTAAAGTCATCCCTGCTCTCCATCATGTGTTAGGCAATATTTCCACATCATTGATGCTGGATGGGGCACACCATTGGAGCTGGTTGTGCTACCTCTAATCTTTACAGCTGGTGACAGCGACAGAGCAGTACTCCACCTCCTCCTCCACTTCAGTACCCTCTTCAGCTTAGTCATCCTCTTCAACATCTGTCTCCTGCAAGCATTCAAGAGGCTATGCAGCAGTTCAAGCTAAAATATGCCAAGCAGTATTGCAGCTGGTATGCTTAGATGACAAAATGGCCACACCGCGGCAGCGATTCTGCCAGCTCTGAAGGAACAGGCTTAGAAGTGATTAACCCCATGCCAACTTGTGCCAGGAAATGTGATGTGCAACAACGGCATCAACCTCATGTTCGTCCTTTGGCAGGGAACATTGACACACATGCTGGCATTTGTCCGCAACTTGGTGATGCAGTGGTTCATGGATTTGCACCCTGGGTTACAGGATCTTCTGAGAAAGGCCAGAATAGGTTGGAGCTATTTTAGAAGGTTGTACCGAGACAGTTTTCAGCTAAGTGAAATGTAGCTGGGATGCCATCTGCCTGCAAACCTTCTAATATATGACATGTCTTCCAGGTGCAACTCTACCTTGGCCTAAATAAAAATGTCCAAATTGGGCCTAATTAGTCATTTTCCCACCCAGGTGTTATGTGACTCATTAGTGTTACAAGATTTCAGGTGTGAATGGGGTGCAGGTGTGTTAAATTTGGGGTTATCGCTCTCACTCTCTCATACCGGTCACTGGAAGTTCAACATGGCACCTCATGGCAAAAACTCTCTGATGGTCTGAAAAAAATAATTGATGCTCTACATAAAAATGGCCTAAGCTATAAGAAGATTGCCAAGACCCTGAAACTGAGCTGCAGCAGGGTGGCCAAGACCATACAGTGGTTTAACAGAACAGGTTCCACACAGAACAGGCCTCGCCATGGTCGACCAAAGAAGTTGAGTCATATCCAGAGCTTGTCTTTGCGAAATAGATGTATTACTGGAACCAGGTCTTGTGGTCTGATGAGACCAAGATAAACTTATTTGGTTCAGATGATGTCAAGCGTGTCTGGCGGCAACCAGGTGAGGTATACAAAAACAAGTGTGTCTTGCCTACAGTCAAGCATGGTGGTAGGAGTGTCATGAGGGGTGTACTAACTTTTGTAAGTACACCCCTCACGTATATCTAGTGATTTGGGGGCTTTGTGACAAACAAAGGAGTCGGTCTGTTCAGAGTTGATGGGCTGACGTTTGTTAAAATGAACTACCGAGTCTTCCCTGGTTACATTTGTTTTGGATTCTGCTACTAAAATCCTTTTTCCTGTTCAGTTAAAGATTCTCCTTTCCCATCCACAGGCCTGGAATAAATTACACATGTTACCACTGTTGCCATTAAGGATGAGCTCTGGCGTGTTCGTAAGCTGCACGTGCAGAGCCCGCCAGAAAGTCGGCAATGCGCTGCGCTAATCATGGGCAGTGAGACATTTCCCGATCTCTGCAGCCGCACATCTATAATTAGCACTGTGCAGTGCCGAGTTCCTGGCGGGCTCAGCACGTGCAGCTTGCGAACACGCCGGAGCTCATCCTTAGTTGCCATTTTCTACCTCCTTGAGCACGCCCAGCCAGGTTGGCCAGGTTGCAATGTTTGGATACCACTTTTGATACCATTTTTGCAGCTGTATCACAGTTGCAAATAATGTTAATTTTTTTTGTAAGCAAGGTCCATTTTGTGCTTTGCAGCAATATTTCTGTCAGGTTGCAGTGTTTGGGCACCGCCATCATCCAAAACCCAATATTTTTACAGCTTTATCATGGTTGTAAACAATATACAATGTTTGGCCAGGATTAATCCTCTGCTCTGCAAGAATAAAGGCTTACTAGCTGTGGTGGAAATCTGTATGTTGAAGCTCAACTTACAACTTGAAGCTCAATTTACAACTCAACTTCAGCTGAACTCGCACAATTTCCTGCATATAAGTCCCGATTTCAGCAGTGATTTCACAGACATCTGTGCGGGTTTCTGCACAGATGTCAATGGAAATCGCAAGCTGAAATTGCAAAAAGTAGTACAGAAACTACTTTTTGAAATCAGTGCAGCGGCGCAAATGCGGTGTCGCACCGGTTTGCCGCCAATTTTACATGCGATTTGACATGTCAAATCACATGTCAAATCGCACCAGTGTGAACCAGAGCTTAGTGTCCAAAAAAATAAACTTTTTTATTTCCATGTGTAATGTGTATGCTCTATCATTCAGCAATTGTGGCCTGTCAAAAAATTCTTATGCCCCGCACACACGATCGGAAATGCCGCCAGCAAAACTCAGATGAAAGCTTTTGGTCGGAAAATGCGACCGTGTGTATGCTCCATCGGACTTTTGCTGGTGGAATTCCAGCCAGCAAAAGATTGAGAGCAGGTTCTCTATTTTTCTATCGGAAAAAGTTCCTATCCGAAAATGCGGTCGTCTGTATGCAATTCCAACGCGCAAAAAATCACGCATGCTCAGAATAAAGTACGAGACGAAAGCGATCGGTCTGGTAAAACTAACGTTCGTAATGGAGATAGCACATTCGTCACGCTGCAAATTATTGGATCTTTTAATGCAGCACATTCTTTTGTTCTTTATAATGATAGAATAATGAAGTTGTTTTGCTACCTGAATTTGTGAAGCCTTTGGCCCCCAGGGCAGACATCAACTCTTTGTAAATTAAAATTGGTAGCCTGAGAAATCCATATAATAGGGATCACAATCTGGTCCAGAACTCCCAGAGATCAAGAACAGCAGCAGAGGACATATATGTCCCCAGGCTGTGGTACTACAACAGTCCTTCTTCTGTCAGACCAGACTGAACCCAGGCCATCACTTTCTTGTCTTTCCTGCAGCCTTCCCTCCATGCTTCCCTGCAGCCTTCCCTGCAGCCTGTGTCTCTGGAGGTGGACTTGTGGCAGGAGGAGGAGGAGGAGGATGGGCGAGCGCACGTAAGTGTATGTTCTCACTAATTTGGCCCCTCAACCCTTTCTGAAGGGCGTGAAAAATTAAATTTACTCACACATGAAGCATTGGCCCTCCTCCATTTGCTGCAATTTGGCAGCTACATAGCAGCCATAGGCCTCTTCAGAGTCAGGGGGTGCTTTCAGGGCCACATTAGTCTCCTTAATGATGCCCAGTGCTGCCTCCTCCACATTACTCCCCTTCCTGGCTCTTTTTGTTGTAAGGCGGACAAGAGGCACCTGGGATTGGGTGAGGCTACAGGGCCCCGCCACCTCCTGGCTGACACTTACCCCGCCTCCTCTTGTTTGCCACATTCCAGAGCCTTGTCCTGGCTGAGGTCTTCCTGTGTATGAAAAAGGGACATAGTTTTAGTTTTTGGTTCATCAATCACACACAATTTTCAGCTCATCACTGTTGCAAATTGAATGTTAACAAATAGAAAAGACTATCATTCTGAGCCCAGCATTTTTCATTTTTGTCACAATCATTTTTGGCTCCTACCATCTATTGATATGTAAAACACTTTTTGTTAAATCATTCATTTGTTATCAATAATAACATCTAGTTATGAACAATAATTTTCGGACAATAAATATGTTAAAAAATACTATACCTGGCTACAGCTGGGCTCCTCCACTTCTTCCAGGATGGAAGGCCCAGGTTGGTCCTCGGAAGCCCTTAGCTGGGGTTGAGGGAAGGGTGGATGGAAGTGTAGAAAGTGATTCTCTGGCTTCCATCTGGTCTTCCAGAAACCGCATCCTGTTGTAGTACCACAGACTGGGTACATACACATCCTCTGCTGCTGCTCCTGATCTCACGGAAGCCTGGACCTTATTAAGTTCCTTCCTATATGTGCTTCTCAAGCTACCAATTTTCTTCTTCATAAACTTGATGTGTGGGTCGGGGACCTGCGTCTTCACAAATTGCAGCAGTTTCCCCAGTCCTAGCTGGTTTAATGCGATATAAGGGGTTTTTAACCTCCCACAAATTTCTCATATTCCTGTATCTGTCTATGAACTGGCCCATGAATTCAGGGTCTTTGAATTGTTTCATATTTGCTGCAAGACAAAACACAAGACAAAAACACTAATATAAGGCTAAACTCTCCTAATCTTATCCCAATACAGGCCTCAAACTTGAATCAGTATAGGCCACTGATGTCCCAAGTTAAAATGTTACGTTATACGTATAACGTTCGGTGCTTCTGGTCCTCCTTCCTCCGCACACAGAACGTAGGTACGACACACGCGTTAGCTATATATACACTGCGCATGCGTGAAACTCCGCCCGCGTCTCCCCTGACGTTCTTTCTCGAATATTCCCCGCCCCTTCTCTTTCGGGAACAGTGGGAGATGAACATGGCGGAGACACAGCAGGTGCGTAATAGCAGTAACGAGGAGCAGGAAAGCCTGGAGCCAGAAACATCCCCATCCCGGAGGAGAATATTTAAGGCCTCAAATATGGCCTTTGTAGAGATGGTGGAGATGGTGGACATCTTGAAGAGGGCCGACTATGATGGGAAGTATGGACCATACCTAAACCCAAATGTGAGAAATGCCAAGATCATGTCTAAAGTTGTGAAGAGTCTGCACAGGAATTTTGGGTTACGACGATCCAAGAAGCAATTGAGGAAACGCTGGTCAGACCTGAAATTGAGGGAGCAGGATTAGTACAGAAGGATCAAGAAAGTGCTTCTAAAAAGTAAGTAGTTGTCGTGTGTTCCGATTATTATTATTACTTGCTTGCTGCTCCACATGCTTTTCTTTACTGTTGTACAGTTTAAAATGGCAACTTTCAGGCTCATGGGCACAGTAATCGTTCGCAGTAAACATTGTTCGCCAACTAAATACAATGTTTTTGGCAGATACAGGGTTAACTACATTTGGTCATGCTAATTTGTATTAAAAGAAGTTTAGGACAATGTTGTCTAGATGTGTTTGTAACTAGAATGAAATGCAAACTTGATTCAGTGTAATGTAATGAGAGGACACTCAGCAGCTGTTTACACATCTCGACTCAGGAGCACTAGTGTGGGACACAAGAACAAACTTTTTACGGTGTCCCACACAGGTGCTCCAGTGGATACTAGGATTGTCTACATGTGTGAAAGTTGTCCAAAAAAGGTAAGTATTCCAGCTTTGTCAAGGGAATGAATCATGTCTTTAGCTTGGAACTCTGCCCAAACAGACAATTTGTACCCCACTTCCAAGCAATGTTTCATATTCATATTTCTGGCCACAAATATCGGTGTGCTAAGTATACCTTTCATTTCATTCTCATAGGGGAGAAAAGACTGGGGAAGTCTGAGGACACCAGGGACCCCCCACCTACTAAAGAAGGGGAACTCAGCACACAGCCAGAGGATGTGAAGGAAGGAGAGGTGGAAGAAGTGGTTGAAATAGTGACCACAACAGGTGAGTGTCTGAGACCACAGATTAAGGTAATAGATGTATGCCTGCATATTTATAATACATGATGTGTATTTTTCTTTTAGGTGATGTGCATGTTTTGGAAGAACAATCTACTCATTTCACCACTGACAGTGCACAAAGTCTAATCCAGGACATAATGTGGTGTAGTCAGGATTTAGACTTCAAAAAGGAAAAAAACAAGGAGATTGAACAAAGAATGAAGAACATGATTGATGTATTAGGGAGAATCTAAATCCAAAAAAAGTACACTTTTTTTTAAAATAAAATTTAACCAAAGTTTTAATACGGTTTAAAAGCCAAATTTGGAATATGCACACAGTGTGTCAACACATGCACACCCCCAAAACACGTCCATTAATCCCCCATGATGGGAGATAGCACATGTTGACATTAGGCATGGGATCAGGAGGGACATCCCCATTTTGACTCCCAATTTGTGTGTATCTTCTAAATTTGTCTTTTACAGGGGTGCCATCACCCTATCTGATGAAGGCAATATCAACACATTTTTAACACTATAATGTCTGACTGCCTTCAGTTTTTCAACGTTAAACTTTGTAAGTTCCTGAGTTGTGTATGTTATTTTTTGAAACATGCCTGTTTATGTAAAAAAAAAAAAATTCAAGGTCAAACTTTATAAAACCAAGATGTTATTCTTTTTACCAAAAAAGGTTTTACAACGCACATGTGCATGTGCACAGAGTAAAAGGTTTTATACTCAACAATATGTGGCTTCTTCTTTCAATGCTCAATACCACTTTTTGTATTAAGTTGGTGTTTACAGTGACAATGGGTCATATTTAAATAATGGCAAAAACAATTGGCACTACAAGTGCACTAGGAGAACCTAGGAGACAGAAAGAAACACAAGCAGTAAATCAAATTCAAGATTTTATCATATCAATTTTTTTTTTATTTTGAAAATATTTAAAAATTTGCTGGCATAGCAATGGCCTCCCTACCCGTAAAATAATCAACATATATTTGACGCACTTCACGGGCACTTGGGGGGGGGGCAAGCCAGGATGGCCAGCTTCTAGGGCCATCAGTGTTGGTTCATGAAGTCTGGCCTCAGGCCCAACTGAGGCTACATAATTAGGAGCATTTTGCTTTAAAGGTTGTGCAGTATGCAGCATGATAACATGATGTGGTTAGGTTTGTACTCCGCCATATTTATTGCCGTTATAAATAGGCGGAACCGGCTGGCCATTATTCCAAAAGTATTCTCCATAACTCTTCTGGCTCTGGCCAGCCGGACATTAAAAACCCTCTTCTCCGGGGTGAGGGTCCTCTGGGGGAATGGCCTCATCATGTGATCACCCAGAACAAATTCTTCATCAGCGATAAAAACAAATGGGAGTCCTTCGACGTTCTCTTCTGCAGGTGGCAATCCCAAGCCACCACCCTGGAGACATCGGTAGAACTCGGTCTGGGCAAAAACTCCACCATCCGACATCCAGCCATTCTTCCCCACATCCACATATAAAAAATCATATGTCGCCAACACCACCGCCATAAACACGATACTATTGAAACCCTTATAATTAAAATAGTATGACTCAGAATGGGGTGGTGGGACGATGTGGATGTGTTTCCCATCGATTGCCCCTCCAGAGTTGGGAAAGTCCCAACGGTCAGCAAACTGGGAGGCCACAGTTTGCTATTCCTGTGGCGTTGAAGGAAACTGTGAAGTAAAACCAGAAAAAAACAAATTAGTACTTTTGCACATAACATTGCAAGCAGATTAGACACAAACTTTCTTGCCAACATCAGTATAACATTTATTTTAAAGAGTATTTAAAGACAAAAAGATAAGGTCCACTTATCAGATTCCTCACCCCCTCTGATGGCCCATTGGAAAAAGTTTAGGGGGGGTTATAAATGAGTTTGGGAGTAAAAAAAAAGCCTCTGGCATTCTGCCTGATTTTAAGGACACAAATAACATTTGTACACATTTTAGGCGGTGTTTAGGGTAGAGCTGACAAAATACATTGTTAAGTGACTAGGCTAGGTGTATATGGGCCCAGGATAGCATGCTGGGGCGGTTAATGAAGGCAAATATGCATGTAGGCCAAAAAAGGAACATTAAAAACTTACTGCATGCATGAGGTCAAAGGGGACATTCACAGCATGTTACAATTATGGTAATTAGGGAATGATGAAATAAATACAACACATTAGCATACAATAAATACATAGAATGTAATGTTAAAGGAGAAAACTTAACCTAATATAGTCCTTCTGCAGGACCTGAATGATGGCAGAACAGGTCTCTGGAATAATGATCCCCAAAGCTTGGGGGGAGATGCTTGGAGTGATGGCTTGCCGCATGCAAGTGTCCTGCTTCGTAATATAAGGGGACAGCAAAGCCAACAGACGGTAAAAAACGGGGTCTGTCATCCTGAGAGAATTCCTGAAATCATCAAGATTATTCTCCTGCATCTCCCGCAGCAAAGGCATGATGAGAGAATTGGTCAAGCTGGAGTAACCAATTCTTGGTCCATGAACTCCTCCCCACCCTGTTCATGGACTGGGCTTGGGTCAAAGCAAGAACCCCAACACCAAGCCCCCGCTTAGCACGAACTCTACGACGAGCACGTACATGGCTTCAAAACGGTTGGCTGGTCAGAACGTACTAACAGAATGCACTGAAGAACAGCAAGGCCTGTAAAGAGTGAGCTAAAAATCAGAAATGAGTGGACAAGAACGCACTGAAAAACAGATACGAACAGACTACATGCACTGAAAACCAGATACAAACCCACAAGCACAAACTGAACAGCAGTAACGGACTGAAAAGCACAGAGGCTGAAAAGCATGAAACGTCGCTCACCAAACTTCTACTAAGACAAGATTAGCAGAAGGAGCCCAAAGGGTGGCACACTGGCTATTGAACTTCCTTTTTCTAGTCCTGTTGTACGTGTTGGATGTGTTGTACGTCACAGCGTTCTTGATGGTCGGAATTTGGTGTGACCGTGCATATGCAAGACAAGCTTGAGTGGAATCCTGTCAGAAAAGCCATGATAACTTTTTCCGACCAAAATTCTGAGCGTGTGTATGTGGCATAACTATCTGTGGTGAAAAGCTGTATGGTTTTCTTCATTGTCCAATAAAGACACCCATCATTTCATTTTAAGATGCAGTATAAAATTGTGGCCTGTACATAAAGGCCTAATAACTGTGAAGCAAAACATTTACTTTTTTCAGTCTTCAAAAAAAAAATCACACATTTTTCATTTTTAGATGTAATCTGTTTTCCTTTTTCCTAAAAAAAATGTATCCAATAAGGAATTAAAAGTTGTCCCTTAGAACTGTAACCTTTCCAATCTTATCAATATCATTAAGGCTTTAACAAAAAAACTCTGCTGCAAATATGTACATATTTTCAGTCTTCAGTCTCAGAAAATTGTATTTGTATATTCCAGGTGAGAGCTGCCTGCTCTCTTTCTCTGACATATTATCTGAGCAATAAAAGGCTTACATACTGCTCAGCAAATCAGCTAATTTATTCTGACTCGTGGCACTGAAAAGCACACTTTTTTATTTTTATTTCATGATAAAACCTACCTAGTCTTTCCATTTTGCATTGCAGCATATTAAAAATGCTTTCATGATTTGCAGTGGTCTGTCAAACATTTCTGGCTCTTGACTGTGACATTATAAATTAACATTTTTTTAACAATAAATTAGGACTCATATTTTTCTTTAACATAGTTGCCAAATGCAAATGTACAGAGAAGCTGCACAATGCTTATGGCTGCTGGTTTTGAAATATCATACTTTAATTGTTTTTTTTGTTTTTTTTATCAGATTTTATTAAATTGAGTTTATTTCTTTTTATCTTGAAACAAAAAATACAGACATAACATAGTAAACCCATCACACAAACCTTCAAAAGGAAAAAGCCACCTTGAAAGCAACCTATATGAATATTTTTTTTGTAAGTTATAGCTCGGATTTACCTATTCCACTAATGGGGACTCTATCCATTGTGCACAGATGACATTAAACTTGCTCATTGAGTTTCTTAAAAAATATGTATGTTTTTCAAAAGAGATAAGCCTTTTAAGAGCAAGAATACAATTAGACAAAGTGGGAGGATATGGAGAGGTCCACTTAAGGGCAATTTGTCTGTGGGCCACAAAAAGAGCACGGAAAATATTATTAGAGATAGGAAGAGTATAGAGAGTAGGATCAAGATAAGAAAAATTCATATAGTCGCTGTCCGCTGAGAGAGCTTCCGGCATCACAATATATATATGTTATATATGTCTAACTACCTTACAAAATATGCTATAGCCAACATTACTACTATGTATCAGATTGACGATCCATCCAATCCTGTGCCTCTTGGGGCAACTCAAAAAAATTGCACTTGGCTTTAATTTAATTTTGGACTTAATTAACCACTCGAAGGTGAACAGGGTAAAGCATAATGTATTTTAACCCCAAGCGTTGCAGCCGTTTCTTAGTTTTCTGAAAATTCTCCCTCCGTTTCTGGACCTGAGGCAAAAAATCGGGAAGCACATAATTTTAAATCCAAAATATCTAATATCTTTCAAAGCCCCTGCCCTCCTCAAAATAGCCTCCTTATCCCTATAGTTCAAAAGACGAATAAGAAATGGCCGTGGAGTATTTCAAGGTAGTAGGGGCTGGGTGGGAAACCTATGGGCACGCTCTACTGCAAACAGTGGGGAGAAATGTTCCTTGCCAACAATATCCATTAGCCATTGTTCAGTAAACTCAGTTGGATCATTCCCCTCAGCCTCCTCTGGTAAGCCCCCTACCCAAACATTATTACGACGTAGAAGATTTTCAAGATCTTCTACTTTGGTAATGACAGTATTTAGACTGCGTGTAACAGTCTTCACTTCAATAGTCAGCAGGGTACAGTGTCCTCTATGTCACTAACCCTGTTTTCAAGGGCTGTAGGATGTTCCTGTACTTTGTGAAGGTCATTGCAAATAAGCGAAACATTTTCACCTATGGCCTGTACTTGCTCAGTAAGTATAGAAAGAGGAGAAGTGTCGTATTAGGGAGAAAACATCCCTTAATGTGGGTTCTGGGTTTCTCTCTGCTAAAGTCCCCCCCTCCCAGTTGGTTGTAGTTTGTGGGGACAGTACTCACAGCAGGCAGGGGCAGCGGAGACCACTTGGTGTCTCCAGATTGTGGAGCTCTTTGAGCGTCATGTTTGTTGAGCTGTCTACAGGATCCCACTGGCTGATTAATCACTGCTTGCTGATCTGGTTCTGTATGTGAACCAAGCGATCTGGTGAAGCTCTTCTGCTGGGCAGCCATATCCTGAGCCTTTTCTGCCCTCATGGTGGTTCTCTGTTGGAGGCACTGCACCATCACCCTCTAGCTTGCTGGGGTTCGATGCTGCTGCAGCAGGTACAGCTCCCTCCTTCCCCTCCTTTCTCGGTGTCATCTCAGTGACACCGCCCTCCAGCCCCAGATGCTCAGCGGCTTCAGAAGCTCTCCTTCCTGGAAGGTCCAGGAAGTTAAAGCATAGCAAAAGCAGCGGGCAGGAGCAAGGGTATGTGGTAGCGGGGAGACAGGCAGACAGACAGTCAGCGACGGAGGACTCAACAGGGGCTGGACAAATGAGCAGGTATGAGAGACTGGGGAACCTGGGGAGGCTGGGGAGCTGGATGTCAGACAGAATCCATGGCGAAGAGGCAACCTGACAGGTAGGCACTAGGCAGCGACAGAGAACCCATCAGAAACCAGACCAAGTGTATGAAGCTGGGAAGCCAGATATCAATGAAGAAAGGCAGAAAGGCAACCAAGCAGACAGGCAGCAATAGAAAGTCCAGAGGTAAAGTTCAGCTGAGCAGGTATGGGAGGTTAGGAGGCTGGGTGTCAGCTGGGTGTCAGCTATATATCCGTGGCAGGAGACATGCAATGCTTAAAGGATTTGTCTGACGTGAATACTGGAGCTCAGCTCAGCTGTCAGCACTGTCAGCACGCACGTCCACTCACTGCTCAGCTGAAATTGTTGTTTCTGTGAAAGAAATTACTCCTCTCACCTACTCAGTCAAGCTACGTACATGCTCTGCTCCCTAGCCACTGTGAAAAGAAATAGGCTTTTGTTTCTGAAACATAGCAATGTGATTTATTTTTGTGTGTGTTTGCTTTGCATAACATTTGCCAAATCTATACAATGTGGGTTTGTGGATTGGTTGTGTTTTAAGTTTTTGGGGCACACAAGGTTGACATTTTATTAACCTCTTCCTGCCCAGCCACTGTATATAGACAGCCAGGTGGGACAATATTGATTCTGGGAGTACATCAAGGGTCCTCAAGGGTGCGCAGTAGAACGATGTGTGACCTCTGTGTCCAACAGACACAGCAGATCAGTGGCCCTGTACCATGTGATAGTTGTGTCAAATCTCAGCTATCATAGTAGTATTCAATGCCTGCATAAATGCAGCTGAATAGTGTCAAAAGTGATTGCTTATGTAGCCATCATGGCTGTATAAGCAATCACAGTGTAAAAAAAAATCCTGATCACCACCCGTACACCCCCTCCCCCCCTACGGTGACACTCACTGCTCTAGTGACAGGATGTAAAAAAATGTAAATATATACACACATATATACACACACACACACACATATATATATATAGAGAATTTTTTTTTTATCATACTTTTACCAGAGCAAGTTCGGTGCCACTATGGTGACATTGTACTACTGTGGCAGTTATCGTGTAATGGCTGGCTGCTCTGATATCACTGTGGGGTTGAATTACTAAATCTGAAGGGTGCAAAATCTGGTGCATCTGTTCAAATAATCTGGAAGCTGATTGGTTTCTATGAAAAGCTGTACCAAATTTTGCACTCTCCAGTTTTAGTAAATCAACCCCTGTATGTCAGCACCACCAGCTCTGATCACCATCACAACAGTACAATGTCACCAGACTAGTGTTGCCAGTCAGTGTCCCCAATCTCCGTCGTACCAGTCAGTCAGTGTCCCTAATCAACACCACCCACCCACAGTGTCACTAATCACCACTACACCAGTCACATTGTCCCAGATCACTGCCACACCAGATCTGGCACACTGTCAGGTCACCTTGAGGCTAGGTGACAGATGCACTCTGTAGGAGTCAGAAGTGCACCGCTAGGTAGTGGACCCTAGGACTGACTGCTGCGGATTGAACCCTGGGAGGTTCAGGAAGCAGGTCTACTGGATCACTGACACAGATCCCACTGGGAGCTAGAGCATAGATTCCCCAGGGCGCGGAGTCTAAGAGCCAGCAGGTGTTCACCAGAGCATTTAGTGGTAAGAATGGACTGAGCTGCAGTCTGGCTCCAGGTCGCGGCCTCCAGGGTCTCACAGCTCATGCTCACGGTAGACTACAGGAGAAGAGGAAGGAGGCAGCAGGCTGGAACAATAAGGAAAGTAAGGGACAAGCCAAGGTCGGGGCCACAAGCAGACAAGGACAACAGAGTGCACGCCAAGGTTCAGGGTCACAGGCAAACAGGGATAGTTGGGGACACGCCAAAGGTCAGGGACACGAGCAGACAGGAATAGTTAAGAACAGGCCAAGGTCGGTAACTGGAATCAGACGTAGGAAACACAGCAAGTACACACGAAAGCTAACACACAATGGTTGATCAGCACTGCTGGCTTTCAGTGCACAGGTTAATATAGGGTTCCCTGATAGGGCCTGGGGTGGGGCCATGCTAGAGGAGAGATTATAAAACCAGTCAGGTGAGAGGCAGCTTGTCTTTAGAGATGAACACATGGAGACAGGTAAGCTGACAGAAAACTCTATTGCATAACCATGACACACACCTTCCTTAGTGTCCCCATAAGGAATGCAATGCTGCCAACCATGTTCAAGTGGCTCTTCAGAGACTATTTGATAATAGACGTGCAATTTGTTTAGTTTCAGACTAATACAAATTCGGACAAATTTTTGGTTATTTGGAGATTCAGATATAACGAATAGTAACAATTTTCATTGAAATTCAGTAAAATTTGTTTTGTTTATTCTTTTCTAACGAATTCCAACTTTTTTAGAACATATAGAGTTCGGATCAGTCGAAAAACGATCAACCGATTCAAATTCTTTGTGAAGAAATAGCTAGTTGTTTAGCAGCTGGTCGGGAAGCCAGCCGAAAGCACCCTTAACAACCATGAGTCATCATCTGTCAGCGGGCTTCCCCACTGACAGATTAATGTTAAAGAAAAGAATGTCTGCAATTGCTTGGCAATAGAAAACTGTTAAAAAAAATGGCATAGGGGACCCTTCGGGTCTGGTATGGATTTTAAGGGGAACCCCACACCGAAAAAAACAAAAAAATGGTGTGGGGTCCCCCCAAAATTCATACCAGACCATTATCCGAGCATGCAGCCTGGCTGGTCAGGAAAAGGGGGGAGGGACGAGCAAGCGCCCCCCTCCTGAACCATACCAGGCCACATGTGACATCAGAAGAGTGCGGTGCCACTAGGTGACATACCCGGGTGGCCCTGTCCTTGCCTATAAAAGAGCTGTCAAACTCGAAGAGAGCTCATACGTCGGGCGAAGCCTCTTTTCCACTTCTTTCTATTTTTAAATCGGCGGGCGTCGTGATTGACGGTGGATTACATCGCGGGACACTATTTATTTATTTTTTTAATAAAGGATTTGTCAAAAACTGTCTCCTGTTTTTTCTTACTTTTTGACACTTTTTTTGGTGAATGGGTACAGGTACCCGATACCTATTCACATAAGGGAGGGGGTCGGGATCTGGGGGCCCCCTTGTTAAAGGGGGCTTCCAGATTCGATAAACCCCCACCCACAGACCCCGACAACCACAGCCCAGGGTTGTAAGGAAGAGGCCAATATATGGACAAGGTGCTTTGGGGTGGGGGGCGCAGAAAAGCACCCACCCCCCCATGTTGAGGGCATGTGGCCTGGTATGGTTCAGGAGGGGGGCGCTCACTCTTTCCCACCTTTTCTTGACCAGCCAGGCTGCATGCTCGGATAAGGGTCTGGTTTTGATTTTGGGGGGACCCCACACTGTTTTTTTTTTGGTGTAGGGTTCCCCTTAAAATCCATACCAGACCCAAAGGGCCTGTTATGGACTGGGGAGGGGACCCTATGCCATTTTTTTTTACAGATTTCTGTCAGTGGGGAAGCCTGCTGACAGATGATGACTCATGGTGGTTAAGGATGCAGATGGCCTTCTTCCTGGCCCGCTGCTCAACAACCAGCTATTTCTTCACACAGAATTTGAATTGGTTGATCGTTTTTCAACCGATTCGAATTCTAATCATTCTGAAAAGTTGAAATTCATTAGAAAATTAATAAATTAAACAAATTTTAATGGAACCGAAATTAAATTTAATGAAAACAAAACGAATTTTGAAACCAAACTAAACAAATTCCATAACGAAATAAAATTAGTAACATAAGGAATCCATCCAAAATTAAACAAATTTTCCCATTTTTCGCATGTTTATTTGACAGACAGTGAGAAGGCATTGTACGACCTCCTAACCACCAGGATTAACCCCTTACATCCTGCACAAGTACCCCCATTCAGTTGAATGAGTTGCAATAGGCTGGTGTACAGGAGGTATAGTTTCTGCCACAGCTACAAGGCAAAGCATTGCAGCTTTAGCATGTGTGCACCCTTGGCCGCTGCCTTTGCAACTAAGGGGGGTAGAGTTTAAAAGAGACAATGGGTTGCCAAAGGCACCAACATCTTAGTCATATAGTGGAAAATTGTAGAAACAAAATTAGGTGGACTTTAATAATGTCTTTGATGTAGCCCTAGATAAGCTCCCCTCTCCTAAATCTTCAGTTTGGTTGATATTAACTCATTTTGGTCATTTTTGTAGGGAACTAGGCCTTTGTGATCTTTGTCGTATTGCACACCCCACTGAGCTTCAATATATTTGTCACCCTAAAACCCACAATTCTCTTTCTCGTATAGACCTAGCTTTGGGTTCTACTGAAATCCTCACTTACGTTACTCCTACTGATATACAGGCAAGAGCAGTCTCTGATCATTCCTTAATATTAATATCTGTTACTATATGCCACATGGTTAGTGGTGCTAGGTGGAGACTCAATCGGTTTTGGCTTTCTCTGTTTCCTACCCATAGGTTCATCCAGGATGCCCTTATTTATTTCTTGGATATTAATATTAATACGGCACCGCCATTTTTGGTGTGGGATGCATTGAAGGCATACTTTCTCATTAAAGAGGTTAACACTATTAAAGCTGCAAGTAGATGTGACGTGGAACGGGCAAATAGGTTGGTACTTGAGGCTGAAACCTCTTATATTCAGGGCCCCTCCTCTAGTAATCATGCACATTGGTTGGATATGCAATCCAGATTGCAACAATGTTTGTCAAAAAGAGCGCACCAGAAGCAATTTTTTTTAAGGCGACTGTCATGGGCAGAAGGAGAACAAAATGGTAAGTTACTAGCTAATACCACCCATTCCCAATCAGCTACTCCTTATGTGGGAGTAGGGATGAGCCCACGGTTCGAGACAAATGTAAGTTCGACTCGAACATCGGGTGTTCATTTGCTCGCAAATTAACCAAATATATGGGGCGTTTGCTGGAAATTCGAGCCCTGCCTTTGGCCAATCATGGCTCAGGGGGACTAAGTCAATGCCCTTCAGGTCTGGTATGGATTTTAAGGGGAACCCCAAACCAAATTTGTTTTTAAAAATGGTGTGGGGGTCCCCCCAAAATATCATACTAAACCCTTAGTCAAAGCATGCAACCTGGCAGATCAGGATGGGGGGGACGAGCAAGCCTGAACCATACCAGGCCCTTGCCCAAAGCATCTTGTCCCCATGTTGATGGGGACAAGTGGCCTCATCCCCACAACCCTTGCCCGGTGATTGTAGGGGTCTGTGGGTGGGGGGGGCTTATCAGAATCTGGAAGCCCCCTTTAACAAGAGGGCCCCCAGACCCTGCCCCCCATGTGAATTGTACTCCTACCCATTCACCAAAAAAAAAAAGTGTCAAAAGTAAAAACCACAAAAGACAGTTTTTGACAATTCCTTTATTAAAAAAAGAAAAAAAAAGTGTCCCACAATGTCCATCCTTCTTCAATCACGCCACCCGATGGACACGAAAAATAGAAAAAAAAACAGCTGTGACAGCTGTTATATAGGCAAGGTCATGTGCCATCATAGGGGGATGGGGTCATCTGGTTACGTCAGCGGGTAGCCCCGCTCTTGCCATTATAACAGCTGTCACTGTGAAAAGACAGCAGTCGGCAGGACACCTTACATTGAGGGGGAGCCATGTGGAGGGCATGTGGCCTGGTATGGTTCAGGCTGCATGCTCGGATAAGGGTCTGGTATGGATTTTGGGGGGGACCCCACGCCAATTTTTATTTTTATTTTGGCATGGAGTTCCCATTAATATCCATACCAGACCCAAAGGGCCGGGTATGGACTGGGGGAGAACCCACACCATTTTTTTCCCTTGATTTTTATCTATATTACCGGGAATCAGCACTCTATTACAGCCACGGGCAAGTTTTACTTAAATTTTTTTCTTTAGAAATGTAATTTTGCTGGCGGGACTGTAACACATATCATACAGATGCGCTACTTTACAGGCAGACTAAGGGGACCCCCCCCCAGACATGATATTTAAACAAATATTTCATTGTTATTGTTTCACTTTAAGCATTCTTAAAATCACTGCTCCTGAAAAAATGGTTGTTTTTAAAACTTTTTTTTGCATTGGTACATATCCCCTGGGGCAGTACCCGGGTCCCTATACACTTTTTATGGAAATAACTTGCATATAACCTTTAAAACTTTAATGGTGTTCGCATGTCCGCACACATTTTTTGCCTGTTCGCATGTTCTGGTGCGAACCAAACCGGGGGGGGGGGGGTTGGCTTATCACTATGTAGGAGCTGTAAAGGATGGTACTGCTGATATTTTGGAGAATTGTAAATCTTTTTATCAACAAGTGTATTCCTCTCAAGTTAATTTTACTGATGTTGAATTACAGCAGTTTTTGTATCGTATTACTTTGCCCATCCTTTCTTTAAGAGATAAACACATGTTTGATAATCCCCTGACATTGGAGGGCTTTGAGGTTGCAGTTGGGAGTCTCCCTAAAGGTTCTGGATCAATGGTGGGCAGTGCTCTCTCTTTCCCCTTTATTGTGGAATGAGACAGGGCTGTCCTCTGTCACGCTCCTATTAGCAGTATGGACAGAGCCATTGGCAACTTTGCTAAGACAGACCCCGGGAAGTGCGTGGCTTTTGTAGGGAAACGCATGAGGACAAGGTAGCTCTTTACGTGGACTATATACAGTACTTCTTTTTCTCTCTGATACATACACATCCCTCTCCTCTTCAATGTATCTTATTACAGAGTTCTGTACATTTTCAGGGTTTAGAATTAACTGGGACAAATCTGTACTGCTTCTTTTTCTGTATTGTTCCAGTGTAAAATCGTTTCTCAGTTTAAATACCTAGGAGTACAGATTACCAGCCAGATGCAGGATTATATTCCCCTCAATTTAACTCCATTACTTACTAGATTTCACTACCAATGTTCTGTATTGTGTAAATTACCATTATTTGCAATATTTCAAAGAGCAGGGAGGACTGTCGGCTCCTAACCCATGGGTAAATGTCCTTGCCGCTCAGCTTCAGTATATTGCAGGGTGGGGAGGGCGCATGGACCTTTGGGTCTTCCATGCTTTCTTTCTTACTTCAAGGTGAAAACCTATTACAGATGTTAGACACTCTGTTTTTCGTAATCACTTCAGCCCCGGAAGATTAGGCTGCTCAATGACCAGAGCACCTTTTAAAAATTGGCACTGCACTGCTTTAACTGGTAATTGCCCAGTCATGCAACGTTGTACCCAAAGGCAATTTGGGTCCCTTTTTTCCCCCACAAATAGAGCTTTCTTTCTATGGTATTTAATTGCCTCTGCAATTTTTATTTTTTTGCGATCTAAAGGGAAAAAGACTGAAAATATTGAAAAAAAAATTATATTTTCTCATTTTTGTTATAAGAAAAATCCAATAAACTCAATTTTAGTCATACATTTAGGCCAAAATGTATTCAGCCACATGTCTTTGGTAATAAAAATGTCAATAAGCATATTTTTTTTTGGTTTTCGTAAAAGTTATAGCGTCTACAAACTCGGGTACATTTTCTGGAATTTACACAGCTTTTAGTTTCATTTCTTGAAATGGTAAAATGGCAGGGCAGTACACCCCCCCCCCCCCCATGACCCCATTTTGGAAAGTAGACACCACAAGGAAATTGCTAAGAGGCATGTTGAGCCCATTGAATATTTTATTTTTTGTCACAAGTGATTGAAAAATGAAAAAAAAAATTTACACAAAGTTGTCACTAAATGATATATTGCTCACACGTGCCATAGTTATATGTGGAATTACACCCCAAAATACATTCTGCTGCTTCTCCTGAGTATGGGGATACCACATGTGTGAGACTTTTTGGGAGCCTAACTGCATACAGGACCCTGAAAACCAAGCAGAATTTCTAAGAGTGTAAACTTTAGATTTCACTCCTTACTACCTATCACAGTTTTGAAGGCCGTAAATTGCCAAGATAGCACAAATGCCCCCCAAACTACCCCATTTTGGAGAGTAGACACCCCATTCAATTTGTTGAGAGTCATGTTGAGTCCATGGAATACTTTATATTTTGCCACAAGTTGCGGGAAAATGACAAACTTTTTTTTTTTGCACAAAGTTGTTACTAAATGATATATTGCTCAAACATGCCATGGGCATATGTGGAATTACACCCCAAAATACATTCTGCTGCTTGTCCTGAGTACGGGGATACCACATGTGTGAGAGTTTTGGGGAGCCTAGCCCCGTGCGGGACAACGAAAACCAAGCACCGCCTTCAGGATTTCTAAGGACGTACATTTTTGATTTCACTCCTCACTACCTATCACAGTTTCAAAGGTCATAAAATGCCAAGATAGCACAAACTCCCCCCAAAAGACCCTATTTTGGTAAGTAGACACCTCAAGCTATTTGCTGAAAGGCATGTTGAGTCCATGGAATATTTTATATTTTGCCACAAGTTGAGGGAAAATGACAATTTTTTTTTTTTTGCACAAAGTTGTCACTAAATGATATATTGCTCAAACATGCCATGTTTATATGTGGAATTACACCCCAAAATACATTCTGCTGCTTCTCCTGAGTATGGGTATAGCACTTTCCAAAATGCATTCTGCTGCTTCTCCTGCTGCTTCTCCTGAGTAGGGATGAGCCGAACATCCCCCCGGTTCGGTTTGCACCAGAACCTGCAAACGGACCGAAAGTTCACGCAAACTTTAGAACCCCATTAAAGTCTATGGGACTCGAACGTTCGAAATCAAAAGTGCTAATTTTAAAGGCTAATATGCAAGTTATTGTCCTAAAATGGATTTGGGGACCTGGGTCCTGCCCCAGGGGACATGTATCAATGCAAAAAAAAGTTTTAAAAACGGACGTTTTTTCGGGAGCAGTGATTTTAATGATGCTTAAAGTGAAAAAAAAGTGAAATATTCCTTTAAATATCGTACCTGGGGTGTGTCTATAGTATTCCTGTAGAGTGGCGCGTGTTTCCCGTGCTTAGAACAGTCCCTGCACAAAATGACATATTTAAAGGAATAAAAGTAATTTAAAACTGCTTGCGGCTTTAATGTAATGTCGGGTCCCGGCAATATGGATGAAAATCAGTGAGACAAATGGCATGGGTACCCCCCCAGTCTATTACCAGGCCCTTTGGGTCTTGTATAGATATTAAGGGGAACCCCACACCCAAATTAAAAAAAGGAAAGGCGTGGGGCCCCCAGGCCCTGTATACTCTGAACAGCAGTATACAGGTGGTGGAAACAAGACAGGGACTGTAGGTTTGTTGTTAAGTAGAATCTGTTTGTAATTTTGAACTGGTACAGTGTAGCTCCAGACAAAAAATCTATTTTTAAGCTTTTTTGAAAACATAAGGTAAGGGTTATCACCCCTGTAACATTTGTTTTGCTGTCTGTGCACCTCTTCAGAAGATTTCACCTCACTTTCTGTCCCAATAACAAAGGTTTTTTGAAAATTTGGGGTTTTTAGTGAAACAAGGATTGGTGATAAAGCATCAGTGAAGAGGAGATACGTTTTTCCCATATTAACTCTTACAGGAGAGAATTTCCCTTCCTAGGGGTAGATTTCATCTCACTTTCTGTCGTCTCCTTCCATTTGCAAGTGGGAGTCGTTAGTAAGTTAGATGTTTGAAAGTAGGGGCCTGCCCTATATACTCTGCAGAAATTGGGGCCTTAGGTGTTGGTGTTGCCACTGTAAGCCCTCAAAGTTACTCTTGGTGGGAGCTGGAATGGGCCGTGCTCTGAAATATTAGATCAAGAATTGTAATTACATGCCATTGTTAAACAGTGGTAGAAAAATTGGGCCTTTGGTGGTGCTGGTGGTGGTGCTGGTGCCACAACACTGTAAATCCTCACAGTTACTCTTGGTGGGCACTGGAACGGGCCCTACTGTGAAATAATATATCAAGAATTGTAATTACATGCACTTGGTGAACAGGGGCAGAAAAATTGGGCCTTTGGTGGTGGTGGTGTTGCCACAACACTGTAAGCCCTCACAGTTACTCTTGGCGGGCGCAGGAATGGGCCCTGCTGTGAAATATTAGATCAAGAATTGTAATTACATGTCCCTGTTGAACAAGGGCAGAAAAATTGGGCCTTAGGCATTGGTGCCACAACACAAGCAATCCCTCACAGATGCTATAGTTGGAGCGCAGGAATGAGCCATGCTGCAAAGTATTGCATCAAAAATTGTAATTATACTCCTCTGTTAAACAGGGGCTGAAAAATTGGGCCTTGGGCACTGGTGCTTGTGCCACAACACTGCAACCCCTCACAGATGCTATAGTTGGAGCGCAGGAATGAGCCCTGCTGCAAAGTATTGCATTAAAAATTGTAATTACACGCCCCTGTTAAACAGGGGCAGAAAAATTGGGCCTTGGCCACTGGTGGTGGTGCCCAGAACCAAAAATGTTCTTACAAGCTATCAGCATGAAAATTGAGGAGGAAGAGGATTGTCACTCAGCATAACAGGATAGTCACTCAGCATCAGCATAGGCAGTCTTGAAGGGATCTCACATTAAAAAAAAAAAACAATTGGTTACATCAGCATCAGGTGCTTGGTAGCTGGTGATCCAAGACTGATTCATTTTTATGAAGGTCAGCCGATCAACCGATTCGGTGGACAGGCGCAGCTTGTGATCGGTTATAAAGCCTCCAGCAGCACTGAATGTGCGTTCCAAAAGAAAGCTGGATGCAGGACAGGCCAGTAGCTCAATTGCATACTGTGCAAGCTCTGGCCAGTGATCCATCTTCAAGACCCAGTAGCCTAGAGGATTTTCGGTGGGAAAGGTGTCCAAGTCTGATCTTGACCCTAGGTAATCCTGCACCATGTGAATCAGACTCTGGTGATGGTTGCTGGAACCGATCAGACCTTGGGGCTGCGGACTAAAAATTGTCTGAAAGCATCGGTCAGATGGCCACCTTCTCCACCGCTCCTTCTGTGATTGACCGAAGCCTCAGCAACACGTTGTCCAGGAGGACCAGGAAATTGTAACCTCCCAGGCTCTGGAAAAGCGTTGCACAAACCTTTCTGCAAGGCCTCCCGAAGATGTTTCATCCTCTGCTCCCTCTGCGACGGCAAGATAATGTCCGCATCCTTACCCTTGTAACATGGATCAAGGAGGGTTGCCAGCCAGTAATCATTTCTCCCCTTGATACCACAAATACGAGGATCCTTCCGCAGGCTTTGCAGGATCAGGGAGGCCATGTAGCGTAGGTTTGCTGAGGCATTCGGTCCAGAGTCCTCTGGGTCACTAAGGACAACATGATCTGCAGCCACCTCCTCCCAGCCACGTACAAGTCCATGGGTTTCTTCGGACTGTAAATGATCCCTTGAAGACTGCTGCTAATGCTGAGTGCCAGGCTCCACTTCCATGCTGACATAATCCTCCTCCTCCTCCTCTTCCTGTGTGATCGGCGGGCATGCAGGAACACTGTCTGGATAAAGCGGGCCTTGAGAGGTAAGGAAGTCCTCCTCTTCCTCCCTCTGTTCTGCCTCAAGTGCCCTGTCCATTTTTCCACAAAGCATGTGCTCCAACAGGTGGACAAGAGGGACAGTGTCACTGATGCATGCACTGTCACTGCTCACCATCCTCGTGGCCTCCTCAAATGGTGACAGGACAGTGCATGCAACCCTGATCATAGCCCACTGGCGTGTGGAAAAAAAACCAAGGTCCCTTGACCCTGTCCTGGTGCCATAGTCGCATAGATACTCATTGATGGCGTGTGCAGCCACTGCAGCATGGCCAGCGTTGAGTTCCACCTGATGGGCATGTCACAGATTAGGCGGTTCTTGGGCAGGTTAAATTCCTTTTGGAGGTCAGCCAGCCAAGCACTGGCATTATATGACCTGCGGAAATGCACACAAACTTTCCTGGCCTGCCTCAGGACATTCTGTAAGCCCGGGTACCTACCCAAGAACCACTGCACCACCAAGTTAAGGACGTACGCCAAACAGGGCACATGGGTCAGTTGTCCCTGTCGGAGGGCAGAGAGGAGGTTGGTGCCATTGTCGCAAACCACCATACCTGGCTTAAGCTGGCATGGCGTCAACCACCTCTGAACCTGCCCCTGCAGAGCTGACAGAATCTCTGCCCCAGTGTGGCTCCTGTACCCCAAGCACACCAGCTCAAGCACCGCATGGCATCTTTTTGCCTGCGTGCTTGCGTAGCCCCTTGAACGCCTACGGAGCACCGTTGGTTCTGAGGACAAATCAGCACAGGAAAAGGCCATGGAGGAAGAAGAAGAGGAGGGGGTGGAGGAGAGAGGTGTGGCAGCAACACCACTAGTAGAATTTTGGAGACGTGGTGGCAGAACAACCTCCAAAACTACTGCACCCTATCCTGCATCCTTCCCAGCTGCCAGAAGAGTCACCCAGTGTGCGGTGAAAGATAGGTAACTTCCCTGTCCATGCCTGCTAGACCATGAGTCAGTGGTAATATGCACCTCACCACTGACCGCCCTGTCCAGCGAGGCCAAGACATTGCCTTCCACATGCCAGTAGAGATCCAGAATTGCCTTCCATGAGAAAAAGTGGCGTTCGGGAACCTGCCACTGAGGAACCGCACATTCCACAAACTCACGGAAGGGGGCAGAGTCTACCAACTGAAAAGGCAGCAGTTGAAGTGCTAGTAATTTAGCCAAGCTAGCATTCAACCGCTGGACATGTGGATGGCTGGGAGCAAACTTCTTTCGGCGGTGCAGCAGCTGGGGCAGGGAAATTTGCCTGGTACAATCTGATGTCGATGTACAGATAGCAGATTGCCCGCAAGTACTTGGCTGTGACACACCTAATTCTACACCTTCATTCCTCTCAATGCAGGTTTCAGAGAGGACTGAAGGTACAGTGGGGTTGGAGATCCCAGCTGATGAGGAGCAAGGAGAGGTCTGCTTTGTCCTTTAGTGTGGGACTTTTAGGTACGCTTGCCAACGAACTACATGGCAGGTCGAGATATGTCTGGTCAAGCATGTGATGCTCAAGCGGGTGATGTTTTGGCCACACGAGATACGCTTGAGACATATGTTGCAAATAGTGTAAAAAATAATTCTGCACTGCCTAAAACAAAGAGAGCGGCTAACACAGCAAATGTGGTGTATGCAAAAAAATATATAAGACAAAAAGTGTAGCGCTAATGGAATGAATTACATGTATAAATACATATAGAAAATTATTATGAATAAACCCAGTGGGTAAACAACAACAACATATGAATGAACAACAAGGTGAATAAATCTATAGAGAGTGAAAAGTACCAAACAAAACTTGGTGTAGAAATCTTAATAGGTGCAAACTTGAAGTGAAAAACACCACCACCAGTAATATGGAGGCTTACCAGAGCGTTTGAACCCAAAAGAACCTACGTTCAATGGGTCAAACAGGCTTGTGTGGTGGTAACAACCACTATCGATATGTAATCTTCTAGAGGCTGTACCGATAGAACACAACCATACACAGTAGATCTCATGAACATGGCCCGTATTGCGTAGATATCAGATGGAGATGGATAAGGAAAAAGGAACAAAAGGGCCACATAGCGTAATTCCGTAAATAGTACAAAATGTATTAAAAAAATTGGAAAAACTCACATTTGAGTAGATAACACAGTGCTTTGGTATATAAAATGGCAATGGAATCTTACCCGACGTGTTTCGTCTCCTTAGACATCGTCTGGGGGGCCATTCCATTGCAGCTGTCAAAATATATAAAGATAATGTGACCCCGAAGTTGAGAGTCGATTCCCGGATGTGTTTCACACTACTTCCGGTTTGGAGGCAAGATTGGGGGCAAGATATGTTGCAAATAGCAGCGGTGGGATCTGATGCACTCGTCTCAAAAAAGGTCCACACCAAAGAACTTTTGGAATAATGCACAGAGACAGCAGCGCCCTGCACATGCAGAGCTCTGCAGTGTGATGCAGTCAGTGTGCTGCCCTTAGGCTGGCCCCTGGGGGGCATCCTGCCTCGTTGGAGATGTGCCTCCTCCTCCTCCTCCTCTCTCCTATCAGGCACCCTTGTGGAATCGGTGACCTCATCATCCCCTCCTTCCTCATCACTGGAGCAAACCTGGCAGTATGCTGCACACATATACATACACACACACACACACACACACACACACACACACATACACACAACACCTAGGATGCATATATATACACAATACACTGTATGTGCAGCTAACAGACTCGCCTACCTACTCTATCTAACTTAAATCAAATGACACTGTCTCTCTGTCTATTTCTCTGCCGCTGAAACACACTACACAAGGCCGCCGTACAGGCGGACTTATATAGTGTGAGGCCTGTACTAAACCCCTGTGAACCAGCACTCTGTACAGACGGCGCTGTGATTGGCAAGCATGCGGGTCATAGTGCATGCTTCGCCAATCATCAGCCAGCAATGCACTGCGATGCCGCAGTGAATTATGGGCCATGACGCGCCACTCGAATTTGGTGCGAACGGCCCATAACGTTAGCAATTCGGTGAACGGTCGAACAGGCGATGTTTGAGTTGTACGTGGGTTCGACTCGAACTCGAAGCTCATCCCTACCCCTGAGTATGGAGATACCACATGTGTGAGACATTTTGGGAGCCTAGCCGTGTACAGGACCCCAAAAACCAATTACCGCCTTCAGGCTTTCTAAGGGCGTAAAATGGTGATTTTACTCCTCACTGCCTATCACAGTTACGGAGGCCCTGAAATGTCCAGATAGCACAAACCCCCCCCAAAAAAATTACCCCATTTTTGACACCCCAAGGTACTTGCTAATTGGCATGGTGAGTATTTTGCAGCTCTCACTTGTTTATGAAAATGAAGAAAAGAAAATAATTTTTTTTTTTTCAATTTTCAAAACTTTGTGACAAAAAGTGAGATCTGCAAAATACTCAACAGGCCTCTCAGCAAATAGCTTGGGGTGTCTACTTTCCAAAATGGGGTCATTTGGGGGGGGGGGTTGTGCTATCTGGGCCTCTGAAGGCAATGATTGGTGTTCAGGATCCTGTACGCGGTTAGACTCCCAAAAAGTCTCACGCATGTGGTATCCCCGTACTCAGGAGAAGTAACAGAGTATATTTTGGGGTGTAATTTTACATATGCCCATGGCATGTTTGAGCAATATATCATTTAGTGACAACTTTCTGTAAAAAAAATTTATATATATTTCCCGAAACCTGTGGTAAAATATAAAATATTCCATGGACTCAACATGCCTCTCAGCAAATAGCTAGAAGTGTCTTCTTTCCAAAATTGGGTCATTTGGGGGGTGGGGGGGTTGTGCTATCTTGACATTTCATGGCCTCCGAAACTGTGATAGGTAGTGAGGAAGTGAAATCACTATTTTACACCCTTAGAAAGCCTTAAGGCGGTGCTTGGTTTTCAGGTTCCTGTACACGGCTAGGCTCCCAAAACGTCTCACACATGTGGTGTCCCTGAACTCAGGAGAAGCAGCAGAATGTATTTTGGGGTGACATTTCACATATGCCCATGGCATGTTTGAGCAATATATCATTTAGTGACGACTTTGTGCAAAAAAAAAAATATATCATTTTGCAGCAACTTGTGGCAACATATACAATATTCTATGGACTCAACATGCTTATCAGCAAATAGCTTGGGGTGTACACTTTCCAAAAAGGGGTCAATTGGGGGGGGTTTGAACTGTCCTGGCATTTTATGCACAACATTAAAAGCTTATGTCACACATTACCCATTCTTCTAACCACTTGAAGACAAAGCCTTTTCTGACACTTTTTGTTTACATGAAAAAATATTTTTTTTTCAAGAAAATTACTTTGAACCCCCAAACATGATATGTTTTTTAAAAGCAAAGGCCCTACAGATTAAAATGGTGGATGTTACAATTCTTTTTTCACACAGTATTTGCGCAGCGATTTTTCTAACACAATTTTTTTGGAAAAAACACACTTTTTTAATTTTAATGCACTAAAACACACTATAGTGCCCAAATTTTTGATGAAATAAAAAAGATGATCTTATGCCGAGTACATGGATAACAAACATGATAGGCTTTAAAATTGAGCACAAACATGCAGCGACGACAAACTACATGCATTTTTAAAAGCCTTTACAGGTTACCACTTTAGATTTACAGAGGAGGGCTACTGCTAAATTTACTGCCCTTGATCTGAGCTTCGCGGTGATACCTCACATGCACACATACCTCACATACCTCACATGTATGGTGCAATTGCTGCATATATATATATATATATATATATATATATGACACCGGACCAACACTTCACCTTTGGCGCATAAGCACGGGGGGACAGGGGTGCTTTTTTTTAATTATTATTTATTTTGCTTTTTTATTTTATTTTTAAACTGTTCCTTTCATGTTTTTTTTTTAGAATTTTTATTGTTATCTCAGGGAATGTAAATATCCTCTATGATAGCAATAGTTAGTGACAAATACTCTTTTTTGTAAAAATTGGGGTCTTTTAGACCCTAGATCTCTCCAAGATCGGTGTGATAAAATGCTTTCCCAATGTCCCAATCGCGCTGTTTATATCTGGCGAAACCTTAGTCATGAAATGCTCATAGCTTCCAGTTTCTTAGGCCATATGATTGGAGCCATTCTGGTCTCTGATCAGCCCTATGGTCAGCTGGTGGAACCACTGGCTGCATTCTCGGGTTCTCTGTTGGGACAGGAGGGCCCGAGAAAACCATGGAAGACAGTGCGGGGGGAACGCTCCCTCCCACTGCTTGTAAAAGCAGTCTAGAGGCTAATTAGTCGCTAGGATTGCTTTTACATGAAAGCTGACAGCTGACTGAAAAGAATGATACCAAGATGATACCTAAACCTGCAGGCATTATTCTGGTATAACCACTCAAAGTCCAGCAACATACCAGTACGTCGCTGGTCCTTGTTGGGCATACATTGTAATGTTCTTTTTTTCATGCAGCCTGTGGGCTGAACGAAAAAAAGAGATTGATCAGTGGGTAGGCCCACCATTAGAATACTGCCCTTCATCCACCCACTTCTAATGATGGGCATACATGCACCATTTTTTTTTTTAGCTGTGGTGGTGAAATCAACTCCTACAGCGCTGGAGTCGCTGATTTACATATCGTGGGAGCAAACGCTGTTGCTGTCAAGATACCGGATGAATGGGTGTGTGCGGCACTGCGGCGCTGTGTGATGGAGTGAGTGGGTGAATGCAGGGATGCTGTGCTGCTCTCCCCACCCCTCGTTCCACTCCTCCGTATAGCCCGGTGCTTGCCTTGTCGGTATACCCTGACCTGGATGGAAGCCAACGGAAGCCTTGGACACCCGGCTATCTTCCTGTCCCCTTCTTAGCTTCCCTCACTGCTGGTGGGTGGTGCAGAAGAAAGACGTCCACCCTTTAGTCACAGGTGGAAGCTTGGGACCACTCCGGACCGCAGAGCGGGGGTGCGAGAGGCGTCCGGCCATACTCGGGACCACGCAGGACTACTCAGCGGATCACTACCCGGAGATTCACAGGTGGAGGAGTACAGTAAGTGGACCGGAGCACATAAACCTATGCTTCAAAGCAGGTAACATTCAGTCCAATAAGGGAAACCAGAAGTACATGCCAGCGGTGTTGCTCTGCATTTTCCATATTGCTGTCTATATAAAGTTAAGAGGACTGTATTTGCTACGGTGCCAGGAGGGGAAAAGGACTTAGCACTAAGTTACATGGCCCAGTAAGGGGTTTGGTGGACTGTGAGTTTGCGGATGTCTCTGGAGGGGTGTTCAGTAGTACTAGTATGCTAATATGCTCTGGCCATCAGGGTGAAAATACCCCCCATGTAACATCTTGTGTTCATGATGATCAGGAAGCCTTGCATTTCTATATACCCCCCCCACTGCTCTATATATTCAGCTGAGCGGATCAATTGATATGGTGATAGGAGGGGGAGAGGGGGAAGGGGACTCATTTATATCATAGCTATACTACTTAATGAAGGCTCGGTAGACTGGGGGACAGTGGGTGGGTAAGACGAGTTGTTCAGCATCAACAGTATCAACAGGGTGCTCTGTCTATTAGGGGATAGATACCCCCCAATATCCGGCGTCCATGTTAACTGGGGGGCAAGCTGCCTGGCGGCACCTTTATTGGAGACACTGTGTTACTGAGCAGGGAGCATATTGCGTGTGTCCCCTCTTATATATAGTACCTTCATCCTGGTTCCTCTCTTTCTCTACACTCCTCCTATATATAAGTACAGTGCGGGCGCTTAGGCGCAAGATTAAGAAACGTACAATGCAGAATCTGCGATCTGCTAAAGACAAAAACCCGCAACTCTCAGCAGCAGCGTCAGCAGCTGCAAAGTTAGAGCAATATGCTCACGCCTCAGCTGTCACCCCTCCAAAGAAGGGGGCACAATCGAAAACACATCAGGGGGGGATCCCCGATAGGAAAAGCCAGGGTCAGTAGCAAGCTATGCCAATAGGTGGTTCTCAGGCGGCCCAATCATCCAAAACCCATAACCCAAATGGATCGGGATAAAATGATCAAAATACAAATGTAAACACGGAGACTAGTACTGACCCAACCCTACCCTCAGAGAAAGAACCAACACTTAAGGATGTATTTGTGGCAGTAGGGGTGTGTAACTCTGCGCTTAAGGAACTTTGCGAGCAGATGAGGGGAGTAAAAGCGGACCTGTTATTGGTCAGACAAGACCTTCAGAAAACCGCTGAGAGAACAACAGCCCTGGAAGAAAGAGTAGGCCTGTTAGAGGACGATTTATCCCCACTGATCAAAGAAATGAAATTGTTGAAGGAGCAGCTATCCAGACAAGCTTCCAAATTAGATGAAATGGAGAATAGGAGCTGAAGGGATAATGTGAGACTGGTGGGTCTCCCGAAAAAAAGCGAGGGCCCTGACCCGCCTGAATTTATAGAAAAGTGGTTGGTGGATCTATTTGGGAGAGAATCATTTTCAGCTTCTTTTTCAGTTGTAAGGGCCCATAGGGTGCCCTTCAGAGCTCCTCCAGCAAGGGAATTTCCCAGATCTCTACTTGTAAGGTTTCTTAACTATAGAGACAAAGTGGTGCTGCTTCGAAAAATTAGAGAGGCAAGGAATGTTTTTTTCAAGGAGGCCAGAGTTTCTTTTTATGCCGACTTCCCACCGGACTTGCAGAAAAGAAGGGCAGAGTTTATTCAATCAAAACGCACCTTACAAAAACTTAATCTCTCTTACGCCCTTCTGTATCCGGCAAAATTACGTGTGTCAGCTTTGGGGGAACTGGCTTGAGGAGAATAGAGAAAAATTTATAAGTTCAGCATAAAGTGCTATGGGAGATATAACTGGCTTGGGTTATTTTGTGCTATGCGGGTGGGGGGTGGGGGGGTAGGACCACACAGGCGTTGGAGAGGAGAAGTGAATGGGAAAGGAGTATAGGATGAAGCGGATGGTATTAGTTGGAGTGAGGTGGGTAATGGTCATGGTTAACCCCCAGGGGGTTCACCTAGGTAGGTGGTGGGGAGGTGGAAGAGGGATTGGAGGGGGGATGGGAGTGGGTTGGGGTGGTAGGGGGGATGGAAGGGGTAGTTTGTTTGAAAAAATCTACACAGAAAATCTACACACCTGTGGAAAATACCTGGGTTGGAACCAGGGATTCACATCTAGACACACACTTAGAAACAATGACAGGAAACTGGCTCTTAAAATTATTTGGGTAAAGCACACATGTTTAATGTTCACGATTACATTAAGTTAGTATTATTATGGTTCTTGTTTGTACCTTTTTTATTTTTTGTTTCTTTTCTTCCTTTTTTTCTTTCTCTCTTTGTATGATTAAAGGGGATATGTTCTTCATTAGACTCCACTTGAGGCATACAAGGTGCAAAATACACTTAATAGTAATTAAGCTAGGTCCTGGTAGCAGGTTTTGTATGGGCTATTTCCTGCTTTTCCACTATATCTCTTGAAATAATTTTGGATGCAGGCTGAAACGGTGAAAGTCGGATCCTGGAATGTTAGAGGACTAGGGACACCGCTCAAAAAGCTAGCAGTGCTCTCTGTGTTGGAGAACTACAGGGTAGACCTGGTTTGTCTGCAGGAAACCCACCTCACCAGGAATACAATACAATCCTTACAGACGCATACATTTCAAACCCAATACCATGCGGTTCACTCTTCTTATAGTAGAGGGGTGAGTATCTTGGTGAGAACTGGGGTTAAATTTTCCTGCAGGCAAGCCAGGATCGATGAAATGGGTTGATACATTGTCTTATTTTGCTCTATTAATAGCGCTATGTATGTGCTGGCAAACATATCTACCCCCCCCTTTTAATTTAGATGTCATGCTTAAACTGAATGAATTCCTGATAGATAAAAAGGAAGTTCCTACTATAGCAATGGGGGACTTTAATGAGGTTCTAGACAGAAAGGTGGAACGCTTCCCGATGAGAACCTGCTCAGAGTATGCCGTTAAGAGCCGTCTGAGTAAATTTTTGGACGAAGTGGGGTTGGTGGACCTATGGCGGGGGTGCTTCAATATTCATGTAGTTCAGTGTCACACTCAACCCTCTCGAGGATAGACATGGCCCTGGGGAACGATAGAATACTCCAGTTAACAGGCAAGATTATGTACGGGCCAAGAGGTGTTTCGGACCATTCTCCCATAGTAGTTACACTGGAGATAGGGGGATACAGCCCCCGGAAGGAATGGAGAATAAGCCCGCACTGGTTTAAGGTAATCAGGAAGGAGAATGGAATTCTACCCACATTAAGGGAGTTTGTAGGTTTTAACCAGGGAACAGTGACATCTGTTGTACTATGGGATGCTCGTAAAGCCTTCCTCAGGGGGGTTTTAATACAGCAGATGGCCAAATTTATTAAAGAAGATAGGCGGGAGGAAGAGAACTCACTAAGGGAAGCAATGGAGGCTGAAAACAATTTTATTAGAGACCCAATCCCTGAAAAGGAAAAGAAATGGCAAGAGAAACAACGGGTGTATAAACAGATCACCATGCAGAAGGCTGAGACCAGGCGGCTCCTCCAGTGCCAGGTATCTTTGGGGGAGGGAGAGAGAGTGGGAAGAGTGTTAGCACAGTTGGTGAAATCCAATAAGGCTCCATCAACGGTCCTCGCTATCAAAGCACAGAATGGAGAAATAGTCTCAAGTTCCCCAAAAATAGTGCAAACATTCAGGGACTATTATAAAAAGCTGTACACTTCTCAGAAAAAAAGTAAAGAGATAGAGATGGAGGACTTCCTGGGGAAGTTGTCAATCCCGATCCTATCGCAAGAGGAGAGGGATTTGTTGGAATCCCCAATAACAATTACAGAATTACAACAAGCAATTGGAAGCATGGCATGCCTTAAGTCGCCTGGCCCCGATGGAATACCAATCAAGGCCTATAGGCACCTTGGGGAGGTGCTAGTCCCTGAACTACTGAAGGCTTTGGGGGATGCGTATGAGGAGGGGCGTCTGCCTGCATCAATGCTAGAAACAACAATCATAGTGCTGCAGAAAGAGGGGGAAGATCCCCTTGACATGGCTGCTTACAGGCCAATTTCCCTAATATGTACAGATGCCAAAATCCTGGCCAAGGTTCTAGCTGCCAGATTGAGCAGAGTCATACATAAATTAATACACAAGGGCCAGGCGGGATTTATGGCCAATAGATCTACAAGCCTAAAAATTAGAAGGGCTTTCTTGAACCTACAGTCCCCTATGGAAAATGAGAGCTCAAGAGCCTTGTTGACCCTAGATATTTCTAAAGTTTTCGATAGTGTGGAGTGGGATTATATGTGGTATGTGTTGGGAAAGTTTGGTTTTGGTCCATCCTTTATTGGATGGATTAAAATGCTTTATAACAGTCCTAAGGCAAGAGTAAAAATAAACAATGAGTTTTCAGAGTGGTTTGTGCTAGAGAGGGGGACAAGACAGGGGTGTCCACTGTCCCCTCTTCTTTTTGCATTGGTAATGGAGCCCCTGGCTATGTCCATTAGAGCGAGCCATGAGATAAAGGGGTTCCAGAGGAGGTCGATCGATGAAAGAATTGCGCTATACGCAGATGACATTTTGTTATTTTTAGGCGACAGTAACAGCTCAGTGGTAGGCGCAATGAGAATAGTGGAGGAATTTGGTAGATTTTCCGGCCTGGAAATAAATTGGGAGAAATCCGAGCTTCTACCGTTAGATCCCTAAGGAGCACCAACAGTACCTGGACTATCCCAGGTGGCAATAGTGGAAGCACTGAAGTACTTGGGAATTGTACTAACGAAGGACCCTAATCAATATATTAGTAAGAACTTAGTACCTCTTCTGGCCAAATTTAAACAAAAGATAAGCTTTTGGAGACGCCTCCCCTTATCAGTAGCAGGAAGATGCAGCCTGATAAAAATGATCTGGATGCCTCAAATGCTCTACGTTCTGCATAACTCCCCAGTTTGGATCAGTAAGAGCTGGTTTAGGAGAATTAAGGCTCTATTTAGGGAATTGATAAGGAAAGGAGGCAGGCAAGGCTACGGTTGCAAGTTCTCCAGCTTCAGACTAAGGAGGTGGGGTTTGCTCTCCTCCATCCGGAGCGCTATTTCCTCGCATCTCAACTACAGCACTTAATGGGCTGTGGAACCCCGGAGGGTGGCACTCTGAATGGTAGGTTAATTTTGTTAAGTGCTTGGCATAATACGCTTATTGAGGCATTGGAGGCAGACATGTTTTATCATGTATTCCCGACAATTAAGTTGCTAATCAAGCTCTGGAAATCTGTTAAGAAATTAACGGGGCATGAGGGACTCACAGACTATACCCCTATTTTGAATAATCGGAATTTACAGGAAATTCTAAAAATCGGAAAGAGTAGAGGGTGGGAGGCTGGCGGAATTAAAATGCTAAGACAGGTCTACTCAGGTAATACTCTTAAAAAATTCCCCGCGTTGGTTAGGGAGTTTAAGATCCCTCAGAGTTCCCTGTTTCTATATCGGCAGATGGAACATGCTCTTAGGGCCCAATTTGGTGATCAGCCCCCGGGATGGGTGGAAATGCCCCTTGTTCGTCAGTTACTACAAGTAGTACCCACTAGGGGGCTAATAACTAAAATCTATGACCAACTAAGCAACTCAGAGAATAGAAGGGGGACACTTCAGAAGGTAGGAGCTAAATGGGAAGAGGAACTGGGGGCAATTTCTAAGGAACAATGGAGGAGAATATTTGAGATGGCGCCCCTGGTGTCAGTATCCCCCTCGCAGAAGATTTCTCATCTGATGCTGCTTAATAGGGCCTACTATACTCCAAAATGGCTCTTTAGGTTTGGTAGAAGTCCCAAGGATAGATGCCCTAGGTGTCAGGAGTCTGGGGATCTCATCCATCTACTGTGGAGATGTCCCAAGTTGTTCCGGGACTGGGAGGGAGTAGCTAGCAGTCTAGGAGATATCTTCTGCACGTCAGTAAAAGAGGGAGGCGGTGGAATGCACATTTTGGGATACAGAAGAGTAGCGGGGGAGAGGAGGTGTACTACTCAGGCAATCCTCAGAGGTTTATTTCAAGCCAGAAAAATGATAAAGTTAAGTTGGCAATCAAAGGACCCCCGACGGTGAATGATTGGATAGGTACACTCGGTGTATCTATTGGCAGGGAGAGATTGGAGTACAATAAAAGGGGGAATCTCCAGGAATTCGACAAAATGTGGAAGCCATGGATGGATAAGGTGGTCTGCTTAAGGGGAAAGTTTGGAGTGTAAGGGACTAGGTTAATAGCTTAGAATTACATGCACTAGAGGAATACAGAATTGGTTGGTTTACACGTAGGAATTTAGGGGTGTTGGTGTTATGGTCTTGGTAGGCAACAATAGAAATCACTAAATCCTGTATTTGGGTAGGATTTTGTATAGAAAGGGCATGGGGAGGAAGGGGGGTGGGAGTAGGGGAATGGGAGGGGGTGGGGGGTTATTACAATTACTTAATAGTTCACTATTGGCCCTAATAGGGGGCTATGGGTGTGGGGTCCCCATTAGCCCAGCTTTATATATGTGGTTTTCTCCTAGCTCCTCTTTATGGGTTTTTTACTTTCAATATGTTTTTATTTTCAATTACGTCATACAAATTATGCATTGACATATTTAGATTGCACAGGAGGGAACGCCTCCTCGAACATGAGACATAAAGGTTACAATTCGAGTGAGAAAATAACATATAGTATACGGTTTCTTCGCCTCAAAGGCTGTTGGTGGGGACAACCTGATATATATCAATAACTAAACTTTAAATAAGCAGTCTCCATGTATTGCCCCTAACACATCACGGGATCTTTCCCCATCCCCGGCACCCCCGACGGGATCTAGCTGTGCCATGTGGGGAAATCTCCTTTCTTCTCCTTTGTCCATTTAGTCTGAGCCATCAGGAGTGTTGAGGGGTTATGAGTCCCCGTAAGCTATCTAATTTACCGTATGGTAGCTTCACATTGAATTGCAACCAGATAGTTAACTGAAGTGAGATAGAAGACAGGAAGAAGAGTTGAAAGAGAGGGAGAGAAGAGTTAGGAGGGAGGTGGGGTGGGGGGGTTCTTAAAGGTGGGTGGGGAGGGAGAAGGAGTGCCTTTGTGTACCTCTAGTAATACTGAGGGATGAAGTCGTCTAGGTGTGGGTTAGGTGTTGATGCGCACCTGAACCCCTGGTATGAGGGAGGTTCCCATATATTGGGCCCAAGGTTCCCATATTGTTTGGAATTTCTTGGAGGTGTTTGACGTGATGCTATAAAGTTTTTCTTGGGCTATAATCCATGAAACCTTCCTTTTTACTGTGTTGATTGAGGGTCTCGGCTGTTTCCAGGCTTTGGCAATGGAGATTTTAGTGCCCAGTAATATAAAGTTGATCAGTGTTTGGTTAGCCTTAGAAATTCCAGGAAGGTTAGCATTGAGAATAGCCACCGCTGGGGACCTAGGGATCTGGCAAGTCGTCACCTTGTAAATCATAGAGAAAACTTTTCTCCAAAAAGTGCGTAGTTTGGGGCATTCCCACCAAATGTGGGCCATTGTGCCCAGGTGTTGGCATCCTCTGAAACATAAGGGGTTCGCCGAGGGATAGATTGCTGCCAACCTGGTAGGGGTCAAGTACCATCTGGTTATCAGTTTGATGCTTGCCTCAATCAAAGAGATGTTCTGGATCCCCTTAAAGCATTTAGTTAGAGCTGCTTGCCAAATCTCTATGTCCCTGCTGCATTGGAAGTCGGCCTCCCAGGCCTGCATGTATGTGGTTTTGTCCGTAGGGTAAGTGAGGGCCGAATATATCACAGATATGCCTCCCCTCTGCTCCATGGCTTGTCTGCACCATTGTTCGTATGTAGTAAATTTAGGGGGGAGCGGTTTCTCCCGCCAAATTGAGTGGAGAAAGTGAGTGATTTGGTGAAAGCGGAATCGTTCCGAATCCGGAAGGTCTAGGTGTTTGATACAGAATTTGAGGGTGATTGGTCCATTGGGGGTGAAGAAGTGCCCTATCCGGTATAGCCCTTTGTCCAGCCACCATTTGAAAGCTGAGATGTCAAGTCCAGGTGGAAAGTCAGGGTTGTGGAATAAGTGCGCTAGGGGACGACCTGTGGAGACCAGGGCTGTGGAGTGTCGGCGGGAGTCCCAAAGGGCGCAGGAGTGGGATAAAGTGGGTGATAGGATGGGTGGTCTAGATTTAGTCGGGCACCAAAGTATGTAGTCTAGTGTATGTTTGGGGGTGGCCTGTCTTTCAATATTTACCCAGTCTGGTTTTTCATACCGTGAGTAGATGGAGGACAGTTGGGCTAATCTAGCCGCTAAGTAGTATTTATGTAGATTTGGAAGACCCAGCCCTCCCGTGCGTCTGTGATGGAATAGGGTGCTCTGAGGGATACGATATCCTTTCTTACCCCAGATAAACTGGAGAATTTTACTCTGTAAAGCTCTTAGGTGATCTTTCCTGATTGGGATAGGGAGGGAGCGGAAGAAGTAGAGGAGCCTGGAGAGTAAGGTCATCTTAATGGAGTTGATCCGACCCAGCCAGGATAGTTCATGTTTTGACCATGTAGTAAGGTCAGCCTCCAGTTTCCTGAAGAGAGAAGGGTAATTTTGTGCATATAGAGTTTCCGTCGCGGCCGTCAGTGTGATACCTAGGTAGCTAATGGAGGTGTCGCCCCATTTGAAGTGGAAGGATTGTTTTAGAGAGTCAAATGTTTGTGACGGTAACGATACATTAAGGGCTTGAGATTTGGCGAAATTGACTTCGAGTCCAGAAATTTTAGCAAAGTTCCTTAACATTAGGCAGAGGTTAGGTAGTGTAGTGAGGGGGGATGTCAGGAAAAGGAGGATGTCGTCGGCGAAAAGCCCACATTTGTGCGTCTGGTCTCCACAGGTCACCCCTTTATGTCCGGGTTCTGTCGGATTGCGATCGCTAAGGTTTCTATGGCTATTGCGAAGATTAGGGGGGATAGAGGACACCCTTGTCTAGTGCCACGTAAAAAAATGTCTATTGATTCGGAGTAATGTCCTTGGAGGCGTATTTGGGCCTTTGGTTGTGAGTAGAGAGCATGCAGAAGTCCCAGGAAACGGTTGCCAAATCCCCATCTCTCCAGCACGGTAAAGATGTATTGCCAGGAGACCGTGTCAAAGGCCTTCTGCAGATCTAATGATAGAAGAAATCCCGATTGGTTTGGCCCCCCTTCCCAGTTAGTTTGAAGAATCGAGGTGATATCTATTGCCCTCCTTATTTGGTCAGGACCCTGTCTCCCGGGTATGAATCCTACCTGGTCCTTATGTATATATTGAGTAATAAAGGATGACAGCCTGTTGGCCATTATTTTGGTGAGTATTTTTAGGTGAGATTGGTCTGTAATTGCTAACGTCTTCGTGGTTTTTGTCAGGTTTGGGTATGACCGTGATTAAGGCAGTATTGAGGTGGATGTCAAGGGGGGTTCCATTGGTTTTGGAGTTAAAGAAGGAGGTCAGGTGAGGTGCCAGTATGGCTGAAAAGACTTGTAGTATGCTACCGAAAGACCATCAGGACCTGGAGCTGACCCCCCTCTTAGATCTTTTATGACCCCCAAAACCTTGTTTGTGGGTATCTTTTAGGGATGGTAGGGAGATACCCTCCAGAAACTGAGGGATTAAGTTCGCGTTTGGTGTATTTGTTTGGCTATATAATTTAGAGTAGAAACCCCGAAAGGCTTCTAGAATCTTTGAAGTCTTGGTCGTGGGGGGTTGACCATTTATTCTGAGTTTGGGGAAGGCGAGGGTCCTAATGGGGGGGGGGAGTTTTTTAGCTAGGAGGGGACCTATTTTGTCTGCCTGAGTGTAAAATTTTTGTCCATTCCAGCGGACACCCTTTTCGGCCTTGGATGTGAGTGCTAAATTAAGATCTAGTCTAGCTTTGTCGATAAGGTAAATAGGGGTCTTGGATGGGTCCTTTTTATGGGCAGCCTTCAGTGTGGTATATTCCCTGTCCAACCGGATTATGTCTGCTTTTTGTGCATGTTTGATTTGAGTGGCAATCTGGATGAGTTTACCCCTTATAAAAGCTTTATGTGCAGCCCATAACGTTTCTGGAGAAATGTCCTCTGATTTATTGAGTTTAAAGTATTCTTGTAGGGCTTTTTCGAGTTCAATGACCCTGATGGGATCAGATAATAGTGACTCATTTAGTCTCCAATGTCCCCTGGGTCCGCCCAGGGGGCCTGTTTTGAGTGATATGGTGACTATGGAGTGGTCCGAAAGGGCCAACTCTCTGATTTGAGCTCTGTGGATCAAGGGAAGAAGGGTGGATGGGGTTAAAATGTGGTCAATCCTCGCATAGGTGTTATGAGGTAAAGAGTAATGGGTATAGTCCCTTTTGTTGGGGTTAAGTTCCCTCCAAGTGTCAGCTAAGCCGTGGGCATGGATTATTTTTGCGAACCTGAGGCTCTCTTTGGTGGGTCGTGTTAGTTGGGTCGGTAGGGGTTTAGACTTGTCCAAACCCTGATCGAACGCTGCGTTCGAGTCTCCCTTAAAGATGACCGTTCCCTCCAGCTTCTGAGCGAGGCCGCGCAGTAGGGAGTCAAAAAATTTAGCTTGACCTCTATTTGGGGCATAGTAGGAGACCAGGGAATACAGGTGGTCCCCCACTGTGCCTTTGACCAGGATGAACCTGCCCTCTGGGTCGGCGAATTCAGAGATCTTTACAAATTTAAGATGTTTGGAAACGATGATTGCAACTCCCTTAGTTTTGTTGTCAGCGCTCGCTAAGAAGAACTGTGGGAAGTGAGGGTGGAGATACTTAGGGCTATACCGGGAGGGGAAGTGCGTTTCTTGCAGCATAACAATGTCTAGCTTGAGGTGTTTGTAATAATCGAGGACCTTTCTCCTCTTAATCTGGGAATTGATTCCCTGGACATTGTGGCAGGCTATGCGGAGTTCATCTGTGGGGTTATTAGCCATGGAGCAGATGGAGTGCTGGTGTGTTTGGTATCTGAAACACAAAATGTGGTTAGGTACATTGTAGTAACCGTGGAGGAGGGGTGGGGGAGCAGGATAGCAGAGAAAAGGTCTCCTAGAAAAGAAAGAAAAGACGCAGGGAAGGAGAAATCCCCTATGTCTTTTAAAAAAAAAATAGAGTGTGTCTGGCCCATCTGGGCTCAAACAACCTAGCCCCCAGAGACCTACGGGTGTCTAAGGGTTAGGTGGGTGTGCATGTGTTTCCTCACGAAACCGAACGCCCAAAAGAAAACTTGTTTCCTTGAGGAAAAAAAGAAAAGAGCAAGTAAAAACAAAGAAATTTTTTAAACTATTACCGGTGACTACCAGGTTTTCTCAACAGTGTGACTAACTAGTGGCCCTAAGCCTACGCCCAGTGTAGTAACCTTCTAGGTCTTCTTGAAATCGCTATCACAGCAAAGCGTCTATAGACTAGACCTATATAAATCCCTAGTCCTGGGGGTGAAAATCCCACTCCCCCCTTAGCTAGGCGTGAGGGTACTGTCCCTCTCAATCCGGAGAGGTACAGCTCCCTTGTGCTTAGTAGATATGGCAATGGGCCAGTTAAAAGCAGCAAAAAATAAAGAGGGAAGATTTGAACAAAAACCTAAAAAACCCCTCCTTGGAACCAGCAAAACAAAAAAAAACAAAAAAAAAGTTCAGGCAAGTCAGAAAACGTAGCCCGGTTGGCTAGCCTGTCTAATGAATAGGTACGGGGGGATCCCCCATATTCATGGGGATGATCAAACCAATCCCCACTTCACAATCGGGATAGAAACGATGCAGTTCACATCATCACTGGCTTCACTTTTGGTTGTTGTCTTTGGCCTTCTTTGCGTTTCCTGTTGACCACAGGGGAGATTGAGGGCTGGTGGGGGTCTGTCGTTTGTTGGAGTTGGTCCCGGCATTGGTTGTGTCCATTTCGTCTTCCTGGGAGATGATTTTCAGGTGCAGGAGAAGTTTTTCACCTTCTGGGAGGGAGGAGAAGGCATATTGTTTCCCCTTGACGGAGAATTTAACCGAAAACGGGAAGGCCCACTTGTATTTCACATCTCTTTGGGTGAGAGCGAGAAGCAGGGCCTTCAATGATCTCCTCTTCTGGATCGTAGAGGGTGAGAGGTCAGCGAAGATCTGTACTGGGTGTCCCATACACTGCACGGAGTGAGAGGACCTGGCCTGTCTCATCACTTCCTCTTTAACTGTGTAGTGGTGTGGCTTAGCAATAATATCTCTTGGGGTGCCGTCTTTTCTGGGGGGCCCTAAGGCTCTGTGTGCCCTGTCCAATTTAAGGCGTTGAGAGGAGATATTAGGGATTAGCTGTTTAATCAGGTCCAGGACTGCTTCTGGAACATTAAGAATCGTTTCCGGTAGGCCGCGGATTCTGATGTTATATCGTCTTGACCTATTCTCAAGTTCGTCAATACGAGCCATTGCTAGGTCCAATTGATCTTGCACAGTGCTGATGTGCTGCGAGTGTTGGTTAGTGATAGCTATAGTGTCCTCCATTTTGTGTTCGATTGTATCTATTCGGGCCCCTAAATTAATAAAGTCTGCCTTCAGGTCCCCTGTAATTTTAGCTGCTGTTTGAGCCAGGCCTCTGTCCAAAAGTTCAGAGAATCTGTGGAAGAGGGAGTCCATGTGAAACGCTGGGTCACTGGCAGGGAAGGCATGTGGAGGGAGGCCTGAGTGACCTGAGGCAGATCCCAGGGGGGACAGAGGGCCTTCACAGAGGGAGCGATCCTGCAGGGATCCTGTAGAGGCTGGAGAAGGGGTCAGCAGAGGAGGGTAGCCCGGTTGTCTTCCTGGGGTGAAGTGAGGGGGAATGTGGGGCTGCTCTGACCTGTAGTCCGCCGGGCCTGTGGCGCTGAGATCCTGTGTCTGTGCCTGTGTAGCGACGGCCATCTTGGGCGTCTCAGCCGTACCTGCTCTCTCCAACTGCGGCCACAGGTTTCGTTTTACCGGGGCCCCGGTCATATGGGGGTGTAGCTGGGACCTTGGGGAACGTCTCCAGATGCTTCGGTTGTGCTGATGTGCACTGTGGTTAGTGCTATGGGCGCCGGTGGTTCGTGAGGGAGCGGAGCTCTAGGCTTTAGCGGCCATCTTGCGAGCCCCACGCATGCGCACCTCTTTATGGGTTTTTTATGTTTTTTGTCACTTGGTCTTTCTCTACGCAGGGCTGTGAGTGTCACTGCCACTCAGGGTATCCCAGGGAGGGAGAAATAGAATTCATATATCCCGTTTGGCTCGAGCTGGGCTATCTAAGCAGCCAAGAATAAGTAGTTTAGGAATTCTCTTAGTAAGGTATTTAATAAAGCTGTATATAATTGTTGGCCTTATATTTGATAAAAGTAAGAAAAAAGGAAAGAAAACCACAATGATGTGAATCTAAGTTGGCGATAATAAATGAATATTACGCTGATTAGGCCCGATGGTGGTGTTCGCTGATGTGGCAAAAAAAAAAAAAAAAAAGATAATTAAATCAGTAATGCAGCTGAATGGCATACCTGTTAGAAAATGACGGTTAACAATAAAACAAAGTAACATTACAGTATAACAGTAAGACATACCATACCTGCAAAGCAAATACAATAAAACATAGTAAAAATAAAACATTTTTTAACGCAATCTGTGCCTAAAAAATATATGCCAAAACATGGGGGCAATCCTCCCCTAATGTTAGGAGCAAATCGCTCTTCCACCCCTGCCCCCATGCTTCGGCATATATGCTCTTTTTTTTTAACTGTGGTAGTGAAATCACCTCCTACAGCGCTGGAGTCACGGCTTCATGTATTGTGGGAGCAAACGCTGTTGCTGTCAGAATAAATAAACCCATGCTGCAGCTGAATTGTGTACCTGCTAAGCAAATGATGGTTAACAATAAAACAAAGTAACGTTACAGTATAACAGTAATGCCCAGTACACATGGTCGGATTTTCCGATGGAAAATGTCCGATCGGAGCGTGTTGTCGGAAATTCCGACCGTGTGTGGATTTTCCGACACACAAAGTTGGAGAGCAGGAGATAAAATTTTCCGACAACAAAATCCGTGGTCGGAAATTCCGATCGTGTGTACACAAATCTGACGGACAAAGTGCCACGCATGCTCAGAATAAATAAAGAGATGAAAGCTATTGGCCACTGCCCCGTTTATAGTCCCGACGTACGTGTTTTACGTCACCGCGTTCAGAATGATCAGATTTTCCGACAACTTTGTGTGACTGTGTGTATGCAAGACAAGTTTGAGCCAACATCCGTCGGAAAAAATCCTAGGATTTTGTTGTCGGAATGTCCGAACAAAGTCCGACCGTGTGTACGCCCTAAAAGACATACCATACCTGCAAAGCAAATACAATAAAACATAGTAAAAATAAAACATTACAGTTCTAAAATACAGTAACAACAGAGAGAGAACAATAGAGTGGACAATAGAGAGTGAACATAAGAGAGAGAACAATAGCCAGAGAGAAGAAAAATAAAACCAGAACTATTTTTTACTTTATTTTAATTTTTTTGTGTTTTTGTGCGTGTTTTTTTTTTTTTTTTGCACTTTTATAAAAACTGTAAACTGTGAACGTTCCAGATTAGGTTCTCTCAAAATGTGATGGCCATCTCATCTTTTGAGACCCTGTGTTAGTGTGCTGTACCCTACACTAATACTCCACTAGTATGTGGTAGCGTTTGAAATAGTCATTGATGCAGAGACCAGGTTGGTCAGGACAGGAGAGACAATAAAGGCAGGTGTCACGCCTAATCCACGTTTACTGCAGACAAGACACATGTTCTTTGGGGTGTGCCTCTCATGCAACTGACTCACTGCATTTGCGTTGGGAAGGTGGGGCATAGCACCGTCTGGAAACAGAAGGGCTGTGACGATCTTTTCCTGGAATTTTAGAAAGGATCCAGTTCGTCCCGAAGCTTTGTATAGCACAAAAGCGTTCAGCAGAGCCAATTGAAATAAGTATACAGACACTTTTTTGTACCAGCGTCTGCCCTTATGGGCAATTAGGCATGGTGCCAACAACTGGTCCTTGAGGTCCACCCCTCCCATGTTTGGTTGTATTCATGGACACAGAGGGGTTTCTCCACAACACCAGTCGCCGTAGGAATTTGGACTGTCATATCTGCGTGAAGGGAGGACAGAATGAAAACATTCCGTGAATCCCTCCACTTCACTGCCAACAATTACATTTCAAGCAGGCTCTCTCCCCCCATCTAAGTCGGGATTCTACAAGCCATTGAGGGAAGCCCCGGCGATTAGATCGCATGGTGCCACATGCGCCAATTCCACAATCAAAAAGGTGACTAAAAAGTGGCACGCTCATGTAATAATTGTCCACATACAAGTGGTACCCCTTTCCGAATAAGGGTGACACCAAGTCCCACACAATCTTACCAACGCTCCCTATGTAGTCTGGGCAGTTCTCCGGCTCTATGCGACTATTTCTTCCCTTGTAAACCATAAAACTATATGTATAGCCTGTTGCCCTGTCACAGACCTTATACATCTTAACCCCATATACGCTTGCTGGGAAGATACTGTTTGATAGACAATGGGCCAGAAAACTTAATCAGGGACTCATCAACGCAGACAACTTGATCGGGAGTAAACAAGGCTGCAAAAAACATTGGTTAAAGTGGTTTATGAGGGGCCAAATTTTGTAGAGCCAATCAAATCCAGGGTCACCCCGAGGATGACAGAATTCATTATTGTTGAAATGAATGAACCACAAGATCTGCTTGTATCATGTCCTGGTCATGGAGGCAGAGAACACGGGCATATGGTGAATTGGGTCAGTGGACCAATATGACCGCAACTCATTCTTTTTAGTAATGCCCACGAGGAGGGATAGGCCCAGGAAGGTTGTTAAATTCAGAAACCGTAATAGGTTTCCAATCTCTGGCAAGGATCAACTGGGGATTAGCGGCGATTAATTGACCAGCATACAAATTGCTTTGGTCTACAGTAGATCTATAGAGATCTTTCGTGAAAAACAGTGCATAAAAATCAAGTGACGTAAAATCAACTGTTTCCACCTGAATTCTGGGTTGGCCTGTGAATGGGGGAAGTACGGGTGCTGCAAAAGTGGTGGGCTCCTAATTGGCACATGCAGCAGGAAGGGCACTATGGGCTTGACGGCCTGTATTTGTCTTTTTCTTGGTGGCTGTGGGACACTACTCGTGCTAGCCACCTCACCAGCTTGAACTGCACTTATGGGACTCGCCACGTCACCAAGTGTTACTGCAGTGCTGGATGTACGACCAGGATGTACTAGGCCACTGGTATATGCCAGTTCACCAGAATGATGCGCGGCACTTGTACTGGCTCTCTGCTCCATACAAGAGTCCTGCGGTTCTTGCACCTCAGCGACAGCAGAAGAACGGGGTTGGGTACCCCTGACCTTGGCAGGGACCACTACTTCGTCGTCAGAGCTATCTGTCAGGGTGCTTTCTACCGGTTCGTATTCTGAGCCTGAATCTGACAGATGGGCGATTTCCTCTTCACTATCTGTCATGCTCAGAAACATGTAGGCCTCTTCACTACAGTACAATAGTGAGACTCAAAGGAAAAAAGAGCACCTGACTGTCAGCGACTGCTTCAAATGCTACCAAAAAACTGTTAGCGTTCGCAGGGATCAGGCCTGACTCTGCGAATGCTGCAGTTACGTGTTTAGTGTGTTGTAAGTGATTGATTGATACTGCACTTGGGTGGGCTGGGCTGGGTGGAGGGGCTAAACGCAGGTGCTAGCGGGTATCTGGGCTGATTCCGCTAACACTGCATTTTTGGGAACCCTAAACTGCTGGGGACGCTAGTATAGATCTGATCAGGGCTTTTTTTCAGTGGGAACGCAGGGGAAAGCAGTTCCGGCACCTCAAGCACTGACTGTATGCAAGGGCAAGGGGTACTACAGTGTGCTGGAGGGTCTACTGATGCTGGCTGCTTGGGAATCTATGTGTTGCTGGGAGGTCTAGTGTTGCTGGGAAGGTTTATTTTCACTGGTGGATCTACTGCTGCTGGGGGTCAATTGTTTTTATTCTTGTTGGATCTATTTTATTGCTTTTCTTGTTATCAGTGTCAAATTCTATACAAATGACTTGGGTCTTTATTCCTTAAAAAGGTGTGGTACTTGGAGGCAGGTGGGGAGGGAACCAAGGGATGGTGCTTGAAGGTGGGTAGGAGGCGGAGACCAGAGGTGAATTGGAAGGGTGAGGGGGGAGAGTACCTGCACCTATTTCCATAGAAAAATAGCCCTGGATCTGATCAGAACAGATATTGATCCGTTCGGACACTATACTACTAAGGGAGGTGTATGGTGCATGCGTGGATGTTAGCGCTACTGGCACTAATCTGACACTGCCTGGGGTGACATAGACCCTATCTGACACTAAAACCTAACTGATATCATCTGCCGGCTGATCAGGGGATTAAACCTTTATTTAGGTAATATACGGCGGATGCCCTAACGCTATAAAAAATAGCTAGCTAACCAGCAATGCAGCTGAATGGCATACCTGTTAGAAAATGACGGTTAACAATAAAACAAAGTAACATTACAGTATAACAGTAAGACATACCATACCTGCAAAGCAAATACAATAAAACATAGTAAAAATAAAACATTTTTTAACGCAATCTGTGCCTAAAAAATATATGCCAAAACATGGGGGCAATCCTCCCCTAATGTTAGGAGCAAATCGCTCTTCCACCCCTGCCCCCATGCTTCGGCATATATGCTCTTTTTTTTTAACTGTGGTAGTGAAATCACCTCCTACAGCGCTGGAGTCACGGCTTCATGTATTGTGGGAGCAAACGCTGTTGCTGTCAGAATAAATAAACCCATGCTGCAGCTGAATTGTGTACCTGCTAAGCAAATGATGGTTAACAATAAAACAAAGTAACGTTACAGTATAACAGTAATGCCCCGTACACATGGTCGGATTTTCCGATGGAAAATGTCCGATCGGAGCGTGTTGTCGGAAATTCCGACCGTGTGTGGATTTTCCGACACACAAAGTTGGAGAGCAGGAGATAAAATTTTCCGACAACAAAATCCGTGGTCGGAAATTCCGATCGTGTGTACACAAATCTGACGGACAAAGTGCCACGCATGCTCAGAATAAATAAAGAGATGAAAGCTATTGGCCACTGCCCCGTTTATAGTCCCGACGTACGTGTTTTACGTCACCGCGTTCAGAATGATCAGATTTTCCGACAACTTTGTGTGACTGTGTGTATGCAAGACAAGTTTGAGCCAACATCCGTCGGAAAAAATCCTAGGATTTTGTTGTCGGAATGTCCGAACAAAGTCCGACCGTGTGTACGCCCTAAAAGACATACCATACCTGCAAAGCAAATACAATAAAACATAGTAAAAATAAAACATTACAGTTCTAAAATACAGTAACAACAGAGAGAGAACAATAGAGTGGACAATAGAGAGTGAACATAAGAGAGAGAACAATAGTCAGCCAGCAAGCAATCTATTGCCATCCTACCTTTCTCTTACCCCGGAGAACTTCCAAAAGCACGGCATACTGCTCACTACAATCCCTGCTGCAAGCACAGCTAAAAATTATCCTACATTTCGGAATCTATCCGACTGTGTACATCCCGGTCTGGCTCTCTGCTTCCTGGGCTCGAGGCCCGATGCCATCTTGAGGCCTCTCGGCCCCCACGCTTCTACACAGCAACCATCCTACCTCCACCGGCCAGCGGGACACCTTCGGCGGCTGCTGGATGGACCTGGGGCGGAGCGGTGCTGCCTGGAGATCCCCGACCGTAGGCCCTGAAATACCGCGGCCTGACGTCCATCTACAGCCTGCGGCCTACTGATCAGACCACGCCAGCTCCCTGGAGGACACAGTGAGTAGTGGGAACATCCACACCTCCCATCCCAAAACCAAGCGCCCCTGACATTAACCGCCAACTGTCCCATTAGCTGTGTACCTCCCCAGGAGCCCTTTAGCCCAGACGAGGCCCAGACGAAGCGGCAATCACATAGCCGGCCGGCCCATAGGAAAGACCGCGGCTTCGGCCTACACACGGAGGTCGGCGGCCATCTTGGGACTCCAGGATACACCCAGCTGCTCCTACTCATCCAAACTGTGCTTAATCATCATAACCCAGAGACACAGTGAGCAGTAGAATCACCCACACTTACCATCCCACAGCCAAACAGCCTGGACATTAAGCACTAACTGTCCCCACAGGAAAGACCACGGCTTTGGCCTACACACGGAGGCCGGCGGCCATCTTGGGACTCCCAAATACACCCAGCTGCTTCTGTTCCTCTAAGCTGTACCCACTCATCATAATTAATCTCTTTATACATCCTTATCAATACTCACTATTGGGAACATTATGCCCTGTAACAGTTACCTGAGAAACCACCCTTACAACTGCTCCCTGTAAAACGCACACGCAGCTTGCAAAAATGGAAGACGTCTGAATTCTAAGCCTTAACCTCCGCCTACAGATCCGAACCTCCCGTCCCGCAACGCTATTATTTTCAAGACCCGGGAGACACACTAACTTTTCAAGGATCCCCATAGTTACTTTTCAACTAGTGCATGGGTAAAATTGGAGATCAACGCACCGTATACTCAAAACAAGTATCACAGGCCACACTTCGGCGAACCCCCTCAATGGAGAAATACCTACGGAGACCCCACTCCCCGGCCTCAAATACCCCGGAGACAGCTGTGAACCAAACGGACAATTTACCATTAGTTGATCCCTCTTTCTTTATGGGGGACTCTTCACAACATCCACAGCCACCTGTCTCCCCCGCAACATTACTACCCGTAACAGTGGACGTTTTAGATACCAAGTTACAGGCTCTGCTTCACAACATCACCCAAAATATCACCAAAGAAGTAAATAAGTTAGCCCATGAGCTTAGGGGTGAAATAGATCAACTTGGTGAACGTACGGATCATCTGGAAACCAAATTCGACGACATGGTTCAATATGTCCATGTCCTAGAAGAGGAAAACGCAGGCCTGAAAAATGCAGTCTCGCTACTACAAACACAACAAGAAGACCTCGAAAATCGAGAACGCCGTCAGAACTTACGCTTCCGTGGAGTCCCGGAATCCATTTCCGATAAAGAAATCCGACCATATCTCCTTGCTCTGTTTGTCAAGTTAGTACCTCATATTCCTGACATAGAATGGCGCCTGGATAGAGCACACAGATCACTGGCTCCTAAACCTCCTCAGGGTGCTAACCCCAGGGACATAATCGCTCGTTTCCACTTTTATGAGAGCAAGGAGGCCCTGACTATTGCTACCCGAAATAGATCGAGGGTCGAATTCAAAGGCGCAAAACTACAAATTTTCAACGATCTATCGCCCATCACCTTGGCTAAACGCCGCGCTCTACGCCCAGTTACCTCCCATCTGCAACAATACCAAGTCCCTTATCGTTGGGGTTTCCCGTTCCGATTGTCAGTCATGAAAGATGGTTCACAACACTCCATGCGAGACCTACAAGAATGCGAAACTTTTATCAAAAACCTAGGTCTCCCTCCTATACCAGATGAAGACCTGCAGATACAAATCCAGCCTTCCCGGCAGATGTCCACACCTGGGAAAATATGGACCCCGGTACGCCAGAAGTCAAAGAAGACACCAATTACACCTCAAAGAGCGGCTCCATTTAAAGGACCTACTTGAAAACGTGATGTGACATACCCCTTTGATCTCTCTTTACACATAGGTCATACCTTTTTTTTTTTCTGTTTTTGTTTTTGTTTTCTTGACCTATGTGTCCTGAGACTCTGTGTTCAGAGTCGAACCTTCATATCCGAAGTGCCTTACATGTTTATTTGCTCACTTGTTTGTTACAACCCAGCACTTAGCCTCCATGTTGGGGGTTCCATGTTTTTTCTTTTTTTTCTTTAATGTTCGGATCGGGCGGAGGCCCACAAGTCTAAATTTGTAGGCTGACACACCCCCTGTTAACATTGTCTTGATTCGAGACCGTGATTTCCTGAGTCTTTTACATGCCTCAGGCCTAATACCTAACTGGTATGTGTTCTTTTTTCTTTTTTTTTCACCAAAGACCCTTTTTGGTCCTACCCTGGATCTCTTTTTTTTTTACTATTATTGTTCTTTATGTTTTTGTTTTCTACTTCCCAACCCCATGTTTCGATTGATTTTCTCACACATATGGGTTTTTTTTTCAAACCCACGTTCAAAATACAGTTATGTTTTAAAAATTATACAATACTGTCATATGATTTCCTATGATACATCTATTATTATGTTCTATACATCATGGTACACGTTCCTTCCCTATCTTCTAAATTTAATATTTGCTTTACTCATATACCTGAGCTATGGCTGTAAGTATACTGTCATGTAATGTCAAAGGTCTAGGTTCCATCCGCAAACGTTGGCTGGCGTTGAAGGAGTTTAAAGCATCCAGAGCAGAAGTGATCATGATTCAGGAGACACATTTTAAAGCAGAGGGATCTTTTAAATTTGCCTCCAAGCATTTTCCTACCGCTTATATAGCATCAGACCCTTCTGGAAGGGCTGGAGTAGCCATATTATTGAAACGTAATTCCAATATCCGTGTCAGATCGACATACTTAGACCCTCAAGGCCGTTATGTTCTCCTGAGCTGTGATCATGAAAATGTTTCATTTACCCTTGCCAATGTTTACGCTCCTAACACAGGACAGATTAGTTTTCTTGAGATGTTTTTTGAAAAATTGCAATCCTTCTCTCAACCATTCATGGTCATTGGGGGGGATTTCAATTTATGCATGTCTCCGACTAAAGATAGACTTGCCCTTTTTACACACACCCCACCTCCCCAGGTTCAAAAGATGGCTACAGCCTTTAGAAAACTTATCAGAGCTCACAACCTCTTCGATACTTGGAGGATAAAACATCCTACAGCCAAACAATTTACATTCTATTCTCCCCCACACAAGCTATATACAAGACTAGATCACTTCTTTGTCTCAGCACCCTTACTGTCATATGTAGTCCATTCGGAAATAAATACAATCACATGGTCAGATCATGCCCCCATAACTCTTGATCTCCTTCTAACTAAACCTACATCTAGGTCGTGCCACTGGCGTCTTAACGAGACCCTTCTTAAAATACCTGATATTCATATTCATCTCCAGAAAAAACTGACAGAATTTTTTGAACTTAACGAGGGTTCGGTTTCTGAGGCATCCACCCTATGGGAGGCTCATAAGGCCTTTTTCAGGGGAGAGTGCATCTCCTCAAGCTCCCGTCTTAAGAAAGACCGAGCTCTCCAAAGATCATCGCTCTTACATGACTTATCCAAAGCAGAGGAATCCCTTGTCAGCTCCCCTACGGTGGAACGCCTTAGATCAGTGGTATCGTTACGTAACCGCATTAAATCTCTTGATCTGAATTCACTTGCTAAATCCTTGCTATGGTCCAAACAAAAGTTTTACGAATTCGCTAATAGACCCCATAGAATGCTAGTCAACAAATTAAAACCTAGACCCGCAGCCTCAATCCCTGATTTACTATTACAACCCAACGGTGAACCTGCATATTGCCCCCAACACATGTCCAAAGTCTTTGGTGACTATTACCAAAAACTCTATAACTGCCTAGCAACAGACCAAAATTATACATTCACTCAAGAAAAGTTTGATGACTTCATCAAAACTCTAAACCTTCCTACACTCTCTCCTGAGAAACGCTCAGGGCTTAATGCTCCCATCTCTGCTGAAGAAATTACAGCGGTTATTAAACAGCTTCCGACCCACAAGTCCCCAGGGCCCGACGGGCTCCCTTATTCATATTTTAAAGGCTTCCTATCAGTTTTAATACCCCATATGATAAGTTTATTTACCTCTCTGATGTCGGGGAAAGTTCCGCACTCCCAATTCCTTCATGCCTATATTACAGTTATTCCAAAACCAGATAAGGACCTATCATTACCAGACAACTATCGCCCCATCGCCCTCCTGAACTCTGATTATAAGATTTTCACAAAAATTTTAGCTAACAGATTGTCCCTACTTCTTCCCTCACTTATACATAGGGACCAGGTCGGTTTTGTTCCCACTAGACACGCGGGAGATAACACTAGAAGAACTATCGATCTTATTGATCTACTGACTAAAACTAAGAAACCTGCGATAGTCCTCAGTTTAGATGCTCAGAAGGCGTTTGATCGCCTAAACTGGTCTTTTATGTTCGCCATTTTGACTAGATACGGAATTTCAGGTCCCTTTATACACGCTTTAAGAGCGCTTTACTCCACGCCCACATCCCAGGTACAGTTGTCTTCCCATGTCTCTCCGCTATTCTCCCTAAGTAATGGCACTCGTCAGGGATGCCCTCTATCCCCCTTACTTTTTATTTTAAGCCTGGAACCTCTGGCCGAAGCTATTCGTTCCCACCCTGACATAGGGGGAGTGGCGCTGAGACATCAGGAATACAAGCTGTCCCTATTTGCTGACGACATTCTATTAACACTGACCCATCCCCATATATCACTCCCCTCTCTTCATGCAATTCTACATCAATTTGGCAGCATTTCAGGTTTTAAAATAAACCCGACCAAAACTGAAGCCCTCCCTATTAACCTTTCCACGGATATGCTCTCAACTTTACAGGAAAATTTCAAATATCGTTGGTGCACCCACTCCTTGAAATATCTTGGGGTTTATCTGACCTCCTCCTACTCCACTCTTTTTCAGGCCAATTTTCCTCCTATGTTTACAGAAATCAACAAATTATTAAAGTCATGGACGAACCTCCCCTTATCCCTTCTTGGAAGGATAAATGTCCTCAAAATGTCGGTGCTCCCTAAGCTCCTCTATCTCTTTGAGACCCTCCCAGTCAAGGTTCCAATGTCCCAATTAAAGCTAATCCAACGAAATTTCCTAAATTTTATTTGGAATCATAAATCTCATAGGATAGCTAGCTCGGTACTCTTTGCATCCCGAGCCGGTGGAGGTTTGGGGGCACCCGACATAATCAAATATTATTATGCCTCCCATCTACGAACAATAACCTCTTGGACATCCAGATACGCCCCTAACAGATGGTCTGAGATAGAAATGGGCATCACGGTTCCCGCACATCCATGCTATATGCTGTGGCCATCTTCGGATAAATTCATCTCTCAGTTACGTAAAATCAGCTTAAATCCGATGCTGTTTACCCTCTCAATATGAAAAAGCTGCTCTGGTAAATATAAACTTTCATCCCCATGCTCTCCTTTAACAAATATTACCTTTAATCCGGAAATCCCTGATAGTCTCTCTTATGATGCCATGTTGCCATGGACGAAAGCTGGTATTTTCCAACTACGCCACCTGGTTAACCCAATTACCCGTAAGCTCCTCACTTTTACTGATCTACAATCTAAATATAAAATCCCAAAAAACCTCTTTTACTCCTTTCTACAAATCCAACATTTTTTCTCCACCAAAATACCACAACTGACCCTAACTATCCCTACTGAATTTGAAGTGGTGTGCTCCAGAGGCCCTCATGAATCTCATCTAATATCCACCATTTACAAAATCCTGCATGCTGCCTCTCCTATCACTGAACAGACTCACACATATATGCGCAAATGGTCCCATATTTTAAACAGACCTATTCAAATAAGCGATTGGAAGAATATATGGGAAAATGCATCTAAGACATCCAGATGTGTGACTCAGAAAGAAACATCCTATAAAATACTGATGTTCTGGTATAGAACCCCGGAGTTTCTTTTAAGACAGAAACTGACTACATCCGGTCAATGCTGGAGATGTGACTCATCTCTGGGCACCCACTTCCATATATTCTGGGAATGTCCCTTGATAATGCCATACTGGTCACAGATCCATGATCTGCTGGGGAAAATTCTAAACTTCCCTATACCCTTTCAACCTATACATCTCTTGCTAGGCTTGCCCCTCCCTAAGATGCCAAAAACACTTAGGAAACTGATGGCCTTCATCTTATTAGCGGCCAAACGGGTTATACCCCAATGTTGGTTAGTTAACACCCCCCCTACCTTTGCACAGTTTTTGTCAGTAATTACAGACATTCGCAGGATGGAACGTATCACAGCCATAATTGACGACTCCCTTCCCAAATTCGAGGCTATATGGGGAAACTGGGATTCCTCTGAATACAACATAGAGAACCCCCAGGTAGTTCAGAGTCAATGAGATATAAAGACAGTTTCCTATAGTGATTGACTGTAGCAGGACCACAAACCATGCCATTGCTTTATTTCACTAACTGACCCTCTTATTTCTACCATGATGTGTATGTATTGTCTGAAAATCATTTGACACCTAGTGTTATTTCTTCTTGATGTATAATAAGCTACCAAAAAATGTTTTACCTCATTGAAAATATGCTGCTATCAATGTCTTTTCTAAGAGAATGAATACTCTGTTTATGTATACTTGAATATACTTAATAAACAAACAATTTAAAAAAAAGAGAGAGAACAATAGCCAGAGAGAAGAAAAATAAAACCAGAACTATTTTTTACTTTATTTTAATTTTTTTGTGTTTTTGTGCGTGTTTTTTTTTTTTTTTTGCACTTTTATAAAAACTGTAAACTGTGAACGTTCCAGATTAGGTTCTCTCAAAATGTGATGGCCATCTCATCTTTTGAGACCCTGTGTTAGTGTGCTGTACCCTACACTAATACTCCACTAGTATGTGGTAGCGTTTGAAATAGTCATTGATGCAGAGACCAGGTTGGTCAGGACAGGAGAGACAATAAAGGCAGGTGTCACGCCTAATCCACGTTTACTGCAGACAAGACACATGTTCTTTGGGGTGTGCCTCTCATGCAACTGACTCACTGCATTTGCGTTGGGAAGGTGGGGCATAGCACCGTCTGGAAACAGAAGGGCTGTGACGATCTTTTCCTGGAATTTTAGAAAGGATCCAGTTCGTCCCGAAGCTTTGTATAGCACAAAAGCGTTCAGCAGAGCCAATTGAAATAAGTATACAGACACTTTTTTGTACCAGCGTCTGCCCTTATGGGCAATTAGGCATGGTGCCAACAACTGGTCCTTGAGGTCCACCCCTCCCATGTTATGGTTGTATTCATGGACACAGAGGGGTTTCTCCACAACACCAGTCGCCGTAGGAATTTGGACTGTCATATCTGCGTGAAGGGAGGACAGAATGAAAACATTCCGTGAATCCCTCCACTTCACTGCCAACAATTACATTTCAAGCAGGCTCTCTCCCCCCATCTAAGTCGGGATTCTACAAGCCATTGAGGGAAGCCCCGGCGATTAGATCGCATGGTGCCACATGCGCCAATTCCACAATCAAAAAGGTGACTAAAAAGTGGCACGCTCATGTAATAATTGTCCACATACAAGTGGTACCCCTTTCCGAATAAGGGTGACACCAAGTCCCACACAATCTTACCAACGCTCCCTATGTAGTCTGGGCAGTTCTCCGGCTCTATGCGACTATTTCTTCCCTTGTAAACCATAAAACTATATGTATAGCCTGTTGCCCTGTCACAGACCTTATACATCTTAACCCCATATACGCTTGCTGGGAAGATACTGTTTGATAGACAATGGGCCAGAAAACTTAATCAGGGACTCATCAACGCAGACAACTTGATCGGGAGTAAACAAGGCTGCAAAAAACATTGGTTAAAGTGGTTTATGAGGGGCCAAATTTTGTAGAGCCAATCAAATCCAGGGTCACCCCGAGGATGACAGAATTCATTATTGTTGAAATGAATGAACCACAAGATCTGCTTGTATCATGTCCTGGTCATGGAGGCAGAGAACACGGGCATATGGTGAATTGGGTCAGTGGACCAATATGACCGCAACTCATTCTTTTTAGTAATGCCCACGAGGAGGGATAGGCCCAGGAAGGTTGTTAAATTCAGAAACCGTAATAGGTTTCCAATCTCTGGCAAGGATCAACTGGGGATTAGCGGCGATTAATTGACCAGCATACAAATTGCTTTGGTCTACAGTAGATCTATAGAGATCTTCCGTGAAAAACAGTGCATAAAAATCAAGTGACGTAAAATCAACTGTTTCCACCTGAATTCTGGGTTGGCCTGTGAATGGGGGAAGTACGGGTGCTGCAAAAGTGGTGGGCTCCTAATTGGCACATGCAGCAGGAAGGGCACTATGGGCTTGACGGCCTGTATTTGTCTTTTTCTTGGTGGCTGTGGGACACTACTCGTGCTAGCCACCTCACCAGCTTGAACTGCACTTATGGGACTCGCCACGTCACCAAGTGTTACTGCAGTGCTGGATGTACGACCAGGATGTACTAGGCCACTGGTATATGCCAGTTCACCAGAATGATGCGCGGCACTTGTACTGGCTCTCTGCTCCATACAAGAGTCCTGCGGTTCTTGCACCTCAGCGACAGCAGAAGAACGGGGTTGGGTACCCCTGACCTTGGCAGGGACCACTACTTCGTCGTCAGAGCTATCTGTCAGGGTGCTTTCTACCGGTTCGTATTCTGAGCCTGAATCTGACAGATGGGCGATTTCCTCTTCACTATCTGTCATGCTCAGAAACATGTAGGCCTCTTCACTACAGTACAATAGTGAGACTCAAAGGAAAAAAGAGCACCTGACTGTCAGCGACTGCTTCAAATGCTACCAAAAAACTGTTAGCGTTCGCAGGGATCAGGCCTGACTCTGCGAATGCTGCAGTTACGTGTTTAGTGTGTTGTAAGTGATTGATTGATACTGCACTTGGGTGGGCTGGGCTGGGTGGAGGGGCTAAACGCAGGTGCTAGCGGGTATCTGGGCTGATTCCGCTAACACTGCATTTTTGGGAACCCTAAACTGCTGGGGACGCTAGTATAGATCTGATCAGGGCTTTTTTTCAGTGGGAACGCAGGGGAAAGCAGTTCCGGCACCTCAAGCACTGACTGTATGCAAGGGCAAGGGGTACTACAGTGTGCTGGAGGGTCTACTGATGCTGGCTGCTTGGGAATCTATGTGTTGCTGGGAGGTCTAGTGTTGCTGGGGAGGTTTATTTTCGCTGGTGGATCTACTGCTGCTGGGGGTCAATTGTTTTTATTCTTGTTGGATCTATTTTATTGCTTTTCTTGTTATCAGTGTCAAATTCTATACAAATGACTTGGGTCTTTATTCCTTAAAAAGGTGTGGTACTTGGAGGCAGGTGGGGAGGGAACCAAGGGATGGTGCTTGAAGGTGGGTAGGAGGCGGAGACCAGAGGTGAATTGGAAGGGTGAGGGGGGAGAGTACCTGCACCTATTTCCATAGAAAAATAGCCCTGGATCTGATCAGAACAGATATTGATCCGTTCGGACACTATACTACTAAGGGAGGTGTATGGTGCATGCGTGGATGTTAGCGCTACTGGCACTAATCTGACACTGCCCGGGGTGACATAGACCCTATCTGACACTAAAACCTAACTGATATCATCTGCCGGCTGATCAGGGGATTAAACCTTTATTTAGGTAATATACGGCGGATGCCCTAACGCTATAAAAAATAGCTAGCTAACCAGCATCGCCCATGACACTAATACGGTGATCACTGATGACAGGGGGTGATCAAGGGGTTAAACCTTTATAAGGGGGGGTCCCTAGACCTATCTGGGCCTACCACTAAGTACCGTAAAGCCCTGTACACACGATTGGATTTTCCAACGGGAAATGTTGGATATCAGGCTGTTGGCGGAAAATCCGACCGTGTGTATGCTCCATCGGACTTTCCACCAACAAATGTTGGCTAGCATGTCTTCAAAATTTTCCGCCAACAAATGTGTGTTGTACAGTGTGCAGTGCACAATTCTGTTCTTCTTTAATGGGATAATAATAAAGCTGCTTTGCTGGTGATACTGATGGAGGCATTGCAAACTAATTTCCAAAGGCTTTTTTTTTCTAGTGATATCAAGAATAATATTATGATGTGTTTTTTTTTTTTTTTTGTGCAAGTTACCACACCCTATCCCCTAGTTTTTAAGATCAAAGATACAACTATGTTGGTGTCCCTTGTCAATGTTACATTGTATTTTTTAAAATGTAAAATAATACATAGCCAAGTATTATTCTCCACAGTTTTTTTAATTGTGCATTAAAAAAATTTTAAAAATAGTCATGCTATCTGTCAATAGAACTTAACCAAAAAGTGCATTCTATGCATCCAAAAATATAGAAAATCAAATCAAATCATTATTCAACCAAAAAAATAATGTCAAAGAAATAACTCCAAGGCCAATAATAAATAACACGTTATCTCCTCCGATTCCGCAACATGTCTGGTTAACGAACGGCCATTCAGAAACGAACTGAAAAGCACGAAATGAAAAGCGCAAACTGAAAAGCGCTAAATGAAAAACATGAAAAGAAAAGCTTGAATCAACACTCACCAAACTTGTACTAACACGAAATTAGCAGAAGGAGCCCAAAGGGTGGCACTAAAGTGCTGAAAAACCACGTAGCACGTCTAGTACGTCACTACATTCGTAATTGTTGGCCAACATTTGTGTGACCGTATGTATGCAAGACAAATTTGAGCCAACGCCCTTCAGGCTAAATTCCACGGATTTGTTGGCCAATAATCCGATCATGTGTATGAGGCATTACACTGATTTTTGTCATTAATGACACCTGTGCAGTGATCAAAAAAATATGAACACTACACTGGGTGACACAGTGACATAGGGTGAAGGGGTTAACTGGGGGGGAGATCGGGGGGGTTGTTGGGGGGGGTGACAAGTGTACCTACATGTACTGGTGTCAGTGTAGTGTTGGTGCACTTACTCTGAGATGTCTTCTCTCCTCTCTCTGGAACGAAAAGGATTCCACGAGGAGAGATGACATCACTTCCACTTCCACAGGCAGGCAAAGGATTTCATTTGCCAGGACCGATCACCAGGTCCCAGCCAGAAATCATTGGCCTGGAGACTGATCAGTTCTGAATCTGAACGTCGTGGCCTGCGGTATAGCTACAACGCTTTGCCCAGCCGGGCCAACCTGCCACAGTATAACTGCAATGGCTAGTCCGGAACTGGTTAAATTGCAATCTGCACATCCTACAATAAATTTGATGCATAAGGTGCGGAAAACAGTTAAAACTCTTTTGGAGATCATTGGATATACTAGATATACTCCACTTTGGTTCAATGATACATTTGCGGAAGTTTCTCGGCTGAAAGGCTTTTTGAGGTGGGAGAGAGCAGGCATCACAGCTCTGTCTCAGCATTATTTTGAAGGAACCTTAAAATCTTTTCAACAATTGCATTCGCAGTTTAACTTGGAACAACATTGGTTCTATCAATATTTACAATTACGTCATGCACTTCGTGCACAGGGCTTGATTCCATCCCCCTCCTTTGCTCCAATGCCTTTGTTTGATATACTTGCTCGGCTGAGACTACTAAGGGGCTTATCTCATTGGCATATACACAATTGTTGTCAAAATTTCTTCTTAAGTTTCCTCTTCTATGTAAGCAGATGGGAGGAGGATTTGGGTTCCCTCTCCAATAAACTTTGGGATGAGGTGCTGCAGAATTGTCAGATTATTTCACTTTCTCCATCCCACAGAGTAACACAGCTCTTTATTTGACATAGAGTGTACCGTACACCAGAATTTTTGATAGATAGGCTGCATGGAGAGCTCACATTGTGTTATATGTGGCCATCCACATGGTAATCTTATACATTTACTATGGAGATGCCCAAAGCTTTGGCTTTACTGACAAGGGGTTATATCAACTTTACATGATTTATATGGAATTTCCCTAACCCTTGACACAATTTTTTGTATCCTGGAATATGTTGATTCCAATACATTGGACTCAAAGTTAATTTTTGCCGTTTTAAGATTTCTTTTTATTGCATGAAAACTGATTGCGTCACAGTGGGTATCCATTACCCTGCCATCAGTAGATGAGTGGAAATCTGAAGTGAATAAATATATTTTGTTTGAGAAACATATGTACCTCTCTTGCAATGCTCTACAAGTTTGCTGCAATATGTTCTAGTTGGATAGATGCGATGGGCCTGTCTATTACTCTTTGTTGAGAGTGTTGTTCTTATCATTACTTGTGAGATATTTATTTGTTTGCCAAGTATGAAACAGAGGTACAGGATATATCTATTCAATAGCAACATATGGGCTTAGTGCTGTAATTTTGTTGCTACCTGTTTAATTTTTTTTTTCTTCTTATATTTTATTCAGTGTAACAGTTTGCCTATATATTATTCTGTACTTGTAAAGAAAAAATCTTTAAATAAAATTTGACTAAAAATAAAAAGAGCCAAAAAATGATTGCCAAAGGCACCAACATCTTAGTCATATGTGGAAATTTGTAGAAAAACATAAGGTGGACTTTTGAACACTCAATATGAAATCATTAAGCTTTTATTGTTACAATATGTATGAAAGCACATGAATAAAATGCACAATAATATGTAAGTGAAACCTCCCTCAAATGCCCCCCATTAAGGTAACAGACACCATAATTGTAACAGTCATAATAAATACAAAACTGATACAGAATATAGGTAGGGTGTCTTCCAAGGGTGGGCTATGTCTTAAATTCTTTGCGCATTTTGCGGGTTCACCCTGCTTCCTCAGGAGGTGAGGGGAACTAGGAAAGCAGAACATAATAATTCATATAGTGAAATATGAAACTATAATCAATCAATGATAATATCACTGGAAAATATATATGCTCACCAAACAGGAGTAGCTTGGCATCACAAGGGGTAGTACAATGGTATGGTCAAAGGCATGGACTGTCACTCCCTGGGGGCAGATGTGGGAGTCAAAATAGGGTGGTAAATAGCCAACTAACTACAAGGGATATAGTAGTAAAACAAATTAGTTTGAAAATCGGTCATACCCTGGGTAATACTATAATATCAAATTGCCACACAGAAACACACTTGATACAGTAGGTTAATCCATAATGTAGGTCCTGAGGTGAGGGGTGATTAACGTAACTACTAACCAGCAGACTTCACAATATTCTATCAAGAGAAAAATAAATAAAAATATAACATAAGTCTGTCACCATCAAAACTCACCAATACCAATACAATTCCCCACATGAATATTAGAAACTTGCTCAGTTCCTATCCTGAATGAATGGGACGGGAGGGATCTATGCCTAAAGCATCATCCAGCCATCCAGCCCTTCATGTGAACAGGCACAATCCTGTACAAGCGCTAATGACTCTCTTTTTAGTTAAAGGAGTCATTGGTATCTGGTAAGCAGATATCTATTATTCCAAGGTGATCTCTTCCTCTTTGGTGACGGAACCTTTATATCATCATTAAGATTTTGTTGCACCTATGAAGACTGTTGCTGTTTTTGTTTTTGTTTTTTCACTATTTTTTTGCTCTAATCTTTTCACTGGATTGGGACAATCAATTATCACCAATGTATTATAATTACTTTTTGCACAAGGACTTTATATTGTGAATGTCAATCATTACACATCGAATTATTTGAGTAATTTTGGTTTTAGCACAAACACATTGTGGTTTACATATTCTTAGTGCTGATTGTGTATGTATGTTTTCAACTGTCTAGCAATCTATTATCACTCAATTTTTATAGCGCCCCCTATTTTATAACGTAGTATTACTGGTGCCTCCACAAAAGGCCACCCTATATACTCCCCGTGGGAGAGAATGCACTGCCCACACAGATCCCCCATTCAGTGTGTGGCGCTTGCTTGCAAACTAATTTGTATTACTACTATATCCTTAGTAGTTAGTTGGAAATTTACCACCCTATATTGACTCCCACAGCTGCCTTCAGGAAGTGACAGTCAATGCCTTTGACCGTACCATTTTACTACCCCTTGTGATGCCGGACTACTCCAGTTTGGTGAGCATATATACCGTATTTATCGGCGTATAACACGCACTTTTTTCCCCTTAAAATAAGGGGAAAATCATGGGTGCGTGTTATACGCTGATCCCCGGTATTTTGTGATCTGTCGGAGCGATCGCCGCGATCGCCGCCGACATTCACATAGCTTGTATTTTTTAACATGGCGCCGCGGAGTTCGGAGGGACTCGGCGGTGCTCGTTCAGCTGAACAAGCGCCGCCGAGGACACAGTGACTGGGCGGAGCCGAGATACACATAGCCGAGGGTTCTCGGCTTTTCTCGGCGCCGTTCACAGTCACGCCCAGTCCCGCCATTGGACCTGTGTTATGTCCATCATAGGGACTGGGCGTGACTGTGAACGGCGCCGAGAAGAGCCGAGAACCCTCGGCTATGTGTATCTCGGCTCTGCCCAGTCACTGTGTCCTCGGCGGCGCTCGTTCAGCTGAACGAGCGCCGCCGAGTCCCTCCGAACTCCGCGGCGCAATGTTTAAAAATACAAACTAAACATTTGTATGTCGGCGGCGACAAGGCTGCACGGACCACTGGGGCAAGGCTGCACTGGGGCAAAGCTGCACTGGGGCCAAGGCTGCACTGGGGACAAGGCTGCACTGGGGCAAAGCTGCACTGGGGCAAAGCTGCACTGGGGCAAAGCTGCACTGGGGACAAGGCTGCACTGGGGCAAAGCTGCACTGGGGACAAGGCTGCACTGGGGCAAAGCTGCACTGGGGACAAGGCTGCACTGGGGCAAAGCTGCACTGAGGACAAGGCTGCACTGGGGACAAGGCTGCACTGGGGACAAGGCTGCACTGGGGCAAGGCTGCACTGGGGACAAGGCTGCACTGTGGCAAAGCTGCACTGGGGACAAGGCTGCACTGGGGCAAAGCTGCACTGGGGCAAAGCTGCACTGACAAGGCTGCACTGACAAGGCTGCACTGGGGCAAAGCTGCACTGACAAGGCTGCACTGGACACTGGGGAAAGGCTGCAGATGAACACTGATAAGGCTGCATTGATGGGAATTTAAATGTAAGTTTTTTTCCTTAAACTTCCCTCCTAAACGTTTTTTCCCTTAAAATTCCCTCCTAAACTTGGGGTGCGTGTTATACGCCGATGCGTGTTCTACGCCGATAAATACGGTATATATTTTCCAGTGATGTTATTATTGATTATAATTGTAGATTTTGCTTTGTTTTGAATGATGTTCTTCTTTCCTAGCTCCCCTCACCCAATCAAGACATATTCCACCCTTGAAAGACACCCTACCTACTGTATATTCTGTATCAAATTTGTATTTATTATGACAATTACAATTATGGTGTCTGTTACCGTAATGGGGGGCATTTGAGGGAGGTTTCACTTACACATAATTGTGCATTTTATTCATGTGTTTTTATACATATTGCAACAATAAAAGCTTAATGATTTAATATTGTGTTCAGTTTGGCACCTTAAAATTCCACCATATTATTTTCTACAATTTTTCACTAAAGGGGTAGCGGTTGATGCCTAATAGTTCAGACAGTCACAGTTCTACAATCACCACCACACCAGCCACTATGTCACCAGACCAGTGTAGCTAGAATCAGTGTTCCTGATCACAGCCACTCCAGTCCCAGTGTCACTAGACCAACAGTGTTTGTTATTAACCCTACACCAGTTGCAGTGTCACTACACCAGTAAAAGCCAGAAACTGTTTCCCTGATTGTTACAAACCAGTCCTGGTTTCACCAGACCAGTGCAAGTCAACAGCATTGTTGCTGATTGCTGCTACTTTAGTCCCCAGTGTCACCAGACCAGTGCTGCTGGTTGAACAAAAAAATGAATGTATGGCCAGATAGAGTAAGGAAATTAGATGTGTAATTTATGCCCCTAGAAAGCCTGAAGGTGCTCCTTGGATTTTGGGCCTCTCTTTGTGGTTAGGCTGTGAAAAAGTCTGGTGTGGTATCGCCGCATGTGGAAGGACTAGCAGAATGTGTTTTGAGTTGTAGTTCTAAGTGTGCTTACACTGTGTGTTTAGAAATAACTTATTAATTGACAACTTTGTGTACTAAAGTACATTTTCACTTTCATTCCCCATTTTCCAAAAACTTGTGTAAAAAAAAAAAATGTTTTCAAAAGACTCATCAAGCCTCTTAGAAAATATGGGGGTGTGGCCATCTTGTGGGTGCTTTCACTATCATGGTTCTCCAGGGCCTTCAAAAATGTGATAGGTAGTCAGGAAATTAAATGCGTAATTTATGCCTCTGAGGGTGTGTCTTAGATTTTGGGCCTCTCTATGTGCCTAGGCTGTGAAAAAGTCTTACACATGTTGTATCCCCATATTTGGGAGGCATAAATATGCCTATGCTGTGTGTGAGAAATTATTTTTTTAAATGACAAGTTGGGTGGTTTCTGGTTTGCAGATGTGGTTCTTCCCCTCTTTGGACTGCAGCAAACATATACATCTAACCATATATACAGTTGGTGAGCATTATTGTTCTGTAAAAGAAAGAGTAATGTATTTTGAAATTGAGTTGTGTTATTATGTACTGTTAAAACAATGATTTTTTAGATATCTACAGAAGTTCCCTGAGGAAGCATATATGCTCTGCGAAACGTGTTTGAACAGACTATCTGAAATCATGAATATCAACTTATGCTAAGCTGCTCAACAATGTATTGTCATTTTATGATTATTGGATTGCTTTTAACTACTTGCCAACCAGCCGCCGTCATTATACTGCGGCAGGTCGGCACAATCCCGCGAACCGTTGTAGCTATATGTCAGTCCCTTTAAGTGGCATAGCAGGCGCGCACGCCCACTACAAAGCAGGGGTGCTGATGCTCCTGACCGCGATGACCGCTGACCACGAGCGATCACGGACACGAGAGGCAGAACAGGAACATGTGTGTAAACTCACACATCCCAGTTCTGTGAGGAGAGAAGAGAGAGATCGTGAGTTCCTACGAGCTGGGAACCACGATCTGTCATCTCCTATAGTCAGTCTCATCCCCCACAGTTAGAACACACATATAGCGAACACAGATAACCCATTGATTGCTCCCTAGTGTTAACCCCTTCCCTGTATCAGGAACCATGAATCAGACCGAGACAGAAGTATAGTTAAATCACACTTGTTTAATAATAATAAAAATAATAATAATAATAATAATAAAACTAAGGTTAACAGATTAAGCGTAGTCAAAACAAGCCAGAGTTCAGTAACCAGATCGGGTAGTCAGCCAAGCAAATGTCAGAGAGCCAGAGATAAACATAGTAGTACAGCAAGCTTTGACAAAGGCGAAGGCAGAGATCAAGTGAGCTGGATGATTTTAAGTAGGCAGGACTGATGAGCAGAATCAACAACAACTGGGTAACTGTGGAGAGAGATGGGAGCTGGCAATTAGCCGTCAGCTGAGCGGCCAGTTCAGAGAAGAAAGGGCTGAGCCCAGCCCTGACAGTGCCCCCTCCTTAATGACCCCTCCCCCTCAGAGGACCACTGGGCTTGAGGGGAAAACGTCTATGGAAATCACGAAGGAGGACAGGGGCATGTACATCCAAGGATGAGACCCAAGAGCGTTCCTCCGGACCGTACCCCTTCCAATGCACCAGGTACTTTATGTGCCCACGGAACCTACGGGGGTCAACAATGGATTGTACTTCATACTCCTCATGGTTCTCAACCTGTATAGGGTGAGGACATGGCACTGAGGTGGTAAAGCAATTGCAGACCAAAGGTTTCAATAAGGAGACATGTAACACATTTGAGATGCGCATACTAGGAGGAAGGTCCAAGGCGTAAGCCACTGGGTTAATCCTGCGAAGGATACGGAAAGGCCCAATAAAACAAGGTGCGAACTTCAAAGAAGGAACACAAAGTCAGAGGTTGCGAGACGACAGCCAGACTCTGTCCCCAACCCGGTAGGAAGGTGCAGGCAGGCGTCTGCGGTCAGCATGGAGTCTGTACCTATCGTTAGCATGTTGCAAAGCCTCCTGAACTTGTGCCCAAGTGAAGCGAAGACCACGGAGATGCTCCTCTAATGCAGGAATACTCTGCGGAACAAACGAGTCAGGCAACATGGAAGGTTGAAACCATAATTTGCCATAAACTGGAACATTTGGGAAGCAAAATTCAAGACACTGCTGTGAGCAAACTCTGCCCACTGTAATAGGTCTGACCAGTTGTTATGAAGGTCAGAAATATAGCAACGTAAGAATTGCTCCAAGAACTTATTGGCTCGTTCTGCAGCCCCATTAGACTGCGGGTGATACGCAGAGGAGAAAGCAGGCTGAATTCCCAACTGTGCACAAAAGGCTCGCCAGAACCAGTAGACAAACTGACTACCCCTGTCTGGGACAATCACCTTGGGTAGCCCATGTAAGTAAAAGATCTACCGAGCAAAAATGGAAGCCAGTTCCTTAGAAGTGGGCAGCTTCTTAAGTGGAATACAATGACACATCTTTGAGAACCAGTCAACCACCATAAGGATAACAGTGTTGCCTTGGGAGTTGGGTAACTCCACAATGAAATCCATAGACAGGTGGATCCAGGGCCTCCATTGGGTATGGGTTGTAGGAGGCCCACTGGAAGGTGTCGTGGAGTCCTTCTCTGAGCACACGCACAACAGGCAGCTACGAAGGCAGTTACATCAGAGCATAGACTAGGCCACCAGAATTGTTGGAAAATGGCCCAAATGAGTTGATTCTTCCCAGGGCCAGCTGCTTTCGGAGAATGGTAAGTCTGGAGCACAGTAGTACGGAGACTCTCAGGGACAGAGCAGCAGTCACAAGGTTTCTCAGGAGGAGCATGGACCTGAGCAGCAAGAATTTTGTCACCCAAATGAGAAGACTGGTGCGAACCGTAGCCAGAATATGATCAGGAGGAATCACAGGAACGGGAACCGACTCCAACTTGGAAGTGGAGGAAAATTGTCATGACAAGGCGTCAGTCCTTACATTTTTAGTACCGGGTAAGAATGAGACAATGTAATTAAAACTCGGCAAGAAAAGAGCCCATCGTGCCCTTCTGGGAGAGAGGCGCTTAGCCTCAGACAAGAGTTTGAGATTCTTATGGTCAGTAAGAATGAGAACCGGCACAGTGGTACCTTCAAGGAGATGTCTCCATTCTTTCAGGGCTAAAATGATCGCCAACAGCTCTCTGTCACCAGAGACTCTCAAAGGCTCTCAAAGGCCTTAATGGACTCCGGAACCCAACTCTGTGGGTTACCATCCTTTCTGGTCATATCAGTCAGGGGCTTGACCAGAGACGAGAAGTTATGAATAAACTTCCGATAATAGTTGGCAAAGCCCAGGAAATGCTGGAGAGGACATAAACCCACAGGTCAGGGCCATTGTAAGACTGCCGACAGTTTCTCTGGGTCCATCAAAAAACCAGCAGTAGAAATAACATAGCCCAGGAATTTAACCTGTTCATGATGGAACTCGCACTTCTCCAGTTTACAATAGAGATTGTTTTCTCTTAATTTTTGAAGCACACGACAGACATCTGTGTGGTGGCTCTCCTGGGACTTGGAAAATATGAGGATATCATCGAGATAAACCACCACACATAACTGCAACAAATCTTGGAGGACATCGTTAATAAATTCCTGGAAAACTGCCGGGGCGTTACAAAGGCCAAAAGGCTTTACGAGGTACTCATAATGGTCTGTTCTGGTATTAAACTCAGTTTTCCACTCGTCACCCTCCTTAATCCGCACAAGATTGTATGCCCCTCTCAAATCAAGCTTCGTTGCTCCCTTGAGGCGGTCATATAACTCTGTAATCAATGGAATCGGGTAGGCATTCCTAATCATGAAACGATTGAGACCCCTATAATCAATACAAGGTCTCAGTTCACCGCTCTTCTTCTTCACAAAGAAGAAACCAGCACCAGCAGGAGACGAGGATTTGCAGATGAAACCTCAAGAAAGTGCGTCTGCAACATACTCCTCCATGGCCTTATCCTTCAAGACCAACAAAGGGTAAACCCAGCCAAGAGGGGGTATGGCACCAGGTTGAAGGTCAATTGCACAATCATAAGGCCGGTGTGGAGGCAAACTACTGGCTTGACCTTTGTCAAAGACATCACTAAAATTGTGGTACTCCTCTGGCAGGGAGGAGAGTGAAGAGGTGCACAGGACCTTGGCTACCTTCTGGAAGCATGTCTCACTGCATTGTGGTGACCACGAGAGAACCTCAGCACAGAGCCAATCGAAAGAGGGGTTGTGCCTCTGTAACCAAGGATAACCAGTAACAAGCGGAAACCTAGGTGAGGAAATAACTTGGAATAGGATTATCTCATGGTGAAGAGCCCCTATGGCCATGGACAATGGAACCATCTTATGAGTCACATGGGCAGGCTGTAGAGGTCTCCCGTCAAGAGCCTCAATGGCAAGTGGAGTGTCACGCAGCTGCAGGGGAATCGATTACTGCAATACAAAGGCAGCATCAATGAAGAGGCCTGCAGCCCCAGAGTTGGTTAGAGCTTGTATCTCAATGGACGACTCAGCCCAAGAGAGGGTGACCGAAACCAGGGGCTTATCCTTCTGGATAACTGGGAACGAAACAACTCCACCTAAGGTCTGTCCATGACAGGACCTCAAAGTTCAGGCGTTCCCTGGACGGGTAGGACAAGACTTCAAAAAGTGACCTTCCTGGCCACAATAAAGGCACAATCTCTCCCTCCTCCTAAAGGCTCTCTCATTCGCAGAGAGACGCGTGAAGCCCAAGTGCATGGGTTCATCCTCACTGACCGACTCCGTACCAGGAGGCATGGGAGGTGAGGGAGGTACGGGTGGGACTGCAAAGCTTGGAGGCAAAAGTACAGGAGGCTTCCGCAAACGCTCCTTAAAAGAGAGTCTTTCTCTGAGTCTGGAGCCAATGAGGATTGCAAACGTGATCAACCTCTCCAGCTCAGTGGGTTTATCTCGGGCTGCTATCTCATGCTTGATGGAATCCAAGAGACCATGAGAAAAAGCAGACACGAGGGCCTTATTGTTCCAAGCAACCTCTGCTGCCAGAGTATGAAACTCAATGGCGTAGTCGGCAACAGTTTTCGTACTCTGATAGACATGGGGCACTTGGCAGCAGAAGCGGAGCATGCGGGAATGTCAAATACCCTTTTAAAGGAGGCCACAATGTCAGAGTAACTCAAGACAACAGGTTTTTGCGTCTCCCATAGAGGGTTTGCCCAGGCCAAAGCTCTCTCAGAAAGCGAAGATATCACGAAACCTACTTTGCTTCTGTCCGTGGGAAACGCCTGGGGCAGCATCTCAAAGTAAATCTCAACCTGGTTGAGAAACCCTCTGCATTGAACTGGATCACCCCCAAATCGCTGGAGAAGCGGAGCGGAACCAGACATACCTCTTATGCCGCGTACACACGATCGGACTTTACGGCATACTTGGTCCGGCGTACCGGATTTCGTCGGACAATTCGATCGTGTGTGGGCTCCAGCGGACTTTGTTTTCTCAAAAGTTTGACGGACTTAGACTTGAAACATGTTTCAAATCTATCCGATGGACTCGAGTCCGGTTGAAAAGTCAGCTCGTCTGTATGCTAGTCCGACGGACAAAAACCCACGCTAGGGCAGCTATTGGCTATGAACTTCCTTGTTTTGATCCGGTCGTACATCATCACGTATGAATCCGTCGGACTTTGGTTGATCGTGTGTAGGCAAGTCTGTTTATTCAGGAAGTCTGTCGTAAAGTCCGTCGAAAAGTCAGCCGGGTAAAGTATGCCGTAAAGTCCGGCCGTGTGTATGCGGCATTAGAGGTAATAGAGTTAATACTCGAGGCGGGTGCCTGCACAGAGACTGGCGCAGCAGCAGGGACAGCCTGCAACTCAGGTTGTACTGGAGCAGCCACAGTGGGAGTTTCCAGGTGAGCCGTGCGACTCAGGAGCGTTTGTAATGCTATGGCAAACTGATCCATGCGGTGATCTTGCTCATCTAACCTGGAAATATATTACCAACTACCATATTGTAGATGCTATAACGTTTGTGCAAACCAATCAATATACGCTTTTTGCAATTTTTATTACCAAAAAGATGTAGAAGAAGACATTATATAGATGTATATATATATATATAGATATAGTGTGAGAATCTCACATGTGAAATAGTACTAAGGAGAGTTGGGGATAAGCATCTTGCACAGTAGAGGATAATAAAGATAAGGGTAAAGAGTAAGGTTATGAGAGTAGATAAGGTGCTGTGAGGAAAAGCTGAGTAGTGGGCATATATATACACACACACAGCAGGAAAGGCCATTTTCAGTTGCTAAAAGGTTAATAAAAATAATAAATGATAATGAATACTTTGATACTTCTACACATTTTATGGTCTGTCATATGCTTCATTTAAAGTCCCGAACTTCTCGTTGTGTTGCAGGGAAAAGTATTGAACACATGAAGAAAGGGAGGTAAAATTTATCAGTAATTGGAAAGCAACCCTGCCATAATCCAGAAGTGGAAAGAACATAATTTCACCATAAACTGGCCATGATCAATATTTCTTACAGAGGAGTGAAAAAAATTATCAGAGCTGTCCAAAAGCCAAGGAACATTTGTGGAGAGTGTTGGAAAGACATGGAATTAGCAGGTACAATTGTTTCAAAGAAAACATTAAGTAATGCACTCAACCGCCATGGCCTGTATGAATGTTCACCATGTAAGACTCTATTGAAAGCATGTTGAAGCTCCTTTAAAGTTTGCTGCCCAACATTAAGACCCCTTTCATGCTGAGGCATTTTACAGGCATTTTTGCAATAAAAATAGCACCTGAAAAGCACCTGTAAACTGCCTCTTTTGCAGCCCCAGTGTAAAAAAAACACTGGGGTGGTGCGCTTGCAGGACAGGAAAAAAAGTCCTGCAAGCAGCATCTTTGTGGCTGCTCCTTCACCGTCCCTGCCCAGTGAAATAAATAGGCACCACTGCCGAAGTGCCTGCAAAACGATTTGGCAGCGACGCTTTTCGGGCATTATGAACCCTTTCCTCGGCCGCTAGCGGGGGTTAAAAGCAAGTAGTGCTGCTATAACAGCAGTAAAGCACAGCTAAAACTAGCGGCGCTTTACCGCTAACACCCCCCGCCCCAGTGTGAAAGGGGTCTAAGACAAGCCTGTAAAATACTGGGAGAATATAGTCTGGTCAGATGAGACCAAAATTAAACCCTTTGGATGCCATAATACACACCATGTTTGGAGGTCAAATGGCACTGCACATCATCCCGTAAACACCATACCAACAGTGACGTTTGGAGGTGGGAACATCATGGTGTGGGGCTGTTTTTCAGCATATGTTGCTGGCAAACTTCTTATCATTGATGAGGATTAGAGATGAGCTGAACACACTCCCGTTCGGTTTGCATTCAGAACATGCGAACAGGCAAAAACTTTGTTTGAACACGCGAACACCGTTAAAGTCTATGGGACACGAAAATGAAAAATCAAAAGTGCTCATTTTAAAGGCTTACTTGCATGGTATTGTCATAAAAAGTGTTTGGGGACCCGGGTCCTACCCCAGGGGACATGTATCAATGCAAAAAAAAGTTTTAAAAACAGCCGTTTTTTCGGGAGCAGTGATTTTAATAATGCTTAAAGTGAAACAATAAAAGTATACTATTCATTTAAATTTTGTACCTGGGGGTGTCTATAGTATGCCTGTAAAGTAGCGCATGTTTCCCATGTTTAGAACAGTCCTATTGCAAAATGACATTTCTAAAGGAAAAAAAATAATTTAAAAGTACTATTGCTAGCGCCGGCTATAATGAATTGTCAGTCCGGCAATACACATAAAAGTTCATTGATAAAAATGGCATGGAATTTCCCCACAGGGGAACCCCGAACCAAAATTTAAAAAAAAAAATGCGTGGGGGTCCCCTTAAATTCCATACCAGGCCCTTCAGGTCTGGTATGGATATTAAGGGGAACCCCACGCCAACATTTTTTAAAAAAATGGTGTGGGTCCCCCCTCAAAATCCATACCAGACCCTTCAGGTCTAGTATGGGTTTTAAGGGGAACTCCGTGCCAAAATTTTAAAAAAATGGCGTGGGGTCCCCCCAAAAATCCATACCTAACCCTTATCTGAGCACACAACCTGGCAGGCTGCAGGAAAAGAGGGGGGGACAAGAGAGCGCCCCCCCTCCCGAACCGTACCAGGCCATATGCCCTCAACATTGGGAGGGATGCTTTGGGGTAGCGGCCCCCTCAAAGCACCTTGTCCCCAAGCGGGGGGCTTATTGGAATCTGGAAGCCCCTTTAACAAGGGGATCCCCAGATCCCCCCCCTGTTTTTCTTATCTCCCTTTTTGTCTGATACCCGTTCCCTCCCGGAGAGCCTCAGTTCCCCAGGATTCGAGCATCTTCAACCCACCATCCAGTCTGATCGACTACATCAACAAGTACCAAAGATCTCACAGCTACTACGCTGACAACACAAGAAACTGTAAGTACTGACGGAATATACACTTCCTCCACACCAATACCATCATGCCCAAATTCTTGTCACTTAATGTGAAGGGACTAAACCACCCATCCAAAAGAGCTTCTCTATGGCGCACCGCCCAAGATGCCCACTGTGAAGTACTCTGTGTTCAAGAAACCCACTTTAAGTCTTCTGCGGAACCCCTATGTACCAACAAAAATTTTACACACATATTTAAAGCATCCGGTCCAGAAAAAAAGAGAGGGGTCATGATAGCCATCAAGAACTCTTGCTCCTTCACTCTACACAACAGTCTTATAGACACGGAAGGCAGATATCTAGCTTTAGACTGCACTCTGGACACCAACAGATACACCATCGTCACAATCTACGCCCCTAATCGGAAACAAATCCATTTTATCACCAAACTGATGAAAAAAATTCACCGCTTCAAACAAGGTCACCTAATAATCTGCGGTGACTTCAACGTAGTACCAGACAACTCCGTAGACTCCTCCACTGCCTCACACAGACTACCCTCCCAGATGGGATCACTCATCAGATCCAATGACCTTTATGACGTATGGAGATGTCACCACACCACAGAAAGGGACTACTCATATTTCTCACCCCGGCATAATTCTTACTCAAGAATAGACTACTTCCTAGTAGACAAATGGACACTACCCAAAATCTCCTCATCAGCTATAGACACAATCACGTGGTCGGACCACGCGCCAGTCTCTATCACCCTACAAGACTCCCCAACAACCTCCCAAACTCGGCTCTGGAGAGCGAATGCCGCAATCCTTAACTCGCCTACCCACGCGACCCACATCAGGACCTGCCTAGAAGAATACTTCAACTCCAATTCAGGCTCTGTACAAGACAACTCCATACTTTGGAATGCCCATAAAGCGTTCATAAGAGGGATTCTTATACAAATTGGAGCCAGGGAGAGGAGGATGAGATCACAACGTCTAAACTCACTGACTTCTAGCATCAAATCTCTAGAATCCCAAAACCAATCTTCTCCTGACCCAACACTCAAAAAACAGTTAGACACACTTAGACAAGAATTACGATTCCACCTATTGCAAACCTTTGAGAAAGCACACACATATTTCAGAGCGAAACATTACTCCACTGGCAATAAAGCCGGAAAAACTATGGCTAATAGACTAAAAGGACACTACTCAAAAACTAAAATAACACATTTATTCCATCCTGATACCAAACAAAAACTGACTGACCCACAATCCATTGCGGACGCATTCAGCCACTATTATAACACACTGTACAATCTGAAAGACGATATCTCACTCAAACAACCTTCCCTACAAGACATAGAATCATTTCTACAAGAAATCAAACTTCCCAAACTGACCGCAGACCAACTATCTGCACTAAACACCCCATTTACGGACTCAGAAATCTGCACCATAATTACCACCTTACCCCCTAACAAATCACCGGGACCGGACGGCCTTACAGGCGAATACTACAAAAAATTCAGTACTATTTTAGCACCATATATGTCTTTAGTATTCAATGACGCTGCCTCATCCTCCTCTCTCCCTCCTGAAATGCTCAATGCTCTGATCGTCACTATACCGAAGCCAGGTAAGGAACCCACCCACGCACAAAATTTTAGACCCATCTCGCTTCTTAACCTAGACACAAAAATTTACGCTAAACTAATAGCCAATAGATTATTCAACTTAATGCCATTACTGATCCATAATGACCAGTCAGGCTTCACTAAGGGCAGACAGACATCCGATGCAACTCGCAGGATTGTCAACATCATTCATAGTGCCGAGTTGACTCGAACGCCTTCTCTGCTCCTATCTCTGGACGCAGAGAAGGCGTTCGATAGAGTACATTGGAAGTATCTACAAGCTACTTTGAGCAAATTTGGATTCCAAGGTCCTATATTAACTGCCATAATGGCACTTTACTCGGCACCGTCTGCTCGGGTGTATACATCAGAAATGCTTTCCAAACCATTTTCCATCACAAACGGCACCCGCCAAGGTTGCCCGCTCTCACCAATCATTTTCAACTTAATAATGGAACCCTTAGCAGAACATGTCAGACAGTCTTGCAAGATAACAGGTTTTAAGATAGGGGATACGGAACACAAAATCAACTTATTTGCTGATGACGTGATATTAATGATCACTAACCCTCGCTCCTCCCTGGCTTCGGTACAAACGCTGTTGAAAAAATTTAGCGATATTTCATATTATAAAGTTAACGAACACAAATCCTTCATACTGGGCCTAGGTTTAGATGCGGTAGCCAGTAACATCCTGATGTCTGAATATCCTTACCCATGGGCCGATCATGGAATAACATATCTAGGAATAACTCTGACGAAATCCACGAAAGGCCTATTTACTCATAACTATGTAGAAGCTAGGCAAATGCTCATTAAGGAAACAACAAAAATTTCTAAATTCGAACTCACCTGGTCAGGACGCCTAGCAGCATTCAAAATGATGGCCCTCCCCAAACTCCTATACATTTTTCGCACACTACCTATCCCACTCTCAACATCATACCTCAACTCCCTCCAATCTATCCTGAACCAATTTATTTGGCAAGGAAAGAAGGCTAGATGTAGCCACTCTAAACTCATAAAACATAGATCTAAAGGGGGTATGGGACACATTGATATAAAAGATTATTATCTAGCCACTATATTATCTCAACTAAGAGATTGGTTTCAACCTACACCAACCACCCTGTGGAGCGCCATAGAAAACAACGAAACACCGGGCCCCAACCTCACCGATTGGCTATTTAGTACCCCCGTGAACAACCACTCCTTACTACAGTACTCCCCTCCTATCCAAGCTACCGTCAAAGCCTGGAAAACCCTACACCATACCAGATGGTCACTCCTCCCGACCAAACCCCTTTTAATTCCTATCAACACCTTAAAACATCTGACCCCAGATTTATCCGTCCCACAATGGATCTCTGATAAGATTAAATACACACAAGACCTCCGCAACATCACGTCCACTAAATCCTACCCACAGGTCCAAAAAGAATACAATGCACCCACTAAAGACTTCTTAACATACTATAGACTAAAAAAATGCCTCACAACCTATCCATCCCTAGAAGGAGCACTCCCCATGAAACTTTGGGAATTCTTCTTCTCTGACAACACCAAACACAAGGGAGTCTCCCTCATTTATTTACTCCTGCAGGAAAAAAACACATTTTTCAAATCCAAACCACTCCTAGACTGGGAGAAAGACTTAAACCTACAATTCACTGATCACCAATGGCTAATAGCAATCAACTCAGTTTATAAAGCAACTTCCTGTACATCTCTATGGGAAATGACACAAAAAACTTTAATGAGATGGTATCTAACCCCTCACAGACTTGCCAAATTTAATTCCCACGCTTCACATGACTGCTGGCGTGGCTGCGGTCAAACTGGCACTCTCCTACATATCCTCTGGACATGCCCTCACATACAACAGCTATGGCTTGAGGTACAAAACATACTACAAGAAATTCTCCATCTTCCCATCACTCTCACTCCACAGTTAGCGATCCTCAACCTGAACATTGATGAGCTACCTACACAGCTCAGACAGGTGACTGTACACATCCTCCTAGCAACTAAACTCCTTCTAACAAGAAACTGGAAATCACACTCCATTCCCCCAATAGCGGATGTAGTTAAATTAGTCCATACACACTACACATATGAAACACTTCTATCAAGAGGGTCACAACACCACTCTAAAACACTAGCCCTCTGGAATCCCTGGTACAAATGGCACACTGAAAAACACCAACCGATAACAGTCTTACCTTGATAGATGCTTCACCAATACTGCTCTCTTCCCCCCCCCCTTCCCTCCCCCTTCCCCCTTATTCCACCTATCCCCCCCTCCTTCCTTCCCCTCCCTCTCTCCCCATTCCCCCTTCCATCCCTTCCCCACAGGTTACCACCTTTAGAATTTGATAAGAATACCTTTGTTACATGCTGTTAGTTAACAGTTACCTTGAACTTCACTCTCTCAATATCTACAGTTACATGATTGGTCAACCAACTCTTGCTATCATCTGTACAGTATGTCATAGCACTTACAACTGTATACCCATGTACTTTATGATGCATAACCTGTAACCTATGTAACTGAGAAACTTTCAATAAAAACTATTGAAATAAAAAAAAAATCACAGAAGGTAAAACATTTTAAAATTCAAGAAACAAATAGAAATCCTTTATGTAAAAAAAAAAAAAAATATGTTGATCCCATTTTACTGTTTTAATAGCTAAAACTATTGTCTTATCCAAACTTTATGTATGGATGCATGCAAAAAATATTTGCTTTCTGAACACACTATATATTAAAGCTTAACCTGTGGGAAAAAAAAAAAAAAAAAAAAATTCCAACCAATATGAATCTGCCCTCCAAAAATACAATTCCTGCCTCCACATAATCACCTGCCTCCTGGACCCTGTTTACTTGCAAATACTATCATCACCCTCTGGCTTTATCTTACACTCTCTAACTCACATTTTCAGTCTCTTCCTCTCTTCTGACATCTTCTTCAATTTTCTAAAACAAGTATTAGTCACCCTCATACTTAAAAAGCACTCATTGGACCCCACCAATCTTAACAATATATGCCCTATCTCCGTGCTCCCCTTCTTATCCAAACTTATTAAGCATCTAGTCTACAACTGACTGAGTGGCCATCTCACTGAAAATAACCTTCTTGATCCCCTTTAGTCTGAATTTTGCCCACAACACTTCACAGAAACTGACCTCCTAAAACTCACAAATGATCTGCTAATGGCTAAAGCCTATGGACACTATTCTGTACCTCACTGCTGCCTTTGACACGGTGGACCACCCCTCCTTCTCAAAATATTCCACTCCTTTGGTCTATGTTACTTTACTCTATGCTGGTTCTCATCCTAGCTATCCCACCCCACCTTTACTGTACAATTCTATGTCCTTCGCCCCTCTTTATTTCCCTGTCAGGGTCCCACAAGGCCCTGTTCTTGGACCTCTCCTATTCTCGATCTACACCTCCTCCCTGGGTCAGTTGATACCCTCCCATGGCTTCTAATATCATTTCTATGCTAATATCACCCAAATCTATCGCTCTACCCCTCAGCTCACTCTATTAGTTTCCACACGCATCACTAATTTACTAACAGATCATAATTTACTATCAGCCTGGATGCCACGCTACTTCCTCAAACTCAATATATAAAAAAAACAAACTCATAATATTTCCTCCCCCATGTGCCTCTTCCCCTAACTTCTCTATCAAGATTGATGACACAACTATCAACCCACCCATGCATGCCAAGGTGCTAGGTGTGATCTTGGACTCTGAACTTTTGGACCCACATCCAATCACTGTCCAAAGCTTGCCACTTCAACCCACACAACCTTCCTAACCAATGACACCACAACGCTTCTAAATCACTCCATGGTCATGTCTTGCCTCGACTACTGCAACTCTCTCCTTGTTGGCTTACCTTTACATTGGCTATACTCTTTTCAGTCCATCATGAATGCTGCTGCTAGACTCATCCACCCTACCAACCTTTCAGTGTCTGCTACTCCTCTTTGTCAATTCCTACATTGGCTTTCGCTTATCCAACAAATTAAATTCAAAATACTAACAACAACTTACAAAGCCATCCACAACTCAGCCTCCAACTACATCACTAACCTAGTCTCAAAATAGCAACCAAACTGTTCTCTTCATTCCTCCCAAGCCCCCCTGCTCTCTAGCTCCCCTGTCACCTCCTCCCATGTTTGCCTCCAGGATTTGAACATCTCCCATTCAATGGAACTCCCTACCCCAATCTGTCCGGGTATCTCCTACTCTGTCTGCTTTCATATGATATACAAATAATTAAGTGCAGCGCTAAGATCATCCAGCATGGACTTGAAACATGGGTGAAAAATTATATACACCAGTGAAAAAGTGAAATAAAATGACAAAGGTGAAAAAAACGACCAGGACTTTGGTCCCTTGTCACCTCACATTTCACCATAGACATTTTGATTATACCTGACTGGTCGTTTTTTTCACCTTTGTCATTTTATTTCACTTTTTCACTGGTGTATACAATGTTTCACCCATGTTTCAAGTTCATGTTGGATGATCTTAGCGCTGCACTTAATTATTTGTATATTGAGATGACTTGGTTTGTTTGTGTGTCAGCGGCTTTTTTATTTATCTTGTTTCACTTGTTTTAAAGGGCTAGCGCAGCATTTCCTATACCCTGCTTTCATATGATCCCTGAAAACCCTTCTCTTCAGAGAAGCCTATCCTGCCGCCACCATTTTTCTCCATCAGCTCATCCCCCACAGCTATTACCTTTTGTATCATTTGACGCTCCCTCTTAGATTGTAAGCTCTAACGAGTTGGGTCCTCTGGTTCTACCTGTATTGAATTGTATTGTAACTGTACTGTTTGCTCTCATGTTTTAAAGCGCTGTGTAAGCTGTTGGCACTATATAAATTCTGTATAAAAAAATTAATAATAATTCCTGTTCACATTCATCTGCATGTGATTGGGTTTTTTAAAGTGAACACAGCTACAATTGATTAAGATTCTCAACTATAAAAAAAATCAGCCTCATTGGGGTTACATAGTTGGTAATGTTGACTAAAGATACCAGTCCATCCAGTAGGTCCAGGGGAAGGGTTGATTTACTAAAGGCAAATAGACTATTCACGTTGCAATGGAAGTTGCACTTTGCAAAGGAATTTTCCCTAGAGCTTATTAAACGCTGTGAGATTTCACATTATACAGAATACTTAACCAGGTGCAAGGAAAAAAAAATGTATTTTTGCTTGCACATGTTTGGATTATGGAAATCAGCAGACCTTCTTCACCTTCTTTTCACCAAACTCTGGGGTGAATTCCCCTGCAAAGTGTCCCTTTGCATGTAAAGTAAGAAAAAGGCGTAGTGCACAAGGCACAGTGTAACCCCTCGGGATTGTGAGGACAGACTAGGAAGTATTTAAAAATTAATACATTTTATTGAAAAAGTAATTAACAATAGAAACATTAAAATCAGTGTCAGTACAAAATTATACACATAGTAGTAACTGCCCTCTTAATTACTGAGGAGCTGATACACGCAGCTGTTATGGATGTCGCCTGACATGTTTCAGACTCATATGTCCTTCTTCATAGGCTTTATGTCATCAAGAGCATACATGTTCTGTGATGTAAAACTAAACAGAAATAGGATGATCATTGAACATGATAAACATGACAAAAAGGAAAACAGTATACTCACATGGCTGAGCTGTTCACTACCCAGGATAGAGGGGGACGGCAGTGTGGAAAATACCTGTACAGGTGTTAGCTTGCGGTGCAAAATTAAGGATATGTGGCTGAGATGGTAAGCCAAGGTGAGGAAAGACAAGGGCTGGACAAACCCACAATGGTTGCAAGAACTCCCACTGATAGGATTAACTACTCCACTCAGTATATGGTGGGCCAGCAAAAACAGGGTAAGACTTGTAACTTCCTCACTGCATAAAGCCATAGAGACAGATGATGGTAGTGAGTGTAATGATCAGAGTTGCAGATTAGTAGTATAAACAAATTTGCAAAAGTAGTTACACTTAAAACTCACCACATCTGAGAGTATGTGTAGGTCAGTGAGTCCCAGCAGCAAGCACCAGCAGTGTGAGTACTGCTGGTGACCGAATGTTTAAATAGCCAATAAGGCTATTGCAAACAGCTGAATGCAGGTTGCACTTAAGCAACCAAATCAGCTGAGGCCGGTGAGGCAGAGCGTTGTGCCAGATGGCTGCAACGGTCTGCCTCAGAGTCCTCTGGCAGAGTGGCGCGCAAAGCAGACCCACCCGCAAGGGAGGGGCGGGCCTGCGTTGCCCCGTCACCGCCGTGCGTGTAGCCCGCCCCTCTGCATTCCACAGTGGAAGAAAACAGGAAGGAGCGCAGCTCGAAGGCTGGGCTCCTAAGGGCAAAGAGACCCCGAACCACCGACAATAAAGCGGGGATCAAAAGTCTCCCGCGCGCCAGGCAAACAAGTGGGATAGCCAGCCCAAGCATCCCACAGCAATGTAATGATAGAAAACTTGAAAAAATATATCGCAAACATTGGCAACCAGATAGGCAAATTTTCAACAAGGAAATATCTAGAACAGCAAAAAAGACAATTAATATTGTGCAAAAATGACAATAATAATATGCCTGCAGCAAACTGAATTGCCCTATCTAACAGTTCACGTTAAAAACAGGGGTTTCATTTGAACACATTTGCAAATACATGTGTAAACTACAGAGACCATGTCACGGCACCCCAGTATTATCTGCAGTCCTAACTCTATAAATTTTGAGAGCCACCATAGTAGGAGCACATATATAATAATGAGCACACTGAGGGCAGGTAAGCCTGGAGGGAGCCCACCCCCTCTTAAAATGCACATGGGTGCATTGGACACTCAGCCAATAGCACAATGGCAGTGCAGTTGTCCAGTACGCCCCCTCCCCAAATAACCAATGGTGAAAACAAACAGAAACTGCACACATATCAAACAACAGCAAAGAAAAATTTCCCAGCTCAACTTACCAGCCAGCCTGCAACAAACCAAATTGTCCTGTCTAACAGTTCACATTAAAAAAAGGGGTTTCGTTTGCACACAAAGGATGTTCTGCAGTATTTTGAAGCCTAAGAAGAAAATGACTTTCCTAAGCCTTGCGTCTGCAGTGGAAAATTAAACTAACTTTGCAGCAGAGTGAAGCAGGGAGTGTCTAGCTAAGGACTGTACCAACTACACCAAAAAGGACAGGGGAACATAGCAAGGGCACAAAAACAAACAGGCACATTTGGAATACCCATATTTCCCAAAAGGAACATAAAATTTGCATAAGAAATCGCATCAAACACAATACATACACAGATGTAAAATGGACTGGCAAGGCTAACCTATTGTGATGAGGCTTGCAGGGGAGGTACAATGTCAGTACTCAAGAGAACTGCCTCACGTTAGAGATCCAATTCACACACCCCTGATTGGAAGCTTAAGGGCTTAAAGTTTTACATCTGTGTATGTATTGCGTTTGATGCGATTTCTTATGCAATTTTTTATGTTCCTTTTGGGTTATCTCTATATGGAATTGAGATATGTAGAGTACAGAGTTATTTTACATACTATCAACTGTTGTTGGATCTCCAAACAGAGGCAACTCTTTGAGTACTGACATTGTGTTTGATACGATTTCTTATGCGATTTTTCATGTTACCTTTGGGTTATCTCTGTATGTGATTGAGATATGTAGAGCACAGAGTACATCCTCTGTAGGTTCCATCTCACTAGGTAGCTTTACTGATCCACTTCATACCTGTGTATATATCATGTTCAATGCGATTTTTCACATTCCCTTTTACAACCATCTCTGTATTTTGACCAAGATATGTAGAATGTAGCGTCGTTGTTTTGCTCATTATTAATTGTCGTTTTTGCTGTTCTAGATATTTCCTTGCAGAAAATGATGATGTACTATTTTACTGACTCCCGGACTTGAGCTGATCACTCCTCACCATCAGGTGGCGCACTTTTTCCTCCTGACGGCACTTATCTGGTTGCCAATGTTTGCAATATATTTTTTCAAGTTTTCTATCATTACATTGCTGTGGGATGCTTGGGCTGGCAATCCCACTTGTTTGCCCGGCGCGCGGGAGACTTTTGATCCCCGTTTTATTGGCGGTGGTTCGGGGTCTCTTTGCCCTTAGGAGCCCAGCCTTTGGGCTGCACTCTTTCCTTTTTGCGTTCCACTGTGAAACACAGAGGGGCAGGCTACACGCGCGCCGGTGACGGGCGACGCGAGACGCAGCCCCGCCCCTCCCTTGTGGGTGGGCCTGTGCCGCGTGCCGCTCTGCCAGAGAACTCTGAGGCAGACCGTTGCAGCCATCTAGCGAAATGCTCTGCCTCATCAGCCTCAGGTTATTTGGTTGCTTAAGTGCAACCTGCATTCAGCTGTTTGTAATAGCCTTATTGGCTATTTAAACATTTGGTCCCCAGCAGTACTCACACTGCTGGTGCTTGCTGCTGGGACTCACTGACCTACACATACTCTCAGATGTGGTGAGTTTTAAGTGTAGCTACTTTTGCAAATTTGTTTATATTACTAATCTGCAACTCAGATCACTACACTCACTACTATCATCTGTCTCTTGGTCTTTATGCAGACAGGAAGTTACAAGTCTTACCTTGTTTTTGCTGGCCGACCATATACTGAGTGGAGTAGTCACTCCCATCAGTGGGAGTTCTTGCAACCATTGTGGGTCTGTCCAGCCCTTGTCTTTCTTCACCTTGGTTTACCATCTTAGCCACATATCCTTAGTTTCACACCGCAAGCTAACACCTGTACAGGCATTTTCCACACTGCCGTCCCCCTCTATCCTGGGTAGTGAACAGCTCAGCCATGCGAGTATACTGACTTCCTTTTTTTCATGTTTATCATGTTCAATGATCATCCTATTTCTGTTTAAAAACAATCTCTAATGCGATTATACTATTGTATTAATGCTTAAATATTTTTACATCACAGAACATGTATGCTCTTGATGACATAAAGCCTATGAAGAAGGACATATGAGTCTGAAACATGTCAGGCATCATCCATAACAGCTGCATGTATCAGCTCCTCAGTAATTAAGAGGGCAATTACTACTATGTATATCATTTTGTACTCCCACTAATTTTAATGTTTCTATTGTTAATTACTTTTTCAATAAAATGTATTAATTTTTAAATACTTCCTGGTCTGTCTTCACAATCCTGAGGGGTTACGCTGTGCCTTGCGCACTAGGCCTTTTTCTTGTTTGTCTGTTGGATTGGCCAGACCAGATCATACACACACTGCCATTCCACAAATCCTCAACTTTGCATGTAAAGTGAACAGCTTACTTGTCTCTAGTAAATCCAACCCATTGTGTTTATATATGCTTAGCTGAACAAAGACCCAGTGTTCTTAGACTTTTATTTATTTTTTGTAAAGAACAAAAAGGGGTTTCTTGCATTATGGATATCTATTTTCTGCTATTGTTTTTTCTAGATATAGACATCAATTTAGTTTACAAATGTGTTGAAATCACATGCCCGATATAAAACTTGTCAGCTTAAATCATTAGCGGGGCTCTACCATGTTTGGCTATGAGGAAAGGAGATGCCCTTTGGTTCAGGACAAGAGTGACTGACAAAAAATATAACAAAAAGAGCTATCTGGATTGAAATCCTGAACCTACAGAACTAAAAGGAGTGGGCAACCAAGTCAGCAGTTAGAGCCAATAGATCACAGAAGACAAAATTAGTCAAGTGTCACAGAGACATATGATAACGAAAAAGACCTGGCACCCTGTGGTATTATTGTACTACTGTGATTTTAGTAGCCTCAAGTACTGTACCTGAAAGTTGGTATGTTCATATTTGCTCAAGAACTTACAGCAAATTAACCTTTTGACCTGTTTGATTCCATGACTGCACCAATTTACTCTGATATCGCTATACAGTGGTGGACTTTAATTGAATAAATTGAATTTTTTTAAACTATTTTCATGTTTTTATTTATTTATTTGGGATTAATTGTATTCACATCTTTTTTCTTTAATTGACAGCATATTGCATTAATCACACAATATATAGTATGTGATTACTGTTTGCATGTTATTTAACACAAGGGACAATTTTAGCATGATCACTGAGTTTTTGAATTGAATGCTCCTACTGCACATGCACAGGCATTCATTCAGAGAAAGAACCAGAAAAAAAATGTAATTTTGCAAAGAACCTCAATGTTTATGAATGACTGTAGCAGCCAGCGTGTGCTACATACCATTCGGCAGCCTCTCACTGTTCAAAAGCCGCGCCTCCTCCTCGTCTGTGAAAAGCAGAAACCTCCATTTCCCAGCAGCCTATCACGGACATTCTCTCATCCTCGTCCATGGTATGAGGATGAGAGAATGTCCGTGATAGGCTGACCGCTGACTGCTGGGAAATGGAGTTTTCTGCCTATCACGGAAGAGGAGGAGGCGCGGCTTTTGAATAGTGAATGGCCGCCGAATAGTAATAGCACACACTGATCGGTGGATGCAGAGCGGCACACGGAGGCATGCACAGGACACAGGTAGGATGCACACATACACAGGGACACATGTACAGGACACAGGACACAGGACACATGCACATAGACACATGCACATAGACACAGGACACATACACATGCACATATACACAGGACACATGCACATATACACAGGACACATGCACAGGACACAGGGAGGTATACAGCTGCAGATGGGCATTGTTGACCCTCTTTTTCCACTTACAGTAGCTGCTGCATTTCTCACCCTCGTCTTATACTCGGGTCAATACGTTTTTCCCATTTTTTTGTGGTAAATTAGGGCCTCGACTTATACTCGGGTCGACTTATACTCGAGTATATACGGTACTATGTTCTGGTAGGTTAACGGTCTAACGAAGTCAAGCACATTGAAAAGTTAGATTTTGGTCGTTAGTAAATAGAATCTAGATTTGCACCAGGTTCTTGACAAATTTGGAATTACAGGACTTTGTTTGAACTGTTAATATGGGTATTCCAAATGTGCCTGTTTGTTTTTGTGCCCATGCTATGTCCCCCTGTCCTGTTTGGTGTAGTTGGTACATTCCTTAGCTAGACACTCCCTGCTTCACTCTGCTGCAAAGTTAGTTTAATTTTCCATTGCAGAAGCAAGGCTTAGGAAAGCCATTTCTTATTAGGCTTCAAAATACTGTAGAACATCCTTTGTGTGCAAATGAAACCCCTTATTTTTTTTTTTTTTAACGTGAACTGTTAGACAGGACAATTTGGTTTGTTGCAGGCTGGCTGGTAAGTTGAGCTGGGAATTTCTTCTTTGCTGTTTGTTACATATGTCGCCCTTCCATATGCTCCTTTCTGTTAAGGCCAGTTATAGGTTGGGGCAATTTCTGTTTTCACCATTGGTTATTTGGTGAGGGGGCGTACTGGACACCTTCACTGCCATTGTGCTATTGGCTGAGTGTCCAATGCGCCCATGTGCATTTTAAGAGGGGGTGGGCTCCCTCCAGGCTTACCTGCCCTCAGTGTGTTCATTATTATATATGTGCTCCTACTATAGTGGCTCTCAAAATTTATAGAGTTAGGACTGCAGATAATACTGGGGTGCCGTGACGTGGCCTCTGCAGTTTACACATGTATTTGCAAATGTGTGCAAATGAAACCCCTGTTTTTAACGTGAACTGTTAGACAGGACAATTCGGTTTGTTGCAGGCTGGCTAGTAAGTTGAGCTGAGAATTTTTCTTTCTTGTTGTTTGATTCATATTACACTTACCTGATGTAAAACTAAGCTGGCTACAATTTCTGTGTAATTTTGAAGAATTAGGCTGCCTGTGGATTTTGCCAAGTCAGCAAGAGGCAATACTCTCTACACAGACTGGGCTTAAGAGGCATTTCTGAGCATACATATGCTTTTAAAACAGAATACCTACTGTTGGGAATAAACACTAAAACAGACACACAAATCCTATTTTTATGTCTAATAAAATAAAAACCTTCATACTGGACTCTCCAATCAATTGCCAAATGTTAAAGCCGTTTTAAACCAAAAATCAAAAATGTAATATATTGCAGCTTACCAATCAATGAACCAGTTTTCTTTCTTTGTATTTTTCCTTCAGTTTTCATCTGATGATTTGGCCAGTAACACACCTTAGGTATCAGTGAGACACAATTCTGGAGGAATGAGCATAGGAGGCCCAGCACCCCTGCCAGTGTTAAGTGGTTTGTCTCATCCCTGTAAACTGATATAGTCTGCTGGAGAACTGGTGCTGTGAAAAACAACAGACTTGCTGGCTGGATTACTACATGAATATAGAAGAAAGAAAGCTTAAAAAGGAAGCTAATGCAGCCACCACATCTTAGAATTTGTAAGCTGCAATCCATGTTTCTTTTTGGGTTTAATACTGCTTTATTTTATCTCATGTGGATGAGCACATTTAAATATGACAACTGCTGCAACTTCCAAATTTCCTTCCGTCCCCTACCCCCCACACCACAGACTTTGGAATCTTTGTTGTCAAACTCTTTTGAGAATGATTCCAAAGACCCTCACAAGGGAATATCAGGTAGAAGCTTTTGATGTGTATCATTGATCATTATGACTGCAGGAATGTCATCACTCCTATCAGGGGGCGTGGTATGGGCTAAGATACCTATGTTAAATAAAATGTTTAACTTTTTTCTTTCATATTGAAGTTTTATTAAAGCCCAAAAGTTTGTTAGTGTATCTCGTCAGTCACTCCCAGTGCAATTGTTCCAGAAGAGCATGCAGGCTCATGTGTACAATGTAGAGTTGGTCACAGCTTCCAATCTGACAAAGGTTTCCTTCAAAACTGTGAGTTAGGCTAGGTTCACACTACTGTGAATGATTTTGATCTGACTTTCAGTGCAATTATCTAGTGCAACTTGGATGATACATAGATGTGGTTTGCATATTCTATGAGGCCAAAAGCAAGCTGTAATTGCACCAAAGTAGTACAGGAAACTTTTCTAAAATCTAGCTATGCTGAGTTGCATTGATGTGCATGGGCACTATTGAAAACAAATTTATTTCCATTGTCATGAGATTCTCTGTGTCGCATCTGAAATCGCACTAGTATGAACAGAGCCTTAACAATAGAATAATACAGGTGGAAAGAAGAAAGGAGAGGTTGTTTGGAATATATAGAAACTAGGTGGGGGGGAGGAAGTGTTATATTTATATGCTAAAAAAACCTAGATATACTTCTGTTTTCATAAAAAGTCCTGGACACATTTACGACAACCTATCTATAACCTGTCTTTTCTTGCTGAGTAACTTGTTAGAAGTGAACTGTCTCCAGTTTGTATTGCTTTCTGAGTAGATTCTTCACGTGCTGTCATAATATACAGTATGTAATAAAATGACTTTCTATAGCCCACTGGACATGATTCTGCCTAAAAAGAATGAAAGCTCTTTGAGGATAACACAGCTTTCCTCATTTTCTGAATAGAAATCGCATTTACATAAACAGTGTTCACACTGACAAATGTGCCTGTGATTTATAGCTTGTGATGAACAGATACCTGGATCCCACTTGATCGATGCCATGTGATAGTAAAAACCTTCCATTTCAGGCACTAAAAGACCAAAACTAGGTTGTGATTAATGGTGCTAAACATTTAGGGTCACCAGCTACTATAATTTTTTTCTCCATGATTCCCTGTCTAACTAGTGGGAGAGGTCACACAAGAGAGAATTAATCACAAAGTGTAAAAATCTAAAACGATATTGTGGCTCGAGAAAAGAAGACTCATAATAGGATAGCAGAGGCTTCCAGATTTTAGAAGCTGTTTTTCTCTTTCAGTAATCCCATTAATATTTCAATCTGCTGTCACTCAAGTGATGCAGTAATCCATGTTTTCACTCCATGAGCAGAGTATATTGGATTTGAGTCTGTCATCCACCAGCAAAATGTTGGACTTTTCAGAGTTTACTTCACACCGGTGCAATAATTATTTTGATTAACTAGCATATTCACTTATGAAGCAAGAATAAAATTTAAATGTAAAACAGTGAATATATTGAAATGCTGGTCAAAGTGCATTGATCTTGTTACATTAAATTAGGGTTTTATACTGATCAAACAATAACAAATCTTTTGCTACTGTGATCTAAAAAATGCCTCTGCTTGTAATGGTAATTTTGTGCCTGCAGAGGTTGTGAGTCCTTCAACCAATGTAAGTTTTCTATACCCATTATTTTTCTCAGCATTATATGTAATGCACAGCATAGCTCCCAACTGTCCCTGATTTCAAGAGACTGTCGCTGATTTGGAGCAATGTCCCTCTTTTATCCACATTTGTCCCTCATTTTGGTCTGATTTATATAGTTGCATATAAAATGCACTATTTATCTTTCAAAACGTGGTCTCCAGTGCTAAACCTTTCATCCAGATTCTAAATTGCTGCATTTGTGAATTTCAGAAGCCATTATAAAGGAATAGTAGTGATAAAAAAAGCCCTTGTGGGTGTAACAAATTATTATTTTTTTTTTAATTCTCCTTTAAGGGGGTATGACAGGTGGCATGTCCTTTTCCTACATACTTTTGCTAGTAGGTGTCCCTCATTCATATCTCAAAAGTTAGGAGGTATGGCACGGTGATGCAAAAAAAGTCAGAAAACAAGCAGGTGTAGTTGGGTAGCAGGTTTTTGGACTACCTTAGCCTTTACTGAGATCAAAGAAAGTACCTTGATACTTTTCTTAAAATTTGCTAGATTTCCAAGCTAGATCAGAGACTAGAAGGTTTTTATAACTGGTCAGGTCAGGTAATTGTAAAGCTGCTGAGCTAGAGCTAGAGTTGTCTCTATATACCCTTGGACACCTGTCTGTGTATTTAAAAGTGCAAAAGTGTTCACAAATCTACTCATACTGTAGGTCAGCTTGTGTATGCCCTGAATTTAGAGTACAAATTTTAGACATGAATAAAATCCTTCTGTATTAAAAATAATAATAATGCTGACAGTGTGTGCAATGGCCATGAAATCGAGAAAAGAGTAGTATATTAGGGAAGATTGATTAGAAATGGTGCATACCATATTTAAAAAATAATAAACAAATTTGACGAGAAATGGTGTATGCCGGGTTCCACATGCATGTTGTACTCATAAAACATCAAACTCAAAGTAGTGCTGATATACTGTATACACTTTACTTTTATAAACCTTAATTATAAAAAAGGTGAGGGTAGGGTGAAAAATATTTTAAATAAAGAGGGTATCTACAATATATGGGCACAAAGGAGCAAGTAGTCAATTATAAATAATAAATGCATTTATTGCATAACATACAAAATATTATGTTGCCAATTCAGTGAACAGCGATACCACAATGGACTATATACTATACCATCTATAACATTCCATCTCAAAAAAGAACACATCTACATACTAATGTGGTTAAACGTGGTTTAATTAAAATCTATACTTTATTTACAATTATCACATTGAAGTTGGGGGGGCATATTTATTAAGCTCAACTGAAAAAAAAAGTCTGACAAAGCAAGTGAAAAAAATTAATTTGGTTGAAAAAGCCCTTATTACCTCAATTACCAATAGGAAGTGTACTTCCCATTAGTAATTGATGAAGTAATGAGTGACAGGGGCTCAGGGACTCTGGAACCAGGCTCGGTTCATGAATATAAGCATAGCTTGTTTCTGTTACTCCCTGGCCTGAGGTCGGGGAGAGTAGGGAGCAGGTGTGCTCTGCTTTGTGGTTGCAGTATGATGATTTAGTAAGTGGTCCAAAGGACCCTTCTACTAATTCACTTTGTGTAAAAATCATTAGCAATACATTTAATAAATAAATAAACACTATGCCAGCCACTGGCATTTCAATAATTAAGAGCTGCCATTTGTGAAAGCGGATCATATTAATAGGCCTAAAGAATATCTTACTGGTTCAATTTAGGGGAAAACAACTTTATAATTCTTATTTAAAAAAATAAAATAAATGTATTTAATAAAATAAGCTTCTCTTTGCAACTCCAAATTGGAACACTTGTATGTTGATAAATGTCAAGAAGTGTATATACAATGAGCTTAGACATGCATCTGGAGTTTAAACTTTGTATTATAAAGAAATAAAATAACTATGTTACAAACCTTCATAAATAGCACATACAAATCAAAATGGAACTTTTATTGCATAAGCATAATACAATTCCAATAATATCTATTGATATATTTGCCTTATTATTCACCATAACATAGAAAACCTAAAAAAATAAAACAGACTGAATAATATATGACATCAAACAATGTGTGCAGCTAGATAACTTGGCTGTGTCTCACAAAATGCTTTTATTTTCATAAGGATATATGATTGTCAAGCTGACAGTTTCTTCTCTTCTGACATAAAGATGTTTAAATATTTTCCTTCATGCCTTCATTAAAAAAAGATTTCTGGCCTCACTGGCTATTAACTGGTATGTTGCTGCTATTTGATGTTAAGTGGGTTTTTAGGCATATCTTCAAGAGTCTATCTTTTATTTCACCAGTGTTTTGTTAACGAAAGCTAACTTTCTTGTGCCTGTATCCCCATAACATCGAAAGGCCCTGATGTCTGTATTCTTCTATCATTTACATTTTATTTATGGGCATATCCTCTTAGCATATAGCTTGTTTTGTGGTTTTATTTCTCTTTGTTTCCCTAACCGCCTGTGGTGTGTGTATGTGTATGTATACATATGTGTATATATACACAAGTACTGTCTATGTCACTACAAGAATCCCCTCATTGACTTGCTGTACAAAATATACAATAATGAGGTACTTGAGCATCAGGCTGATTCAAGGCCAGACACACGTAAGAAGGAGGTGGCAGCAGTCTGTCTAAAAAGTGTTATCAGTGGCTGTGTAATAAAATGTAACAGACAAGTTAGAACATTGTGATCATTAGTGACAGAAGTGACATGAATTAAAGTCCATAAAATAATCCAAATTTTTACTCTGTGACTTCAAAAATATCTTTCTATAGCGGTTGTAATATTCCAGATCTTCCACCACACCGCATGTGAAAGTGCCTCCACTCCCCTTAAGAAACGCACTCACCAGCTATAGATGCCTTGCACTCTAATGCTCAGCATATACACTTTTACCCGCAAAGGGTTAAATCATCCCACCTATATCCAATCGTGCAAATGGAAAAAGATCTCTCCACATGAAAATAAAATAAGTACTCCAATAGTGCAATACGTTTAAAACAATTGTAATGCATAAAAGCAAATCTCCAACTATTGCACTCGCATAGATCCAATTAAAATAAGCATAAAAACAATCTTCCTGTTATCAGCAAGTGGTGGTATATTATGGTTACAGTGGACCCCACAGTTCCAAGACGTTGATGGGAAGTCTCACCTAAAAGAGAGAACCCTATGCGCTGCTACAGGGGGACTTGGTCATTAGAGAAGGCTTGACTTCCCATCAACGTCTTGAAACTGCGGGGAATTTGATTTTATCTCCAATGCTGGATCTCTGGTGCGAGGTCACCTAACTTGACAATCCTTAGGCAATAGCCTACATCAACCAGCTGACGTCAAACCATAAGTGACCATCCGAGTCAGTGAGGGTAAGATACTGATCGTTCACCGCGGGTCCGCTGTGACCAAAATTTACTACCACTTGCTGATAACAGGAGGATTGTTTTTATGCTTACTTTATTTGGATCTTTGTGAGTGCAATAGTTGTATATTTGCTTTTATTCATTAAATTGTTTTAAAAGTTATCACACTATTGAAAGCACTTATTTTATTTTCATGTGGAGAGATCTTTTTCCGTAAGCACGGTAGGGATGAGCCGAACACCCCCTGGTTCGGTTTGCAGCAGAACATGCGAACAGGCAAAAAATTTGTTCGAACACCATTAAAGTCTATGGGACACAAATGTGAAAAATCAAAAGTGCTAATTTCAGGGGTTAATATGCAAGTTATTGTCATAAAAAGTGTTTGGGGACCTGGGTCCTGCCCTAGGGGACATCAATGCAAAAAAAGTTTTAAAAACAGCTGTTTTTTTGGGATCAGTGATTTTAATAATGCTTAAAGTGAAACAATAAAGGTGAAATATTCCTTTAAATTTCATACCTGGGGGGTGTCTCTAGTATGCCTGTAAAGTGGCACATTTTTCCCATGTTTAGAACAGTCCCTGCAGAAAATGACATTTCTAAAAGGGAAAAAAAGTAATTTAAAAGTACTCACGGCTATAATGAATTGTCGGGTCCTGGCAATACAGATAAAAGTCATTGAAAAAATGGCATGGGATCCCCCCAGTCCATTACCAGGCCCTTTGGGTCTGGTATGCATATTAAGGGGAACCGTGTGCCAAATTTTTTTTAAAAATGGCATAGGGGTCCCCCTCAAAATCCATGCCAGACGAAGGATCTGGTATGGATTTTAAGGGGAACCCCGCACCAAAATTAAAAAAAAATGGCATGGAGGTCCCCCCAAAAATCCATACCAGACCCTTATCTGAGCACACAACCTGGCGGGCTGCAGGAAAGGAGGGGGGGCAAGAGAGCGCCCCCCCTCCTGAGGTCACATGCCCTCAACATGGGGAGGGTGCTTTGGGGTAATACCCCAAAGCACCTTGTCCCCATGTTGATGGGGACAAGGGCCTCATCCCCACAACCCTTGCCCGGTGTTTGTGGGGGTCTGCAGATGGGGGGCTTATCGGAATCTGGAAGCCCCCTTTAACAAGGGGACCCCCAGATCCCATCCCCCCTGTTTGAAATGGTAACGGGTACATTGTACCCGTACCATTTCACAAAAAAAGTCAAAATGTTAAAACATAAGTCCTTTATTAAAAATTAAAATGTCCCATGAAGTCCATTCATCTTCGTCTATGGCTCCGCTGACGGACCGAAAAAATAAATAAAAAAGATCCATGGGAGGCACCCGCCTTATGATGCTTCAGGGTGGATGACAGTTCTTTTATAAGTGAGGGCGGGGGCCACACGGTGGCGCACCCAGATGACCCTGCCCCCTCTGATGCACAGGGACTTCCCAATGGCTTCCCTGTGGCATCAGAGGGGGTGGGGCCAAAGCATCCCCCATGTTGAGGGCATGTGGCCTGGTATTGTTCAGGAGGGGGGCCACTCTCTCGTCCCCCTCTTTTCCTGCGGCCTGCCAGGTTGCGTGCTCGGATAAGGGTCTGGTATGGATTTTTTGGGGACCCCACACCATTTTTTTTTTTGGCATAGGGTCCCCCTTAAAATCCATACTAGACCTGAAGGGCCTGGTATGGAATTTGGGGGGACCTCCATGCAATTTTTTTTTTTTACATTTTGGTTCGGGGTTCCCCTTAATATCCATACCAGAACCAAAGGGCCTGGTAATGGACTGGGGGGATCCTGGGATGCTGTTTTTTTTCAATGACTTTTATCTGTATTGCCGGGACCCGACAATTCATTATAGCCGCGAGTACTTTTAAATGACTCTTTTTCCTTTAGAAATGTCATTTTGTGCAGGGACTGTTCTAAACATGGGAAAAATGTGCCACTTTACAGGCATACTATAGACACCCCCCAGGTACAAAATTTAAAGGAATATTTCACTTTTATTGTTTCACTTTAAGCATTATTAAAAACACTGCTCCCGAAAAAACAGCCGTTTTTAAAACTTTTTTTTGCATTGATACATGTCCCCTGGGGCAGGACCCAGGTCCCCAAACACTTTTTATGACAATAACATGCATATAAGCCTTTAAAATTAGCACTTTTGATTTCTCCCATAGAATTTTTAGGGGTTTTCCGCTGCGTTCGAATTTGCCGCGAACACCCCAAATTGTTCACTATTCGGCGAACACCCGTTGTTCGAGTTGAACTTACGTTCGACACGAACATCGGCCTCATCCTTAATGCACAGTTGGATATCGGTGGGATTTTACCCTTTGAGGGTAAAAATGTATATGCCGAGCATGAGAGTGCAAGGCACCTAAAGTCGGTGAGTGCATTCCTTAAGGGGAGCGGAAGCACTTTCACATGCGGTGTGGTGAAAGATCTGGAATATTACAACTGCTATAGAAAGATATTTTTGAAGTCACAGAGACAAAATTTTGATTATTTTATGGACTTTAATTTGTGTCACTTCTGTCACTAATGTTCACAGTGACTTTCACTTGTCACAGGGTGTTATTTAATTTATGTTCGTTCATTTTACAGTATTGATTGTCATATTTCAATATCAGTGCCACTATTTACTTTTACATTTTAGGTAGAGCGTAAAATACAGTTCTTATTTTGATTTATTTAGAGTGGCAGCTTTAATCAAATCTCTAATCTTTCCTAGGATCGCAGTGGTAGGGCTTCAAGTGTGGGAATGTTAAACTTGCTGACCATCAGTTAGACAAGTTAGAACATTGCCCACCACATTTTTTACAAGGCCTATTGGAAAGTCTGATGATAATCCTATCAAGCATTTCAAAAGTTTTGGCTTCCTTTTTTTTTCAGTGCTAAAATCGAAGATGAGAATAAAAACACCCATATGCCCAACTACAACTACTTGGTATGAAATTATACAAGCAAGTTGAGCATGGAAGGCCAGAATTCCCATTGCCAGCCTTGCATATACGGTATATCTAAAAGAATTCCTTTGCATTCTTAGGCCACGTGAGCTATAATTGGTACAAACTGGTAGTAAAGGTAACCAAACCTAACTTGATTCCCAGTTTACTCAGATGTAAATAGGTTATTTACTTTCTAATTTTTTAAAATATCTTTTTGGGTTATTAAATTAGCTGGAAAGATAAAAAATTACCTCCCCAACAAATTCAAAAGTACTCTGTTTTCTTCATAAAGTCCTACAGATAATCCATCAGATATGGAAGCTAGTGCGACATTCCTTGAAATAAAGCAATAGAAATATATATTATGGTGACTGGAAGGATGCACCTTTAGAGTTCACACCTTTAAAAGAGAAGTATGGGATTAGAAAAAAAAACAAACAATTATTTTTACATAGATGGATGCAGCACTGATCCCAGATGCAGCTGTCCCCTACTGCCTCTAAGACCAATAATTGAGCATTCAAACATCACTGATTGCTCAGCTCTTGGTCTTCAGCCTGCAGAGTGTGTTGAAGGGGCAGAGCAGAGATCGGGAGACTGACAGTCACTGGCTCTCTACTTTGCCCCTCCAACACTTACAGGAGTACTGGGCTGTGGAGGGGGTGGGTGCGGCTGAACCATCTGCCGATCCAGGCTTCTGGGTGGATCCTGACCATATGGTTTTTCTGGCCAGGGTCTGAGACGTCAGCTGAGAGAACTAACTGCACTCCTATGATCCATAGGAGACATATAGCCAAAAATAGCTTTATCTATACTTCTCCTTTAAATAATTTAACACATGCAAAATCCAGGGAAGATTTGTCATATTTGAATAGAAACACTGAATGTCAACAGCAAAGAAGATAGCATGTGTGTACTGCCACAGGTGTATCTTAACTCCAGATAAAATAAATATGTAACGCTTGTGATATAAATGTACCCTGCATTTCCTTTTTACTGTTGCTTAAAACCATTCTTTAATTTCTCTTCTCTGCTATGAGTTAATATAAAGTCAAACACTTGTTTGAAAAAAAAAATCTATGTAATTTAAAATGTAAATCACTGACATTTCAAGTGTCTAGTAAGTTCTTTCATGCAGTAGGATTTGGTTTTCATGCTTAATCCAGGCACAAGTAACATATCCTACTAATCATAAATCCTGGGGATAAAACAGGCTCTTGTTCTACATAAAAAAAGAAAAAACTGATGTGTAGCATTGCATCTGACACAGAGCTTTTAACTAAGAATGAGGGAAGAAAAATCTACCAGAGCCCTTGGAGATTTAATTTATAATTCAGCAATATATTCAGAAATCATAAAGGTATCTTTAGCCCTAATAAAACTGCAAAAGTTAATGTATGTAAAATAACTATTGTGAAAAGCTTTATCAATAATTGTAAGGACAATGTACATGTATAATGAATGAATGTGGCTCTAGGGTATTAAGCTAACATCCTGGGATGATTGAGTAAAGAGAACTTATGCATTTTAATGAAGGAAAAATTATCACAGAGTGTACATACGAGCTGACGACCATCATGTTAAGATGTTAAATAGATTTATCTTACATCTAGGACACAATCAGACTTGGGGCAGAGCTCTGCAGCCTAAAATATGATGTTTAAATGTGGACATGCTTTCGCTGTTACTTTGAAAAGATAATCTAATGAATACATTAATTGACTGTGTAATAGGTGGATTGCAGGGCAACAGTAGAACGATTTATAAAGGGTGCTGTCTAGCATACTATATATTTCAGGATTTCAAATATGATTTTGCTAACTAAAATCAGTTTAATGTTGTTGTAAACGAAATAGAAGAATGTTGTATAATTAATTATCTTTACATTAATATTTAAACAAAGCCTTAGGTCACTGATCCCCTGACTATTTCATGTTGTTCAATGTGGTCTGTGTTAAACAATTTGAACAAAACACTTTACAATTTTTAGATAAATAAAACATAAATCCAGAACAAAATTGCTTATTCTAAAATGTAAAATATTTTACATCTTGCAATATTTATTTATTGAAGACATTAATGTTAATTTTTAACCCTATCACAAGTGAAGCTTATTGCATTTTTGTTATTATTGTACATGAACCACTGTTTAATACAGAAAATGTTTTTTTTTTTTTTATATTATATTAACAATTATATAAAGTATATATATTATTTTTCTTTTTTTTTATACTAACCAAATCACACTCTAACTGTTTATTGGTATCATGATCAAGTCTCAAGTAGTTTTTTTTTTAATTAAAAAAAAATTGCTATAGAAATTTACTGTAAACAGCGATGGGTCTTGCTTACTCCCAGTTACATCAGTATAAGCAGGGTACAAACAAGATCTGAAGGTAAAACGCATAGTGCATACATGCTGTGTCTAATATGTTATAAATTATCTATTTTAAATCAAAGAAAGCTGAATAAGATTGTGCCTTCATCGGTCAGGGGTACTCGCTAACTCTTTTTTAAATTTGGACTACGTCTGATTGTATTATGGAGGATTTGGAATTAAACTTCATCTCTAAGTTGACCTTGCCAATATATCTCAGGATTTGTTTGTGGTGGGCTCTACAGTCAACAAAACGATCTGTTCCTAATGATCTTAGAATTATTCTCTGCACGGTGGTATGGTTTTCATGAAATTAGACTTAAAGTGGCTGTTAATGTATTTCTATAAGACTATGCCAGCCCCTCTATTAGAGTCTGGCACTGTGTAAGTTGTTTTGAAAAATAAGCTTCAGGCCAGTCACATGACTCATGGCTGCTTTCAAGCTCCGATGGATGGGTTCTGTGGGAGGAGCCGTGATCCCCCTCTGATGTCAACCAGGGAGATCACGTGGCTGCTCATCTCCTCCGCAGAAGCCATCCTTCAGAGCTGTAAGGCGGCTGCGAGTCACGTGACCGGCCTGAAGACAGCTGAAATTCAGTATTTAGAACACTCATTTTTCAAAACAATTTACACAGCGTGCTATGCCAGCCTCTAATAGAGGGGCTGGCAGTGACAATTTTAGGTTTTGGTTTTACAATAATAGCAGCCAGGGGGCGGGGCCAGGCCGGAGACAGACAGAAAGGGAAATGACAGGCAGGAAGGAAGGGGGGTGAGGGGGGAGAGCTGAGAGCAGGCAGCCTATGACAGAGGGACGTAATCCGACCACGGTGGTCATGGCTCAGCTGCCATGATTTTCGTGGTCAGTACAGAGAGGGCATACTGGAAGTGGCAAGTTAAGGGAGGCTTTTTTTTTACGGTTTAGAGGAGGGCAGATTACACAGCAAAAGCAGTGTGCTGTGTAATCTGCTTTAAGGGACCAGTGTGTATATATATATATATATATATATATATATATATATATATATATATATATATATATATACACACTATATATATATATATATATATATATATATATATATATATATATACACACTATATATATATATATATATATATATATATATATATATATATATATATATATATATATATATATATATATCAACTTTCCATTGCAAACAATAGGGTGCAACTTGTCATGCCATTTGAAACGATCACATGGCATGACAAGTTGCACTGTTGTGACTGGGGACTTAAGCCTAGTACACACGAGTCAAATGTCATGGGACATCGGCTAGATCAATAAAAACCACCCCACATTCGACCCCTGTGTATGACCGTTCAGCTGGCTTCTGCGGGAGTGTTCTGGCAGGGCCGTCCCCCTGTCAGAACACAATAGAACAGCAGGGAAGATCACTGTACTAACATTGGATTGTTAGTATATCGGCTTTGACCAGAGCTGACAGTTTTTTTTGGTTTTTTTTTCAACCCAGTGGGTTGTGGTGGTGTGTACTAGGCTTTACTATCCCTGTATTAACTCAAGGAGTGTAATTAACTCTCCCACTTCTTATTTGGGATTACAGAACAATTCGTACAGTGGAAGGTGTTTTATAGTTTAGAAAAAAGTAACTTGGCAAAGTTGACACCATTCAATTCACAAAAATGTTCACAGAAATTAGGAGCTGAATGCATTTCTGACACATCAACCAGGATTTTTCTGTACTTGCAGGATCTTTAAAGGAACAAAATGTGGGGATGTATGCACGTATTGCAGAAATGTACTGCTTGTCTCTTTTTGCCTTGACTCCAGCTGAAAACTTACCGGGTACTTAACGGGCAGCCACATCCAGTCACAGTGTTTACATCCTGCTGGCCTGGAATTTCTTGTTGTCCAAGCACAATATCACCATATATACTTTATAGAACCATCTCAGTAGGGATGAGCCGAACACCCCCCTGTTCAGTTTGCAGCATAACTCCCGAACAGGGAAAATGTTGTAAACCAAGTCTATGGGAGCCGAACAGGGAAAATAAAAAGTGCCCATTTTTAAGGCTTATATGCAAGTAATTGGCAATTAAAGGGGTATGGGGGTCTGGGTACTGCCCTGAGGGACATGTATCAATAAAAAAAATTATATTTGTTTTAAGGAGCAGTGATTTTAATTATGCTTAACCAAATCACACTCTAACTGCTTATTGGTATCATGATCAAGTCTCAAGAAGTTTTTTTTAATAAAAATATGCTATAGAAAGTTACTATAAACAGAAACCCTTTGACAGCTGATGACACATCGGTCGTTAAGGACACTGCAGCCGGCTTCCCGGCCCTGCTCCAAAAAAACAGCTTACACTGCGCCCCGACTGGGCAAATCCTTTTTTTTTTTTTTAATTCCGTATTTTTTATTGATTTTCTTTCAATGGCACAAATCAAACTTTACACATACATCATTTTCCAGATACAGTTACAAACACATTATATCACACTATAAGTATTTACTGATATATTGGATTTCTTCACTATATTTAACAGACATATTCTCGGACCTAATACTAATTTTATGTCCAGTATATCATTTATATTTTTGATTATATTCTCCCAATATCGCTGGAGTTTGGGGCACCTCCATAGCATGTGTATAAGATTGGCTGGAGCACCTCTACATCGAGGACATAGTGGGGACTTCCTGTATTTCCACTTTAATAATTTTTCCGGAGTATAGTATGACCTGTGTAAGATGAACAATTGTGTTAATTTTTGGGTCCTGGAGAGTGAAACCTGATTGCAGAAAGAGCCTCTGACAACTGAGCATTTGACAGTGGGGGTCTCGTTCCCACTGTATCCTAGCCAGGACCGCTACCTTTTCTTTAAACTTATTGTTCAGTGTCTCATAAAGTTTAGATATGAGGCCCTGCTTTTTTCCTTCCGCAATGTATGTCCCCTACCCAGTGGCAAGAGTAGTCCCTATATGGGATCTGATTCCACCACCACAGACCAACCAAAAAACTGCTGAATTTGAGATGCTAAAAAGTAGTTCTTTGGTTGTGGGTTAGCAAATCCCCCCTCATCTTTAGCCAGCATTAATGTTGTTAATTTTATCCAAGAATGTTTTTTCCTCCAATTGAGTTCCTGGAAGAGAGACTCTATCCTATGGAACCAAAACATTGTTATCCACATCGGACAGTTATGAAAAATATATAATAATTGTGGGGCCCAAATCATTTTTATAAGGTTAGCTCTTCCAATCACCGTAAATGGGAGTTTGCACCAGCTCTGATACTTGTCTTTAAACCTAAGTAGTAATGGTCTTAAATTCAGATCTACATAGTCCCCCACATTTCGCGTTACCTCAATTCCTAAGTACCTAACTTTATGATTTATTTTCATTTTGTTTTGCACAATCTGGTAAGGAGACGTTCTCATTGTGTATGGGCATCAAGACCGATTTCTCCCAATTGATGCGGAATCCTGAGATCTGACCAAAAGTAGATATGAGGGTCTAAGATTTTGTAGGGTCAAATCTTTGCCCAATCAAGGTGCAGAATGCACTGTGCAGCACTAAATGCATTGCAGGGTGTTCGCTGGGTGTTCGTCGGGGCGAACACTCAGCAAACACCCTGCAAATTCGGGTGTCCAGCAAATGACCGAACTGGCAAATATTCGGCCTGAACTCGTACTGTGGTTAAACCGTTCACCCATCCCTACATCTCGGGGATGTCTCTTGTCTTGGGAGAAAGTCCCATAGAAATCTACGTGGTTCTATTGCGTACACAAAATTAAAAGATCCAGGATAACAAAAGGTGGTAGCTGCAACTGAGGGATAGGTAGGTTACTTAATGTTTGGGGTAAATTACCTTTTAAACCAGATCTAGCATCAGATATATTTTTTTGTTAATTACATGCATGCCAGTAATGAAGAGGCATAGGGCAGCCTTTTTTGTTCAACCAGCAAAAATGACTCAATTCCCCCTGTCACTTCCCCTAAGGTATTATATTCTCACAGAGGGAAGACCTCCCCACCCTCAGAATAGATTGATCAGCAGGGGCCCCTGATGACGCACGCTGGTGACGAAACGTCGGGCGGAGCTTAGGGACGAGCGACGCATCAGAGAGGACGGAGGAGCTGCAGCTGTCTCAGTGGTAGGAAACGCTGGTCGCTTTCCTTATCTGCTTTTAACCTACTTTTCATGTGTGAGTTTTTACTTGTGAACTTGTGCTGAATAGATTTGTTCCTATTTGGGATGTTTGCGCAATGAGTTCATCTTTTCTCATTCACATGTATACTTAAATATCCTGCTGCAATTCGGGAGTGTACCCTTTTGGCATAACCATTCTGGCTAGCAGCATTTACCGCAATTCTGAGTTTATCAATGCAGTGAGGAGCTCTGGGCAATGAGAGGCATTTCTTCGTGGACACCATCTAATAATGCTATGCTGTTTAACCCACTTGCTGATGGTAAGGGTCAGTGTGTTTGGGTGATGGTGATGGGCTCTTTCTCCTTTTACGTCTACAGATTTATTATGAACTGATTCAGATTGCCTAAAACCTGGAAATTTTTTTTGGTTCAACATACAGACTTTTTGAATATGATCTTTCTATAGCGCTACACCTATACCCTACATATTTTTTATTGCACCCAACAATATTGTGTTAGCTGCTCATATTTACTATTTTCGTGATAGCGCAACAAATTAGATTTGTATAATCAGTGCCATCTATCAGTGCCATCTATCAGTGCTGCATATCAGTGCCACCTATCAGTGCCCATCAGTGCTGCATATTAGTACCTCATCATTAGTGCCCATCAGTGCTACCTCATAAGTGTGGCCTCATCAGTGCCACGTACGTATTTACCAAATTTTTTTACAGAAACAAATAACAATATTTTTTCAAATTTGTTTAGCAGAAATAAAAACCCAGCAGTGAATTAATACCTCCAAAAGAAAGCTCTATTTGTGGGGATTAAATGATAGAAATGTCATATGGGTACAGTGTTGCATGACCGCACAATTGTGTTTCAAAGTGCAACAGGGCTCAAGGCTGAAAATTGGCCTGGGCAGGAAGGGGGTGAAAGTGCCCTGTAATGAAGTGGTTATGTTTTAATGTGCATTTATGTCAATTCAAAGCCTTTTGGTTTGGACACAGAGGACAAGGACAAGGATTAGAAAGCCAGTGCAGTTTTTTACGTTTGCGAACAAAGCACAAAAAGAACAGCGCCCTCTAAGTGCAGTATGCAAGTATTTAATGTAGATTAAAAATGTGTTAAAATACACTCAAAAAGGTGTAGAGGGAATAGGCATGTAACATGGTTTATCCGCTCCGACCAGCTGAAGAGAAGGTCCAATGCAGTTGTTATGGATGTGTGTCCGCGATCCTGTCCTTCCTCCGGCCACACTGCTAGTGTACAGGGCTTCCAGATGGCAGGGACAGCTTTCAGCGGCGTGCACGGACGGTCGTGGCTCCAGTCACTACCAGGTCGGGTCAGCGGGCGGTGCTTCGCATTCGGGACATGCGTGTGCCTTCCTCAGGCTTCCTTCCTCAGGCAGTTTTTACTTTTAATCTGTGTTCCATTAATTTTTTTCCTCACTTGATGTCCCAGTTTTGTTTTTGTCTGTGTTGCTGTTGGAGAGTTCGCTTCTCTTGCTGTCTTGTAAAATGGTGTGGGTGAGAGGAAATCATTCTGATGAAGCCCCAGATAGCAGTAAACCAAGACAGAGGCTCTAATCCTTCCCCGCTTCATACAAAACTAAAACAAAATGTTTTGGCTGGACGTTCACGTTAATGGGGAATGAACAGTAAAGATCTAATGTACAGTAAATAGAATGAGAACACTTATGCCCCATACACACGGTCGGACATTGATGGGACATTCCGACAACAAAATCCATGGATTTTTTCAGACGGATGTTTACTCAAACATGTCTTGCATACACACGGTCACACAAAGTTGTCGGAAAATCCGATCGTTCTGAACATGGTGACGTAAAACACATACGTCGGGACTATAAACAGGGAAGTAGCCAATAGCTTTCATCTCTTAATTTATTCTAAGCATGCGTGGCACTTCGTGTGTCGGATTTGTGTACACACGATCGGAATTTCCGACAACGGATTTTGTTGTCGGAAAATTTTATAGCAAGCTCTCAAACTTTGTGTGTCGGAGATTCCTATGGAAAATGTGTGATGGAGCCTACACACGGTCGGAATTTCCGACAACAAGGTCCTATCACACATTTTCCATTGGAAAATCCGACCGTGTGTACAGGGCATTAGCAGTTAAACCTGATGGAGGTCATAAAGAAAGTAAATTAGGGTTAATGCCCAGTGAATGGAAAGTACATAGAGTAGAGTTACTGTACAGTGAAAGGAAACTTTTACTAAATACTATCCAGTTCAGGCTGTTTATAATGTATACTCCAGCAATATTTTTGTAGCACTGAGTTTAATTTAAGTGCAAGAAAATGGACCCGATAATGTTACGTCCTATAGGCATACCAACTTCTACAGGTTGAACACACAGATTACTAAAACAGAAATATTAGAGTGGGGGGTGCCAACTAATCAGAAGGGCAAAGAGCTAGCTGTAAATGCAGCCAGGGTCTAATTGGGAACACGACCAGTGGCATGTTAGTTCAGGGTGGAAGGAATTTGTTGTGGTAGTGTACACACCCAAGACATTGCCTCCTCTGACTTAGTTCACTATTTTTCTTTATATAATACTCTAAAAAGTTTGGACCTGACCTTGATTATTATTTTCAAATTCCTGCACTTATATTTGCTTTTAAATGCAAAATAATATTAATGGTAATTTGTACCATTAAATTTATGGTGTTGGTACATGCATTTTGACATTATATAGTACCTAACTATTCTTTGAGTCAACCCTGTTATATAAGCATAATGCAAGTCAGCATGAAGAGCTAGTGACTGGTAAACAACTTGTCATGAACAGCCATGGCATTCCTTGGCGTAGCAATGCCTGCAGAATTTAAGAACAAGCAATGTTGTCTTCTAATCTCATCGCAGAAATTGGTGACCAAGGAAGGGTCAGAAGCAGATTCTCAGTAAGACAATCTAATCTAAACGAATCCTCTGCCACGTCCCCAATGCTGCTAATCTTAATTGAATCAATCTTTTGGCGTCTCCTGACAATGAAAGATTGCAGGAACCTGGGAGGCCTTACTATACACAAGTCCACCCATAGCAAAAAGAAAAAAAGGTCCCTTGCAATAATTAATTTCCTCATTTTAGCCATTATTCACTGTCTGCTTTTCTAGACCCCATCCAAACTGTCGCACCCACCCCTTCCTCTCTAATCAGTTCTGAGTGTTTGTCCTTCTATCTTGCTTCCTTCAGTAGTATCTTTAGGGTGAAGTAATTTTGCTAAAACTGCCCCAAAACACAGCCTATTTATCAAAATCTGCAGGCTTCGTTTTGTTTATTAATGTTCACGGCTGACAAGATTCTGACCTGATGTATACGAGAATTAAGAGGAAAACTCATATATTGAAAACATATTAAAGAAAAACTCCAGGCACAGGAAAAAACAAGCTCAGTGTTTAACAGATCCATTATATAAAAAGTTTGTATTGTGTAATTTTAACTTTTATATTTGTCTAGATTAAACTCTCAGTTCTGCATTGTAGGTAAAATTTCAGCTCACAGTGACTACTGATTGCGTATTGCCTGAAGAAAAAAAAATATGATGAAAACTAAATATACTGCAAAGAGATTTTCTAATATGTTAGATTTCATATTTCACCTTCAACTGTCTATTAATACTATAAGCTTATTTCTAAGATCATGATAGCTCAATTACTTTACCATAAACAAGGAGCTCCGATTAAGTGTCTTATTGTCATTGACATTTAAATTACCTAGTTGTAGCCTTCTTGTTTTTTCAGTATTTCTGTTTTATTATTACAATTTTCTTGCAACAGTAGTTCTCAGGTAAAGACATTTTCCAACAAGAATTTGTGAGGACAAAGCCTCTAAAGTTTATAAAAAATATGTAATTTCATATCAAATTTGTGGCAGTTTTGTCACTATGTCATAGAAGTAAAGTGATACATATTTTGTGTGTGTGTGTGTGTAAAATAAATTATTTACTTTTCTACTGAAAAAATTCACATTTCTCTAGTTTACTAGTGATCACTGGCATTACCCCTATTGTCAGGGGATAAGTTGATGACTTTATATTTTAAATGTGTTTATGCTTTAATATAGGATTCCAGTTTTGCAGGTATGACAACATATCAATTCCCCTTAATCATTAAGGGTTTACAAGCATGTGTCTGCATGGTATCAAGAATTCCTGGTGCTGGAATGCATTTGCTTGCCTATATCTTGTATCTGAACATGTTTAGCTGCTTAGAGCAGCTGTAGAAAAGTTAAAGAAAAGTTACAGTAAGGAAGTATGAAGGTTACCAGTTCTAACATATCCCTCTGAAGTTACTACATTTTTGGCAGCCATGCCAATCCATTGGCTTCAATACTTTCTAGGTCACTGACCCAGAACAAACATCCAGTGTCTCAAAATATTAGAGCTAGAGAGGTCACTAGATTGGCCAGGGCACCATCTTGGTGCGTGGTGTTTGAAATTTTGTGCTTATATTTCTGAATTATGGGCCCACACTTGTCTGATGTTGGAGGAGTGCATGGTGGAAACTATAAATGACCCTTACTAGGGACATAATCCCTATTGTTTGGAGGGGTTTATAGCGATATAGGATAATATGATATTAAAATACCCCTTATTTTCTGTACATCTGTATTTTTGGGAGTATTAAGATCATTCTTTGCTTATTCATTCATTCACCCACTTACTCTGATGATGTTCAAGTGCTGCTGGTCGGAGATGAAAATCGTATTCTCTGACACATAAGGTGGGTGTGGATACTGAGGAAGCAAACTAACCATGAAATGCATCGGTCCTAAACACCTTCTATAAACAAAAGCTCAAATTGATGATCATTGTGTCATATAATTCTATTTAGATGCCCATATCTAATTGATGAAACACACACAAATAAATACGTACACAAAAGGTACATACACCAGGTGCTCACAATAATTGCTATATACAGTATATGAAACACCAAATGTCCAAATATCACAAAGTCCCAAATGAAGTAGCAAGAAAGGGTGGTAGGGAGATCCACAGCTCATAAAACAGTTCTCTCAGAAGCTCACACAATCACACTTCTGGACCAAAGTGTATTGGGAATACAGTGGAAGGCCATGTTGCGGAAGAAGTCCGATTAGCGACAAAACCGGTTGAGCAATAGCATAATTTCCTGTCATCGCATTTGGAGAATCTACCTCTGAAACCACTATGTCCAGTACATGCTGTTTTAATCTTTTAATGTGAGTGCATTACCTTTATTAAATCCTGGTAAAAAAGGTTTTACACTATTGTCTCTCATTTGGGGTATATGACCTGATGTCACAGTTGGAGTAAAAGAAACCTGATGTTTTCCCCAGTGGTGGCTTGAAGTTTCTGTTGAGCGGACCTCCTTACAGACGTGTAGTTTTTTTCAGACATACAATCCTATGTTGACCCCCCATAATAGGTGGTCAATGCTCTTTGGTAAGGGCACATCCTATTTTTTTTTTGGTGGTGGTCACACAAGGTAGGTGAAGTTGGTGACAGCATTCAAACTTTCACTATTGTGTCACGTTTGTGACTCTTGGACTCACTTGTTTATATTATATTATTTATTTATTTATTTATTTAAATGTATTTGTTTGTTTCATTTAAGTGCAACATACTTGTTCACCTATTTCATTTTTGTGATAACATCTCACTTGATCACTTGATTGTTGCAGCTGCAATGTTTTTGTTTATCAAAAGCGCGGTTAATTTTGATTTTTTTTTTTAGTCTAGTGTGTACACACACACACACACACACACATATATGTACACACATACAGTGCAGTCAGTGTACAGTATATAAATACAGTGTATTGAAGTGGTTAAGGGGAACCCTATGACAGAATTAAGAAAAAATGGCATCCTCCCCCCCCAGTCCATACCAGGCCTTTGGGTCTGGTATAGATTTTAAGGGGAACTCCATGACAAAATTTAAAGAAAAATGGCATTGCCCCTCCCAAAATTAATACCAGACCCTATCTGAGCAATCAACCTGGCAGCCCAGGAAAGGGGGGACAAGCGAGTGCCCCCCCCCTCTCCTGAACCAAACCAGGCCGCTTGCCTTCAACATGGGGAGGGTGCTTTGGGGTTCCCCCAAAGTACCTTGTCCCCATGTTGATGGGGACAAGGGCCTTATCCCCACAACCATTGCCGGTGGTTGTGGGGGGCTTTTCAGAATCTGGAAGCCCCTTTAACAGGGGGGCCCCCAGATCACCCCCCCCCATGCGAATAGGCATTGTACCCCTACCCATTCACCAAAAGAAGTGTGAAAAAGTAAAAACCACAATACACAGTTTTGACAATTCCTTAAAAAAGTGTCCCACAATGTCCATTCATTTTCAATCCCGCCACCCGTCAGACCCGAAAAAAAGAAAAAAAAAGCTCTGCCTTGATGGGAGGCATCCTGTTGTCACTGCTGTTGTCACTGCTGTCTCTTAGCTGTGAGAGCTGTTATATAGGCAAGGGCGGGGCCATCCGGTGACATAACCGAGTGACCCCGCCCCTTTTGACGTCATGTGCCATCAGAGGGGGCAGGGTCATCCGGTTACGTCAGCAGATGGCCCTGCCCTTGCCTATAAAACAGCTGTCACAGCCAAGAGACAGCAGTCGGCGGGATGCCTCCCATTGAGGAGGAGCTTCTTTTCAATTTTTCGGGTCCGTTGGGCGGCGTAATTGAAGATGGATGGACATCGCGGGACACTTTTTTTTTTAAATAAAGGAGTTGTCAAAAACTGTTTATTGTGGTTTTTACTTTTTGACACTTTATGTGAATGGGTAGGGGTGCAATGTACCTATTCACATAGGGGGGCTGAGATCTGGGGTCCTTCCAGATTCTGATAAGCTTCCCGCCTGCAGACCCCCTAGACCAATGGCCAGGGTTGTGGGGACAAGGCCCTTGTTCCCATAAACATGGGGACAAGGTTCTTTGGGGGGGACCCCAAAATACCCTCCCCATGCTAAAGGCAAGCGGCCTGGTATGGTTCAGGAGGGAGGGTGCTCGCTCATCCCCCCCTTTCCTGGCCTGCCAGGCTGCTTGCTCAGATAAGGGTTCGGTGTGGATTTGGTGGGACCCCACGCCATTTTTTTTACATTTTGATGTGGAGTTCCCCTTAAAACCCATATCAGACTGGAAGGGCCTGGTATGGATTTTGGGGGGGACCCCACGCTGGTTTTTATTTTAAATGTTGGCGTAAAGTTCCCCTTAATATCCATACCAGACCTGAAGGGCATGGTATGGATTGGGGGGAGAACACATGCCAATTTTTTCATTGATTTCTATCTATATTGCCAGGAGCCGCAAGCAATTTTAAATGACGTTTTTTCCTTTAAAAATGCCATTTTGCTGCGGGACTGTAAAACACATGAGACAGATGTGCCACTTTACAGGCAGACTAAAGGGACACCCCAGGTATGATATTTAAAGGAATATTTCATTTTTATTGTTTCACTTTAAGCATTATTAACCACTCCCCGGAAGATTTTACCCCCTTAATGACCAGAGCCTTTTTTGCAATACAGCAGTGCATTGTTTTAACTGACAATTGCGTGGTCGAGCGACGTTGTACCCAAACAAAATTGACGTCTTTTTTCTTTTTTTTGCTATAATAAATATCCCCAAAAAATAATATATAAAAAAAAATGAATTTCTTCCTCACTTTAGGCCGATTGGACCCGCCCCGTTGACTGTGGCGGTCGGATTCTTGTCAGGAGCGATCCGAGGTGAGGGGGAGGCCACTGATTCATGGCCACCCCCTCACGATCGCTCCTGGCAAATTAGGAGCTTCCTCGGCTTCTGAACTGTAAACAGAAGTGGAGGAGATGTCATCTCTCCTCGTGAAGCCTTTTCGTTCTGGCTTCCGAGGAGAGAAGACATCAAGTAAGTGCACCAAACACTGGTGTCATTTGTGACAGTTATAAGTGGTAGGGCAGTTAGTGTTAGGCCCCTTTAGGTCTAGGGAACCCCCCTAACCCCCCCTAATAAAGTTTTAACCCCGTGATCACCCCCCCCGTCACCAGTGTCACTAAGCGATCATTTTTCTGATCGCTGTATTAGTGTCACAGGTGACGCTAGTTAGGAAAGTAAGTATTTAGGTTTGCTGTCAGCGTTTTATAGCATCAGGGACCCCCATATACTACCTAGTAAAGGTTTTAACCCCCTGATTGCCCCCTAGTTAAACCTTTCACCAGTGATCACCATATAACTGTTACGGGTGACGCTGGTTAGTTAGTTTTTTTTTATAGTGTCAGGGCACCCGCCGTTTATTACCTAATAATAAAGGTTTAACCCCCTAATCGCCCGGCGGTGATATAAGTTAAGTTTTAGGGTCAGATAGGGTCTGCGTTGCCCCAGGCAGCGTCAGGTTAGTGGCAGTACCGCTAACACCCACGCACGCAGCATACACCTCCCTTAGTGGTATAGTATCTGAACGGATCAATATCTGATCCGATCAGATCTATACTAGCGTCCCCAGCAGTTTAGGGTTCCCAAAAACGCAGTGTTTGCGGGATCAGCCCAGATACCTGCTAGCACCTGCGTTTTGCCCCTCCGCCCAGCCCAGCCCACCCAAGTGCAGTATCAATCAATCACTGCCCCTTAAAAAACACTATACACATAACTGCAGCATTCGCAGAATCAGGCCTGATCCCTGCGATCGCTAACAGCTTTTTGGTAGCGTTTTGATACAGTCGCTAACAGTCAGGAGCTTTTTTGCCTGTGAGTCTCACTAGTGTACCACTAAATTTAGAGCCCAAAATGGCAAATCGACGGTACACTAGTGAAGAGGCTTACACGTTTCTGAGCATGACAGATAGTGAAGAGGAAGTCACTCATCTGTCAGATTCAGGCTCAGAATACGAACCTATAGACTCCATGACAGATAGCTCTGATGACGGAGTTATGGTCCCTGCCAAGGTCAGGCGTACCAGACCCCAATCTTCTTCTTCTGCTGTTGAGGTGCAAGAACCGCAGGGCTCTCGTATGGAGCAGAGAAGTACTAGTGCTGCTATTCCTTCTGGTGAACTGGCAAGCATCGGCGGCCTAGTACACCCTGGTTGTACATCCAGCACTGCAGTAACACTTGGTAACGTGGCGAGTCCCATAAGTGTAGTTCAAGCTGGCGAGGTGGCAAGCACAAGTAGTGTCCCACTGCCACCTAGAAGGTGAACACAGGCCCGTCGTGCCCATAGTGCCCTTCCTGCTGCATTCATCAATCCTAATTGGGAACCCACCACTTCTGCAGCACTCGTACTTCCCCCATTCACTGGCCAACCCGGCATTCATGTGGAAACAGTTGATTTTACGCCACTTGATTTTCATTCACTGTTTTTCACCGAAGATCTCTATAGATCTATTGTGGACCAAAGCAATTTGTACGCTGGTCAACACATCGCCACTATTCACCAGTCCTCCCTTGCCAGAGATTGGAAACCAATTACGGTTTCCGAATTTAAGATCTTTCTGGTCCTTTCCCTCCTCATGGGCACAACCAAAAAGAGTGAGTTGCGGTCATATTGGTCCACTGACCCAATTCACCTTATGCCCATGTTCTCTGCTTCCATGGCCAGGTCACGATACAAGCAGATTTTGCGGTTCACCCACTTCGACAACAATGAACTCTGTTGTCCTCGTGGAGACCCTGGATACGATCGGCTCTACAAAATTCGGCCCCTCGTAAACCACTTCAACCAACGTTTTGCAGACTTGTTTACTCCCCATCAAGTTGTCTGCGTTGATGAGTCCCTGATTAAGTTTCTGGCCATCATTCATTGTCATTCAAACAGTACCTTCCCAGCAAGCGTGCCAGATACGGGGTCAAGATGTATAAGCTTTGTGACAGGGCCACAGGCTATACATGTAGTTTTATGGTTAACGAGGGAAGAGATAGCCACATAGAGCTGACAAACTGCCCTGACTACATAGGAAGCGCTGACAAGATTGTGTGGGACTTGGTGTCACCCTTATTCGGAAAGGGGTACCACTTATATGTGGACAGTTATTACACGAGCGTGCCACTTTTTAGTCACCTTTTTGATCATCAGATTGGAGCATGTGGCACAGTGCGACCTAATCACCGGGGCTTTCCCCAGTGGCTTGTAGATTCCCGTCTTAGGCTGGGGGAGAGAGCCTGCTTACAGTGTAATAATTTGCTCGCTATGAAGTGGAGAGATAATAAGAATGTTTTTGTTCTTACCTCCCTTCATGCAGACACGACTGTCCAAATTACTACGGCGACTGGTGTTGTGGAGAAACCCCTCTGTGTCCACGAATATAACCAAAATATGGGAGGGGTGGATCTCAACGACCAGTTGTTGGCGCCGTACCTAGTTGCCCGTAAGGCCAGACGCTGGTATAAAAAAAGTGTCTGTATACTTATTTCAATTGGCTTTGCTGAACGCTCATGTGCTATACAGAGCTTCAGGATGGACTGGATCCTTCCTTAAATTCCAGGAAGAGATCGTAAGAGCCGTTCTGTTTCCAGACGGTGCTCCCCCTCACCTTCCCCAACCAAATGCAGTAAGCCTGCTGCATGAGAGGCATTTTCCTTATGTCCTCCAGAGTACCCCTACCCAACGAGCCCCCCAAAGAAAATGTTGTGTCTGTAGAAAGCGCGGATATAGGCGTGACACTCGCTATTATTGTCCCTCCTGTCCTGACAATCCTTGTCTTTGCATTGGTAAATGTTTTGAGCGCTACCATACACTAGTTGAGCTTTAGGGTACAGCTTTGCACAGACTAGGCACACTTTCACAGGGTCTCCCAAGATGCCATCGCATTTTGAGAGACCCAAACCTGGAACCGGTTACAGTTACAAAAGTTAGTTAAAAAAATGTAAAAAAAAATACACAAAAAAATATAAAATAAAAAAATAGTTGTCGTTTTATTGTTCTCTCTCTCTCTCTTCTCTCTCTATTGTTCTGCTCTTTTTTACTGTATTCTATTCTGCAATGTTTTATTGTTATTATGTTTTATCATGTTTGCTTTTCAGGTATGTAATTTTTTATACTTTACTGTTTACTGTGTTTTATTGTTAACCATTTTTTTTGTTTTCAGGTACGCCATTCAGCTGCAGTGCGGATTTATTTATCTTGACAGCAACAGCGTTTGCTCCCACGATACATAAGGCCGTGAATCCAGCGCTGTCGGAGGTGATTTCACCACCACAGTTAAAAAAAAAAAAGCATATATGCCGAAGCATGGGGGCAGCAGGAGCAGAGGAGCGATTTGCTCCTAACTTTTGGAGCGGATGCCCCCATGCTTTGGCATATATAAATGGTGCATGTATGCCCATCATTAGAAGTGGGTAGATGAAGGGAGGTATTCTAATGGTGGGCAAACCCACCGATCAATCTCTTTTTTTTCGTTCATCCCGCAGGCTGCATGAAAAAAAAAGATTACAATACATGCCCAACAAGGACCAGCAATGTACTGGTATGTTGCTGAACTTTGAGTGGTTATACCAGAATGATGCCTGCAGGTTTAGGTATCATCTTGGTATCATTCTTTTCAGCCAGCGGTCGGCTTTCATGGAAAAGCAATCCTAGCAGCTAATTAGCCTCTAGACTGCTTTTACAAGCAGTGGGAGGGAATGTCCCCCCCACAGTCTTCCATGGTTTTCTCTGGCTCTCCTGTCCCAACAGGAAACCGAGAATGCAGCCGGTGATTTGGCCAGCTGACCATAGAGCTGATCAGAGACCAGAATGGCTCCAATCATTTCTATGGCCTAAGAAACCGGAAGCTATGAGCATTTCATAAAACAATACTAGTGCAGCGCAAATGGTAAGAAGAAAAAGTCCATATGATCACACATATAATCAATTCCCCAGTAGAAGGACGATGGTCCGAAACATGACGGGTTGCTAAAGCCTAGAGATGCCCTGATACCACGCAATTTTATCTTATTCTTTTTGTGATCACGTTTTACCCATTGAAGTGCGCTGCTTAGCACTTTCTAGCTTTTCAATAAAAGCCTTTTTTTAACGGATTCATGCCCTATGTGGAGATGTTTTGTTCTTTCCTCCTTCCACGAATGGGACCTCGCTGAGATCCAGCCATCTTTCTCTGCACTTTCATCCCATCTAAGAGAGACATCCCGATTGGCCGTGGACCTACACACCACTGAACAGTGACGGTCGCCCCGGATGAGACTCCCCGTTAAGACTTCTCCAGCCAGATATCCCTGGGATCGTTGGATCCCTCAAGCTCGAATGACACTCTACCGTACGGTGACTGTGTCCATCCTTTCTGGAAAGGATATTCATTCCTATCATTTGCAGTTTTGATTTGGAATCTTAGAAGATCTGTGTGCAAAGTGTTTCCCCATACACACATAGCTTGCTCCAGCTTCTACCCCATGCGCAGGTGTGACACCGCATATGCACATGAACCCCCAGTTTCTGTGGACTAATATATGATTCACCATACACTAATGGACTTCTTTCCTTTTTTTGTTCATTTGTTAAACGTCCACTAACTACACCTATTGCCTATTTGGCATAAGTTATGTACTTAGCACTCTGTCACTTATACATGTTTAAGATGTAAATGCACATTTCCTAGCACTGCATGTGTTCTGCATCTATTAAATTTAAGAAAGGTAAGAAAGGGCACTATGGACCGATCTACTTTGGTAGCAAATTCTAATAAGAACAAGAGTGCCAATCAGGAGGACTTTCAATATAGGATTATCCTAGACTATATTATTCAACATAAGAAGGTGGAAAAAATCATATTGAAATACTGGGATATCTTGAAAAAGGATAATATTTTAGGTCCTACTCTCCCAGCCCACCCAAGATTTATTTATAGGAGACCACCAACCCTAAGGGACATTATAGCCCCAGGTGTGGTGGACCCTCCTGTGATTAAAGAAAACAGAATTTTTAACTTCATGTCAGGTTTTTACACATGCGAAAAATGTCCAGCATGCAGACAATGTAAATTTAATGTTAGAAAAAAGAAAGAGTTTATAGCTACTGCCACTGAGAGAACTTACCAGATAAAAAATGTAATCACTTGCGACACTGTAGGTGTAGTGTTAATGCTACAGTGTAAATGCGGACTCCAATACGTGGGGAGAACTTCCAGACCCATGGGAGTCCGCATAGCAGAACATGTTAATAACATTAAATAAGGCCTTAAGACACATTGGGGGTCATTTACTATAGCGCTATGGCGCTAATTCGCGCAAATTGCCGCGAATTAGCGCAAATTCGCGGCAATTTAGCGCGAATTAGCGCTAATAGCGCTAATTCGCGCTAAAACGGTATTCACTATAGCGCTGGTGAGAAAATACTCCCAAAATCGAATTTACTATAGCTCCCTGAAACTAAATAGCGCCCAAACCCTTACTCTGCTAAAACCTAGAGAATTGCACATGGAAATAATGTTTAGAGCATGATATAATTGCCTAAATGGTACTGAAATATGCGGTATATTATTTAAAGATTATCTGCTTTTAAACTGTGTGAAAAAGTGATTTCTACACTGAAATATCTTTAAAAGTCTGAAAAGTGAAAAATTCCCCGTTTTGGACAACTAGGTGCCAACACAACTGAGCATGCTCAGACCTGAATATAACTCTCATTTTTTTTTTTTTTTTTTTTTTTTTTTTTTTAACCACATCAGTATTCGTTTTCGGGGGTGGAAGTTTCACCTTAACGGTTCAATCCTTTCCCGACTCATTACTCACATCATGGTGGCTTTAATATCTTTTTTTTTTTTTTTTTTTTTTTTCCCCTTACGGTATTACCGGTCTCTTTTGTAGCTATCTTCTTATTGGTAGCATCAAACTGACCTATCTAATTTTTAATCATGAATCTGAACTTAGCCCCCTGTTAAACCCCCCTGATCAAACCCCCTACCCTTCCCCTCCCTCCCCCTACCTCACCCTACCCCCTCACAGCAACTTATATTTCTTTCTCCATACTCCATCATGTTAATTGAATCCCCCTCCCACAATGGACACCACTTCTGCTGTCTATTCCTCAATCCTTCTTGCTGGATTCCCCAGCGAGCTCTATTGAGTCCTCAAGACCTCTAGTACCCTTGTTGAGCTTTTAAATTTTTGCCACTTCTTCCATTTTTCCTCGAACTCTTCCAATTCCACTTCCTCGGTACATCTCAAATACTCTAAATTCTGGATTTCGTTTATTTTGTCATACCATTCTTGTGTTGTTGGGCCTTGTTTCTCCTGCCAGTGGCTTACAAGCAGACTCTTAGCTGCATTCAACATTTGAGGGACAAGTGTTCTCAAATAAGATTCAGTTGACATTCTGAAGCCGTGGAACAGACATGCCCATGGGTCATCCGGCACAACTATTTGGGTTATCTCACCGGTGATTTTCCTAATATCGTCCCAGAATTCCCTTATCCTTGTACAGTGCCACCAAACGTGTGCCGTTGTACCCAATTCCATACATCCCCTCCAGCATAGTTGTGAAATTTCGTTCTGGTATTTAGAAACTCTGTCTGGGGTAATATACCATCTTGACAAGCATTTGTAATTTAGCTCAGACATTTTGTAGTTTATCGAAGTACCGTGAACTCGTTTCAGTAAGGTTGTAACCTCATCTTCTTTAAGTTTTTATTTTAATTCTGATTCCCATTTTTTGATGTATGCTGGAATGTCTGTTCCCTTCAGGTCAACTAGTATCCTATAAGTTTTTGAGATCCCCTTCTTCCCATCTTGACCAACACAGAGCTTCTCAAACGGTTTGAGGTTATCCGTCATTCTAATTGGTTGGGGGAGCGTTTCGATAAAGTTTTTTAACTGACTGTATCGCCACCTGTTAAGGGTCAGAAGGTCACTCCTACTTTTCAGGTCCTGAAATGAGCATATTTTACCTTGCTGCATAACATCCTTTAGCTGAGCTCCTCCTTGCAATATCCATCTCCCACTTACATTCTCCATTCCCGGTGCAAAAAACTCAGTGTCCCTCAGAGGGATCAAAGGAGAGTTATACTCCCATTTTTCCCGCCTGTGCAAATTATCCCATACTTTCAGGGTATGCCTAGTGATACTGTGTGCCTCAAGACTTAGTTTCCTATAGTGTGAAGGTATCCAAATAACTTTACTTAACTCTACTTTACTAATTGTGTTTTCCATTTTAACCCACCTCTTCTCATTGTTTCCTTTTGCCCACTCTATAATTCTAGATAATGTGATAGCTTCGTGATATAATCTAATGTCCGGTGCTCCCCACCCCCCTTTCTCTTTATCCCTTGCCAAAGTGTCATAACTTATACGTGACTTTTTTCCCCCTCCAAACAAATTTAATAATAAGAGAATGCAGTTTTTTGAGATATACTTGTGGAAGCGGGACTGGTAACATCTGCATTTTAAATAAAATCTTTGGTAAGATTGCCATTTTAACAATATTGATTCTTCCCCCCCATGACAACTGTCCTCTTGTGATTTTATTCAACTCCTTCTTGATCTCATTTAGGAGGGGAATAAAATTGGCCTGAAACAGTGACTCTCTATTTCCTGTTATTTTTACCCCAAGATAGTTTATCTCCTTTTTCCCCCATGAAAAGGGGAATTCTTTATGGACTATATGATCTTTTTTGTCAGTCTTAATTTCTAATATTTCAGATTTAATTGGATTAATCTTAAAGTTTGATATTTCTCCGTAATCTTTCAGAGTCTTTAGCAGGTTAGGCAGAGTTATTCTAGGTCTAGTAATATACAATAAAATGTCATCTGCAAAAGCGGCCAGTTTGTGTTCTTCCTCACCATCCGAAACCCCCGAGATGTCCGGATTGAGTCTTATCCGTTCGAGCAAGGGCTCAAGCGTCAGCACAAACAAAAGAGGGGACAATGGGCAGCCCTGTCTTGTTCCGTTTGACATTTTAAATGATTCTGACAGCGCTCCATTGACCTTAACCCTTGCTGAGGGACGTGTGTACAATGCCTTTATTCTTCTAATCATAATTGGTCCCAATCCTATTTCCTCCAGCACACTGAACATGAAGCCCCAGTCTACCCTGTCAAAAGCTTTCTCAGCGTCTACTGACAGGAGTAGACCTGGGGCTCCGCTGTCTCTCATTTTTTGGATTACCATAAGTGTTCTAATCCCATTGTCGCGTCCCTCCCTACCCGGGATGAATCCCGCCTGGTCTGGGTGTATCATATTATTTAAAATATGCTTCACTCTCCCAGCCAGTATTTTCGCAAACAATTTCGTGTCTGCGTTAAGGAGCGCTATTGGCCTATAACTGGAACAGAGAGTACTGTCCTTACCCTCCTTCAAAATAATGGCAATAATTGCCTCTGACGCTTCTTTCCCCATCTCCCACTTCGTGCCTATCCCATTCATATACGTACAAAGTTTAGGAGTTAGGAGATCTTGGAACCTTTTGTAGTATAATACTGAGAAACCGTCAGGCCCGGGACTTTTCCCTACTGGCGTCTCCCTCAAAGTTTTTTTAATTTCCTCTTCCGTAATAGGACCCTCCAGTAGATTATATGTATCTTCTTCTATTTTCCTTAAACCGAGTTCCTGAAAGAAAACTTTAGTTCTTTCCCTTTTTTTTTCTGTCTCTCTTTTTGAGGTAATACTGTTGATCGAATACAGTCCCTCGTAATATTTTTGGAAAACTTTGGCAATTTCTCCTGTTTTATATTTTACCTCCCCTTCTAGGGTCCTGATTTTCTCAATATAGTTATTGGACTTCCTTTTTTTTAGGATCTTTGCCAGGAACTTCCCCGGTTTATTACCTCCCATATATCTCTCTTTTTTTAATATGTTGTACGTTTCTCGCGTGTCTTGTTCTATTAGGGTTCTCATGGCCTCTCTTTTATTATGGAGTCTAAGGAGCACCTCCTTCCCCCCCTCTTTTTTATGGGTCTGCTCAAGTTCCTCTATTTCACTCATAATTGCAAGTTTATCTTCCCTTCTCTTTCTCTTCTTTTCCGCACCTGCCTTAATCAGGATCCCCCTAATATAGGCTTTGTGGGCCTCCCATATTATTGACTCTGAAACTTCAGCTGTTTCGTTAGTTTTAAAATAAAACTCGAGTTCCCTCGACACCAAATCCCTAATCTCTTTATCATTTATTAGTTCTTCGTTTAACTTCCAACTGGAGCTCTTGTTATGGGTCTGTTTCATGTTTACCTTCAAATCTACAGGCGCGTGATCAGAGAAAGTCGCCACCCCTATCTCTGAGCTAACGATCTCCTCCAACCGGGAATGCTCAATCAAAAAAAAGTCCAGTCTAGAATAAGTCCCGTGAACATGGGAATAGAACGTATAATCTCTACTATCGGCATGTAGCGTCCTCCACGCGTCCACCATTTGACACTGGTGCATTTTCTTTCTCACTCTACTGACCCAGACCGAACTTGCCCCCTGCACATGGGACGATTTATCTTTCTCTGGCTCTAAACATAGATTAAAGTCCCCAGCCATTATAGCCAGTCCTTCCTTAAACTCGGTAAATTCTGACAACCTCCTAATCATAAAGTTATGTGGATTTTTGTTTGGGCCGTATATGTTTGCCAGTGAACATTCAACGCCATTGAGTTTCCCTTTTAGGAACAAAAACCGGCCTTCTGGATCCGTCCTTCTCTCATGAAGCTCGAACCTTACTCCATTGGCAAACCCAATGGCTACTCCTTTTGCGCGTGGTGTGGGAGAGTCGCCATAGAACCAAACTGGGAAGTCCTTGGAGAATATTTTTTGGTTCCTCTCCAGGAGAAAATGAGTCTCCTGAAGAAAAACCACGTCAGCCCCCCGGAATCTCAGTTCCTGCAGAATATTGATACACTTCACCCTTGCATTCAGACCTCGTACATTATATGAGATTATTTTAATATTACTCATCTGTCCTACAGAAGTTCTTTCCTAGTCCCTGCAGCAGAGTGGTGTCCAGGGGATTCAAAATACAAAATTCGTCGCTGTGTTTTCCTACCTACCCTCCCCTCCTTCCAAATCCCCCAACCCTTTCCCTCCTCCTCCTTCCCACCCCTCCCAAAACCCACCCCGCTCCCCTTTCCCTCCCCTGTACCCATGGGGATATTAAGCCCTCTCGTGGCCCAATAGAAAAACCGTGGCTCCTCCATCTCCACCCGTCCCTTCGGTTCTACCCCTGAGGTTGAGATCGGACTGGACCGCCCCTTTCGCCATGCTCCCCCTAATATTGGGGGGTGCCCAGGCCTGGTTAGTCCCCCCCCTCCCCCCCCCTCCGCTCCCCCACCCCCCACCCACCCCCAAACCTTAGTTTAACCTTGTTTAACTAGGTCTTAAGACTGATCTATTTAGGTTTTCTCGTTTTAAATATTGGCTTCCAAGCCTGCTGTATCCCGTGGACTTCCACGTCCCCAGTTTTAACCCACCACCCCGGTATTTCAACCAGAGGAACCTCTAAGCGATCCCAAAATTTAGCTGTTTCCTCTGGGAATCTTAGAGTGGCCGATCTGCCATCTTTACGACCAGTGAGGCAGGCTGGGAACCCCCATGAATAATGGACATTATGAGCGTTTAGCTGTTCAAGGAGTGGTTTTAGTATTCTTCTCCTAGCTAGTGTTTCTGCTGCCAGGTCCGGAAATATCTGCAACTTTGTCTCGCCGTACTTCACTGGAAAGTTCTTTTTCAGATTTTCCTTGACTTTTTCTTTGTCGCTATACTTGTGAAATCTTGCGATGACATCTCTAGGGACCTCACCCTTTATTTCCGCCGGTTTTCTTATCCTGTGTATTCTCTCGAACTTTATTTTTTTCACATTCTCCGGGGTGTATACCATTTTCCCAAATATATCGTCCATCACTCCTTGAAGGTCTTCGGTTCCCCCTTGCGGTTCCGGCAAGCCCCTGATCCGTAAATTCTTCCTTCTGCTTCTGTTTTCCTGGTCTTCCGCTCTGTAACGTAGATTTCTCTGTTCTCTTTGTAGCTCTTCCATCTGGGATTTAAGTTCCTTTATCTCTTCATTTTGTTTGTCCATCTTTGTTTCTGCTTCTTCCACTCTTTGCAGCATATGATTCATCTCCTCTCGGAGAGAGCCTATTTCCCCCTTTATAGTTACTTCCAGTTTGGCGAACATTTCCGCCATTTCACTTTTAGTGGGGAGTAGTTTTTTTTGCTGGGGTTCCATTGTTGCCTCTTCGGTTATTTCGCTGCTCCCTATGTGGATATCTGCCTCCACCGTCTGTCTTCTTGTCCCTATCCTAGGGGTGCATTCAGGTGTTTTGATTTTAGATTCTTTTTGTTTGCCTGGACTATTCTTGCAGGGTTCCTGCACCATGTACTTTCTGATGGTCCCCGGGCTTGCACTTGTCCTGGGTGGGTTAGCTGTATTAGCAGACGATCCTTTCGTGGCTTTACCTTTCATTTCTTTCCTAAGACTGCTCTATAGTCAGGCTTTTTTGTTCCAGCCGCCTGCCCTGTTCCAAGGGCTCACTTCCAGGGCCCAGGATGCTCCTACTCCCTTTAACAGAAATGTCCCCGACTTGTGATATCTATCAGAGGAGGGCTCCTGTATCTCTAGCCAGACGTCTCCATCGACTAGGTTAGCTACCCAAACAAAGACTTAATTACTGCTGCTTGGCGACTAGACAGCTCTCTGGCTCCCTCTGTATAATTAGGGCCGTCTTATCCAGATAGGTCCGCACTCTGACAATTTATTTTTGTAACTGTCCCCCCCTTATTTTTTTTTTTTTTGCACTGATCCGGCCGGACTGGGTGGTGAGTCCCCCCCCTCCAAAGCATTCAGTTCTTCTGCTTTCGCAGGGTCTCACACAGGGACGTCGACCTCCTCCCCTAGGCTATATATTAGCAGTGAGGGATAAAAAATATGTTGATACCATGAGGCAGCCTTTTAACTCGGAATGAATATTTATACAACCGAATCCACAGTTATACTCTATATGTAACACAGGTGTTCCTTGGTGTGTGGTCAGACAGTTTTTCCCCTATACCCCACTTGGATTACGACAATCCTCTTTTTTTTTTTTTTTTTCCCTTTTTATGCGGATAGGGCTAAACCTCTTTCCTCCAGGTCCATATACGTTGTGTTATATGCAATCATGAGGTGCAGGTTTAAATATAATTTACTAAAGCGTTCCTGTTTTTTTTTTTTTTTTTTTTGTAATAATATCTTTTCCCTCTAGGGGCAGCGCCTCTAGAACACCTCTAGAACACAACCATTAGGCCAAGTTAATACAGTGTTTAACGATTTATAACTGTAATATGGGGGACATCATCTTCACCAAAATCTGCAGTCCACAAAATGATACTAAATGCACAAACCAGAGATAAAGTTTAAAACTACCTGCCCATCTTCCTCTCTCTCCGTTCTGTTCTGGTGGCTGGTTGATTTTTCCTCTGTTCCTTTGTTACCTTCGATTGTTTCCCTTACTGGGATAAAACTGGGGTTAACAGCACTTACCCCTTCCTGCGATTTCCAAATTCTCTCCAGGCTCTTTCCTTTAATATTTTTTAATTTAGATTTTAAATTTTATTTTCCTGTTTAGGTGTTTTTTTTTTTGTTTTTTTTCTTGGGAGTCCAATCTTTTTTTTTTTTTTTTTTTTACCTTGGCCCCAGCCAAAAGACGGGAGCACTCAGCACTCAGCACTCAACTCCTTGCCGCTTTCGATCTCTTTAATCAGCTGTGCGGCGTCTTCATAGCGACGGCGTTCCCGTATAGACAGAGAGTGGACGAAGAGACAGAGAAGGCTGATGCGGGCTACGGGGAGGCTGTGAACCGCCAGTCATCAGCGGTGCAAACAAAGACGGCAGACGGCCAGAAGATCAGCTCCCCCATGGAAAGATGCAGCGGGGCAGGGGGGGGGGGGTAGACGAGCAGCAGAGCGGACGGGAGAAGGGACGCGCCGGCCCTAGCTATGCATAGGACGGCGTCTCAGGGAGAGGATCCAAGCCTCCCGGGCTCAGCATCGCGTCAGGTAAGCCGCCCACATCCGACTCCTCCCTCGGTTTACTGTTTCTAATACCGAATATAACTCTCATTTTAACCCAAGTGTCTTTTTTACCCAGAGCTATAGTAAATACCAAAATGAGAGCTAATTAGAGAGCATTTTTTGGGAGTTAAAATCTGCTCTAATTTAGTCCAAATGAAGTTTCAGTCATTGATTCTAATGGAACAATTCTAACTTTCACAAAAAAACCTTTTAATGTTGAGATGAAATGTATCTTTCTGTGAAATAAATTTTCTTTTGCAACATTGTTGCTTTTACTTCAAATATTTTGATTTTAATAATGCTACAATGTGGAATGTTTTGATGTTTTGGTAAAATATGTTTTTCTCTGTCACTTTCACTTTTTACTCTTCATCTCACAACAATCTTTACCCAAAACTCACGCTGGAGTCTTTATAATCCACAAACAATACCATTGCTGATGAAAATTTAAAATGAATCACAATTTTTTGTGCTTTTTATTATCTCCAAATATTCATAATTTGAGCCCAAAAAATGTGATATGTGCACCAACATCAGAAATCAAAATGTAATTCCCAAAAATTTGAGGGTAATATTCTACTCTCACCCACAAAAAAACACCAAATATCACAGAATAAATCAAGAAGAATAACTCTTGAGTAATGTAATTCCATCACCTGTATTTCCATAAAAATGCAGCATTTATGTGTTTTTATGTGTATTTATGTGTAGTTATGTTAGGAGACTCTCACATGTGGCAGCTCTGTGGCTTAGAGGTTAGAACTTCTGCTTAGTGTCTCTGAGGGTCTGAGTTCAAATCCCAACCATGTTACTTCATGTAGAGAAGTTGTCTCATCTCCCAGGTCCTATAACTATGTCTAAATGTAGTAGTTATGGGTAGGAGGGTTCCACCACCATTGTAAGTCTTTTCCAGATACACTATATAGCCAAAAGTATTGGGACGCCTGCCTTTACACACACGAACTTTAATGGCAGCCCAGTCTTAGTCCGTAGGGTTAAAATTTGATTTGGCCCACCCTTTGCAGCTAGAACAGCTTCTGGGAAAGCTGTCCACTAGGTTTAGTGTGTCTATGGGAATGTTTGATCATTCTTCCAGAAGTGCATTTGTGAGGCCAGGCACTGATGTTGGATGAGAAGACCTAGCTCGCAGTCTCTACTCTAAGTCAGCCAAAGGGTGTTCTATTGGGTTGAGGCTAGGACTCTGTGCAGGCCAGTCAAGTTTCTCCACCCCAAACTTGCTCATCCATGTCTTTATGGACCTTGCTTTGTGTACTGGTGTGCAGTCATGTTGGAACAGGAAGGGGCTTTCCCCAAACTGTTCCCACAAAGTTGGGAGTATGAAATTGTCCAAAATGTTCCCCTATCTGAAACTAAGAGGCCAAGCCCAACCCCTGAAAAACAACCCCGCACCATAATCCCCCTCCACCAAATCATTTGGACCAGTGCACAAAGCAAGGTCCATAAAGACATGGATGAGTGATTTTGGGGTGGAGGAACTTGACTGGCCTGCACAGAGTCCTGACCTCAACACAACAGAACACCTTGGGGATGAATTAGAGAGGAGACTGTAGGTCAGGCCTTCTCGTCCAACATCAGTGCCTGACCTCAAAATGCACTTGGAAGAATGGTCAAACATTCCCATAGACACACTCCTAAACCTTGTGGACAAGAAGAGTTGAAGCTGTTATAGCTGCAAAGGGTGGGCCAAATGAGTTTTGAACCCAATACTAATACTGGGATGCCATTACAGTTCATGTGTGTTTAAAGGCAGGCGTCCCAATACTTAGGCCAATATATTGTATATTGCTTGTGACACTGAGCATGGCTATGGACTTAGGGCTGGTTCACACCACAGAGATGCAGAGAACATGTGTGGGGCTGCCTGGTGGCTAAGTGGGTAGCAGTTCTGTCTAGCGGCACCTGGGATGTTGGTTCAATTCCCCAACATGCTAATGCTTGTGTTGAAGTTTATATGTTCTCCCTGTGTGGGTTTCTCACCACAATCTAAAGACATGCTGGCATTTTATTTGTCTCCTGTCGAAATAGGTTCTAATGTAAAAAAGTTAATTTTGGACTTTATATTGGAAGCTCATTGCAGCCAGGGACTGATGTTAATGTTTATTAGCACTAATCATGCCCAGGGACTTGGACATTTAAAATGTTAGGGTTTACACTGCACAGGTACATATGCTTAGAAAACTGTTGCTTTGTTTATGTGGATGCAAATGGACTTTGATCTTTGGCCTGTAGTTGGAGATTTGATGCACATAGCCAAGGCTAACACAGTTGCAAATAGTATTATGTGTTCCTGCTTATCAGGTGCAATCACTTTAGACATACATGAAGAGACAGATTGAAAGATACTGGTGGGCGTGTACTTCTATAGGGCGTGTCAGTGTGCTAACAATACAACCTCTCTTATATAAAGGCCTGCAGTAGGGGGGTTTGTTTGGCCTGAGAAGGTCAGGTTTTTTGTTGTGAGGGAGAAGGAATGATATTGGGAGATTTGATGAAATTCTTGTGCATTTTTTCAATCAAAAGTGGGTTTATGTGGCCATGCTGTCAATGTTGTCTGTGTATTGTTCCTGTCTGATCATGCAAACATCATTTGGAAGCATCTGCTGACCTACTCTTTTTGATCTTGTTTAATCGTGTACACCGAAATGCAGCTTCCAGCAGAACATGGTCACCAATGTATGTATGTGTGGATTGTGGGCTGGTGGTGGGTGTTTTGAATAAGTCTTTTGCAATATTATGTTGGAATGCTTTGTAAGAATGACTGTTAAGTATGTTTCTATAATCTTGCAGATAATGTGATGTGTTGCCCGCTATACGCTGAAATTAAAGCTGTGTCCACTCTAAGGTTTTGTCTAATTTTAGATTGAAAGCTCCTATGAGGGGGCCCTTAAAATTCCATTGCTAAATGTAGCACCATATATCCTGTCCAAATTTTTTAGAAGCTAGTAAATGTAAATTTATTTTTTTTCTGCTGGTAAAATAAAAATACATTATTGAGCTTTTGTTGTGGTGTTTTTTTTTTTTTTTTGTTTTTTTTTTTTTCCCCTTCTACTTTTCTTACTCTTTAGTTTTTGTGGGTGGTGGTTTTGGGAAAGTGCAATATCTCTTATTTTATTTCAATATGTATTTGTGCACCAAAAAACTAATCTCTTTGCCCTGGTTCACATGCTACTTTGAAATTGCGCTACTTCACTTGAAGTAGCACGATTTCAAAGTAGCAAGGTCAGCGTGATTTCAGGTGGCTTCATACACAAATGTCTATTGAAGTCGCACCTGAAATCAGCAAAAGTGCTGCAGGAACTACTTTAGCAAATTGATGCGGTGCCACAAAAAAAAGTTGCATCGATTGGAACAGTGCCATTGCCAATAGTCATGCGATTTGATCTATCAAATCGCATGACCAATCGCTCCAATGTAAACCTAGGCTTCTGCACAACTGCAAGTTATATATAAAGATTCCACCTTTATCATTAACAGCTGTGGAGAATTGCAGGTAATGAATTCAGCTGGTGGATAGGCAGTGTTTGAATGTGTCAGCTCTGGTTCACATTGGTGTGATTTTACATGTCAAATCTGTGGCAATTGCACTTTTCTAATTAGTGCGATTTGTATTGATATTGGTGCAGAAACCTGCACTGAGGTCTCTGATGTTACCCCCACAGTCGGGACTGACATGCAGGAATGAAATTGTGTGAGTTCAGCTGAACGATTTCCTCCCTCTGTCAGTGTGAACCAAGGCTCAAACTGGGCCTTTTGCCTTTGTAATTCACCTGCTGCTAACCCAGGGACACCATTTCTTATCGAACTCCCTTAAGTTTACCTTCAAATACATGTAGAAATACAGATTTGCATATCTGAAAATAAAAAATACTAATCATGGTTGAGATCAAATATTCGCAGCTGCAATCAAAAGCGTGGTTTCACCTTCTGACCTGGAAATTAGTCATTGTATGCACCCGGAAGTTCCTGTGCTGGTCAGGATCTCCATCTAGGTGGACATGGGGAGGTCTCTTTAGCAGAGACGAGGTGCTGCTCATTGTCCGGGTAAGTGTAGGATTTGTACTTAATCAATGCGGGGTGGATGTCATAGTTAGATTTGGTGTGGGTGGAATTCATCGATTTGTTTGGCATCACCACACATTTGCTTCCGTCCCATGTGCACACATCACTTCCTGTATTTGTTCTGCTGATGTAAATCAGTAAGGACTATGCAAGTATAAATGAGAGCTCCTTTTATTAAAATATATATGACTTGTTTCACAGCTGGGTGAATTTTCCAGCAAATTTGGACCTCTGAGTTGCATGACAAGTTGTACCCCATGATTCTCAATGATAACTTCATATCTGTGCTACTTTAAGTCGCACCAACTTCAAAGTAGTCCCTGTACTACTTTGGTGTGACTTAAGGTATATCGGGTACAATATTACACAGGCATTCCCAGAAGTTGGGGCCAAGTTGCAGCGGCAAAGTGGCAGCAAAATAGTGTGACTTTCAGGTCGCAGCAGTGTGAATGAGATTCAAGGATAACACCTTTGAATTTGGCCCTATTGTCACTTGTGCATCCTGAAAGTGTAGCAAATTCGTCCCTGCACTACCTTGGTTTGACTGATGCAATTTGAGGTCCATACACCACAAGAGTACACAGACATTGCTTCAAGTCATGACAAAGCTGTGCAATTTTAAGGTCGCACAACTGCAATTGGGGCATTATTCAAAGGTGTTATCAATTAATCGCATTAGGTTACTTTCACACTTGGGTGACTTTTCATGGAGCTTTGGACCTCAGAGTCACATGAAAAGTTGTCCCCCTTGATTTCCATTAATATTTATTAGAGCTTCACGATTAATCGCCATCGTAATTTTTTTTCCCTTTACGATCTTGAAAAAAGCGTTTCACGATTCTTGCTATGCAAAGAACTCTCTCTGCTCTTCTGAAGCCACAGCCGAAAAACCAGGAAGTCTGCCAAGAATTAGAACATTCTTTATCAGTGAACTTGACTAGAAACCTTGTAACAATTTGTCAATTAAATAGAATTCGGTGTAAGTGAGGAAAGTTTAACCACTTAAACACTAAACATTTTTCTGACATTTGTTGGTTTCAGGTTAAAATCATTTTTTTTTGCTAGAAAATTACTTAAACCCCCCCAACATTATATATATATTTTTAGTAGAGACACTAGAGAATAAAATGGTGGTTGTTACAATATTTTATGTCACACTGTATTTGCGCCTTTCAAATGCAATTTTTTTTGGAAAAAATTACTTTAATGATTTAAAAAAAAAAAAAAGAAAAGTTAGCCCAATTTCTTGTGGGATAATGTGAAAGATTTTATGTCACGAGAATCGTGATCTTTTTATTCTAAGCAAAAAAATTGTGATTCTCATTTTGGCCAGAACCGTGCAGCTCTAATATTTATGCAACTTCACCCATGTTCACATAGGTCTAAATTGACATGTCAAATTGTAGGCCAAATCGGCACCTATTGATGGCAATGGAACTGTCCAAATTGGTGCGACGCCACAACAATTCCCAAAAGTAGTTCCTGCACTACTTTGGGCGACTTCAGGGGGCGATTTCTTACCTCCCAACTTTTTGAGATGGGTATAAGGGACACCTATTAGCAAAAGTAGGTAGGCATAGGACACCTTCTTAAAGGAGAACAGTTGGGACCTATGTGATTTCACTAGACATTTGTGCAGGAAAGTGCACTGATGTCTCTGAAATCGCTGACAAAGTCGGGCTGAGTCACACTTGTGCAACTTTGGACATCAGAGTCGTATGACAAGTCATACCCCATGATTTTCAATGTGTACCATTCATATCTGTGCGACTTCAAGTAACATTGACTTCAACGTAGTCCCTGTACTACTTTGGTCTGACTTTGATGCGAGTTGAGGTCCATAGACCTCAAGTTTACACAGGCATTCCCCTGAATTGCGGCAAAATTGCTGATGCAAAATCGTGGGAAAGTTGCGTGTCTTTCCCTGCGACTCCTGCGTCCATAGACCTCAAGATTACACAGGCATTGCTTAAAGTCACATTAAAATCTCGCAACTTTCAGGTCGTACAAGTGTGAAAGGTGCCTAAGTCACTGTGCTGAGTACTATTTTATACCTAGAATATAAAGTAGTCCCACCATCAAACACTAGTAAACATATGTTCTCAATATAATTGTGCTCAAATGGCTGAAAATCACACAAAAGGTATCACCTACTGAAAGCTTGCATTGTACTCAGCAGCGTATGCTGAAAAGAGGCGAACGCCTATTAGCCAATGCCACATCGGCATGAGCATGGTTGTTACTATAATATTAATGCCTGAAATGCAAAACATTATTGTATTGAATCAAACAAACTCTGTAGGTAAGTGCTCAGCTCTGTAGCATAGCGGTATACCCTGCTGCCCCCAAAAGTTCAAGCCATGAATTCAAATCCAACTGACAGCATTACCTCCTAGAAGTGTGCATTGTACTCAGAAGCATAATTAGCCAAAGCACATCAGCTTGCTTTATTCCATATTTTAACTCTTCAAATGCATGCAATGGTATGTACTTATTCAATAATATGGTATGGAATTCCAAAATTCAAGGAAAAAAATGTCGTAGGGTCCCCCCAGTACATACCAACATACCAGGCCCTTCGGTATGGACTTTAAGGGGAACCCCACACCAAATTGTAAAATAAATTTTATGTGGGGCCCCCCAAAATCCATACCAGACCCTTATCCGAGCATGCAGCCTGGAGGTCAGGATAGGGGGGGACAAGTGAGCACCCTCCCCTTCTGAACCTTACCAGGCCACATGCCCCAAAGCACCTTTTCCCCATGTTGATGGGGACAAGGGCCTCTTCCCGACAACCCTGGTCGGTGGTTGTCGGTCTGCAGGCAGGGGGTTTATCAGAATCTGGAAGCCCCCTTTAAAAATTCGGCTCCCAGATCCTGCCCCCTATGTGAATAGGTATAGGGTACATTTTACCCCTACCCATTCACCAAAAAAAGCAGTGAAATGTAAAAAAAATCAATAGCCGGTTTTTGACAAGTGCTTTATTGTAAAATAGCTCCGAGCTGTCTTCTTCCCTTGGCCATCTTCTCCAGACGCTGTCTCTCCCTCCTCCATCTTCTCCCCGAGCTGTATTCTCCCAGAGCCGTCTCTCCTGCCGCTGCCATGTTCTCCATCTGCTGTCTTCTTCCGCACCGCTGGTTACCCGCTAATAAAAAAAAAGCTGCTCTTTTTCCATGGTGGTCTTCCTCTGCTGTGTTGTCACCCGCTGTGTGGCGTCTCTTACATAGCCATGGAGCGGACTCTCCGGGTGACATTATCGGATGGCCACAGAAGACCGCCACAAGAAGAGCGGCTTTTTTTTTTATTAGTGGGTAACCGGCTGCGCTGAAGAACACATCAGCGGGGGAAGATGGTGGCAGCAGGAGAGACAGCTCGGGGAGAAGAAACATCAAACACTAGTGAATGTATTTTCTATGTATTTTCTATGTATGTCTGTGCTACACCCAATAGGCTAGCAGTCAGCACTTCTACCTTGAAGAACTCATGGGTTCAAATCCCACAGAGAAATAATAAAAGATTGAATTGGTGAAAAAAAAAGCAAATGACTATTAGCCAATTAGCCAACGCAACATATGCTGAAAATAGGTGAATGCCAATTAGCCAATGCACTTTAAATTTGGCTGATTATATTAACTCTTCAAATGCATGCAATGATATGTAAGTATTCAATACTATTATGGTGTGAAATTCCAAACACCACACACTAACTAATGGGCAGATTACATTTTTTTGTTTGTTCATTTTAATTCGCTTGTGCACTGAAAAAATAAACACAGCTGGGAGATGGTAGGTTGGCTGGTATTTGAACTTGTACCGTGAGTGCTGTGGAGACATCTGAGCAGACTACTAAGCCATTGTGCTAAGTATGAGACCTACATAATAGTGTAGTATGATTAAAGAATGAATATAAATAATTACCGCTTTATAGTCACCTAAATTAAAAAATAAAAAACAACATACAACAAATAGGTAACCTAAATGTTTAATACATGTAACTTTACAGAATAGCAGACATTACTATGTAATAATCATTCATAACTGCATTAGATAGCAAAAGAAGGAAAGAAATAGGAATACTAATTGCAACATACATCAATAGATGCACACGAGGTAGAGCACATCTCACATAAAAATGTTTCTTTCACATACGTGGATCATGGTTACAGTACAGTACTATATAACAACTTGGTAGGAATTGGCATTTGCATATACGCGGAAGCGCTAATTAGCGCTAGCTTAGAATTTACTAATATGTGTTTTTCAGTAATGGTGCTAATTTTTCATTCGCACATTCGCCTGTTGACATTTTATTTGGCTAAAATGGGAGCTATTATTTGCCATAGTGCCCAGTACTTCCTGGCACTATAGTAAATGACCCCCATAGACTTTAACGGTGTTCGCGTGCTCGAACAAACTTTTTTCCTGTTCACATGTTCTGGTGCGAACCGAACGGGGGGGGTCTGCTCATCTCTACCTAGCAGTAAAAAGGGTCGCTGGTTCATATTCCCAACCACACTACAAGACTACCTGCCTGGAGTTTGCATGTTCTCCCTGTGCCTGCGTGGGTTTCCTCCGGGTACTCCGGTTTCCTCCCACACTCCAAAGACATGCTGGTAGGTTAATTGGCTTCTGTCTAAATTGGCCCTAGTATATGAATGTGAGTTAGGGACCTTAGATTGTAAGCTCCTTGAGGGTAGGGGCCCATATGAGTGTATAATGTATATGTAAAGCACTGCGTAAATTGACGGCACTATAGAAGTACTTTAAATAAAAATAAATAAGTCTTCACTAATATTATGGTGTGAATCTCCAAAACACCATACACTAGCTAACAAGCAGTTTACATTTGATAAGCTTTATTGTATGGTATATAAACCATCAAACACTAGTAAAAGTATCTTGTATATATAATTGTGCTCAGCCCAATAGGCTAGCAGTTAGCACCTCTAACTTCAAAAGGTATTCAGTTGGTTCAGGTATTGAAAGACTCATGGGTTCAAATCCCACAGAAGAATCCTAAAAGATTACTATTGGTGGAGAAAAGGAGAATTACTGTTAGCCAGTTAGCCAATTAGCCAAAGCAGCATACAGTGAATGCCAAGTAGCCAATACACTTTAATGTGGTTGATATTATTGTATTACCTCTTCAAATGCTTGCAATGGTATGTAAGTATTCACTAATATTATGGTGTGAATCTCCAAACACCACACACTAGCTAACAAGCAGTTTACATTTGATAAACTTTATTGTATAGTATATAACACATCAAACACTAGTAAAAGTATTTTGTATGTATAATTGTGCGTATAATTGTGCTCAGCCCAATAGGCTAGCAGTTAGCACCTCTCCCTTCAAACATTCAGGAATTGAAAGACTCATGGGTTCACAATCCCACAGAAAAATCCTAAAAGATTGCATTGGTGGGAAAAGGAGAATGCCAGTTAGCCAATTAGCCAAAGCAACACAAATATATATATATATATATATATATATATATATACTGAAAATAGGTGATTGCCAAGTAGCCAATGCACTTTAATGTGAATGAATTTATTGTATTAACTCTTTATATGCATGCAATGGTATGTAAGTATTCAATTATAATATGATGTGACATTCCAAACACCACAAACTAGCAAAAGGGCAGTTTACATTTATTTGTTTGTTTATTTTAATTCACTTGTGCACTGAAAAAATAAACACAGCTGGTGGATGGTAGGTTGGCTGTTGTTTGAACTCATACCCTGAGTGGTGTGGAGATATCCAAGCAGACCACTAAGCCATTGTACTAAGTACAAGACCTGCATAATAGTGTAGTATTATTAAAGAATGAACATAAATAATTACTGCTTTATAGTCAACTAAATTAATAAATAATAAATCAAAAACATGAAAAAAACAACATACAACAAAAGGTAACCTAAATGATTAATACATGTAACTTTACAGAATAGCAGACATTACTATGTAATAATCATTCAGAACTGCATTTCTTAGCAAAAGAAGGGAAAAAAAAACTAGGAATACTAATTGCAATATAAATCAATATATGCACGGGAACTAGAGCACATCTCTGATAAAAAAAATGTTTCTTTTACATACATGGATCATGGCTACAGTACACTGCTATATAACAACTTGATAAGAATTGGCATTTGTATATACGCGGAAGCGCTAATTAGCGCAATTTAGAATTTACAAGCGTTTGTTCTCCACTTATATCGATGATTTTCATGCGCAAATTTGCCGTTTTGTTTCCCTTTGGCTAAAATTGGCTCTATTATTTGCCATAGTGCCCAGTACTTCCTGGAGTTATAGTAAATGACCCCCATAATGTATCAAAACATTTTAGGATATGCCACAATAGGGACCCCAAAAAACTCCAATTTTGGGGCGTAGAAAAAGTTACAAAACATTGCAGGGGGGATAACTTTATTAGGCAACTTAGCCGTAGAGAGTCTCTATGGATCCATGAAACCTGAGTGGCAGTCCCTAGAGGGTTAACCACTTCAGCCCCGGAAGGTTTTACCCCCTTCCTGACCAGAGCACTTTTTACAATTTGGCACTGCGTCGCTTTAACTGCTAATTGCGCGGTCATGCAATGCTGTACCCAAACGAAATTTGCGTCCTTTTCTTCCCACAAATAGAGCTTTCTTTTGATGTTATTTGATCAGCTCTGCCGTTTTTATTTTTTGCGCTATACACGGAAAAAGACCGAAAATTTTGAAAAAAAAAGATATTTTCTACTTTTTGTTCTAAAAAAAATCCAATAAACTCAATTTTAGTCATACATTTAGGCCAAAATGTATTCGGCCACATGTCTTTGGTAAAAAAAATGTCAATAAGTGTATATTTATTGGTTTGCGCAAAAGTTATAGCGCCTACAAACTAGGGTACATTTTCTGGAATTTACACAGCCTTTAATTTATGACTGCCTATGTCGTTTCTTGAGGTGCTAAAATGGCACCCCAAACTATTTGCTGAGAGGCATGGTGAGTATTTTGCAGCTCTCATTTGTTTTTGAAAATAAAGAAAGACGAGAAAAAAATTGTTTTTTTTTCTTTTTTCAATTTTTAAAACTTTGTGACAAAAAGTAAGGTCTGCAAAATACTCACTATACCTCTCAGCAAATAGCTTGGGGTGTCTACTTTCCAAAATGGGGTCATTTGTTTTTGTTTTTTTGCCACCTGGGCATTCCATGGCCTCCGAAACTGTGATAGGCAGTGAAGAGTGAAATCAAAAATTTACGGCCTTAGAAAGCCTGAAGGCGGTGCTTGGTTTTCGGGGTCCCGTACGCGGCTAGGCTCCCAAAAAGTCTCACACATGTGGTATCCCCGTACTCAGGAGAAGTAGCAGAATGTATTTTGGGGTGTAATTTCACATATTCCCATGGCATGTTTGAGCAATATATCATTTAGTGACAACTTTGCGCAAAAAAAAAAAAAAAAATTAAAAAAAATTGTCTCTTTCCCGCAACTTGTGTCACAATATAAAATATTCCATGGACTCGACATGCCTCTCAGCAAATAGCTTGGGGTGTCTACTTTCCAAAATGGGGTCATTTGGGGGGGTTTTGAACTGTGTCACACATCACCCACTCTTCTAACCACTTGAAGACAAAGCCCTTTCTGACACTTATTGTTTACATAAAAAAAATATTTTTTTTGCAAGAAAATTACATTGAACCCCCAAACATTATATATTTTCTTTAAAGCAAATGCCCTACAGATTAAAATGGTGGGTGTTTCATTTTTTTTTTTTTACACAGTATTTGCGCAGCGATTTTTCAAACGCTATTTTTCGGGAAAAAACACACTTTTTTAAATTTTAATGCACTAAAACACATTATATTGCCCAAATGTTTGATGAAATAAAAAAGATGATCTTAGGCCGAGTACATGGATACCAAACATGACATACTTTAAAATTGCGCACAAACGTGCAGTGGCGACAAATTAAATACATTTTTAAAAGCCTTTAAAAGCCTTTACAGGTTATCATTTTAGATTTACAGAGGAGGTCTACTGCTAAAATTACTGCCCTCGATCTGACCTTCGCGGTGATACCTCACATGCATGGTGCAATTGCTTTTTACATTTGACGCCAGACCGACGCTTGCGTTCGCCTTAGCGCGAGAGCAGGGGGGACAGGGGTGCTTTTTTTTTTTTTTTTTTTTTTCTTTATTACTATATTTTTTTTATCTTATTTTTAAACTGTTCCTTTCATTTTTTTTTTTAAATCATTTTTATTGTTATCTCAGGGAATGTAAATATCCCCTATCATAGCAATAGGTAGTGACAGGTACTCTTTTTTGAAAAAATTGGGGTCTATTAGACCCTAGATTTCTCCTCTGCCCTCAAAGTATCTGACCACACCAAGATTGGTGTGATAAAATGCTTTCCCAATTTCCCAATGGCGCTGTTTACATCCGGCGAAATCTAAGTCATAAAATGCTCGTAGCTTCCGGTTTCTTAGGCCATAGAGATGTTTGGAGCCACTCTGGTCTCTGATCAGCTCTATGGTCAGCTGGCTGAATCACCGGCTGCATTTTCAGGTTCCCTGTTGAGACAGGAGAGCCAGAGAAAAACACGGAAGACGTTGGGGGGGGGCATTCCCTCCCACTGCTTGTAAAAGCAGTCTAGAGGCTAATTAGCCGCAAGGATTGCTTTTACATGAAAGCCGACCGCTGGCTGAAAAGAATGATACCAAGATGATACCTAAACCTGCAGGCATCATTCTGGTATAACCATTCAAAGTCGTGAATGGCGTACCTGAAGACAAAAAAATGGTTAACAATAAAGCACAGTAAACGGTAAAGTATAAAAAATTGCATACCTGAAAAACAAACATGATAAAACATAATAACAATAAAACATTGCAGAATAGAATACAGTAAAAAAGAGCAGAACAATAGAGAGAATAGAGAGAGAGAGAGAACAATAAAACGACAACTATTTTTTTTATTTTATATTTTTGTTTGTGTTTTTTTTATTTTTTTACACTTTTTTTTGTAACTGTAACTTTTATAACTGTAACCGGTTCCAGGTTCGGGTCTCTCAAAATGCGATGGCATCTTGGGAGACCCTGTGAAAGTGTGTCCTAGTCTGTGCAATGCTGTACCCTACGCTAATACTAATGGTAGCGTTCAAAACATTCACCAATGCAAAGACCAGGATTGTCAGGACAGGAGGGACAATAATAGCGGGTGTCACGCCTATATCCGCGCTTGCTGCAGACACAACATCTTTTTGGGGGGTTAGTTGGGTAGGGGTACTCGGGAGGACATAAAGAAAATGCCTCTCATACAGCCGACTGCATTTGGTTGGGGATGTGAATGGGGGAAGTACGGGCGCTGCAGAAGTGGTGGGTTCCCAATTAGGATTGGCGAATGCAGCAGAAAGGGCATTATGGGCACGACGGGCCTGTGTTTGTCTTTCTGGTGGCAGCGGGACACTACTTGTGCTTGCCACCTCACCAGCTTGAACTGCACTTATGGGACTCACCACGTCACCAAGTGTTACTGCAGTGCTGGTTTGACTATGACCGGGGTGTACTAGGCCGCTGGTGCTTGCCAGTTCACTAAAACGCTACCAAAAAAACTGTTAGCGATCGCAGGGATCAGGCCTGACTCTGCGAACGCTGCAGTTATGCGTTTAGTGTTTTGTAAGTGACAGTGATCGATCGATACTGCACTTGGGTGGGCTGGGCCGGGCGGAGGGGCAAAACGCAGGTGCTAGCAGGTATCTGTGCTGATGCCGCTAACACTGCGTTTTTGGGAACCCTAAACTGCTGGGGACGCTAGTATAGATCTGATCGGATCAGATATTGATCCGTTCAGATACTATACCACTAAGGGAGGTGTACGGTGCGTGCGTGGGAGTTAGCGGTACTGGCGCTAACCTGACGCTGCCTGGGGTAGGTGCTTGCCAGTTCACCAAAACGCTACCAAAAAAACTGTTAGCGATCGCAGGGATCAGGCCTGACTCTGCGAACGCTGCAGTTATGCGTTTAGTGTTCTGTAAGTGACAGTGATCGATTGATACTGCACTTGGGTGGGCTGGGCTGGGCCGGGCGTAGGGGAAAAACGCAGGTGCTAGCGGGTATCTGGGCTGATCCTGCTAACACTGCGTTTTTGGGAACCCTAAACTGCTGGGGACGCTAGTATAGATCTGATCGGATCAGATATCGATCCGTTCAGATACTATACCACTAAGGGAGGCGTATGCTGCGTGCGTGGGTGTTAGCGGTACTGGCGCTAATCTGATGCTGCCTGGGGCGACGCATATCACCGCCGGGCGATCAGGGGGCTAAACCTTTATTCGGTAATAAACGGCGGGTGCCTGACACTATAAAAAATAAACGAACTAACCAGCGTCACCCGTAACAGTTATACGGTGATCAGGGGTGAAAGGGTTAACTAGGGGGCAATCAAGGGGTTAAAACATTCATTAGATAGTATATGGGGGTCCCTGACGCTATAAAACGCTGACGGCGAACCTAATTATTTACCTCCCTAACTAGCGTCACCAGCGACACTAATACAGCGATCAGAAAAATGATCGCTTAGTGACACTGGTGACGGGGGGTGATCAAGGGGTTAAAACTTTATTAGGGGGGTTAGGGGGGGTACCCTAGACCTACAGGGGGGTAATACTCACTGCCCTAACACTTCTAACTGTCACAAACTGACACCATGCAGTAATCAAAAAAAAAAAAAAATACTGCTTGGTGTCAGTTTGTGACTGGGGGGGGTGATTGGGGGGGATCGGGGGGCGATCGGGGGGGGATCGGGGGTGTAAAGTATGCCTGGCATGTTCTACTGTGTGTGTGTGTGTGTATGTTGTGCACTTACATGTCTTCTCTCCTCGGCGCTGGAACGGAAACTGCCAAGCCGAGGAGAGATGACATCACATCCTCTGCCTGTGTGAAACTACACACAGGCAGAGGAGGATTCCCATTGGCTGGGGGGCCACGATCGGATGGTCTCCCCCTCGCCTCTCATCGCTTCCAGCCACAAGCCGACCGCCGCTGGCACCGCGGGGGGGGTCCGATAGGACCCCCCGCCCGCGGGAGGCAGATCACGTACGGGTACGTGATTCTGCCTGCCCGTGCCATTCTGCCGCAGTATATCTGCGTTAGGTGGTCGGCAAGTGGTTAAACGTTGAGTTTGATCTCAATTGTTTTATCTCTGACAAATTAATGACTGCACTCTGGTTATGAAAAATGGTGTTCTGGGGTCCATATGTCATTCTTGATTTTATATGCATTTTTTATGTATAATTTTTATGCATTTTGTATACGTTTGGTTACATATTTATGTTTATCATAGAGATGGCCGCAGGTGTGAATGGGTTAATGGGAGTGTGTTTGTGTTGTTTTTCATATATGCACTTACATCTTTCTAATGTATGCATCCGTTTTGAAAAATAAGGCATTTATACACTTGTCCATGGTGGCCCTATCAGATCATTGCTAAATCGTGCCATTTTTCTTTAAGTTTTCACTTGTGTATTATGTATTTTTACAAGTGTAACCAAAAGCCATGTCCCGGGTTGGTGTCTCCACCTAGAATCCCAGTAATTCTTAGCGTGGGTTCCGGTTCCAGCAACTATACACACCTTGCTGACAGCCGGCGTGTATATTAACTTCTAGGGTGACAAGGAAGCTCCACCCTCGCTGACGAAGTCCGTGTGGACATAACGCCACGTACGGGGGCGAAGCCTTGCTTCTGACGTCACCCGCTGCCATCTCACAGCTGTTCGGACGCGAACAGACTGTTTTAACTTTGGAAATTTTTATTTACTGTGTTGCGCTGTTTAGCGCTTTTTACCAATTAGTTTTTTATACTATAATAAATCTTTATATACGGAGTACACTTAGAATCTCTCCATTATTATGTTTTTGGGATTGCTGCATGTTACATCGCACTGAAGGTTCCTTTACTTTACTCGGGAAAGCTGAAGGTTGTGACCACAGATGAGATCCAGTATAGCTGTACAGCATTCACCCAGTCCGTATGGAACCCAGGCTTGTATGACCTCCTGTAATTAAGAGGTCCACCTTTTCCGGTAAGCACATTCTTATGATTGAATTGATGAATATTGGTGCCTTATGGAAACGGATCAGCCTCCCTTTGCCAAGAGGAATTGATTATATGTGTGATCATATGGACTTTTTCTTCTTACCATTTGCGCTGCACTAGTATTGTTTTATTATTTGCTATCTAGGTTGGTGAATCCTATAGTGTTCAGCTTGCATTTTTCATTATATTATATAGTTTGCGCTGATTGCCTTTTGTAAATTATTTATGAGCATTTCATGACTTAGATTTCGCCGGATGTAAACAGCGCCATTGGGAAATTGGGAAAGCATTTTATCACACTGATCTTGGTGTGGTCAGATGCTTTGAGGGCAGAGGAGAGATCTAGGGTCTAATAGACCCCATTTTTTCAAAAAAGAGTACCTGTCACTACCTATTGCTATCATAGGGGATATTTACATTCCCTGAGATAATAATAAAAATGATAAAAAAAAGGATCAGTTTAAAAATAAGATAAAAAAGCAAAAAAAAAAAAAAGAAAAAAAAAAAGCACCCCTGTCACCCCCTGCTCTCGCGCAAAAGAGAACGCAAGTTTCGGTCTGGCGTCAAATGTAAACAGCAATTGCACCATGCATGTGAGGTATCACCACGAAGGTCAGATCGAGAGAAGTAATTTTAGCAGTAGATCTCCTCTGTAAATATAAAGTGGTAACCTGTAAAGGCTTTTAAAGGCTTTTAAAAACGTATGTAGTTTGTCGCCACTGCACGTCTGTGCACAATTTCAAAGCATGTCATGTTTGGTATCGATGTACTCGGCCTAAGATCATCCTTTTTATTTCATCAAACATTTGGGCAAAATAGTGTGTTTTAGTGCATTACAATTTAAAAAAGTGTGAGTACAGGGATACCACATGTGTGAGACTTTTTGGGAGCCTACCCGCGTACGGGACCCCGAAAACCAAGCACCACCTTCAGGGTTTCTAAGGGTGTAAATTTTTGATTTCACTCCTCACTGCCTATCACAGTTTCGGGGGCCATGGAATGCCCAGATGGCACAAACCCCCCCCCCAAATGACCCCATTTTGGAAAGTTGACACCCCGAGCTGTTTGCTGAGAGGTATGGTGAGTATTTTGCAGACCTCGCTTTTTGTCACAAAGTTTTGAAAATTGAAAAAAGAAAAAAAAATACATTTTTCTTTTCTTTCTTCATTTTCAAAAACAAATGAGAGCTGCAAAATACTCACCATGCCTCTAGTTTAAGTGATAGAGGGCCATGATATCTGCCGGGATGCATGTACCCAGGTAGATAATATGGTCACTTTTGACCTTGAAAAGAAACTCCCTGTTGAGTTTGGGCTCTACCTGGGGAGCAAGGGATAAGTTCTGTATTTCAGATATTGAAGCATTAACCTTGAAATTGCTTAGATTTCCAAAGTACTCAAATTCGGCCATGACGTTGGACAGACTAATAGCCGGTTGAGTAAGAAAAAGGAGGTTGTCTGTAAAAAGCACCAGTTTATGAGTGTCAGTGCACCCTGGACTCCTTTTATAATGTTGTTTTCTCGCAAGGCCACCACAAGATGTTTCATAATGTAGAGCAGGGGTCTCCAAACCACGGCCCTTTGCTTGCCTTTATCCAGCCCTTGGGGCACTTTTCCTTCTACTAATACAAGTCACTATTCCTCCTACTGACACCAACAATGGGGTAATATTCCTGCTACTGACATCAACAATGGGGCACTATTTCTCCTATTGACGTCAACAGTGGGGCACTATTCATCAAACTGACACCAAGATTGGTGCACTATTATTCCCACTGACACCAGCAATGGGGCACTATTCCTTCCACTGACACCAGCGATAGGGCACTATTCCTCCCCTAATACCAAAGATGTATTGTTTATTGCCACTGACACCAGGACAATTTATACTCCCAATGGCCACAGTCCAGTCCCCATAAAGTCTGGAGCACAGTAAACTGGCCCTTTGTAAAGAAAGTTTGGAGACCCCCGATGTAATAAATGGGAGGCCTAGGGGAATGTCAGACCTATGTGTCCTGCTTGTTATTCTATAATCAAACAATAAATATGTACATAAAGAAGGGGACCCTCAGGAAACATATGAAAGAAGATCATGTTGCCACTATATGTTTGACTAGACAGTGTTGCCCCTTCGTGCCCCGCCATACACAAGAAGACCGGGCCTGGGAAGTCTTCAATGAATGTAAAATACAATGGAAACAGAACCAAAACATAGGATATCACACGTGAACAAGGCAAGGTAAACACAAATACAGGGTGTATGCCCAACTCCATCAGTGACACATAGCCAAAACATAAGTATCACATATTGTACTATTGGGGTAATTAAACTCAAGCGGTAGGTGCATTTACAATGAGTTACGCCAGTCCTAAACTATTTTTAAGGCATGGCAGCCCACTTTTAAAGCAAGTCAAAGTTCATAGAGGTAGCTCTTCCCAAGCAGGGTGTTCTCACCATCACTGCAAAGACATAACATTTAGACTCCTGACTCTCTTGTGGAAGATTTACTGCTCTGAGTACATCTGTAGGGTCTTCCTGACCATTAAACACCTTTTGGTCTTACTGACCATGAAACACATCCCTGGGTTATGCGCAAACGCTGTGCTAGCTCTTCATCTTTCCTTGCAGCTCCCACCTAGACTATCTACAGCTTTATGGCTGCTGCCATTTACATGGACTTCCTCTCAGGCTTGGGCCCTCCTCTGCTCCAACCTGAACACCTTGATGCATGGCAGCATCTCACATGGCTCACCTCAAACACACTGACCTCCCTCAGGAGAGTGGAGCTCTATCTCTGGCTCTATTATGAAGCCAGCACACACTTGAGCCATCAGTGTGCTGGCTTCTCCCAAAATCTGGTGTAAGCCACCAATTTATCGAGTAGCAAAGGGTCACCCTGCTACACATTCCCCCATCCCCTTTGTTTCAAACTGGAGGGTGGAACACATAAACCCGAAACTTTAGAAATGAGGTGCCCCGGGGGGCGTGTTCTGGACGGGAAGCTGGGAAGACGTGTTGATCCTGAGCTCCTCGCTTTCATCATGGAATCGGCTGCCATCCACTGCCTTCCTCTGCCCAAATTTAGCTCCAGACCACCTGTCTTAAATCCTGAGCATTCCCTGCCCTTGTCTAGGGGGCTAGCGGGAGTTTTGGCTGGCCGGGCCTAAGCCTGCATCTAATATTACAACGCTGCGGCCCCCGCCATCTTGGGGCCTACTAAGCAGATGACGCCTCCTGCGTCCTACAGCCGCGCTCTGCAGAAAGAACGATTGCTCCGACTGAGCCCACAAACAGCTACCCTCCCGGGGTTGCGGGGGGCTGACTCCCAGCCTAAGACGGGTACCAGACACGGTCTGTCAAAGTCTCCTGCTGCCCATGGCATACCATCGCATAGAGGCCTATGATCTCGGACACAGATCGCGATCCGGAATGCATGAACCACACGCAATCTCCTGTAAATGATACCATCTGATGTGAGTAATCCCTCAGGAAACATTGCCTACCCGCAACAGGGGGACTTTCTGGCCTTCCTGATGGAGTTTTCTATCGCCCGGCGACCGCACCTCAGGAAAGGCCGCGGCTTCGGCCTACATCTGGAAGTCGGCGGCCATCTTGCTGCTCCAAAGTACATCCTGACGGTACTCCCTCCGCTCTTTCTGGTAACCGGCTTCCCATAAGGTACTGGGGCTCATAGAGACTGTCTCCCACCTCTCTTACTTGCGGTGGGGTCAGTGGGGCTGCGGATTGGTAGTCCTGCTGAGTCAACAGGGCACATCACTATCTATATGAAGGATGCTGTTTGAGTAAACTCAGGGCCATTGCCTGCTCACCGAGACCTCCAAGATGCTGTTTTAGCTATATACAGATATGGAGGTAAGCCTGTCTGACTACTAAATTCTCTACACACCTCATGGGCAAAGTTGGCCAACAGCAACATTACTATAAGCCACATTTTGAGTCGCGTGAGGGATTAAACATGGAACGTTATGTTACAACCTGCCTCCTTGAACCCTTCTGCGAACCCTTTTGCCATGCTAGACCCATCCCTGGATTTGGAAGATGCTGCAAATCCCCCAATACCTAACTCTCAGAGTCAAGCTCTCAATTCATCACCTTCACATGAGACTCTTACCCCTGACATTCTGGACACTAAACTGCAGCTTTTACTTCAACAAATCACGTCCAATGTCTCGGCAGAGGTGAGCAAACTAGCTGCCGAACTGAGAGGGGAAATAATGCAAATTGGGGAACGCACAGACACCTTGGAGAATAAATTTGATGAGATGATAAACTACGTACAGGCCACTGAGGAAGAAAATCATAACTTACACCTCTCAGTCTCTCAACTACAACAAGAGGACTTGGAGAACAGGGAGAGAAGACAAAACCTACGCTTTAGAGGAATCCCGGAGACAGTGGGTGACTCTGATCTGCGTACCTATCTTCTGGGTCTCTTTAACAATTTGGCTCCCTCAATTGTGGACATAGACTGGCTCCCGGATAGAGCTCATCGGTCTCTGGGCCCAAAGTCTCCGGCCGGAGCCAGACCCAGAGATGTTGTGGTGAGGTTTCATTACTTCGAAAGTAAAGAGGTACTAACCCTGGCAATGCGTAACAAATCCCATATTATGTATAAGGGTGCTAAATTGCAGATGTTTAGTGACCTTTCTCCCATCATCCTTGCTAAACGGAGCAATCTACGCCCAATTACTTCACATTTGCAACACCATAAGATCCCATACTATTGGGGATTTCCTTTCTGACTAGCTGTATCCAAAGATAGAGCCCAGTATACTCTGTGTGAACTGCAGGAGGCTGAAGCCTTCCTAAAAAATCTTGGTCTCCCTCCTCTCCCGGAAGAGGACATGATCCCTCCTGCCACCCAGGTCCGTCTACCTCCAAACACACCCAATCGCATCTGGACCCCTGTTAGGGGCAAGTCCAAGAAACACCTCTCTACTCCTCAACGTCTGCGTTCCTCTAAGCAACCTCCTTGAACTCCACTCTGAACGTTCCTTTTTAAATCCATACCTCATTACCCTTTGCATTTCCGTTTCCTCAAATTTTGGATAAAACAATGTTGCTGTTTTGGTTCATAAAGTTTTGAGTTTACCCTGTCCTCTGTTCGGGGGAGAATTTTTTTCCCATCCCATGGGGTGCTTCCATTAGAGGTTTTACTACTTTAAGTGACAAATTTACCTGTTTATTTGCTTTACTTTACTTTGTTTCTTCTAAGGTGAACAGGTTTTCCAATGTCTTTTTTTGTTTTTGTTTTTGCTATCAAACTCATAAGGTGAGCAGCGGGCCCTTCCCATCTCTCCACCCAGAGTCTCCAGATGGAAGTCCGTACACGCCCCTATAAGGCCCTGGTCTATGCCCAGGGCTTCCTGAGATAGTTTTTTTTCTAAAGCCTACAGAGATTTGAATCTTTTTTTTTTTTTTTCCTTTTGGTTCTTTTTTTTGGTTTTCTTTTTTTATCTTGTTTGCTCATGTCTATAGCTTTGCTTCACAGATTGAGATTGCATTATCATTTTTACCTCATTTCAAAACAGTCTCAACATAGGGTTTGTCATTTAACAGTCAAATGTAGAGAAGCGATTGTTATCAACAATACCCATAAATTGCATTATATATATTTCTATGTTACCAATGTTTCAATGTTTTTATTACCTACTATTCCTACACAAGCTTATCTAAATAGATCGCAACCATGGCTCTAAAAATTAAGTCATATAATGTGAAGGGCTTGAGTTCCATTAGTAAGCACTGGATGGCCCTGAAGGACTTTAGAGCCTCGGGCGCATACGTGTTAATGATTCAGGAGACCCACTTCCGGGCAGGTGGATCATTAAAATTTGCCTCAAAGTTTTTCCCCTCCTCCTTCCTTGCCTCTGACTCCACGGGCAAGGCAGGAGTGGCAATCTTGATCAGAATATCATGCCTGTTAAGGTCAGGAAATCTCACGTAGATCCTCATGGGAGATTTCTCATCTTAGAATGCGAATACATGTCTGCCTCTTTTACACTGGTTAATTTATACGCTCCAAACACTGGTCAGATTGACTTCCTCAACAAACTTTTTGATACCCCTCAATATCGCTCACAACCTTTTATGATCATCGGTGGGAACTTCAATCTGGTCATGTCACCCCCTAGAGATAGACAAACCCTCTTTAGCACTGTACCATCCAAAAAGATCATGTCCCAAGCCAATGCCTTCCGTAAATGTGTCAGGTCACATCGGATTTTCGACTCATGGAGGATAAAACACCCCTCTGCTAAACAATCTATGTTCTATTCACCAGCTCATAAAATGTACACATGCCTTGACTACTTTTTTATTTCGGCTCCACTCATCCCCTATGTGGTTGAGTCGGATATATCCCCCATTACATGGTCAGACCATGCACCCATTATGTTAGATCTTATGCTTTCTCAGACTTATACTAAATCCTGTCACTTGCGTCTTAATGACCACCTTCTGCAGTCCAAAGTATCCCACTCCATTCTAGCAAATAGTTTGAAAGATTACTTTCTGATCAACACAGGATCATTATCTCAGATTTCTACACTGTGGGAGGCACACAAGGCTGTATTTTGTGGTGCATGTAAAGCTGAAAGCTCTTGGCTGAAGAGAGATAGAAATAGAATTATACAGTCTTTAATGTCTGCCCTAGTAATCGCAGAGCAGAGGCTTCTGTGTGCTCCCACAGTGGTGAAATTGTGCAAAGTCATCTATCTCAGAGATAGATCAGGTCCATACTGTGGACGAAACAAAAATTTTACGAATACTCTAATAAGCCTCATAGGATGTTAGTTAACAGACTATGCCCACGACCGTTTAACTCATTCCCTGACTTTCTTCAGCAGTCGGATGGATCTAGAGCACGTTGCCCCCGTGAGATGTCCAAAATTTTTGGCAAATTCTGCAGCAATCTGTGTAACTGCCTGACTCCAGAGAATCATTTTAACTTCACCCAAAAAAAATTTGAATCTTTTTTCTTTAGTATAAAGTTACCGAAATTATCTACAGCAGATTTAGAGAGTTTGAATGTGGCAGTATCGGCTGAGGAACTCCTAGCTATAATTAAAAGCCTCCCATTGCATAAGTTACCCAGCCCTTATGGCTTGCCTTATTCTTCCTATAGATCTTTTTTTGACATTTTATCTCCACACATGCTAGCCTTATATGATTCCCTCCTTAAAGGCTCCCTCTATCCCAGATAACTACAGACCCATAGCCCTTCTAAATTCGGATTATAAAATATTTACTAATATTCTTGCATCCCGACTATCCAAGCTCATCCCCAAACTGATCCACAGGGACCAAGTGGGCTTTGTGCCTGGTAGGCATGCGGGGGATAACACTCAGGGTACAATAGACCTAATAGACCTTCTAGATAGAACCTCTCGTTCGGCATTAATTCTGAGTTTAGACGCACAGAAGGCTTTTGACAGGCTGAGTTGCCCTTACATGTTCGCCACTTTAAAAATATATGGCATTAACGGTCCTTTTCTAAAAGCCTTAGAGGCCCTATATTCAACTGTCACAGCGCAGGTGCAGATGTTGTCCTTCTTGTCGCCTGGCTTCCCCATGACAAATGGAACTCGGCAGGGATGTCCCCTATCGCCATTGCTTTTTATCTTGTGTTTGGAGACCCTAGCCGAGTCCATTTGTACCCATCCAGATATACGTGGGGTGGTGATGAGACAAGGGGAATACAAATTGTCATTATTTGCAGATGACATTCTGCTTACTATTACTAACCCGTTGATATCTCTCCCCTCGTTACATAAACTACTGACTTCCTTTAGTGCCATCTCCGGTTATAAAGTTAACACTTCCAAAACTGAAGCCCCTCCTATAAACATTCCGTCACCCTTATTATCTCAACTTAAAGAATCATACTCTTATAAATGATGTAACACCTCTTTCAAATACTTGGGTGTCCTACTTACCCCTTCCTACGCCTCCCTTTATAATACTAATTTTCCTCCTTTGATACTGGACATTAATAAATCTCTGTCGACCTGGACCAAATACCCCCTGTCCCTATTAGGCAGGATCAATGTCTTAAAAATGTCTATCTTACCCATATTGCTTTACCACTTTGAAACACTGCCAGTGGCCTTGCCTGCTTCACAACTAAAAGCACTCCACAGGAATTTTCTAAAATTTATATGGAATGGTAGGGCCCACCGTATAGCAAGCTCAGTGATGTTTTCTCTTAGATCCAGGAGAGGCTTGGGAGCCCCGGACATTACTACTACCCCACACACTTAAGGGCTATTACTTCATGGTCTTCTTTACACGCACCGAATCAATGGACCTGCCATTGAAAAGGGGGTGTGTCACGTACCTGGTTGGAGGCCGAAATGCAGAGAGGGCTCCCCTTGCGGCTGAGTGCAGTACACCCCTGAAGTTGGATACAGAGGGTGTAGTGCCCAGAGAAGTACAGGTTGCCAGATGGATTCCAGAGAGAAGAGCTGGTGGGCACCAAAAGTACACCGGGTAATACAGGAAACACAGCTGGGCTAAAGTCTATAAGAATCCTCGGTAATACTTGACAAGGTGTGCACAAGGAACAGTAGTGAAAGCCAGGCCAGGGGTCAAACACAGTAGATCCGGCAAGAGGAAGAGGCAGGATGCAGAAACAGGGACAAGCCAAAGGTCTGGTATCAGGAAGCAGGCAGGAACAGGTACTGCAGCTAAGTCCGTAATACAAGCAGGATCAGGTACTGGAGAGGACAACAAGTCGGTAAATCAAGCCAGGGGGTCAAACCAGGAGAGCAGATCAGACAGGTCAGGAACAAGCCGGGTCACAACAGGAATCCAAATAGTAATTGCACAGAGGCTCAGGAACACAGGAAGACTGACAAACCAGCAACTGCGGACACTAGCAGACTTCCTTATATAGGCCCATGTGACCTGCTGGTAGAGATACTGGGTCCTAAAGTCCTTCTCCTGCCAGAGCTGCTGGGTCCTAGAGCCCTTCTCCTGCTGTTGGTTCCTTGACAACTGGCACTATTGCCAGTTCTCCTACGGTCATTTCCCTGACAGGGTGCTATATCCAGTTCACCCGTGCTCCTTGGTTTGGGGTGCACCCCTTCCCTGGATCCCATCTATAAACATCAGTACACTGGTCCAATAACATTTACTTTAACCATTTGGCATCAGTGTCTCAAATGCTATTCCCTCACATCCCCCTGCTCTCCTCTTGTGAATGTACTATTCAATCCACTCATACCAGACAGTATGTCTCTGGGCAGGATCTTTCCATGGCTTAATGCACCTCTTTTTCAGCTCCAGAACCTGGTTCATCCCATAAGGAGGAAGCTACATACTTTCAATACTTTAGGTGAGAAATTTAATATACCATCACACTTTTTCCATTTCTATCTACAGGTTAGACACTTCTTCCACTCTAAATCCCCAACCCTGACCCTAGATAAGCCAACCACCTTTGAATACTTATGTGCTCAGGGCCCTCACCAACTGCATTTAAATTCATATATTTCCTGTATCCTCCATGAGTCAACTCCTCTCACGGAAATCACGCATCATTATATGAGCAGGTGGTCCCATTTGGTGGGCCGACCTATCACAATACAGATGTATTCAGAGGGAGACTTCCATTAAGATTCTCATGTTTTGGTATAGAACCCCTGATGTAATCCATAAGTATGAGCCCTCAGTCTCGCCACGCTGCTGGCGGTGCGGGACTGACATAGGTTCTCTATTTCATATCTTTTGGCAATGCTCCCTGATTCAACCCTTTTGGCATGATGTGCATCTACTTATACAAAAGGTGGTTGGGGTGTCCCCTCCACTGGATCCTTTAAATTATCTGTTGGGTCTCCCTTCTTCAGGTGTATCTAAAAAGGCAAATCGACTAATATCCTATATTTTGCTAGCCGCCAAGAGGCTTATCCCATTGTCCTGGCTATCCAATACGCCTCCTTCATGGTCCAGATTTCTGCACCTGGTGGCTGAGATTCAGACGATGGAGTTTCTGACGGCCTCAGTGCATGACTGCATCTCCCAATTGAATAAAGTATGGGAGCCATGGGATCTTTTGGATTACAGGACTTCTGTACCACACATCACGCCCTAAAATTATATTAACTATGCATTGATGGTGTCCGTTTGACTTCCCCTCTCCCCCATTCCTGTACACATCGTTTGATGCCTTATTAGATTTTCTATTGCATAATCTACACCCTCCGTGGAAATCCATGTCTGTTATATTATGATTGATTTTGAGGTTCTGAATTTCTAAAATCCCCAATTTGTATATCAAGGGGAAGCGATGCAATTCACACCTGTGCCTAGTATCTGTGAACATTATTCACTCATATCTATTATTTTCTATTCTGTTTTTTCCTTTTTATTATGTCTGTTTATATTACACTTTCATTAATATTGTATTGTACATTATGTTACAAATTTATACATGCAATTTGATAACCCAATAAAAATACAATTTTGGAAAGAAATGAGGTGCCCTAGGGATTTTATTGGCAAGGAAGGCAAGCCAGAATGACAAGGAGTAATATCGTAACAAAGTATACATTTATTGAATATACATGTATATTAAATTGCATAAGTACACCTAAAAACAATGCATTTAAACATGGTTGAATAGAACAGCAAACGAATACTGTTCAGTTGCTGTTGTGTTTAATACTATAGAAAGAGGTGAGTGCTTTTGGGTTCGTTCTGCAGATGAATAATTTTCAGCTTAGCAGAACACACTAGCCTCAAAAATCGAGGTTACAGTGAATGTGTGGTCACAGATGATCCCAACATGTTTCGGAGATGGAGGGTGAAAGTAGTCAATTCCTTCTTCAGGGTTTTTTTTATAGGCTGTTTGTTCTATTCAAAAAAGTGTACATCAGAAAAACACATAAGTACATATACGTGCTAGAGAAAATATAAAAGTATATGAATACAGCAGGTAAACAGAAAGATATCTATTTGTGGGACATGGGAATACATCATACTCACAGAGGATCATGTCCTTGCAAATGTAATACACATCAGAAGTTCACAAATAGGAGGGGCTTGCATCTTTGCATTCGCTCGGTTGCATGAGGGACTCTGGAAACCAAGAGTGAGTCTGCAATAATGTGTCTCACATTCACCAAGGGTGATGGAATTCCTAAGAGGCCTTTGTGTGTAAAAAAGTGCATGCTGAGTAGCCTTGCAGCTTCACCCTGGTCGGAAAGCGCACCAAAAATCGTAGAGATCGCCATAAGATGGAAAACCAATCTAACAAACAGATATACATATATGATCATGGTATCAGATCATGGGTGAAAAATGAATGCACAACAAATGAATGTTTTTCTACTAATTGTTCTAATAAAGTTATATCAGGTTAAACCGCCATTTGTTCCTTTTCCTTCACTGAAGGTAAGGACACCTTAGGTCCTATTCCCACTCCCCTTTTATTTTGCCAACTACCTAGAAATAACAAGTAATCGGTAAGTATGTATATATTCGCTGCTAAGCTGAAAATTAATCATCTGCAGAATGAACCCAAAAGCACTCACCTCTTTCTATAGTATTAAAGAGTAGCTAGTGCAGAGCTTACTGTGAGCCTGACTGTGCAGCTAAGGAGTGTTTGGGCTTACCCTGTTTATAAGGAGCTGTGTAAAGGTATTCACCCATCCAACTAGATGTTTAAATCAATAGATGAGAGTGTTTAAGGCGGTGATCATTGTACTCATTAAAATAAATGAGGCCGAACGATCACCTATTCCTGTCAGAGAGGTATCACATGGGTGATCTCTCGGCTTAAGCGACATCCAGCATGACCTCGTCATAAGGCGCGATCACGCCAGATGTCGACAGAGCCGCCGACACAGCAGATGGGTGATCAGTGCTAGTCTGGTGGAAGGAGACAAACACGTATGCCCAGGACGGCACATAGGCTGTCACTAGGCAGGCGGAGGTACGCTGTAGCCCAAAAATATTGGCCCTGAAGTGCAGGTAAACATTAGGGGGCCCCTGGGTGCTGGGGAGTCTCGATGCGTCAGGAGGCCAAGGAGAAACAGTGTGTCTAAGGCACCCATCCACATTGAGTTTAAATAATAAATAAAAAGTTTTAATCTTTTTATGCATTTTTTTAACAGGTTGCCTTAAGGGGGCTGCACACTCTGAATGTGCTATGTATACGATCTGAGTGCACCAGAGCTAGTGCACCAAAAAAAAATGTTATTAAAGTTTTTTAAATGATTCAGCGCTGTTAGCTTTTTTAATTCCTCTGTGAGTGCCACCACTTAGGATTGCCAAGGATATACTGAAACACCTGTCAGGATTCAATATCGCCTAGGATCACCACAGCATATACTGAAAGCACCTATTGAGGATATAATCACCCACCGGGGGTTCTATATACCCCTTAAAGGGGAAGGCACATGGTGACCTGTATTAGGTCTACAGTGGAGGTGAGCACATATGAGTGAAGGTGGAGGGACACTGAATGTGCTAGAACAGTACCAATTAATTTGTTTTGTTCTTATGGACTTTACTTGTCATGATACATAAGTGTATCTAACACTGGTTCAAATGCCTAGTATTCTCTTCTTACGGACACTGATATCACAGTGGTGTTATATTGTAATAGATTGTTACTACTATTTTTGATTAGTGACAATTTTTAATGAGCTAATTTTCTACTTTTTTTTACTATTTTCACTTTGATTTATATTGTGTTGTTATTCAAGATAGAGGATTCACATACAGTGATTATAAAAAACAAAGTGATGACTTGGAGATGTGATCTATCTTGGCTGCGTAGAGTAAACTTTGTCAAAATGACCCTTTTACTGAGGCTACTCTACCTCTTTAAAACCCTCCCTATTCTGATTTTGAAATCTCACCTGAACAAGTTCTAATCCAAAATAATTAGCTTTGTTTGCGGTACTAAAGGTCATCGGTGTCCTAAAAGTGTGCTTTTCAGTTTACAAACTCAAGGGGGTTTGGGCCTGCCAAATTTATGTACGTATTACCAAGCAGCCCAACTGGCTCAAATCTCCATAGTCTATGCACGTGGTAATAGACCCAATTGGGTTAATATGTAAAGACAATTAGTGTCCAAGCACACCATAGATTTCCTGCTCTGGTGCCCCTCTTAGAGTAGACCACCTATTTTAGCCCCTACTCTCTCCCATTCCATGGCTTTGTGTGATAAACACTCTATTCCCACCCTTTGCTCACGTCTGAATTTCGTCCATTAACTCATCTTTTCCATAACCCGCAATTCTAACTGGGACTAGATATTAGGGGTTTCCAGTGTTGGGTAAAGATAGGAATGTTCAGGATAGGACATTTCCTCTCCTCTATGGGTCCTTTATTGGTAAGCCACTATGTCAGCAAATTGGAGATGCCTCTGTCTGAGAGATTTAGACTGACTCAAATTCATTATTTCTTGCTTTCACTGTGGAATACCAAACCCAACCCACCAAGAACTACCCCATATAAGCAGTAGTGTTCTAAGATCATGGAAATAGAGGGAGGATATTTCTATTATTAACTCCTCATTGGCGGAGACTTAAGAGAAACCCTCATATGCACTGAGTTGGGAGCAGAATTTGGAGATTGATTGGGAGCTGGACACTTGGCACCATTGTTTTCATTGTTCCATTAAAGGAATGATATATCTCTCTCTTATTGAGGCTAGTGTAAAAATCCTCACTCATTGGTATCATGTCCCTTCCCGTATAGCAAAGATTTTCCCGGGATACTCTCCCTTATGCATTCTGGGATGTGGACATATAGGCACCTTCCTTTATATCTGGTTTGCATTTCCTTCGTATAAGAGGTTATTGGAACAAACTCTTTAATTTGCTGCGAAGGGTCACAGGATCAACAATCCCCAAATCGCCTTAAATTGCAATATTAAATGAAAAGGTGGAGAAGATTCCCAAAAGTACCCAGAAATTGATTCACTTTTTTTGGGAGCTAATATTACAATTGCCCGAGCATGGAAATGGCATTCTATATCCTTTGTGGCAGCAAAGTGAATTCTTCCATGGATAATTACTCAAGAAAAGGTGGTTAGAAATTGTTAGAAAATGGTCTGGGATCCCTGGGCCAATTATTTACATACAGTAATGTCGCGCACACACTGTCGGAATTTCCGACCACAAATATTTGATGGGAGCTTGTTGTCAGAAATTCCGACCGTGTGTAGGCTCCATCGGACATTTTCCGTCGGAATTTCCGACAAACAAAATTTGAGATCTGGAACTCAAATTTTCCAACAACAAAATCCGTTCTCATAAATTACGAGCGTGTGTAGACAATTCCGACGCACAAAATTCCAAGCATGTTCTGAATCTGAATCTTTTTCTTTAAAATGCTAAAATAATGAAGTTGTTTTGCTGCTGATATTCACACAGAGTTCTGACAAACTGATTTCTTTATTATTTCTCATGATCTCCTGAATAATATTAGTTATTTTTTTGTCAGATCTCCATAATAATGTTTTGTATGTATTTTTATAGTGATTTTTTTTATCAAGATCTCTTGTTTTATTTATTTTTTGTGATCTCCATACTATTTTTTTCGTTTTGTGTGTCAAGTTACCAAAACACTATTATTATCTTAAAAGAGGGGGAGCAAGGAGGGTGGGACTTTGTGTGAAGCATATGGTAGCGAGAGGGTAATTAGCTGAATAAAGGAATTTTATTGCTATACACAGCTTGTAGACATACATATATAATCATGAAGGTAAAAAGGTACACACAGTTACAACAGTAGCCATGAAATGACATAACCATGATTGTAATAGTTCATACAAGATAAAACGATCATAAACAAAAAAACATATAGCAGTATTTTCCTCAGATAGAATTGTAATAAAATTCCATAATGCAGCAAAACAAGATTGGGTCAACATATAGTTAAGAGTAATGCCTGCAGGACCTAAGGCCTCACTGAGCCTGTAAAAGTAGAAGTTGTATGGTAACTTGAAGTGTGGGTATAGAAAGGTTGAAACACGGCATTAATTAGCTCTACGCGTTTCGTGGCTGATACACCACTTGTCAGGAGCATGCACGTGGTAGTCTAGAATGAAAATGATGAAAAAATTGTCAATCATCATAAGGGCATAAATCGAGGTAAAGTAAGACCTCAAATGGCACCGAAGTGCATACTTACTAATGCAGTTGGTCGGTTTCTGCTGTGGGGGCGGGGTGCCATATAGCATTGGGAAACCCCTCAAACTGGGAGCCGCGGTGGACAGCCCAGCGGGGGTGACCAAGGGCGGGCCAGCAGGGTGGGCAAGGGACCACGAGGCATCGCTGTATATATATCCCTGCTTGGTGCAGCTACAGGCCATTAGTATGTCTGGAAGGCCAACAAAGAGAAGCAGACAGTCACAAGCCAATAAAAGAGGGCAAGCAGGCTCTGTGTCTAGAGGCAACAGTGCTGGTCTTGGAGACGGTGCATCCTCATCAGCACGTGGCTGTGGGACACGCTTGTCCTTTTTTTCGGCAGCTGGCCGTGTTGAGCCGCAACATGCGGAAGACTTGGTCGAGTGGATGACCAAGCCATCCTCATCCTCCTCATCCTCTCTCACCCATGCTCAGGGTACTTTGTCTGGCAAAGCAGCAGCCTCTTCCCTCGGCTCAATGTTATCAGTGACTCCTTCCCTAGCCCCACCATCTCCTCCTGAGGAGTCCCTCAAACTGTTTGACCACAGTGTTGGGTACATGCTCCAGGAGGATGCCCTGCGTTTGGAAGGCTCTGATGATGATACTGAGCTAGAGGAAGGCAGTAACGTGAGCACGGACAGAGGGGGTACCCAAGAAGGACAGCAATCTGGCAGTCATGCTCCCCCTGCTGCAGCATACTGCCTGGTTTGCTCCAGTGATGAGGAGGGAGGGGATGATGAGGTCACTGACTCAACGTGGGTGCCTGATAGGAGAGAGGAGGAGGAGGCGGCACATTACCAACGAGGCAGGATGCCCTCCAGGGGTCAGCCTAAGGGCAGTACACTGACTGTATCACACCCCAAAGCTCCGCATGTGCTGGGCGCTGCAGTCTCTGCGTATTATTCAAGAAGTTCTTTGGTGTGGGCCTTTTTTGAGACGAGTGCATCAGATCGCACCGCTGCTATTTGCAACATATGTCTCAAGCGTATCTCGCGTGGCCAAAACATCTCCCGCTTGGGCACCACATGCTTGACCAGACATATTTTGACCTGCCATGCAGTTCGTTGGCAAGCGTATCTAAAAGACCCACACCAAAGAACAAAGAGGACCTCTCCTTGCTCCTCATCAGCTGAGATCTCCAACCCCACTATACCTTCAGTCCTCTCTGAGACCTGCACTGAGAGGAATGAAGGTGTAGAATTAGGTGTGTCACAGCCAAGTACTTGTGGGCAATCTGCTTTCGGTACACTGACGTCAGATTGTACCAGGCAAATTTCCCTGTCCCAGTTGCTGCACTACCGAAAGAAGTTCACTCCCAGCCATCCACATGCTCAGCGGTTGAATGCTAGCTTGGAAAAATTGCTAGCACTTTAACTCCTGCCTTTTCAGTTGGTAGACTCTGCCCCCCTCCGTGAGATTGTGGAATGTGCGGTTCCTCAGTGGCAGGTACCCAAACGCCACTTTTTCTCACGGAAGGCGATTCCGGCTCTCTACCAGCATGTGGAAGGCAATATCCATGCCTTGCTGGACAGGGCAGTCAGCGGTAAGGTGCATATTACCGCTGACTCATGGTCCAGCAGGCATGGACAGGGACGTTAAGTTTCATGGCGCATTGGGTGACTCTGCTGGCAGCTGGGAAGGATGCAGTACAAGGTGCAGTAGTGTTGGAGGTTGTTCCGCCACCACGCCTCCAAAATGCCACTACTAATGATTGTGACACACCTCTCTCCTCCACCCCCTCCTCTTCTTCTTCCTCCATGGCCTCTTCCTGTGCTTTGTCCTCAGAACCAGCGGTGCTCCGTAGGCGTTCAAGGGCCTACGCATGTACGCAAGCCAAAAGATGCCATGCGGTGCTTGAGCTGGTGTGCTTGGGGGACAGGAGCCACACTGGGGCAGAGGTTCTGTCAGCTCTGCAGGGGCAGGTTCAGAGGTGGTTGACGCCACGCCAACTTAAGGCAGGAATGGTGGTTTGCGACAATGGCACCAACCTCCTCTCTGCCCTCCGACAGGGACAAATGACCCATGTGCCCTGTTTGGCTCACGTCCTTAACTTGGTGGTGCAGCAGTTCTTGGGCAGGTAACCGGGCTTACAGGATGTCCTGAGGCAGACCAGGAAAGTCTGTGTGCATTTCCGCCGGTCATATAATGCCAGTGCTCGGCTGGCGTTCCTCCAAAAGGAGTTTAACCTGCCCAAGAACCGCCCACCAGATGGAACTCAACGTTGGCCATGCTGCAGCGGCTGAACATGCAGCAGAGGGCCATCAATGAGTACCTGTGTGACTATGGCACCAGGACAGGGTCAGGGGAGCTTGTTTTTTTTCCCCACGCTAGTGGGCCATGATCAGGGATGCATGCACTATCCTATCACCATTTGAGGAGGCCACAAGGATGGTGAGCCGGGACAGTGCATGCATCAGTGACACTGTCCCCCTTTTCCACCTGTTGGAGCATACGCTGCGTGGAATAATGGACAGGGCACTTGAGGCAGAACAGAGGCAGGAAGAGGAGGACTTCCTTAGCTCTCAAGGACCCCTTTATCCAGACAGTGTTCCTGCGTGCCGGCCAATCACACAGGAGGAGGAGGATTGTGTCAGTATGGAGGTACTCAGAGGTATGGAGGTACCTGGCACTCAGCATCAGAAGCAGTCTTTAAGGGATCAGTCCCAAGAAACACATGGACTTGTATGTGGCTGGGAGGAGGTGGCTGCGGACCATATCATCCTTAGTGACCCAGAGGACTCCGGAGCGCATGCCTCCGCAAACCTTCGCTGCATAGCCTCCCTGATCCTGCAAAGCCTGCGTAAGGATCCTCATATTCGTGGTATCAAGGAGAAGGATCAATACTGGCTGGCAAACCTCCTTGATCCACGTTACAAGGGTAAGGTTGCGGACCTTATCTTGCCGTCGCAGAGGGAGCAGAGAATGAAACATCTTTGGGAGGCCTTGCAGAAAGGTCTGTGCAATGCGTTCCCAGAGACTGGGAGGTTACAAACTCCTGTTTCTGGACAACGTGTTGCTGAGGCTTCGGTCAATCAAAGAAGGAGCGGTGGAGAAGGTGGCCGTCTGACCGATGCGTTCAGACAACTTTTTAGTCCGCAGCCCAAAGGTATGATCGGTTCCAGCAACCATCGCCAGCGTCTGTTTTACATGGTGCAGGAATACCTAGGGGCAAAATCTGACTTGGACACCTTTCCCACTGAAAATCCTCTGGGTTACTGGGTCTTGAGGATGGATCACTGGCCAGAGCTTGCACAGTATGCAATTGAGCTACTGGCCTGTCCTGCATCCAGCGTTCTTTCGGAATGCACATTCAGTGCTGCTGGAGGCTTTGTAACTGATCACAGGGTGCGTCTGTCCACCGACTCGGTCGATCGACTGACTTTCATAAAAATGAATCAGTCTTGGATCACCACCAGCTACCAAGCACCTGATGCTGATGTAACTGAATAATTTTTTTTGAAATGTCAGATCCCTTCAAAGACTGCCTATGCTGATGCTGAGTGACTATCCTGAGTAATTATGCTCTTCCTCCTCAATGATCACGCTGATAGCTTGTAAGAACATTTTTGGTTCTGGGCGCCGCCACCAGTGCCTAAGGCCCAATTTTTCAGCCCCTGTTTAACAGGGGCGTGTAATTACAATTCTTGATCTAATATTTCACAGCAGGGCCCATTTCTGCGCCCACCAAGAGCGAGTGAGGACTTACAGTGTTGTGGCACCAGCACCACCACCACCATCAAAAGGCCCAATTTTTCTGCCCTTGTTCAACAGGGGCATGTAATTACAATTCTTGATCTAATATTTCACAGCAGGGCCCGTTTCTGCTCCCACCAAGAGCGTGTGAGGACTTACATGGTTGTGGCACCAGCACCACCACCACCAAAGGCCCAATTTTTCTGCCCCTGTTCATCAGGGGCATGTAATTACAATTCTTGATCTAATATTTCTCAGCAGGGCCCTGTGAGGGCTTACAGTGTTGTGGCCACAACAACACCTAAGGCCCAAGTTTCTGCTGAGTATATAGGGCAGGCCCCTACTTTCAAACATCCAACTTACAAACGACTCCTACTTGCAAACGGAAGGAGACAACAGGAAGTGAGATTAAATCTACCCCTAGGAAGGGAAATTCTCTCCTGTAAGAGTTAATATGGGAAAAACATTTCTTCTTTCCACTGATGCTTTATCACCAATCCTTGTTTTACAAAAAAAAACAAATTTTCAGAAAACATTTGTCATTGGGACAAAAAGTGAGGTGAAATCTTCTGAAGAGGAGCACAGACAGCAAAACAAATGTCACAGGGGTGATAACCCTTCCCTATGTTTTCCAAAAAGCTTAAAAAAGATTTTTTGGCTGGAGTTAACCACGTAAAAAATGTACCCGTTCAAAATTACAAACAAATTCTACTTACCAACAAACCTACAGTCCCTGTCTTGTTTGCACCACCTGTATACTGCTGTTCAGAGTATATAGGGCCCCACACCTTTCCTTTTTTTAATTTGGGTGCGGGGTTCCCCTTAATATCCATACAAGACCCAAAGGGCCTGGTAATGGACTGGGGGGTACCCATGCCGTTTGTCTCACTCTCCATATTGCCAGGACCCGACATTACATTAAACCCGCAAGCAGTTTTAAATGACTTTTTTTCCTTTAAAAATTACATTTTGTGCAGGGACTGTTCTAAGCACGGGGAACACGCGCCACTTTACAGGCATACTATAGACACCCCCCCAGGTATGATATTTAAAGGAATATTTCACTTTTTTTTTACTTTAAGCATCATTAAAATCACTGCTCCCAAAAAAACTGTAGTTTTTAAAAGTTTTTTTTGCATTGATACATGTCCCCTGGGGCAGGACCCGGGTCCCCAAACCCTTTTTAGGACAATACCATGAAAATTAGCCTTTAAAATGAGCACTTTTGATTTTGAACGTTCGAGTCCCATAGACGTCAATGGGGTTCTAACATTCGTGCGAATTTTCGGTCCGTTCGCAGGTTCTGGTGCGAACCGAACCGGGGGGTGTTCGGCTCATCCCTAGTGGGCACAGTAATCATTCATAGTAAACATCGTTCATTCACCCACTAATACAATGTTTTTGTCAGATCCAGGTTAACTACATTTGTTCAGGCCTATTTGTATTTAAAGAAGTTTAGTACATTGTTGTCTAGATTGGTTTGTAACTAGAATGAAATGTAAACTTGATTCAGTGTAAGGAGAGGACGCTCAGCAGCTGTTTACACATCTGGACACGGGAGCACTAGTGTGGGACACCAGAACAAACTTTTTAGGGTGTCCCACACAGGTGTTCCAGTGGATACTAGGGGTGTCTCCATGTGTGAAAATTGTACAAAAAAGGTAAGTATTCCAGCTTTAGAAAGGAAAAACAAATGTCTTCAGCTTGGAACTCTGCCCAAAAAGACAATTGTACGACATTTCCAAGCAATGTTTCTGATTCCTATTTCTGGCCTCAAATATCTGTGTGCTAAGTATACCTTTTTTTTATCACATAGGGGAGAAAAGACTTGGGACATCTGAGGACGCAGGGACCCCCAACCTCCTAAAGAAGGGGAAATACCAACACCACAACCAGAGGATGTTTAGGAAGGAGAGGTTTATGAAGTGGGCGAAATAGTGACCACAACAGGTGAGTGTCTGAGACCACAGCTTCAGGTAATAGATGTATGCCTGCATATTTTTAATACATGTTGTGTTTTTGAATTTTAGGTGGTGTGGATGTTGTGGAAGAAGAAACACATTTCACAAGTGCAAGTGCACACATCCTCATTGGGGAGATCATGGTGTGCAATCGTGATTTACAGAAGATCAAGGAAGACATCAATGATGTTGAAAAAAGACCCAAAAACATCCTTGATGTTTTAGGCAGAATCTAAAACACACCAAAATTCTTCAATTTGTTTATATTTGTAAGATTTTAGAATCTTTTTTTAAGTATATTGAAAGCCAAATTTTGAAGACATTGTGTCAACATGTGCTATCTGCCATCACGAATATCAATGTACGCATTTTGTGGATGCAACCCCTTTCTCACAACTCAAGTAGGTGAGAGGAAGGGGTTGCACCCCCGAAACACGTCCATTGAACCTCCATGATGGGAGCTAGCACATATTGACATTAGGCATGGGATCAGGAGGGAAATCCACGTTTTGAATCTCAATTTGTGTGCATCTTCAAAATTTGGCTTTCACAGGGGTGACATCACCCCATCTGATGAAGGCAGGATTTTGTTTGGACATACTAATGTCTGATATTGCCTTCAAATTATCAAAGTTGAACTTTGTAAGTTCCTGAGTTGTGTATTGTTTTATGGTTTTAAACATGCCTGTTTCACACCAAAAAGGCTATTTGTACTGTCAAAACCAAAAATGTTATCACAAAAATATGTTGGTTTGTTCAAAAACCCTTTTTTAACGCACATGTGAATGTGCACAGAGTAAAAAGTTTTCTACTCAACAATGTGTGGCTTCTTCTTTCAATGATCAATAGGAGTTTTTGGACTAAGTTGGTGTTTACAGTGACAATGGGGGTTATTTACTAAAGGCAAATCCACTTTGCACTACAAGTGCACTTTTAGTGCATTTTCAGTGCAGTTTCAAGTGCAGTTTTTATGTGCATTTGGAGTGCAAAGTGGATTTTCCTTTAGTAAATAACTCCCACAGTGCTTTATAATTTGCCACAATCATGCCATTTTCGTGACTCAGAAAAATTAATTCATGGTGCTGAAAATAATGAATATTTTTATCAGTAATGTATTACATACATTAACAACAAAAACAAGGTGTGTGTGCAGCAGACCCACAACATAATAGTTTGCTGAAGAAGAGATTGTCACCTCATGTATCAAATAAATTACGTTTGCACTATTGAAGAAAATGGCCAAAAAAAAAGCCCATTGGATAACTAGGAGACAGCTAAAAGAAACACAAGCAGTAAATCAAAGGAAATCTTATTTCAGTTTAACTAAAAAAAATATTTTTAAAATGTTTCTTAAACATTTTCGTGTATATCAATCGCCCCCCTACCTGCATAGTACTCCATATATTTGATACAGACCTCGCTGGTGCTTTGGGGGGTCAGGATGGCCAGCTTCAAGCGCCGTCAGGGTTTCTTCTTGAAGTATGGCCTCAGGCCCAACTGAGGCAACATAGTTCATTGAATTTCTCCTTAAATATTTGTGGAGAATGCAGCATGCAAAGATTATATAATTAAGTTTATATTCCTCCATGTTGATTGCCGTAAGGAATAGGCGGAACTGGCTGGCCATTATCCCAAAAGCGTTCTCCACCACTCTTCTGGCTCTGGCCAGCTGGTAGTTAAAAACCCTCTGGTCCGGGGTGAGGGTCCTCATCGCGAACAGCCGCTTCAGGTGATCACCCAGCACAAATACTTCATCAGCGACAAAAACAAATGGGAGTCCTTCCACATTATCTTCAGCAGGTGGCAATCCCAAGCCACCATTCTGGAGCCATCTGTAGAACTCGGTCTGGGCGATGACTCCACCATCCGACATCCGGCCATTCTTCCCCACGTCCACATAGAGGAACTCATATGTCGCCAACACCACCGCCAACATCACAATATTATTAAAGCCCTTATAGTTGTAATAGTATGACCCCGAGTTGGGGGTGGGACTATGTGGACATGCTTCCCATCAATTACCCCTCCGCAGTTGGGAAAGTCCCATCGCTGGGCAAATTAGGAAGCCACGGTCTGCCACACCTGTGGCATTGAAGGAAACTGTGGAGTCAAACAATAAAAAAAAAAAAAACTTTGCACATAAACATTGCAAGCAGATTAGACACAAACATTCTTGGCCAACATCAGTATTAACATTTATTTGAAGGCGTATTTAAAGACAAATATATAAAGTACACTTATCAGATTCCTCACCGTCTCTGATGGCCCATTGTAAAAATTTTAGGGGGGGAGATGTTTTGGACAGGTAACCCTCTCCACTTCATTAAGAGCTGAATGCATAAATAATGTGCTTAACTTTGGCCAACCCCTCCTTACTTACACTATTGACAGCCCACTGGACAGGTAAGAAGTGTCATAATACAAAAATATGAATACACACTGTACAAATTGAAGCACTTTTTTACATTCTGCAATTATCAAGATAATAGGAGAACAAAACTTTAAACAGTACCATTTGAAAGTATTCAGGCAGGCCCTTTCACTATATGCTTTGGTGAATTCATCCATAAATATGGCCACAAAAGAGGTGGGTATAGTGTGTATGGGTTTGGCAAAGTCAGCAGAGGATTGGTACCTGTTGACTTAGCGGTTGGAGGGGAGGGAGGGTTCCAAATAATTTTGGGACTTCATAAAAAAGCCTCTGGCACTCTGCATGAATTTAAGGACACAAATAACATTTGTACACATTTTAGGGGGTGTTTAGGGTAAAACACTACTATGGAGCTGACAAAATACATTAAGTGATTAGGCTAGGTATGTATGGGCCCAGGATAGCATGCTGGGGAGGTTAGTGAAGGCAAATATGCATGAAGGACAAAAAAGGAAGTTTAAAAACGTCCAGCATGCATGAGAACAAAGGGGACATTCACAGCATATTACAATCATGGTAATAAGGGAATGATGAAATAAATACAATACATTAGCAAACATTAAATACATATAATGTGATGTTAAAGGAGAAATCTTACCTTTTAATATATTCCTTCTGCAGGACCTGTATAATGGCAGAACAGGTCTCTGGAATAATGATTCCCAGAGCCTGGGGGGAGATGCCTGTCGAGAACTTGATGTCCTGCAGACTTCTCCCCGTCGCCAGTACCGCAACGTGGTGACGAGCCTCTGTTCGGGAGTGATGGCTTGCCGCATGCAGGTGTCCTGCTTCGTAATATAAGGGGACAGCAAAGCCAACAAATGGGGTCTCTCATCCGGAGATAATTCCTGAAATCCTCAGGATTATTCTCACGAACCTCCCACAACAAAGGCATGTACGAGAATTTGTCATGCTGAAGTAACCAATTCTTCGTCCATGAACTCCTCCCCGCCCTGTTCATGGACTGGGCTTGGGTCAAAGTAAGAACCCCAACACCAAGCCCCTGCATAGCACGAATTCTACGACGAGTACATACCCGCAACGTGGCTTCAAAACGGTCGGCTGGTCAGAACGAACTAACAGAAAGCACTGAAAATCAGAAAGGCCTGAGAAGAGCGAGCTGAAAATCAGAAACGAGCAGACAAGAAAGCACTAACAATCAAATAGGTACTATAAAATACGCACTGGAAAACAAATGCAAACTGACTACACACACTGAAAACCAGATACGAACCCACAAGCACAAACTGAAGAGCAGTAACGATCTGAAAAGCAAGAGGCTGAAAAGTGCGAATCGTCTCTCACCAAACTTCTACTAACATGAGATAAACACGAGATTAGCAGAAGGAGCCCAAAGGGTGGCGCACTTGGTATTGAACTTCCTTTTTATAGTGCCGTTGTACGTGTTGTACGTCACTGCGTTCTTGACGTTCAGAATTTCCAACATTTGTGTGACAGTGTGTATGCAAGACAATTTTGAGCCAACATCCCTCAGGAAAAAAACATGGATTTTGTTGTCGGAATGTGTGATCGTGTGTACGCGGCATAAGTCTGTGTAAACCATGGTTTATCCCTTGTGGATATTGTTCCCGCTTCCCGTCTAACCTCTCCCTTGTCTGGCATGCTTTTCTTCTCTTTACTTGTCCTTTTATTTTTTTATTGAGTCTAACCTCTGGAAACTCCAACCGACCATTGTATGTTGGATATAAATTTATACCTTTTATGCTCTGGTGGAATCTGGGACCTAAAGGGGGCTTTACAACCCAAGCTCTTTTCCTATCTTTGTCTTTGGAGCTACACGTGTTCCAGCCACAACCATGGCAGCACACTTGACCCTCCACTCTATTTTGCATTACTTACAAATTGTAGAGCCATATGTTGATTAGGGTTTTACATTCTTGGGTAATCCAATTGGTCAATATGTTGGAAAGTGATACTCACCTACCCCAATTTCTAATGTAATTCACCATATATATTGGTACATCCAGTTGTATCACTGGGGTTTGGGTCGAATGAACATGTTCTCCAAATGTTAACAATTTTTACCTTAATTTTTTCTTGATCCTATTCATTGTACATTGTACATGTTTCTTGCTCAGAAGAGTTAATTGATATTCTTACCAATGGAGAACGAAACGTCCTCTGAGGATGATAAAGGTAATAGTTAAGCTGTTGTGGCATGTTTGCTACTCATTTCCAACTGCTTCTTTATCACTCACAAATTGTTTTTACTCGATAATTGAATGGCTTGTATCCAGCCTTATTTGTATACCAGTTGTTATAATGTACTGGATTGTATATTTTCTTGTCGAAAAATCTTAATAAAGAAATTGAAAGTAAAATAATTTTGTGACATTCTGTATACATGTGTTTCTATTCTCACATTTCTAATTTAGGGATAAGTGATGTCACACAGCATGCCATTCCAGTGAAATCATTCTCTTTTCTGTCGTTTTCTCCTTCAAACACTTTTATTTGGACTGAACAGGTCTACTCTCTGGATCATGAATTTGCCAAAAAAACTAATTATGATGCTCAGGGATATATTTTCAAACCAAACCACAATGGTGGAATCATTTGTAACAAAGAGAAAAAGTACGCTTCTGGAGCATTCTGTGAATGCTACAACAGAAAGATTTTACCACAGAAAAACATCTCAGAAAAACAAATGCCTGGAGAATTTTTGCAGGATAAATCCCTATCTAAATGTCTTTACACCATTTCAAATTCATGTTCTATGTAGACCCCAAATTGATTAGTCAACTCAAAGGAAGTGACATTCTAGCTGAAGCTTTGCAAACTGTAGCACCCTTGATAGAAGCTGATATTGTTCAACTTAAAGTTGAACTTCTTAAGCCTAGTACACACTAGTAGTTTTTTTCGTTCAACCCAGCAGGGCTGAATGAAAAAAAAACTGACATCTCCTGAGGAGCTGCTGTACTAACCATGCAATGTTAGTACAGCAATATAGATGTACTAGGCTTTTGTTTTAAGGACACTTATGCGGCTTTGTAGAGTCCATCAAAGCCTCAAAAGAATTTGTTGATGAGAATTGTATAGCTGTTTTTCTTATTGCTATAGGACCTTGTATGACCATAATGTGCAGTCTGCTGCATATACAAATCTTTTTGCAACATGTAAAGTACTCTTTATTCCGGCAGGCATTCAAGTGTCTTGGGAAAGGGTTTTTTCAAAGTTAAACATTTAAAAAAATGGACTAAAGTCTTAAGCTAGACTTGATTTTCTGGAATCCATTATTCTACTGAGCAGAGTAAGGTATATCAGCAGAAAGTTAGCTTATGAAGACACTGATACATTCACTCATTTTTATTTGGTTCTACAAATACAAATCTGTCAAGCTGAATGCAAACAGCAGAACAGCAGACAGTCATCCAAATCTCATCACCCCCCCTTCATGGGACAGTCCTGTAAGCTGTCAGCAAACAGTAACCTGAAGGGTAACAAAGACAGTAATAACTACATCTTAAATATGTAATGGAAGGAGTTAAAGATTGACAATGTAGCTAAAAATATGCGTGGTTAAGGTTAAGGAGCACAATAACCCTTAAAAATTTTGCTAAACTCTACATACCAAATGTCAACATCTTGAAGCTCTGTGAAATGCTTCATCCTCATCCTACTTAGCAACACTTGCTTGACCAGTTAATTTTTGTGTACTTTTTCATCCATCTGTTTCTTAGAAATCAGACGGAATAATTTGTCTTTATATATTTTCATGATTGTCATAAATTTATTACAAATTATATTTATTTTCTGTGAAGTCACTACCACGCACTACCAGTTGTTAAATGAAGGCTGTTGCTATATGATGTTGAAAATGTCAATTTTTGGTGTGGTAGGTCCCCAGACCTATCTCTCCCTGGTGGGCCAAGAATCAGTCTTCCCCTGGGTGTACAGCGTTAGTGTCAACAGCAACCTCTGCAATCCTTTATAATACAGTGATAGATACGTGTTATCTTGACATGCACATAGATTTTTTAATTTTAAATTGCCTAAAAAATCCCATTAATGAAGCTCCTTCCATGACCAGGTCCCATAGAACCAAATGGGCTGCTATGGCTATTGTGGGTAGGTGGTGAATGCAGGTTCATTTTAAGCTTATAATTATGTTTTTCATCTTTTACTTCTTTTTTTTTTTATTGCATGTTAGCTTGTAGTTTGTAACAAACATGGTGTATTTATGTGATAGTGAACAAACCCCTCTAAGGACACAAATCTTCAGAACTTGCAACAATACATACATGGGGAAAGCTCTCTAAACAAAGCCAATGCCAGCAATAAAAACATGATGGCATTTTAGTTTTTCAGGCCTCTGATTCTTGAATCGTTTTTAAATGTCTAGTAACTTTATTGCAGGGGTAGAATATCAGACATGCTGTTACACTGTGGTAGGTTGTGGCCTACTAATGAACTCATAGCAAACCTACTTACTAGATTTTCCATGGGGCTTCCACTCTGTCATCATAAAATGACTTATTCAAAACATGAGAGTCTTGTATCACCAGGTCCACCCACTGATCTGTACAGTGTAACACTACCAATTGCTTTGATTCACCTTCTGACTAGAGCAGACATCTGTGGACACTCATCATTTTTGCTGTAGCTGGAACAAATGTCACTTTAGGCTCAATACATTACACTATGAAGATTGCGATTTGCCTCAACTACTGTTATCAGCAAAGACAACAAATAGGAGTTCAAAATAACACATGGCTGAAATTAACAACTGTTAAAATGAAATAGATAAATATAATAATAAAATATATAGTATCTCACAAAAGTCAGTACACCCCTCACATTTTTGTAAATATTTTATTATATCTTTTCATGTGACAACACTGAAGAAATTACACTTTGCTACAATGTAGTGAGTGAACAGCTTGTATAACAGTGTAAATTTGCTGTCCCCTCAAAATAACTCAACACATAGCCATTAACCTCCTCTCGCCCACGCTATAGCCAAATGACGGCTACAGCGCAGGCCTTAATTGCCGGGAGGTCATCATATGATGCCCTCCCGCGCATGAGCTGCCTGCGCGCCCTGTGATCACTGAGTCTATGAGACTCGGCTGATCACAAATCAGATTAAAGGGCTGATCCCGCCCCTACCACGTAATCAGCTGTCAGCCAATGACACCTGATAATGTGATGTAAACAGAAAATCATTATTCATATTTTTTTACAGCATGAGGGGAAAAAAAGCTGATCACCGGCTTCTGTCAGAGGGACATTGGTCCCTCACACAGAGAGCCGTGGCTGCCTCATCTGTGCCCACCAGTGTCACCTGCCAGTGCCACCTATTAGTACCCACCAGTGCCACCTACCAGTGCCCACAGTGCCACCTACCTTTGCCCAACAGTGCCACCTATCAATTCCCACCAGTGCTGTCAATCAATGCCTATCAGTGCCTCATCATCAGTGCTACTGATTAGTGCTGCCTATCAGTGTCACCTACCAGTGCCTACCAGTGCCCATCAGTGCCACCCATCAGTAATCATCAGTGCCACCTATCAGTGCCCTTACGTGCCACCTATCAGTGCCCTTCAGTGCCGCCCATTAGTGCCAACCATCAGTGCCCATACGTGCCACCCGTCAGTGCCACCTCTCAGTGCCCATCAGTGCCACTTTATCAGTGCCCATCAGTGCAGCCTATCAGTGCCCATCAGTGCAGTCTCATCAGTGCACATCAATGAAGGAGAAAAATTACCTGTTTTCAAAATTTTATAACAAACTATGTTACTGTTCTTTTTTTTTTTCTAAATTTTCGGTCTTTTTTTGTTTTGTTTTTTAGCACAAAATAAAAACCCAGTGGTGATTAAATATCACCAAAAGAAAGTTCTATTTGTGTAAAAAAAGTGATAAAAATTTCATTTGGGTACAGTGTTGCATGACCACGCAACTTTCATTGAAAGTGTGAGCGTGCTGAAAGCTGAAAATTGGTCTGGGTTAAAGTGCCCAGTAAGCAAGTGTTTCATGTCTAAACCACTGGCAACAAAAGTGCTCAATAGGATTTAGGTCTAAAGACATGCTTGGCCAGTCCATCACCTTTACCCCCAGATTCATTAGCAAGGCAGTGGTCATCTTGAAGGTGTGTTTGGGGTCGCTATCATGTTGGAATACTACCTTGCGGCCCAATCTCCGAAGGGAGGAGATCATGCTCTGCTTCAGTATGTCACAGTACATGTTGGCATTCATGGTTCCCTCAATGAACTGTAGCTCTCCAGTGCCAGCAGCACTCATGCAGCCCCAGACCATGACACTCCCACCACCATGCTTGACTGTAGGCAAGACACACTTGTCTTTGTACTCCTCACCTGGTTGCCGCCACACACGCTTGACACCATCTGAACCAAATACGTTTATCTTGGTCTCATCAGCCCACAGGACATGGTCCCAGTAATCCATGTTCTTAATCTGCTTGTCTTCAGCAAACTGTTTGCGGGCTTTCTTGTGCATCATCTTTAGAAGAGGCTTCCTTCTGGGACAACAGCCATGCAGACGAATTTGATGCAGTGTGCGGCGTATGGTCTAGGCACTGACAGGCTGACCCCCACCCCTTCAACCTCTGCAGCAATGCTGGCAGCACTCATACATCTATTTCCCAAAGACAACCTCTGGATATGACGCTGAGCACGTGCACTCAAATTCTTTGGTCGACCATAGCGAGGTCTATTCTGAGTGGAACCTGTCATGTTAAACCACTGTATGGTCTTGGCCACCGTGCTGCAGCTCAGTTTCAGCGTCTTGCCAATCTTCTTATAGCCTAGGCCATTTTTATGTAGAGCAACAATTCTTTTTTTCAGATCCTCAGAGAGTTCTTTGCCATGAGATTCCATGTTGAACTTCCAGTGACCAGTATGAGAGACTAAGAGTGATAACACCAAATTTAACACACCTGCTCCCCATTCACACCTGAGACCTTGTAACACTAAGGAGTCACATGACATCGGGAGGGAAAATGGCTAATTGGGCCCAATTTGGACATTTTCACTTAGGAGTGTACTCACTTATATGTATGTATGTATGTATGTATATGTACTCACTTATATGTATGTATGTATGTATGTGTATGTATGTGTGTGTAAATAATAATAGGTATATATAAATATAAACACGTACTAAAAAAAGTGAATGGAAAATTAAATATAAGATAGAGTTAGCTTTCCCTACCCATACAAATAAAAACAAAATGGGGATCATTGAGAGTTTAAAAGGAGTCAAAGACCGTCTCTATTTCCAGTTGAATTAAGACATTTTTTAATAAAAAAAAGTTTTATATTCTGTAGTATTGTAACATTCTGTAATTTTAGAGATATTACACGATTATATATTAAAATTAATATTATTATGATATTAAAATAAGTAGTTTTTCTATTGTTCTAAAGTACATACAAATTAGAAGACAATACATCTACACTAAATCTGTAGTGATGGGTTTAGCTAATTCTTTAACAAAACTACAAAATCTTATGTGCTATCTCTTTTTTGTGTTTTCCTGTGTCTGGAACAGGGGCCTTATATTCTCAAATTATTGGCCAGCATGCTGGCAATCGTTTTGATTGTCATATCTTTTTTCTCCCCTGTATCTGTGACAGCAAATCAGCAATATTTTGCTTCTGTTAATTTAAAGCAGGAAACTTTGCATTTCCCAATCTCTAGCCAAGTAGTAATTGAAAGAAGTGGGAGACAAATTGAAAACAAAACTTCCCATCATCCAAGCTCCATTCATACAGAAAAATCACATCACTGGTTTAACATTTACTATTTGATAAATTATCCCCAAAACTATGATGCCTACCAAAGCAAAATGACTATTTCTTTGTATAAATTCATAACTATGTCCCCTTTCACATGTAACAGCACTTTACAAAATCCATTTGATATTTTCTACATTTAGTGAACAAGCACATATTCGCTAATACTTCACTGCTTTTAACTATGCACACTATTCACTAACTTGTGAGCATAATATAAAAAGACAGAAGACACTGCTAGAACTTCATGTGAGATGAGACAGTTACCCAAAAAAATCATGTTCAACTCTATACTGCAAAATATTTGTACAATTAAAGATCTGTTCGTTGTCATAGGCATTTGAAAGCATTTTTGCAACTATCTTTTTTTTGTTTTTTTTGCTTTTGTTATGAAGCATTTTAATTGGTTACTTTTAATCCATCCGTGGCTGTTACAAAGGTTGGGCAACTTCTGTCACTCAGAACATAAAAAGCTATTTATTTTTCAGTATACTGGTATTTATAAGCATGAAAACACACATTCTTCACAGTCAGTCATACTTTTCCCTGTAACATTTCAGCAGGGCCCTAATACGCACAGGTCCCCTGGGAGGACTGAGGCTCAGAATATGACTTCTCCTCATTGTTGTATTATCTTAAATTACTGACAGCTCCATTGTTCCTTTGCAGAAAGAGGAGGCTTTTTAAACACATTTACTGATTTTTCTCTGTACACAGTCATCCTATTGATCCATTCACACAGCCCATGCATCCCATAACACATTGCTATACAGCATCCTACACATTTACCACTGCTTGATTTGGTACCAAGAGCCCTACACCTGCAGCTTTAACAAACGCCATAGAGGGTAAAATTATTGTGAATCATTTAACGGGTGGATTCAAAGGTCACTCCATTGTGCCAGGCTGCAGAATAAAACAGACTGAAAGTTTGTTACTGCTCTCTGTCCCATTCACTTGAAAAACTTTCACTGCATGACCCTTTGGTGTCAAACTATCCTGACTGCTGGCCCCTTGTTGCCATTTCAAAAGGGGCTTAATTATTGGTCTTTGTTATTAAGTGCTCATTGATTGGGTAATCTGGCCACATAATGTGTGATCATTAAAGGTCACAAACTGTTATTCTAGGTTAAGAAGTGAATTGGCTCTGTAACCAGATACTTAGAGGTTTGCCTTTGAAGGTCTTTCACTGTGTTGATGGGAAGGTGGGAGGATTGCTACTGAATTTTAGTGGGTTAAAAGGGAAGCTGAACAGAAATTTAGCAATGCAATGTTCTGCTTAATGCTCATTGCTCACACTGCCTGGAGCATGTTTACGATGTACAGGGTTTTTTGTTTTTCGTTTATAACTTGAAGGGCAAACTGTATGTTGTGCTGTATTTGTAAAATACTTGTACACTGTGCATTTCAGCCATTTCAGCATTCAACCAATAAACTTTTTAACTTTTTAAGCAAACTGTATGGTATACCAAATTCTTGTTTATTTAAAATCCCCAACTTTTGTTCTACTTAAAGCGGAGTTCCACCCAAAAGTGGAATTTCTGCTCATTTGTCTTCTCTCCCCCTCTGGTGCCACAGTTGGCACCTTTTGGGGGGGAGGTTCCCACTTCCGGGAGTCTGGGCAGCGGCCCGTGACAACACAGCGGGGCTCCCTCCTCCTCCCTGTCGCCGGGCCAGTAGGAGAGAGGAGCGGGGTCTCACACATGGGCAGTAGGGTTCCCGGCATGAATGGCGGAGGCAGCACCCGACAGCTGATGGAAACATCAGCTGCAGTGCTGACATCTCTGGACACCAGGACAGGTAAGTGTCCTATTGTTAAAAGCCAGCAGCTGCAGCATGTGTAGCTGCTGGCTTTTAATTTTTTTTTTTAGGTGGAACACCTCTTTAATGATAATAACATGGATGGGTGGACAATGCAAAAAGTTTTTTGTTTTTTTTAAATGACCATTTAGGGGGTGCTTGAGGGATTCCTTAAACACGCCTGTGAGGTGGCGCATCTGTAGGATGTGCTGGAGCAGAAGTGACATTTTCAAAGAAGAAAAATACTGTTTATATTTCTGGCTATCAGTAAATTACACTTCTCGTTTGTAAGCAAACCAGCCAGGGAATCCCTTCATCTATACTGGACCAGATGGTATATATTGTAAAGGGGAACCCTTTATCTTTAATGAGGGGGATTTTAAATAGTGGTAACAATAACTGTAAGCGCAAGATACAGTGTAATTAAAGGGTATAATAGTAATAAAGATCACTATTACTGACCCTTTACATACTTATGCCAAATCCAACCTCCAGCCCTTGGAACATAAGGCACTTGAACAGTTGACTCATAATGAGTCTATTGTTATTAAACTAGCCGACAAAGGTGGTAGTATATTGGTTCAGGATAAGGCTGACTATATCCTGGAATTGCGTAGGCTACTATCAGATACAAATACATATCAAATTCTTCCCAGTGACCCCACTTCTCAGCTTTCCCTTAGAAGCTAATACACTTATCCAAAAGCCATTCGATGATGAGATCATCTCTAAAATGGAAGCTTCATTTCTTAAGAAAAGCTTTTATAAAATTCCATACTTCAACCATCTGCCCAAAAATCAGAAGGACCTTACCAACTCTCCAGGCCGCCCTATTGTGGCGGCTATGGATAGTGTAACAAGTGGATTTTCAGTTTATATTGATCAAGTCCTTCAGCCCCTGGCACAAAATCTACCCTCATACACACGGAATGGACCCCACCTACCAGACCTGCTCAAGCCTTATATATGGGAGCATACCTACTGGTGGCTCTCTTTAGATGTGTCATCTCTGTATACCTCTATCCCTCATGATGTAGGGATACAGGCTGTTGAACATTTTTTGGGCAATGACCCCTATACAATAAGTGGTGAATTTGGATCACTTTATATTGAAGAAAAACGTTATTACTGCACAGGAGTGATCACTCACTGAGGACATCTAGTGTACTGTGGTGCACATGTTGGGGACATTTTCAAAAAAAAAGTTTGCAAATTTTCTTACATTGTGCAGCACATATATACATTGATATGGGAATTTTATGAATGAAGTAATATTGGCACATTGGATGATTTTAGTTTTTAGTTTATTTCTCACTTATATATATATACCTATATATTTTTTAATATTTTGTTAGCACTAGCACTTTATAAAGTGATTGGTAACACTATAAGATATTTCACCTAGATACTTTTTGATCAGAAATAATATATGGGAAAGATAAGTTTTTTGATATAAAGCCAAAAAAGAGAAAAATATCAATATAGATAGCAGAGAAAATTACTTCATTAGAGGATCAATATAGAAATGTTTTTTACTTGGCACAATTTGCACACTTTATGGTGGTTATTATACACAAAAATTAGCGCTATCCACTTCTTACTATAATGACCCCTATACCAATTCCGGGCAAACCCATTTTATTTTGGAGGCCTTACAGTTCTGCCTCAAACATAATTATTTCGAATCTGATGGGACCCATTTTTTGTAGATCATTGGCTCAGCTATGGGGGCTAACTTTGCCCCCAGCTATGCCAATCCTACAATGGGTTTTTGGGAACACATGTATCTTACCACCAACCATCCCTTTGCTGCCCATGTGATCTACTATGGATGTGACATTGATGACATAGTGATCATATGGGACTTCATCTCAGGATATCAATGCCTTTGTGCAATATTGCAACCAAAATTCCTTGGGCTTAACATTTACCCAAGTTGCCGATCCCAACACTACTCCCAAAAACTACACACTAAAAGAATTTTATAACTGTTTCACTGTCGTATATTGTCTTACGTGACCGTGTGGACTGTTTTATGTTGGAGGAACCATTAGGGCCCTTAGAGCATGCTTTGGTCGCACTTCATTGAAAAGGGCCGCAATCATCATAGTGTTCCAAAACACTTTCTAATAAATCATAACCAATCCACAGCTGGTATCAGAGTGTGGGTCATTGAGTCTATCACAGGGTCGTTTCCTGCGACCAAACGATATAAACGTCTGTGCCAGCAAGAAACGTTTTGGATTTATTCTTTACGTACTTTGACACCAGGGGGGTTGAATGAGGACATTAAGGTACACACTGTATTATGAGCCTCTCTTGCCCCACAAGACCTTGTTTGTAATCTATAAAGATATATACTCTTTACACCTATATCTATATGTATACATCCATTCGATTAACATCCCAATGTCTTCTTTTGTAGTCGACGCATCCCATTCACATTACAGCTATGACTTACAACCATAATAAGTACAGTACCATTGAGGCCCATATGGCTGCTAAAATAGTTGTACCCTATATGTTTTTAATCTCCTATTTTTCCATTTTTCTACACGCTGGGTGTGCATGTGTATGTATATGTGTTTATGTATGCATGTGCGTGTATGGGTATGTACGCACACGCACGCACGCATATATACATATGTGTGTGAGTGTGTGTGTGTGTGTGTGTGCATATGGTCCTGCTTTGTACAAGTATGATCCCGTTTTTGCAATCTAGGTATATATATGTGCGTGTCTTTAAAGTACCCATGGTTCCAACCCGTGTGAGGGCATCTGCGATTAATTCCAATGATACACTAACTCTCATACTGCTGTACAAGTTTCTAGCCCCTCACACAGGAATCTAGTACTCTATTCCTGTTGTTGAGTACCAGCACTAATACCTGCCAATAAGGCTTGTTCTTTGACAAGTGAGTTTTAACAAGTTGTATTCATGTTGTGTTATTATTGTTGAGCTACTTGAACGTTCCTTTGAATTTTCCTCTATTTTTAATTATTCATTTTTAATTATTGGTAATGGATTATTCATTTTAATCATTAATTATTAATTATCAATTTATATTTGATTTATTTGTAACTTATGCCACAATTTTTGCCAGTTGTTTAATTTGATCCTGATACACTAGCACCATTGCAACCATTCATAATTATTTGCTTTCCCAGTGTGGCTGTTTAGAGATATATCCGCGCTGGGATCTGTTGTTCCACAGCGCGGACATATAAACAGCACTGCTGGGATATTGCCACCCCAGGCCAATAGAAGGAGCTGATGCTTCGAGTGCGTAGCCTGCAAGCCCACCCTCTCTCCTGGTGACAGCTCCCCCAGATGTGATCCTGTGGTCTGTGACGTCACTTCTGTGCATTTCTTGTTGGTTCCGGGTCTGTTTCCTGGTGGCTACAGGACATGCTGAGGACCAACAATCAACACAGCCACGCACTGGAAACTTTTCCAGATACGAGGAGCCCCCAGGACTACAGATACAGATGAGCTTATGTCCTTCTTGCTTGTTGTAAGTGTGTTTGTGTACCTTTGTGTGCCATTAAAGCCCTGATTTTAATACTGCACTTAGGTGGCGCTTCCAGTGTTCTCCCTTTGTCTGATATGGAGTTTTAAGGTAAACAAGCAAACAAAAGTGTGCCCCCTTAACATCCACACCGGAGCCTATCCTGAGCATGCAGCCTGGCTGGCCAGGAAAAGAAGGGCAGCAAGCATGTAGTCTCCCATCCTGAACTACTGTATACCAGTGCTCATCAACATGTGGACAAAGTGCTATTCCGGGGGAATCCTTTTGGTAGGGTACCCTCCCCATGCTATATGGAGAAGGAGAGTGCTGCTTGCTTGGATAAGAGTTTTGTATGTATAAAGAAATCTGAACAGTGGACCTTTGATAGTGCCCAAGGATTTATCGAGCCATACAATTAAAATGTGTACTAATGTTATTCAAACAATATATTTAAAACAGTGAAAAATGACCGCTTATAGACCAGAAGATTTTCCCCCTTAATGCCATATTTTGCCATACGGCCCTGCGTCATTTTAACTGACTGCGCGGTCGTTCACTGCGTATCTGACAGTTGCGCAGTCGTTCGATGCTGTACCCAAACAATTGTGGGGGGATGGAACTGGCTGGAGGAGGAGAAAAATCGCTGTTCCTAATCACTAGGAACAGCAGATCTCTCTATCCTCCCCTGTTTTTTGGATAGGATTTCACCTTCAAATCCATGGCAGACTCCTATCTAAGGGTCTGGTGACATCATCATTTGCTAGAATGTGGGTGAAACAGCATTGCTAGGGGCATGTGGCAGCTTGTGTTCTAGCAGCCATAAATGCTTCCACCTGCACAACAGGAAGTTGTAATTTAGTGGCAGTAGTAAAACCGCCACTAAATGAATACCTTCCAGCTGTAGTCGGGTGTTTGCTTCAACTCGTGGGCAAACAGCTCATTTATTTACCAATTCTTCTAGCAATTCTTACCATTTTACAAACCAATTCTGCAGGATGGCAAACATGTACAGCATTTTCCAAGCATTTTGGAGCTTTGTTGTTTTTGTATTAGCCCATAGAGAAAACTATCATCTGTTATATCATTTGTTGATATGAGTTTCTGCTTTTAGTTGCTTAATAAATGCACCAATCTGCCTGAATCAAGCTACAAAAGTAGCTTCAAAACTTTTTTGAGCTTCAAGCAGAATAATTGATTTTTTTCTGCCTAAGTGTGTTCAAGCTTTGAGCTACACTCAGGTGTAAATGGGGCCTTAGTGATTACTCTTAATAGTTGCCCTACATAACATACACTATGAAGGTTCTTCAATATAGTAGTGCAAAGAGCAGTGCCATGTACTGACAAGAGATATGCCTACAATAGATTAACCTCCCTGGCAGTATGATTATTTCAGATTTTTGCGTCTCAAAGCGGTACAATTATTTTGCATAGAAATTTGGCGTTTTATATTGTAGGCCTGTAGTTCTTAGCAATAACACACTTAAATCTGTCCACCAAGAGTCTAGTAGATATCCCGGGTATGATGAAGTTTGAAACACAAAATCATAAATTATAATATAATAAATAAATATAAATAATTAAAAAAAATAATAATATAATAATAATAAAATACATTTCCCCACGATTCACTATCGCTCAATTCTGCAAGTGTTCTAATTTACTATTGCTGTTTTCTAGCTGGTCTAAAGCCACTTTTGACGTAAAGGGACACTTTTTGGTTGCTATGGACAATCTCAAGTTTCCAGGCAGAAAGAACAGTATATTTAATATAAAACTGCATGCAGGGCATTGGACAAAGCATTGGGGACAAAAGGGATGTGAAATGATTTCATACAGTACTGTAATATGTAAGATTACAGTATTGTATGTGTTATGATTTTTACACTTTTTTTAATTTGCCGCCAGGCTTCGCCCCCGTGCGTCGCGATACTCACAGGGAACGGAGTGCAAACACAGCGGGGGGACATTGCAAGATCCCGGGGACAAGGTAAGTATACCGCACCAGGATCCTGCAATGCAATCCCGAGTGTGGCTCGGGGTTACCACTAATGGTGCTGAAATTTAACCCCGAGCCACACTCGGGAATACCGTCAGGGAGGCTACGGAAAATTTAATGTATAGTTTTCTATATATCTGGCATTTTTTCTAGTATATGTTGAGCAATTAAAGAAAACATGGTCCATTGCTATATACAAACATCAGTACTTTTCTCTAGGAATCAGTTTTTATATATATTTTTTTAAAGGTTGCTCTGTTACATTTTTAATTATTATTGCATTTTGAGCATTTGTTTACTAGACTCGGATCACAATAGCCATCATTGTATTGGATTCATGTATTTTGTGCAGTTTTTTTCACTCTTTTTACTTGGAATGCCTAAGCACTGTATAGTGAGTTGCAACTTTCAATTGTGATTTTAGACACCATTTAAAATATCAGAAGATGAAGCTGTCCTTTAATTTGAGAGCTAGATGGCACCACTAACCATAATGCAGCTTTATTGCTCACACAACATCTCTCTTGCATTTTTCTCTTGCATCTCATTAAACTCAAAGCGAGTGGATTGTTTATCTTGTTTACGCAACGCCTCTGTTATCTTTAGTGTGAAATTTAGCTTGACAACGATTAATGCTTTCTAAGCAGAGCTCAGTATAAAGAGGGCTAGCATAATCCACAGCAGGAAGCCATAGTGACTTTAAAGCTTCCTGTATGGCAAGAAAAATATTCATACACTGTTTATTGGCCATACAAGAGTGTGCTTCAATCTTAGCTACACAGAAGAAAAAGAATTGAATTATTTGTATATTAATTATACTCTTAGTTAATTGAATTCTGTAGAACTTTACGCATTAGGTTGGGCCTACCACAATAAACACAAAAGCTTGCAAAAGGAGAGTTTGAAATGGCCTATATCTTTTTAACTGAGTTTTTGAAATACGTGCACCTTAAATTCTATTTGTGTGTGTTTTATACATTCTAATAATTGCTAAGTCTAAGCTTGCCATTATAATATTTAGGTGCTAGATAACATTTAGACCATCAAACTGTCTGTTATTCATTCCAGGTTTGACAACCATTTAATGGAAAAACAACCAGGGAGAAAACTCCAAACTAATAAAACAGATTGTTTCTTGCAGTTGCAAGCGCCCTCAGTAACTATATTTTCCTATATGAGTGCTAGACGTGTGCGATTCGTTTCATAATGAATCAAAATTTGGTTGAATTTTTCATCTTTTGGTTATTCGGATGCATCCGAATGTCCGTAGAAAAAAATAACAAATTTCAACTAACAGGAAAGAATATATAGCAAAAAAAAAAGAATGAATTCAACATGATTCGGTCATTCGTTAAAGGTGTAACAAAACAAAAGGTCAGTAAATCTTAGTGCCGGTTCACACAGGGGCGACCTTTCAGGTGACTTAGCCGCCTGACAAGTCACGCTCCATGCATTGCAATCGATCCGTTCTAATAGGACTGGGTCAAGTCACTCCGACTTTTAAAAAGGTTCCTGTACTACTTTGGGGTGACTTTGAAGCGGCTTGCATCGACTTCTATACAGAAGTTGTTTTGCAAGCTGCGCTAAAGTTGCGCTGTACAGGGTGGCTTCAGAGTCACCGACTTTGAAGCCGCCCCTGTGTAAACCGTACAGTCCAATCAGCTGATTAATTTTGTGCTGGAGGTTGGATTATTGGCAACGTGCATTCCTGAAAACTGAGGGACGGGGGGTGTTGTATTATATTTGAGCAGAGGAGAAGAGATATTGTCATTGTGTGTGATAATAGATTCAATAAACAAATGACTCTTGATATCATGAATATATATACATACATAAATATCAATTCAAATACAATATATATACATACAAAACGAATCGATTCGGTATAACAAATATCAACACTCTACAGAAATAACAAATTATCCGAAAACTAATTAACATAACGAATATAACAGAACTAAATGTACATTTTTTTACTTGTTTTCACAGATTTTATGGCCAACTTTAGGTACTGTATCCTGTATTTTTGCAGACTATCTGGGAAATTCTAGATGGACAGCCATGTTTCGACTCTCCAACAAAGTTATATAATAGTTTATTGGTATCTTGCAAACATGCATATACTGAGAATCAACATAGCAATATTATGAGTCCAGCAGTTTTATTTTGACAGATTTAATTTAATTCAGGGTGGGCCTTCTAAGAAAATTAGTAACACCCCATACACTACACTGGATAATGCAAAACAAAAATAATTAAGGCTATTATGTTCCCTAAGCTCTCTTAAAACCAATAGATCAACCCAGATAAGTTTTGTTTTCAAATTTTTGAAAGATTCAGTAAAAGTATATTCATACTCTTGGACAAAGGAGGTGAGGTAGTGGGTTGATTGATCCTACCCATTATTCAACACAAAAGACTTAGGACATCAAGTGTGTGAAAGGTAATGCAGGGAACAGCTCCACATTTTTTAACAATATTTTGGATTAAGTTCTGCTTTAAACTTTTATGTAAATTTCTGTACCAAAACCAGATGCACGTTACACAAATTACCTAAGAAAATTTAAAGTTTCCCAGTACACTGGAAAACCTTTTAGCCAGTTTCCACATATCTTACTAAGCCATTATCATGTTTGCATACCTTAATTGCTTTTGGAATTACTATTAGGGCTCATATTTCAAAACTGGCACCTTGCATAATTTGCCTGTAACCTATACATTGCTGTTCTGCTGTCAATATTGTAAATATCCTCCTGAATTCCAACTGAATTTAAAATAAGGAATGCAGCATTTACATGAGTCTTTGTAGAAGTCTGATCTGCATTAAGGCAATGCTTCCACTTTGTGACAGTGGGAGTCCTCTCCATTTATCCAGTGGTTTTAATATTTGGTCAATCACAGATGAATATTTTAAATAGTAGATTTCCACCACTTTCCCACAGAAAGTATAATCCCAAATGATAAACCTTCTGAGCAGTTACTTTCTCTAAGAGGGACTTGGTGCTTCCCTGCCAACCACATGTAATCTGAATTCCCTTCCAGCCACTTGTTAATCTGACCATTTATACGATAACCAATATAAAATACAAACTCCTCAATTCAATTATAAAGTTTTGCAATTTGTGCTTCTGAGTCAGACATATACAGAACCATGTCATCTGCATATAGTGATAATTTCAAGGTTTTGCATCTACTAATATAGTAGGATTAACAGTTTTTAAAACTTTGACAAATAAGAAATGAGGGAGAGGGGGGACATCCCAATCACACCCCCCCTGTAAATCTCTATGGGTTCATAGGCTCTATTGTTTATTATTGTGTTGATGCTAACTTCTTTGTATTATAGCCTTATACACTGCAGGAAATTCCCTTTCCATTCAAATTTCCCCTTTGTATTACCAATATGTTTTCAGGAAGTGTTATCAATAGCATTTTTGGCTGAAGCTGGGAGATTCATTCTTCAAATACTTTTGCTATCCTATCCTGGGATAGAGTACTGCACTATCTTTATCTTTCATCCTTGAAAATTATCAATGTTTTTTTTTTTTTTACCAGCTCTGTTCTCATGTATTTAAAGTCTCACTTGCCAAATCTTTCTTTCACTGCCCATAGTAAACAACTATGCCTCCAGCTCATCCCTGACCTTTACATATTTATTATAGTTTTCCTTGATCTTAATTTTTTTTTCAACCTATAGTGTTTATGCCTAACTTTCTCCCCCAACCAAGTGTAGTGCTGATTTCCTTTTTTTTCTATTGTAGAATTTCATATACATCAAATATAGTCCAACAACATGGATCTATGAATGTGGACTTTTGGGGTCCACTAGTAAAAACATTTGTTTCTTTGGCTGACACTTTTACACACTACTTGCAAGTGTGACAACCATAAAAAACTTTCAGAAACGGGTGGGTACATTTTTATGGTCTGATAAGTACACACCATTAGTCTGTATGTTGAAATTTTGACTCATCACAACAGGTAAGTTGCAGAAAATGTAGATGGTAATTCTATGTATTCCTTATTAGGAATAATAACTCGCTTGCTGAATCAAGGCATCTTCATTTTTCTTTTAAATATTAATGGATATTATGATAAATATTACAATATGTCAAAGGAATGCGACAAGGACTTGTATTGGCTGAAATAAGCCCAGGTGTATTAGAAGCAGTAAGTCTGCTTTATACAGAATCCAAGCATTGTCTGCTTTTCCTCAGAGACTTTTTATAATGGAGCATCCAGCATTGTTCTGTAATCAGCTTGCTCTACACGCTTAACTTCCTAACGAGAGCCATGTTTATACAAGTGTATAAAACACATCTGTCCAGGCACTGGGACCTCAGTGCCTGTGACCGATTCAGCATCTGAAAGTTAAATTAATGGTAAAGAGTTTAATTGTGAGTAAACAATGCCACATTAACGAGTGTTAAGTACAGCAGTGGGGACTAGAAAGCGGCTGTTTGGGCACAGATGTGGCTTCTTTGGTGCGTTTTTCTTCCCCTCTTAATTATCCCATCTTGCTTTGTTTTTTTTTCTCATGACATACCAATTTATCAGAAGGTTTCCATAATTCTATTAACCATTCTATGGCTGAAGAAGCTACTGCACCCAATTTTTGTGTATAGTGCCAGGGGCTTCATTCTAAAATAAGAACAAATTAGATTTAAAAAAAATGAAAATGCCTTTATCCTAAAATATATATAATTATCTTAGAAGGAAATTCATTTTTTACTTGATAGTTCATGTAATACATAAGACAGGAAGGTATGAACAAAATATTAAGCACAAAGCAGTGAATTAAATTATAGTCGCTCAGTGCTAAAACACAATCAGTTAATGATGCCTATACTGTTCATTAAGCAGGCAGAATTGTAAACTTAAAATCAAATCATGGGGTATTAGCCTGCATTTTGTCCAATATATGTAAGTTCAGCACTCACACAAGAACCCTAGTGTCTGGTGGGTCTTACATAAACCTGTAAAGTACAAAAAAGGTTGTTTAACCCCCCTGGCAGTATTCCCGAGTGTGGCTCGGGGTGAGATTTCAGTACCATTAGCGGTAACCCCGAGCCACACTCGGGATTGCATCACTGGATCCTGGAAGAGGTTACTTACCTTGTCCCTGGGATCCCGCAATGTACTCCCGCTGTTTACAGCGGCCAGATCTTCCGCCCGATGCACTGTGTGCCCTGGCTTTAATTCCCTGCAAGTGCCGCGACGCAGGGGGTGGAACCGGCGGCAAATTCAAAAATAATAAAGCACAAACACATTGATACATTGTAATCCTATTGGATTACATTACTAAATAAAATAAAATTTACCTTAGTTTGCCCCCCAGTGCTTTCTCCAGTACCCTTGCCTGCAGTTTTACTGTACTTTCTGTCTGGAAACTGCAATATGACCATGGCATCAAAAAAGTGCGCCTCTACCTCAAAAGCCGCATATGACCTGCTACAAAACAGCGACAATGATACAAAATCACTTGCAGATTTGAGTGATAGCGAGTTCGTCATCAGGCACAGAAAGCGATTTCAGTGATGATCCTGCGACTGTGCCCAGTGATGTGCAGACTTGGTGCTCGATTGGCTGCGGTACGGAGCACATAGCTTCCCCAAGATTCCTGTTTACTGGAGCACCTGGTATCAAAGTGGAGGTTGAAGTTGACAACCCCTTGGCATACCTTCAACTCTTTTTGACCGATGAGGTTAAAGAAAAAATTGTTACGGAGACAAATTGGTACCAGGAGCAACAAGCTACTACACATCAGAGGTTTGCAAAGAGCAAAAAGTGGGAACCAGTGACCAAAGAGGACATCTGGAAGTTTCTGGTCCTAATAATTCTTCAGGGAGTGGTGGGGAAACCTCTGCAGAAGTGGTATTGGACAACCAACAAATTACTAGCCACTTCTTTTTTTTGGCGCGGTCATGTCGGAGTACAAATTTTCTCTGATAATGAAGTATTTGCACTTTCAAAATAATGAAGAATTTGATGAAAATTCTCATCCAGCACCAAAACTGAAAAAGATTTGGGAGATATATCAAATTATTCAAAAAAATTTCCAGCAGACCTATGTACCAGATAGAGACATCAGTATCGAGGAAAGTCTAATGGCCTACAAAGGAAAACTCAGCTGGATACAGTATATCGCGTCTAAGAGAGCACGATTTAGCATAAAATCATTCATGCTCTGTGAACCATATTCAATGAAAGATTCAGTAATTATGAAATGGCAACCGCTTCAGTTCTTACTTTGATTAAGCCATTGCTGAATCAGGGCTACTGTGTAACCACAGACAATTTTTACACTTCTCCAGAACTCTGAGTTCCTTCTACAGCATAAGATGGATGCATATGGGACCGTTAGGGCTAACCGGCGTGACATGCCGCCAACCTTTGGCAATAAAAAGCTCAAGGCAGGAGAAATAGTTGCCTGGCAGAAAGGCAAAATGATGGCACTGAGATGGCTCGACAAAAAAGATGTGTGCCTAATGAGTATTCTTCACAGCACCTCTACTGTCATGGTACACACAAAAGGTGGAAAAGACATAATGAAACCACAAGTCGTGATGGACTACAACAACACCATGGGAGGTGTTGACAGAGCTGACCAGGCCATTACATTTTATCCAGCGATGAGAAAACAAAAAAAAAAAATCTTCAGGCATCCTCTTGAACAGTGCCTGTGGAATGCATTTATTCTGATAAAAAAAGTGACAAGCCTGTGGTTCATGCAGACTTTGTTTCGAAAGTTGCCGAACTTATATTTCTCAAGCATCAAACACCGACTGTAAATAGATCTGGGTGTCATGCTGCTGGCATTGTGAACCCGGAACACCTGACTGGTCGTCACTTTATGGACCACATTCCACCAACGGAAAGGAAGTCAGCACTCACAAGGATGTGTGTGGTTTGCTGCTCTAAGCGTGACGACACTGGAAAGAAAATTCGAAAAGAAACCAGGTTCTATTGTCCTGATTGTGACGTTGGTATTTGTGCTGTACCATGTTTTAAAATTTTCGATACCCGGGACATTTACTGAAGCAATATGACTACTAATATTGCACCCTTGTTTGGCTAAAAAAAATGTCAGTGTGTTTGATTATATTACCGTATTTACTAAAATGTATTGAATAAAAAGTATTATTATTATTATATTATTTGTTATTATTTATAGTTATTTATTATATTATAATTTATGATTTTGTGTTTCAAACTTTTCATACCTGATATGTCTGCTAGACTCCTACAATATAAAACGCCAAATTTCAATGCAAAATAATGGTACCGCTTTCAGCACCAAAAATTTGAAATAATCATACCGCCAGGGAGGTTAAATGCAATCTAATGCCTAATATTTAATATGTGTGTTTTGGTCTTTCGAGTAAAGTTTTTAATTATTTAAAGTGGGAGTAAACTCTCTTTGTTGTTTTATACCTACAGCCTATAATAAGGCTTACCTGTAGGTTCAGTAAATATTTCCTAAATGTGCACCACTACGCTCTCAATTTACGACATGCTGTTCATTGATAGAGCTGTGCTGCGGCTTTGACTCCCCGAGCATGCGCAGGAGTGATTTCATTGTGGCTGAGCCATTCAAATGGCCGGAAACTGCAAACCTGCAAGGAAGACCAGAAGAGGATTAATTCCCCGTCAGCAGCGACATTGAACTGCTTGAGGGGCCCATCTTTTAAGCAAGTCTGTCAGGAACTGCTATTATTGGGTTCACTTACGGATTCCAAAACATCATGAAATGTGTTTAAAATTAGTGTATTTGCCAAAATTTGATGGTATCAGCATTTAGTATTTCCCTGCATAGCAGCATGCAGACTAGAACAGGAAAAGGCAGTCTAGGAGCCAGTCAATCATCAAATCAGTCAATGTGCTGGCAAGGAATGATAGGACAAAAAAGTAAAGAGGTGACTTATACTGAAAAATGATATCACTCCTTGCTTGTCCTCTAACAGGCTAGGGGCATGGAGGTGACCAACTTGTATTGCTTAACTGCACAGAGAAAAGTAGGGTCACAAGCCTGGCTGTGTTATCTGCCAGGGCTGTGTAAATATCAGGACTGCACAGACAGAGATACAACACTTTTGACAGCTGTTAGCCTGGAGTGAAGATGAACTATGAATTGTGATGAGTTATGTTTATCAGCAGGTACAGGTGAGCAACAGCCATTACTGGTCTGTAGAACCCCATTGCAAGAGCCTCCTACCCTTATTCCCAAAGGTTTACATTATCGCACCACTTCCTTAAACTAAATCTCTCTAAAACGGAGCTATTAATATTCCCCCCGCCCGTGCCCCCCTCCACGACTTTTCCATCAAAATCAACAATGCAACCATCTGTCCCTCCCCTCACGCCAGGGTACTAGGTGTAATCCTAGACTCTGACTTGTCATTTCAGTCTCAAATCCAATCGTTGTCAAAATTTTGTAGAATTCACCTCTGTAACATCTCTAAAATTCGCCCCTTTTTAACAAATGAAACTACCAAGCTCCTCATTCACTTCCTTGTTATCTCTCGCCTTGACTATTGCAACTCCCTTCTCATTGGCCTGCCTCTCCATAGGCTATCCCCTCTTCAGTCTATCATGAATGCTGCTGCCAGACTTATCCACCTTAACGTCTGCCAGCCCTCTCCTCCAATCCCTACATTGGCTCCCAATCACCCAGGGAATTAAATTCAAAATACTAACCACAACATACAAAGCCATTTACAACTCTGCCCCAAGCTACATCACCAATCTTGTCTCCAAATATCACCCAAATCGTCCTCTCTGATCTTCTCAAGACCTTCTACTCTCAAGTAGGGATGAGCCGAACACCCCGGTTCGCACCAGAACCTGTGAATGGACCGAAAATTTGCACGAACGTTAGAACCCCATTGACGTCTATGGGACTCGAACGTTCGAAATCAAAAGTGCTCATTTTAAAGGCTAATTTGCATGGTATTGTCCTAAAAAGGGTTTGGGGACCCGGGTCCTACCCCAGGGGACATGTATCAATGCAAAAAAAACTTTTAAAAACGGCCGTTTTTTCGGGAGCAGTGATTTTAATGATGCTTAAAGTAAAAAAAAAAAAGTGAAATATTCCTTTAAATATCGTACCTGGGGTGTGTCTATAGTATGCCTGTAAAGTGGTGCGTGTTTCCCGTTTTTAGAACAGTCCCTGCACCATATGTCATTCTTAATTAAAAAAATCTCATTTAAAACTGCTTGCGGGTTTAATGTAATGTCGGGTCCTGGCAATATGGATGAAAATTAGTGAGACAAATGGCATGGGTACCCCCCAGTCCATTACCAGGCCCTTTGGGTCTTGTATGGATATTAAGGGGAACCCCGCTACCAAATTAAAATAAGGAAAGGTGTGGGGCCACCAGGCCCTATACTGTATACTCTGAACAGCAGTATACAGGCGGTGCAAACAAGACAGGGACTGTAGATTTGTTGTTAAGTAGAATCTGTTTGTAATTTTGAATGGGTACATTTTTAACGTGTTTAGCTCCAGCCAAAAAATCTTTTTTAAGCTTTTTGGAAAACATAGGGAAAGGTTATCACCCCTATGACATTTGTTTTGCTGTCTTTCCTCCTCTTCAGAAGATTTAACCTCACTTTTTGTCCCAATGACAAATGTTTTTTGAAAATTTGGGTTTTTTTGTGGAACAAGGATTGGAAAGCATTAGTGGAAAGGAGAAATGTTTTTCCCATATTAACTATTACAGGAGAGAATTTCCCTTCCTAGGGGTAGATTTCATCTCACTTCCTGTTGTCTCCTTCCGTTTGCAAGTAGGAGTCGTTTGTAAGTTAGATGTTTGAAAGTAGGGGCCTGCCCTATATACTTTGGGCCTTAAGTGTTGTTGTGGCCACAACACTGTAAGCCCTCACAGGGCCCTGCTGTGAAATATTAGATCAAGAATTGTACTTACATGCCCCTGTTGAACAGGGGCAGAAAAATTGGGCCTTTGGTGGTGGTGGTGGTGCTGGTGCCACAACACTGTAAGTCCTCACTCGCTCTTGGTGGGTGCAGAAATGGGCCCTGCTGTGAAATATTAGATCAAGAATTGTAATTACATGCCCCTGTTGAACAGGGTCTGAAAAAATAGGCCTTAGGCACTGGTGCTGGGGCCACAACACTGCAACCCCTCACAGACACTCTAGTTGGAACGAGCCCTGCTGCAAAGTATTGCATCAAAAATTGTAATTACACGCCCCTGTTAAACAGGGGCTGAAAAATTGGGCCTTAGGCACTGGTGCTGGTGCCACAACACTGCAACCCCTCACAGATACTCTTGTTGTAACGCAGAAACGAGCCCTGCTGCAAAGTATTGCATCAAAAATTGTAATTACACGCCCCTGTTAAACAGGGGATGAAAAATTGTGCCTTAGGCACTAGTGGTGGCGCCCAGAACCAAAAATGTTCTTACAAGCTATCAGCGTGATGACTGAGGAGGAAGAGGATAATTACTCAGGGATAGTCACTCAGCATCAGCATAGGCAGTCTTTGAAGGGATCTGACATTTCAAAAAAAATTATTCAGTTACATCAGCATCAGGTGCTTGGTAGCTGGTGGTGATCCAAGACTGATTCATTTTTATGAAGGTCAGTCGATCGACCGAGTCGGTGGACAGACGCACCCTGTGATCAGTTACAAAGCCTCCAGCAGCACTGAATGTGCGTTCCGAAAGAACGCTGGATGCAGGACAGGCCAGTAGCTCAATTGCATACTGTGCAAGCTCTGGCCAGTGATCCATCCTCAAGACCCAGTAACCCAGAGGATTTTCGGTGGGAAAGGTGTCCAAGTCAGATCTTGCCCCTAGGTATTCCTGCACCATGTAAAACAGACGCTGGCGATGGTTGCTGGAACCGATCATACTTTGGGGCTGCGGACCAAAATATTGTCTGAATGCATCGGTCAGATGGCCACCTTCTCCACCGCTCCTTCTTTGACTGACCGAAGCCTCAGCAACACGTTGTCCAGAAACAGGAGTTTGTAACCTCCCAGTCTCTGGGAACGCGTTGCACAGACCTTTCTGCAAGGCCTCCCGAAGATGTTTCATCCTCTGCTCCCTCTGCGATGGCAAGATAAGGTCCACAACCTTACCCTTGTAACGTGAATCAAGGAGGGTTGCCAGCCAGTATTGGTCCTTCTCCTTGATACCACGAATACGAGGATTCTTACGCAGGCTTTGCAGGATCAGGGAGGCCATGCAGCGTAGGTTTGCTGAGGCATTCGGTCCGGAGTCCTCTGGGTCACTAAGGACTACATGGTCCGCAGCCACCTCCTCCCAGCCACGTACAAGTCCATGTGTTTCTTGGGACTGATCCCTTAAAGACTGCTGCTGATGCTGAGTGCCTGGCTTCAACTCCATACTGACACAACCTCCTCCTCCTCCTCCTCCTCCTCCTCCTCCTCCTCCTCATCCTCATCCTCTTCCTGTGTGATCGGCGGGCACGCAGGAACACTGTCTGGATAAAGGGGGCCTTGAGAGCTAAGGAAGTCCTCCTCTTCCGGCCTCTGTTCTGCCTTAAGTGCCCTGTCCATTATTCCATGCAGCGTGTGCTCCAACAGGTGGACACGTGGGACAGTGTCACTGATGCATGCACTGTCACTGCTCACCATCCTCGTGGCCTCCTCAAATGGTGACAGGACAGTGCATGCATCCCTGATCATGGCCCACTGGTGTGTGGAAAAAACCAAGCTCCCCTGACCCTGTCCTGGTGCCATAGTCGCACAGGTACTCATTGATGGCCCTCGGCTGCATGTGCAGCCGCTGCAGCATGACCAACGTTGAGTTCCACCTGGTGGGCATGTCACAGATTAGGTGGTTCTTGGGCAGGTTAAACTCCTTTTGGAGGTCCGTCAGCCGAGCACTGGCATTATATGACCGGCGGAAATGCACGCAGACTTTCCTGGCCTGCCTCAGGACATCCTGTAAGCCCGGGTACCTGCCCAAGAACCGCTGCACCACCAAGTTAAGGATGTGAGCCAAACAGGGCACATGGGTCATTTGTCCCTGTCGGAGGGCAGAGAGGAGGTTGGTGCCATTGTCGCAAACCACCATTCCTGCCTTAAGTTGGCGTGGCGTCAACCACCTCTGAACCTGCCCCTGCAGAGCTGTCAGAACCTCTGCCCCAGTGTGGCACCTGTCCCCCAAGCACACCAGCTCAAGCACCGCATGGTATCTTTTGGCCTGCGTACTTGCGTAGCCCCTTAAACGGCTACGGAGCACCGCTGGTTCCGAGGACAAAGCACAGGAAGAGGCCATGGAGGAAGAAGAAAAGGAGGGGGTGGAGAAGAGAGGTGTGTCACAATCATTAGCATTTTGGAGGAGTGGTGGCGGAACAACCTCCAACACTACTGCACCTTGTCCTGCATCCTTCCCAGCTGCCAGCAGAGTCACCCAATGCGCCGTGAAACTTAGGTAACGTCCCTGTCCATGCCTGCTGGACCATGAGTCAGCGGTAATATGCACCTTACCGCTGACCGCCCTGTCCAGCGAGGCATGGACATTGCCTTCCACATGCCGGTAGAGAGCCGGAATCGCCTTCCGTGAGAAAAAGTGGCGTTTGGGTACCTGCCACTGAGGAACCCCACATTCCACAAACTCACGGAAGGGGGCAGAGTCTATCAACTGAAAATGCAGCAGTTGAAGTGCTAGCAATTTTGCAAAGCTAGCATTCAACCGCTGGGCATGTGGATGGCTGGGAGATGTTTTGGCCACGCGAGATACGCTTGAGACATATGTTGCAAATAGCAGCGGTGCGATCTGATGCACTCGTCTCAAAAAAGGCCCACACCAAAGAACTTTTTGAATAACGCGCAGAGACTGCAGCGCCCTGCACATGTGGAGCTTTGGGGTGTGATACAGTCAATGTGCTGCCCTTAGGCTGGCCCCTGGAGGGCATCCTGCCTCGTTGGTGATGTGCCGCCTCCTCCTCCTCCTCTCTCCTATCAGGCACCCACGTTGAGTCAGTGACCTCATCATCCCCTCCCTCCTCATCACTGGAGCAAACCTGGCAGTATGCTGCAGCAGGGGGAGCATGACTGCCAGATTCTTGGGCACCCCCTCTGTCCGTGCTCATGTTACTGCCTTCATCAAGCTCAGTATCATCATCAGAGCCCTCCAAACGCTGGGCATCCTCCTGGAGCATGTACCCAACACTGTGGTCAAACAGTTCGAGGGACTCCTCAGGAGGACATGGTGGGGCTAGGGAAGGAGTCACTGATGACATTGAGCCGAGGAAAGAGGCCGCTGCTTTGCCAGACAAAGTACCCTGGGCATGGGTGAGAGAGGATGAGGAGGATGAGGACGGCTTGGTCATCCACTCGACCAAGTCTTCCGCATGTTGCGGCTCAACACGGCCAGCTGCCGAAAAAAAGGCCAAGCGTGTCCTACGGCCACGTGCTGGTGAGGATGCACCGTCTCCACGACCAGCACTAGACACAGAGCCTGCTTGCCCTCTCTTATTGGCTTGTGACTGTCTGCCTCTCCTTCTTGGCCTTCCAGACATACTAATGGCCTGTAGCTGCACTAAGCTGGGATATATATATATATATATATATATATATATATATATATATATATATGTACTGATACTGCAGCTAGCAAAATCAACTGCCTGCCTGTAGTATGAGAACACCACCAACCTTCTACAGGTAGCTTTAGCTGAACACTGTGCAGAGCTCGCAAAAAACTAACTTGTAGATTTTTTAGCTGCCTGCGGTAGTGATAGGATCAGGAAAACATCACCAACCTTCTACAGGTAGCTTTAGGTGAACACTGTGCAGAGCTCGCAAAAAAATAACTTGTAGGTTTAGCTGAACACTATGAGGTGGACGCACCACACTAACTTGTAGTTTTAGCTGAACACTGTGAGCAGGACGCACAGCACTAACTTGTAGTTTTAGCTGAACACTGTGAGCAGGACACGACGCACTAACTTGTAGGTTTAGCTGAACATTGTGAGCAGGACGCACCCCACTAACTTGTAGGTTTAGTTGAACACTGTGAGCAGGACGCATCCCACTAACTTGTAGGTTTAGCTGAACACTGTGAGGAGGACGCACCCCACTAACTTGTAGTTTTAGCTGAACACTGTGAGCAGGATGCACTGCACTAACTGTAAATAGTCTAGCTGCCTGACTGTGGTACTAATAGGATCAAAAGAACACCAGAAATTTTCTTCAGGTAGCTGTAAATACTGTAACAAGACAAGCCTGCCTGTCAGTAAGAAGATAACAGGAACGGATCTAGCTGAACACTGTGAGCAGGATGCACTGCACTAACTTGTAGCTTTAGATGAACACTGTGCAGAGGTCTCACTACACTAACTTGTAGGTTTAGCTGAACACTGTGAGCAGGACGCACAGCACGAACTTGTAGTTTTAGCTGAACACTGTGAGCAGGACGCACCGCACTAACTTCTAGGTTTAGCTGAACACTGTGAGGTGGACGCACTGCACTAACTTGTAGTTTTAGCTGAACACTGTGAGCAGGATGCACCGCACTAACTTGTAGGTTTAGCTGAACACTGTGAGGTGGATGCACCCCACTAACTTGTAGGTTTAGCTGAACACTGTGAGCAGGACGCACCCCACTAACTTGTAGGTTTAGCTGAACACTGTGAGCAGGACACACCCCACTTACTTGTAGTTTTAGCTGAACACTGTGAGCAGGACGCACTGCACTAACTGTAAATAGTCTAGCTGCCTGACTGTGGTACTAATAGGATCAAAAGAACACCAGCAATTTTCTTCAGGTAGCTTTAAATACTGTAACAAGGCAAGCCTGCCTGTCAGTAAGAAGATAACAGGAACGGATCTAGCTAAACTGAATACAGTGTATATATATATATATGCAACACCTGGGATGCATATATATACACAATACACTGTAAGTGCAGCTAACTGACTGACTGTTCTGCCTAATCTATCTAACTCAAATCAAATGTCACTGTCTTTCTCTCTCTCAATGAATGCCGGAACACACACTACACAGGGCCGCCGTGCAGGCAGCCTTATATAGTGTGGGGCGTGTACTAAATCCCCTGAGCCATAATTGGCCAAAGCCTCCATGGCTTTGGCCAATTACGACTCTCTGTTCAGACGGCGCTGTGATTGGCCAAGCATGCGGGTCATAGTGCAGCAATGCACTGCGATGCCGCAGTGAATTATGGGCCGTGACGCGCCACACGAATTTGGCACAAACGGCCCAAATCGTTCGCAATTCGGCGAACGGGCGAACAGACGATGTTCGAGTCGAACATGGGTTCGACTCGAACACGAAGCTCATCCCTACTCTCAAGCTCTCTCGTCTCCAGGATTTCTCCAGAGCCTCTCACATCCTCTGGAACTCGCTACCTCCACCTGTCCGGCTATCCCCTACTCTTGCTACATTCAGGCGGTCCCTGAAAACTTATCTCTTCAGGAAAGCCTATAATGTCTCTAACTAATCTTTTACCACTTCCATCAGCTCATTCCCCACACTTACCACCTGCCCCACCCTATTAGATTATAAGCTCTTCTGAGCAGGGCCCTCTTAATCCTCTTGTATTTTATTGTATTATAACTGTATTGTCTCCCTTTTATATTGTAAAGTGCTGCATAAACTGTTGGCGCTATATAAATCCTGTATAATAATAATAATAATTATTCCCTTCATTTGTACCAATGGAAGCAGTATTACTGTGTGTTTCAGAAGACCCATGCTCTCAATTAGGTTTGACATTTGTGTTTTATTCATATTAGGCTAATATGGATCTTATCCACATTTTGCCAAGTTCACCTTTTGAAACATGTTACCTCTTCCACCCGTATTTAGGGGGGAACATTTAACATGTTCCAGCTCCTGCACAGTATTGCGGGGTATTGCAGAGTATTGCACAGTATTGTGGGGTATTGCAGAGTATTACACAGTGTTGCGGGGTATTGCAGAGCATTGCACAGTGTTGCGGGGTATTGCACAGTGTTGCTGGGTATTCCAGAGTATTGCACAGTGTTGCGGGGTATTGCAGAGTATTGCGGGGTATTGCAGGGTATTGCGGGGTATTGCACAGTATTGTGGGGTATTGCACAATATTGTGGGGTATTGCAGAGTATTGCACAGTGTTGCGGGGTATTGCAGAGTATTGCACAGTGTTGCGGGGTATTGCACAGTGTTGGGGGGTATTGCAGAGTATTGCGGGGTATTGCAGAGTGTTGCGGGGTATTGCACAGTGTTACGGGGTATTGCACAGTGTTGCAGGGTATTGCACAGTATTGTGGGGTATTGCACAATATTGTGGGGTATTGCACAGTATTGCGGGGTATTGCAGAGTATTGCACAGTATTGCACAGTATTGCAGAGTATTGCACAGTATTGCAGAGTATTGCACAGTATTGCGGGGTATTGCACAGTATTGTGGGGTATTGCACAGTATTGTGGGGTATTGCACAGTATTGTGGGGTATTCAGCAGTGGTGGTCACTGGTCATTAACCTGGCCTCAGCCTCCTCCCCTCCCCCAATCCAGCCATTTATTAATCTGTTTTTTAAGTGTTTACTTACACAAGTTCAGACTCAGAAGTTCTGAGTCTGAACTTGTGTAAGTAAACACTAAAAAACAGATTAATAAATGGCTGGATTGGGAGGGGAGGAGGCTGAGGCGAGGTTAATGACCAGTGCCCACCACTGCTGAAGATCTGAGTGAGAACACTGGCACTGCGCTCTTCTACCTTCCAGATTGAATCCAGCCTGAGCCAGCCAGCCAGGCAGTAGCTCCTCAGCTCGGCTCCGCTTGATAACAGACAGCACGCCGACACGACACAGCTCACAGCTCCCGCCTCCCTGCGCTCCTCTCTGCGTCCTCCCACCTCGCCTCCGGCCGTTAGTGACGTCACGGCGCTGGCAGAGACTACGGGACTCCTCCGTAGGGGAGTAAACAGTGTAGTTGTGTGCTGAGGGAAGGGAAGGGAGGATCATGCAGGGGCGCACAGCTGTGCCCCCCCCCCCTATACCAAATGGTACCACCCAGGGCACATGCCCCTTCCGCCCCTGCCTTGTACCGGCCCTGCCCTCTACCATTTAGACCCGCTGCTGTTGTGGGACTTGACAGAAGCAGAGCACACGCAGTATGGGGCTTCCTTCCCTGCTTTTACTGCAAAGTGAAAGAATAAACAACTTGTAAAACCTCTATAAGGGACAGTGGGGGAGATTTACTAAAACTGCTGCACACAGAATCTGATGCAGCTGTGCATAGTAACCAATCAGCTTCTAGGTTTATTGCCAAACCCTAATTCGACAAGCTGAAGATACAGTATCTCACAAAAGTGAGTACACCCCTCACATTTTTGTAAATATTTTATTATATCTTTTCATGTGACAACACTGAAGAAATGGCACTTTGCTACAATGTAAGTAGTGAGTGTACAGCTTGTATAACAGTGTATATTTGCTGTCCCCTCAAAATAACTCAACACAAAGCCATTAATGTCTAAACCGTTTCAGTATGTCACAGTACATGTTGGCATTCATGTTCCTTCAATGAACTGTAGCTCCCCAGTTCCGGCAGCACTCATGCAGCCCCGGACCATGACACTCCCATCACCATTCTTGACTGTAGAGAAGACACACTTGTCTTTGTACTCCTCATCTGGTTGCCGCCACACAAGCTTGACACCATCTGAACCAAATACGTTTATCTTGGTCTCATCAGACCACAGGATATGGTTCTAGTAATCCATGTCCTTAGTCTGTTTGTCTTCAGCAAAATGTTTGTGGGCTTTTTTGTGCATCATCTTTAGAAGAGGCTTCCTTCTGGGATGACAGCCATGCAGACCAATTTGATGCAGTGTGCAGCATATGGTCTGAACACTAACAGTCTCACCCCCCCCACCCCTTCAACCTCTGCAGAAATGCTAGTAGTTCTTTGCCATGAAGTGCATGTTGAACTTCCAGTGACCAGTATGAGAGAGTGAGGGCGATAAAACCAGATTTAACACACCTGCTCCCCATTTACACCTGAGACCTTGTAACACTAATGAGTCACATGACATCATGGAGGGAAAATAGCTAATTGGGCCCAATTTGGACATTTTCACTTAGGAGTGTACTCACCTTTTTTGCCAGCGGTTTAGACATTAATGGCTGTGTGTTGAGTTATTTTGAGGGGACAGCAAATTTAGACTGTTATACGAGCTGTACACTCACTACTTTACATTGTAGCAAAGTGTCATTTCTTCAGTGTTGTCACATAAAAAGATATAATAAAAATATTTACAAAAATGTGAGGGGTGTACTCACTTTTGTGAGATACTGTAGAAGCTGATGGGTTAATATGCACAGCTGCAACAGATTCTGTGTGCATCAAGTTTAGTAAATCTCCCCCAGTGTGTTCTTTCACCTTTTTTCCAATTAAATTGACATGAATCACAGCAAGCATAAAAGATGGTATTTCTAAAATTGGGCATTCAATAGATGTGGTTCTGTACCATGCCTATATGCCTTTCATTACCATTACTCAAGAGGTGAGCTTTAAACAATGGAGTTGTTTTACTAAAGGCAATTTGACTGATTACTTTGCGAGAGAATGTTCCCAGAACTTAGTGAAGGAGGTGAAGCTCTGCTGGCCTCCATCATCCAATTATATGCAAGCAAACATTTTTTTTTATTGTACATGCGTCAGGACTTGGTGACACTGTGGTTAGCTGGACAGAAGGGTTGTAGTTTCAGTGTCCACCAGCTGACCCCAGTAATCAGTTTCCACCTGATGTTGGCTGCTGAGAGTGTATTTAGGTCCTCACCTACTAAGTGCCTCTTGCTCCAGTGTTTTGCTGCTGCCAGATACTGTTCACCATATCCTGATATTCCTCTTTCCTGCTCCCCTTGTATGTGAACCCCATTCTATTTCCCCCTTCCCATCTGTTCCCTGCATGTTCAGGTTGCCCTGTTTATCCATGTTCCCCATTTTTGTATATATTGTATATAGTTTGTTGTTAGGCTTTCTGTTTGTTAATTGTTAGTCAGGTATTCTGTCACTGGGTTTTTGGCTTATTTATATTTTAATGTTTGCTGTGTGCTGGTGTTTGGATGGATTTTGTCTCAATGTAAATAAATCTCACTTAAAGCATATACTGTCTGGTCCCAGTTTCCTGAGTGTAGCAACGCAGACCTAGACAACTCTTTTGCTGATTCCTGACAAAATGATTTGGTATTCTGTGTAAAGTGAAATTTCACTAAGCTCTAGGGCAAATTTCCTTGTAAAGTGAACAGTCAGTTTGCCTTTAGTCATTAAACCTTAATGAGTTTGGCTGTCCAAACGAGCTTAGGAAGATTTTTGTTTTACTATTAAAAAATGTACAGTATATATATATATATATATATATATATATATATATATATATACTGTACATGTCAGTATTCCTTTTCTTTTTTTACAAATATACATTTAACACATGAAAAATAATTTCAACAACAAAAAAAAGCCGACAGAAGTTCTTGTGCCTGGTGCTGAGTCTAATTATGATTTTAGGGTTCCCTCTTTGAAGCACCCATGTAATACTGCAGGGCATACAGGCTGGTATCAGCAGGGTGGTGTTCAAGGCCAATGTAATTCCAGGGGCAAAGGAGAGGAAGTGTACATTTTTCTCAGCTAATGGATATCTGGGTATTAGCCTGATGCACTATGGATCACTCATTTTTAAGTAGCAGTTTTTTCAAAGCACTTAAAACTGACCATGGGTTTCTAGAACATCTGATCACTGAAGAAGACAGCTTCTGTCAGTGGCATATCTTGGATAAAGAATAGTGATCAGACAAGGTATTTAAGCTGCTCCAATCTTTGTCCTCCAAAGCGGTCAGCCTGGGGTTATCTGCTACAGCTGCTGCTATAGAAATGAGATCTTCATTTGATTATCTCCTGTCTTCTGACTGGGTTAAGATGATGGCTGTCTTACATAGGTATATATATGTAGATTTAGTGATATTTTGGCCTTGCTGAAATGTGTGTTTTGGAGTGACTAGAATCCCTAAAAAGTATTTAGCAATAAACATAAATAAATCCATGTAAAGAAGAAGCCATGTATAAGAGCCCATTTACATTTTTGAGGTGCAATAATGCACATGCATCATGTTAACAATAATTAGCTGTGCATACACCAAATAGTTGCCAAAAATTAGATATGTCATGTTTCCTCTAATGCAACACATTACCATGCTTTGCAATGCATTGTGGCACACTGCAAAGCAGGTGTGTTGCCTTAGGCTATGCTGGAGTGTGTTGTGGTAAAGCTCCAGTTACATTATCAAAATGCATACCAATGCATGATTAGAGCATTTCCAGTGCCATTTATTTTGAATGCCATCCCAACACACTAAGGCAACACAGCACCATTGCACATGTGTTGCAGCGCACCACAATGCATGGCAACAGACTACCATGCATTTTGGTGTGCTACATTGCCAAAAATAATAATAACAATACATAATTTCTAGTTTTTCAGATGTTGTGGTGCATTGCCAGCCCATTCATTTGAATAGGTTGCTTGAACACAAACCCCATTAGTGTGCAAAAAAACATGCATGTGCATCAATGAAATCTACCCAGGTAGAAAAGTGTAAACCTAGCCTTAGTGTGCTGGGGTGTCATTTAAAATGAATGATGCAGCAAAGCATGTAACATTCCACACATTAATAAACTGCAAGAACATGTGGATTGCCACCACACAAAAATGTAAATGGGTTCCAATAGATATCTAAATATCTGAAGCAGTTCGACATGAACATTTCTATTTTTTCCAAAAAAAATTATGTTTTTCAAAAGAAAAATGTTATAAATAGCAATATCTTTTATAATACCAGTAGAAGAAAAAAGTCCTATAGCATAAAACAAACAATAAAAGGTAATAGAGTCTTTTAAAAAAGATATAGTAATTAACACTCTTCAGATGTAATGCTTGTATTGGTTAAAAGCTCCTACTATCTTCAGACACTAAAGAAAACAACAAAAAGTGTTAACAGCTTTTACTCTGAAGCGCTGCACTGATACATTACCCATTATACTTATCTGCACACAAGGAAATGGCAAACAGGTTTGATCAATTAGATTTTAATGCAAAGTGGAACTGGGAAAGAAAGGCAGTCAGCTCAGAAGACCTTTGAGTTGCTAATGTGTCTGAAAAAAAGCACTTAATTGAGGTCATAATAATATTAGTGTTATCATCATCATCAATAATTTGGCTTTATTTATTGCTACATGGGAAAGCCTGTCTAAATCCAATGGTATGGTTTTTGTTCTGCGTGTTAACATGAAGCTAACTGATGGATGAATGGGGAATATTTCAGCAGCTGCTTCATAAAATAACACAGGACAGAAAAAAAATCTTCATTAGCTGCCTTTCACCTTGAGATTATGAGATATCCATACAATTAAAAAAAATTTTTGTTGTCAATAAGAATAGTTTAAACTTTACATCACATCATGATAATTATACATTTTGTTTACACTGTGTTCGAAATTTTAATGTATTAAGTATTTAATAGAAATACATGCATTTATTTTACCAATATAATGAACAAAATTATAATGTGGCAATATTTAAAGACAGGAACACATCCTATTCCCATATACACATTAAATGTTTCATATGCTTTGTTTAGGTCTATTTTATAAGATTTAAAAATAATTTATTTAGCTTTGAATGCATTTAAAAAAGGATTCAGTTTTGAGTATACCTTCCTCTAACTTAAGCTGGCCATACACCTATAGATTATCTGCAGATTTTCTTTGGGTAGATGGAAAAAGTGCAACAGATTTCTCCATGTTCGCTAAACTGTGTGGATGGAGGAATCTCCCACTTTTTCCATCTAACCATAGAAAATCTGCAGATAATCCATAGGTGTATGGCCAGCTTAAGTCTGGATAAGAAGATTACACAATTATGGACATTTTTTAACTGGTAGGTAAAATTTTGTTTTTCGCTTTGGATAGCATGTGGGATTTTAGTCAAAATCTCTCCAAAATGAAGGGAAATTACACCTTTGGTATTTGTTATTCATCTGACTCTTTTTCAATGATTAACATAACATTTTGAATTTAACCTCACTTACCATCCTGGTGGCAAAGGTTACCATGACAAAGTGCAGCACAGCAGTTAAAACCTGACAGAGGTTTAAACCCTTCCCCTGCTTTGCTCTGAACTAGAAAAAAATGCCTTTGATTTTAGTGTGTTAGGTGTTTCTACATATGTCTTTTATCAAGCATAGAAATAATATTAACATAAATTCAAAATAATTTTAGATGTGTTTCTTAGCAAAGACAAGAAGACAATGTACACACATGCTTATACAACTCAAACTTTGAACTGGATGGACTGAAGTCTTTATTCAACCTTACCGACTATGTAACGTACAGAGTGTTGAGGTTGCAATGAGGATGCCAACATGGCCTGTATAGTGTTCAAACCTCTGTCCTATAGATGTCATTATTTACAGATGTTACAGGTGCAATATTTTCTATACTTTGTCCAAGTTTGTTCCAGTTTTTGTTATGATATACTCAGAACCCTACACATGTTTTATGGATGCCTGAACTTGTTAATAAAGCATTCTACAACTACTCTTCCTCCCAGACTACAGAATACAACAATATTGGTGACAAGCATGTCTGTTCTATCTCTACAGCAGCCTGAATATTTTCTTCCACACCCTGGAGAGCCTGTGATACCTTTTACTGCTTGAATGTATATGTTTGAGAATGACATGCTTGATGCTAATCAGGATATTTCAGAGGTTTCATTTGATACAGGACATTTTCTTTTTTTTACTGATTTAAAATCAAAATGGAGACCAGGAACCCCAACCGCCTAGACATAATCAAGGAATCAGAAGGTCTCCTGTGCTGACCAATGATTATACGATATAATTGAAATGCTGTACTGTTTTTGTGTATAATTCATTAGATTGCTTGTAAGTAGAATATTGATAGATTATATGCCCCTTCCCGGGTCACTCACTGTAAGCATATATTACTCTTCTACCTAAGTATCAGAAATATCCCACTCAATGCTCTAGTTTCCACCCAATCTCCTTAGTCAATGCTGATCTTAAAATATATGCTAAATTACTAGCAGACAGACTTCAGTCGGTTATTTCTCCTATTATTAATTTAGATCAAGTGTGCTTCATTCCCACCCATGAAGCACGGGACAATACAATCAAAATACTGTTCCTTATCTCTTATTACTGGTCATGGAAGGTCCCCCTATGTCTTCTTTCACTTGATGCCGAAAAGGCATTTCATCGCCTCAACTGGGTATTCTTACAAGCAAAACTGGAACAAATTGGCCTGCCCCTGGATTTCACCCACAAAATAATGGCCCTTCACTCTTGTTCATCAGCCCACATTAGGGTGAATAGTTTAATCTTGGGCCCAGGCCGTATTTCTAACGGGACCCGTCAGGGATGTCCTCTCTCTCTCCGCTTCTGTCTATATTAGCAATGGAGCACTTGGCAACTGCCCTGCATGATAATGACTCAATATGTGGTGTGGATATTGCAGGTAAGCAATATAAGGTCAGCCTATTTGCAGACAACCTTTTACTCCACATTACTAACCCGTGAATAGCCGTCCCCTTGCTCCTAATGGAACTGGAACAATTTGGCACCTTTAGTCATTTCAAAATGAATGTGTTGAAATCATAATGCCTTGATATTTTACTTCCCCCGGGTGCTTGAGATTCGCTGTCCACTATGCAGCATTGCCTTAAGAGTTGGTCATTAATGTAACATTCTTGGTTGGGACAGATGTTCCTCTTAAAGATGGATATCCTCCCTAGATTTATTTATGTCTTTCAAACAATCCTAATCTGGGCCCCATGCTCATTTTTTTGATCTGTGCACTCTTACTCAAATTCATTTGGCCCAGATCCTCGGCTAAATTTCGGTATGATATTTTGGTGAAGAGGCAGGACAAAGGTGGTGCTGGCTTGCCTCATCTAGAACTATATCATTCTAAGACACTACTTAGTAGGGTGCTGGACTGGATCCATCATGATTTCCTTTAAGATGTTGATCTTGATTCAGATGTATCACTTGTTCACATCTATCCCGTGGTTGCTTCCTTCTGATTGCCCACCTTCAACACAGTTAACACCTTTGCTTTGCTCATTTCTATTCATTTGGGACAAGGCTAGTAGAGCATATGGATAATCAATAAATAAAGGAAGCAGCGCTGTGAATTAGGTTAATATAAATATGAGTGATTAAATAAAATACATTGAGTAAATAATTAGGATGGGTAATAAATAATAAGGTTCATGGTCAAATCATATAAATCGATAACAGTTCTAATCCATGATCAAACATCCAAGAGGTGAGGTGGATAAAGAACCAAAGGCAGGGGTCCCCGTCTGAGGCAGAATTGGAAGTAAGACTGGGTAAATCCTTCACCACACCGCTGTGATATGAATAAAATGCGCGCTTACCAACCGGCAAGCTTAGGGAAGCTTGCAACCTTAACCCGGTCGGGGCCTTTCTTGGGATGAAAACACCACTAAGCCACTCCTTGGACCGTAAGTAGCCCACTATCCACCACGCATAGACAAAGCCTGGATGTTGGGGATACTATACTCCTAACCGGGAGTTGTTCTCACAGACAGTGCCCCAAAATAAAAGGAAGAGCAACATAGCGTAATCCCGCAGATCCTGTCAGCTGTATAAGGACAGAAAGCAGCAGCAGGCAAAGCCGGGGCACTCCGGAGAGGATAGCCACAGACATGGCCTATCAATCTATGCCCATCACATCACTAGCAGTGGCTCGAGCTAGTGATGTGATGGGCATAGATTGTCTAGTGTGTGTATCTCACCTTTTAGCGGCTGCTTTTGCTCTTCATTCAATTGTTTGTCACTTTATTACTTGATTGTGTTAATTTTTTGCATTTATATAGCGCGGTGGTTTTTTTTCCCCTTTTACTAGTAGAGCATATGGGTTGTCATTGCATCCGGGGCCTTTAACACCAATATTGGGCAACCTGGGATTACCAGGGTTGTCCGAAAAAGTTTTTTTTTTTTTTTTGTGTTGGCAAACACCATGTTTATCTCTCATTTGGCAAGCGCTTTGGTTATGTAATTGATGAAAAGTGTTTCTATTTCCGTCAATGTGCCATATCTCTCAATAAAACTTTATTCTATAAAAAAAAATAGTTTAGATTGCTGATGGCTGTAATTTTTAATAGAGGAAAAACACACTTTTTGTACCATGAGGGGAATGTGTGGTGTTCTTAGCGCTAAATTGTAGATGTTATTATTTACAGTTGTTAATCTATAATATTTTCTATGCTCTGTACGAGTTCCAGTTCCTGTTCCTGTTTTAATATACTTCTTCTTTATTTATTTATTTATTTTTAATATACTCTTAATAAAGCGCACTATGACTACTTTTTCCTCCCAGACTACAGGGAACAACAATCTGGGTCCCTTTCAATCACGAGGGGCAGGCTACTTAGCATGTATTATTTTATAAATCTACTAAAGCAATACATGTATACAACTCTACTCATGATTGAAGAGAGTACCACATCAAACAGACATAATCTTTGATGCCTTCCTGCCTTTTGAAAAGATGTTGTTTGAGGCTAAACAAAAGACAAACCAGAAGTGTACAACGTTAGACTCTCCTTTGAAAATTATACATTTGACGTGGACTCATTTTGTGTTAAAGTGGAATTCCAGGTTAACTTTTTGTCCCCCTCCCCGTTTAAAAAAAAAAAAAGGTTCCCAGGCTGTGCTTACCCTCTCCATGCCCAAGCACTGTGCCCAGCTTGCAGCTGTGATCCCAGTCCATCACTGACAGACCCCTGGGGTGCTGCATCATCACAGGTTGAGCTTGCAGTACTCCAGGACTGAGCAGCACCAAGATGTGCAGAAAGTATAACATGTATTAATTTAAAGACCTGAGGAGCTTTAGGGGTTGGAGAGATCTCATGCTTAGTTGGACAATCAATGCTGGATTTTCACTTTAAATGATGTTTAAGGTGTAACAAAAGCCCAAACTTTTTTTTTTTGCCAGGGGGATAGAGTAGGGATGGATTGTAACCCCTACTAGTTTTTTTTTTTTGCGGCTGTGCTCTGGAAGGCGGATTCAGACTCTCTATTTGTTTTAAGAACCACTGTATTTTGGACTGAAAGTAAGATAAAATCCAAAATAATACCACCAGTACAGAAAAAGACTCCAAATCCTCCAAACAGACACTTGGACCAATGACAACAGGAAGTGAAAGATAATCTCTCAATGGGACATGTATGGCAAAAAAATTATAGGGTTTAAAGCCTTAACCACTTAAGGACCAGAAGGATTTGCCCCCTTAATAACCAGACCATTTTTTGCAATACGGCACTGCGTCATTTTAACCAACAATTACGCGGCCGTGCAACATTATACCCAAACAAAATTGACGTCTATTTTTTCCCACAAATAGAGCATTCTGTTGGTGGTATTTGATCAGCTCTGCGGTTTTTATTTTTTGCATTATAAACAAAAAAAGACTGACAGTTTTGAAATAAAAACAATATTTTTTTTCCTGTTTGCTGTAATAAATATCCCCCCACAAAATTTAAAAAAATGAATTTCTTCATCAGTTTTGGCCAATATGTATTCTTCTACATATTGTTGGTAAAAAAATTGCAATAAGCGTATATTGATTGGTTTGCGCAAAAGTTTTAGCGTCTACAATATAGGGGATATAGTTATGGCATTTTTATTATTATTTTTTTTTTTTACTAGTAATGATGGTGATCAGCAATATTTAGTGGGACGGTCACATTGCAGTCGGCAGTTCGGACACTTTTGACACTTTTTTGGGACCATTGACATTTATACAGCGATCAGAGCTAAAAATAGCCACTGATTACTGTATAAATATCACTGGCAGGAAAGGGGTCAACACTAGGGGTGATCAAGGAGTTAAGTGTTCCCTAGGGAGGTGTTTCTAACTGTGAGGGTAGTGTACTGACAGGGAGTAGAGAGAGATCGCTGTTCCTGATCACTAGGAACAGCAGATCTCTCTCTACTTCCCTGACAGAATGGGGAGCTGCCTGTTTACATTAACAGATCCCCGTTCTGTCTCTCTCTGGAACGATCGCGGGTCGCCGGCAGACATTGCGGCCACTGGCCACGCGCATTGGCTCCAGCATCACGCTACATGTGCGTGCACGCCCCATAGAGCACTTAAAGTGGCCAACGTACAGCTACAGCGATTCGCGCAGTCGTGCCAACCTGCCGCAGTATAACTGTGGCGGCTGGTCGCCAAGAGGTTAAAGTATAACTAGAGACAATTTTTTTTCTTAGTTTTGAACACAGTGGAGAGGAATTAGAATACCTGTCAGGGTTTTTTGCTGTCTGTGCTCCCTTTAGGGAGATTGACCCTCTCAATTTGTCATGTTTATTGTTAAAGTCAAAGTAAAAGAAAATCCCACATTTTGGGCTGTCCACAGAACAGGAATCATGGGGATATCTTCCAATATGGACAGTATTTCTGGTGACCCTGGTGACAGCCACGGATGCTCCTATTTTGTAGAAATTTTGTCTCGCTTCCTGTTTAGGCATTGGGACAGGAAATAAAGAGAAATCTCCCCAATGGAACACAGGGATCAAACTTTACAGGGGTTATAACACACTTTTACACAGAAAAAAACACCTTTAAATGGATGTCAACATAGACTTTGTGTTTTATTTTGCTTAAAGTTAACAAGAACTCCTAAGCAAATATTGAGAGACTTTCGTAATACTAGGAAACATGAAAACAGTCTTTTCTTTCCATAATTTTTCTAAATGTATTAGGTTAGTTAATTTTATGTTTTTAGTAAAGTTAAAGTGGATGTAAACCCACCACTCACCCAGTATAAACGAATGGTACAGTATTATTGTATATATACATGCAAGCCTCCTGTATGTATCCCTACATTGCAAATGTCACCCCCTTCGGCAATAGGAGCCCTGCAAAACTCTGGAATCAGTGGGTGGGCCTCTTTGCCGGAGCTCAGTGGGCAGAGTCATGATGTTACAAGACTCCCCACCCACCTCTACACTCTCCTACTCTCCTATTCCTGAGTTTTGAGTAACATCCAGTCAAAACTCACGAAAGGCACCACATGACTTCAGCATGCCCAATCATGCTGAGGTGTGGAGCAGCCAATTCTGGGAGAGCTGGAGAAGAAAGAAGGAGGGATGTGTAGCTGGAATCGTAACCCTCTCTCTCTCTCAATCTCTCTCTCTCTCTCTCTCTCTCTCTCTCTCTCTCTCTCTCTCTCTCAATCTCTCTCTCTCTCTCTCAATCTCTCTCTCTCTCTCTCTCTCTCTCTCTCTCTCTCTCTCTCTCTCTCTCTCATGCTGTTTATGAGATAAAGAAATCAGATGTCAGCCACAGCAGTGGTGGATGTGGCGACATTGGATGGATGTGGTGATATTGGGGGTCCCCCCCAATATCCATGCCAGACTCTTATCTGAGCAAGCAGCCTGGCAGGCCAGGAAAGGGGGGATGAGTGAGCCCCCCCTCCTGAACCATAACAGGCCGCTTGCTCTCAACATAGGGAGGGTGCTTTGGGGTCCCCCAAAGCACCTTGGCCCAATGTTGATGGGGACAAGAGCCTTGCCCTGACAACCCTGGCCATTGGTTTTCTGGGTCTGTGGGTGGGGGCTTATCAGATCCCTCCCCTAAAAAAGACAATTAATAAAAAAGTGTCCCACGATGTCTATCCATCTTCAATCATGTTGCCCGATAGACCTGAAAAATATTTTTAAAAAAGCTCCTCCTCGATGGGAGGTGTCCTGCCGACAGCTGTTATATAGGCAAGGGCGGGGTCATCCGGTTACGTGATTGAAGATGGATGGACATTGCAGGACACTTTTTTTCTTTTTTAATAAAGGAATTGTCAAAAACTGTCTTTTGTGGTTTTTACTTTTTTTTGGTGAATGGGTAGGGGTATAATGTACCCGATACCCATTCACATAGGGGGGCGGGATCTGGGGGCCCCCTTGTTAACCAATGGCCAGGGTTGTCAGGATGAGGCCCCTGTGCCCATCAACATGGGGACAAGGTGTTTTGGGGGGACCCCAAAGCACCCTCCCCATATTGAGGGCATGTGGCTTAGTATGGTTCAGGAGGGGGGGCACTCGCTTGCCCCCCCCATCCTGTCCTCCAGGCTGCGTGCTCAGATAAGGGCCTGGTATGGATTTTGGCAGGGACCCCCCACACCAATTTTCTTTTTATTTTGGCGTGGAGTTCACCTTAAAATCCATACCAGACCTGAAGGGCCTGATATTGATTGGGGGGAATCCACGCCAATTTTTTTCCTTGATTTTTATCTATATTGCCGGGAGCCAGCAATATATTACAGCCGCAAGCAATTTTAAATAACATTTTTTTCCTTTAGAAATAACACAAATGTGCCACTTTACAGGCAGACCAAGGGGGCCCCCAGGCATAATATTTAAAGGAATATTTCATTTTTATTGTTTCACTTTAAGCATTAATAAAATCACTGCTCCTAAAAAAACTGTTGTTTTTAAAAAAAATTTGCATTGATATATGTCCCCTGGGGCAGTACCTGGGTCCCCATACACTTTTCTTTTTCGTACATTATGGGACACAGAGCCACAGTATTTACTGAATGGGTTATATAGGCACCTCTAGGTGATGGACACTGGCACACCGTAGACAGGAAGTTTAGCTCCCTATATAACCCCTCCCCTTACAGGAAGTACCTTGGTTTTTTTGCCAGTGTCTAAGGTGTTGGTCACGAGTAAAGATGTGCTGTGCTGAGCTCCGCTGGAGAAATCTTTGCTGGGGCAAGTCATGCAAAGAGATCCATTAAAGTGTCTTTTGAATGGTGCCTGTGCCTCATGTCCAAATAAGAAAGGTTTTGCCTGTAATGCTTCTCTTTCTAGAGATTTGGACCCTGGGATCCAGTGTTTGGTTTTTTCAGCCATATTTTCCTGGCGTGGTGCTTTAGAGGCCCAGGAGTGTGGATCCCATGATAAAAAGGGGCCCCGGTTCCTGAAGCTTTTTTAACAGAACCGTGAGTGGTGAAGATTGGATCTGTTCGGTTTACCAAAAAAAGTGCAGCCGGATAAGGTAAGGGAGATTCCTAAGGATTTTTTTCTAAATCTTGTGGGTTTTCGCCTTTAAAGTAAATGTTGCTATGCCTAAAGTCACCACTGGGGGCTGTCAAGAGCATGTACTTCATGCTTGTCAGTCTTGCTCTGTGTCACAAGCTGCACGCTTCCTCTGAGCTCAAGCTCCAGGTAGGATGTGGGAAGGGGTTTTTTTTCGTTTTAGGAATGTCCCCCCACAGCTTCCTTCCAGGCTAGATGCCATGGGGCAGTTGGCGGTATGCCGCACTGCTCCCACTGCCACATCGATTACGGCATCTCTCCATCCACCTGCCCTCCTCTCTTCTCCGCCCCAGCCCCCCTCCATGTGCGATCCGGTCAGATCAGAGCCCCCACTCATGCGGGAAAGTGGTCTTATTTTTAAGGAAAGATGCACGGGCGGAGCATTAGTGCGGCGTCAGTGTGGTTCAATGCCCACAAACGCGGGCCATGCATAGCTATAAAGGTGCACTTTTTGCAGGTGCACACAGCTAAAGGAGGGACACAGAGCAAATGGATGGCATGTGAGTGTGGGTGACACAGGCATTCCCAGGCACGTTTACTTAGCATCAGACTGAGCCTTGATAGCAGCGGCAGTTGCTGAACTATTTTGCTCAGCAGTGGGTGCATTTCTGGTAGTACCTCTGCATTTGTGCTTAGTACTATGGGCAGAAGGGGAGGTACAAATACCCCAAAAAATAGGGGCTCAAAGGGATCTCCCTCAGGCTCTGAGGACCCCCCTCTGCAATGCCATCTCCCCCTGAAAGACCTAGGGAGGCTGGTCAGAGTGAGCTCTTGGGGTCAGGGGCTGCAACTGCTTATGGCATTTCAGCCCCTGTATATATTACTCAGGAGGTTTTTTCCTCAACCATAAGTGGATTAGAGGAAAGATTAGTGGGCTTAATCGCATCTACACAAAGTGGAAGAAAATGCATTAGGTTCCCTTCTACCACCCAGGACCCTCAAACAGAGGAACTCTGGGAAAGGGGAGACAAATCCCCCTCAGAGGACTGGGATGAGACTGATGACTCCTCTTCTGAGGAATCAAGTGGGGTCGGACCATCTTCAGCTTTACAGGCTGAAAAATTGCTGGTGCATTCTCTTACTGAAATTGACCGCTCCACATTTAAGTTACCCGTAACTGAGTCAGTTGAAAAGCCCACTTCTTCTTTGGGTTCACTGAAGCCTCCTCAAGCTGTACATGCTTTTCCTGTTCATTGCTGAAAAAGCTTATTTATTCTGAGTGGCATCACCCAGATAAACATTTTTTCCCTCCTAAAAAGTTTTCAACACTTTATCCTTTGGAGGAAAAATTTACAAAGATGTGGGGAATACCAGCAATTGACACTGGTATATCCTCTGTAAATAAAAGTTTGACTTGTCCTGTTGACAACACTCAAATGCTTAGAGATCCAACAGATAAAAAATTGGAATTCCTGTTGAAAAACATTTTTTCCTTGGCAGGTTCAGTAGCTCAACCTGCAGTGGCAGCAATTGGGGTATGTCAAACCTTGAGAGATCACTTGAAACAGGTGCTCAAGGTTTTCCCTGAACAGTAGGCCCAGGAGTTAGTTGAGCTGTCAGCGGCTTTGTGTTTTGCAGTTGACACAATCAGAGATTCTATCCTTCAGACCTCTCGCCTTACGCTTGGGTTGGTGCATATGCGTAGAATCTTATGGTTGAAAAATTGGTCTGCCAAAGCGCCATGCAAAAAGCTACTGGCTGGTTTCCCCTTCCGTGGGGTAAGGTTGTTTGGGGATGATTTGGTCAATTATATCCAAAAAATCTCAAGTGGGAAAAGTACCCTTTTGCCAGTTAAGACAAGGAGTAAATGTCCCTCATTTAAATGGGCTCTTTCTCTAGTGCCAGGGGCATCAGCCTCCAGGCAGTCGCGAAGGCCTCCACCGTCAGGTTCAAGAGGTAAAACTCTGAGTCAATCCCAGGAACAAAAGAAATCCTGGGGGAGGAAATCTACAAGACAGAACGCTAAAGCCTCTTTATGAAGGGGCGCCCCCGCTCGTTCGAGTGGGGGGTGACTGCTACAGTTCTCAAGGGTCTGGCAGGAGGATTTTCAGGACAGATGGGTGGTCTCCACAATAACTCTAGGTTACAAACTAGAGTTCAGAGAATTCCCGTCTCCTCGTTTCCTGAGATCAAAAGTTCCCAAAGACCCAGAGAAAAAGAAGTCTCTCTTTCAAGCGTTGGAGCGACTTTTGTCACAAAAAGTAATCACGGTAGTTCCCATGGAAGAGCAGGGGTTGGGGTTTTATTCAAACCTTTTCACGGTGCCAAAGCCAAATGGAGATGTCAGACCCATTCTCAAAGATCTAAACCGGTTCCTAAAAATTCGATCTTTTCCCATGGAATCAATCTGATCAGTAGTCTCCATCCTACAAGGAGTAGAACTTCTGGCACCAATAGACATCAAGGATGCATACCTGCATGTGCCTATTTTCCCCGCGCATCAGAAATATCTGTGTTTTGAAGTGGAAAAACTTCATTTTCAGTTTGTAGCTCTACCTTTTTTGGTCTAGCTACTGCATCTCGGGTGTTTACAAAGGTCCTGGCCCCTCCTCTGGCCAATGAAGGGCCCAGGATATAACGATTATAGCGTACCTAGACGGCCTGGTCTTAATAGACCGGTTGGTAGCCCACTTAGACCAAAGCTTGGTCACCACAGTCAACTACCTGGAATACCTAGGTTGGGTCCTCAACCTAGAGAAGTCTTCTTTAAAACCAGTAAGGTGTCTGGTTATAGATACAACCCAGAAGAGGGTGTTTTTACCCCAGGCAAAAATCAGCGCCATAAAGGAGCTGGTTCAGGTAATCAGGGTGAAGAAGGGTCCTTCTGTTTGCTTTGTATGAGGTTGTTGGGAAAGATGGTGCTTCATTCAAAGCGGTTCCCTATGCTCAATTTCATTCGAGACTGCTGCAAAACAGTATCCTGTCTGCCTGGAACAAGAAAATCCAGGCGTTAGATTTTCCAATGCATTTGTTGCCAATAGTGCGTCAGAGCCTCAGTTGGTGGTTGGTACCCGAGAATCTGCGGAAAGGGAAATCCTTTTTACCAGTTACCTGGAAGGTGGTAACAACAGATGCCAGCCTTTTGGGTTGGGGAGCAGTTCTGGAAGAGATGACTGTCCAAGGGAAATGGTCCAAAACTGAGAGGACCTTACCCATCAACATTCTAAAGATTTGGGCAGCGTACCTAGCCCTAAAGGCCTGGACATTCAGGTTGCAGGGTTGTCCTGTCAAGATCCAATCTGACAATGCCACAGCAGTGGCTTATATCAATCACCAAGGGGGCACCAGGAGTCATGCAGCCCAGGGAGAAGTAAACCAGATCCTAACCTGGGCAGAAAAGCATGTGTTGTGCATATCGGCAATCTTCATTCCAGGGGTAGTGAACTGGCAAGCCGACTACTTGAGTCACCAGCAGTTGTTCCCGGGAATGGTCTCTTCACCCCGACATCTTCCTGGCTACATGCCAAAGATGGGGGATCCCGGACGTAGGCCTGTTTGTGTCCAGGTTCAACAACAAGATCAACAACTTTGTGTCAAGAACAAGGGATCCACTCGCATGCAGAACAGATGCGTTGGTGACCCTGTGCGATTTGTTCTCACTGATTTATGCATTCTCTCCTATTCTGCTACTACCACGACTTCTTCGCAGGATCAAGCAGGAAAAGAAGTACTTCTGGTGGCCCCAGCGTGGCCCAGAAGATCTTGGTATGCAGAAATATTAAAGATGGCGGTAGGGCCCCCATGGACCCTACCACCATGTCCAGACCTGCTAACGCAGGAACCAGTGTTCCATCCTACCTTACAAACGCTAAATTTAATGGTTTGGCTATTGAAACCCACATTCTGAAGAATCGCGGGCTTTCAGGCTCAGTAATATCTACCTTGATTAATGCAAGGAAGCCAGCTTCCAGAGTCATTTATTATAGAGTCTGGAAGGCATATGTTTCCTGGTGTGAATCCAGGGGTTGGCATCTCAGAAAATATGTCATAGGTAGAATCCTTGCTTTTCTGCAAATGGGGTTAGACATGAAGCTGGCCTTGAGTACTATCAAGGGCCAGGTCTCGGCCTTTTCAACGTCCGCTTGCTTCGCATTCTTTGGTCCGAAGCTTTATACAGGTGGTAACGAGGCTTAATCCACCGATTAGAGCACCCCTGAACCCTTGGGACTTGAATTTAGTTCTGTCGGCATTACAGAAACAGCCTTTTGAGCCGATACAACTTATTGCCTTGATCCCTTTGACAAGGAAGCTAATTTTTCTGGTAGCCATTTCCTCTGTAAGAAGGGTATCACAATTGGTGGCTCTTTCTTGTAAAGAGCCATATTTGACTATTCACAAGGATAGAGTAGTATTGCGTCCTCATCCTTGATTTCTACCGAAGGTGGTTTCAGGTTTTCATCTAAACCAGGATATTGTTCTGCCTTTATTTTTTCCAGAACCCTGTTCTACGGAAGAAAAGTCCCTACATTCTCTGGATGTAGTAAGAGCGGTCAAAATCTATGTGGAAGCGACTGCTCAGATTCAGAAAACAGATGTTTTGTTTGTGTTGCCTGAAGGTCCTAAAAAGGACAGGCAGAATTGAAATCTACTATTGCTAAGTGGATTTGACAGGTAATTATTCAAGCTTATGGTTTGAAGAGGAAAGTACCACCTTTTCAAATCAAAGCGCACTTCATCAGGGCTGTTAGTGCTTCATGGGCAGTGCATCACCAGGCCTCCATGGCTCAAATCTGCAAGGCCGCAGCTTGGTCTTCAGTCCATACATTCACCAGATTCTATCAGGTGGGTGTGAGAAGGCATGAGGATATCGCCTTTGGGCGCAGTGTGCTGCAGGCAGCAGTATAAGGTCCTCAGGTCTGATTGCACCCTACTTTTTGTTTGTATCTCCCTCAGATAGCATTGCTCTGGGACATCCCATTCAGTAAATACTGTGGCTCCGTGTCCCATGATGTACAAAAAAGAAAATAGGATTTTTATAACAGCTTACCTGTAAAATCCTTTTCTTCGAGTACATCACGGGACACAGAGGTCCCTCCCCTCTTCTAATACAAGTATATTGCTTTGCTACAAAACTGAGGTACTCCCAGTAAGGGGAGGGATTATATAGGGAGCTAAACTTCCTGTCTAGGGTGTGTCAATGTCCATCACCTAGGGGTGCCTATATAACCCATTCAGTAAATACTGTGGCTCTGTGTCCCATGATGTACTTGAAGAAAAGGATTTTACAGGTAAGTTGTTATAAAAATCCTATTTTTATAGCAATAACTTGCATATAAGCCCTAAAATTAGCACTTTTAATTTTTCATGTTCGTGTCCCATAGACTTTAATAGGGTTTGCATGTTCGCACAAATTTTTTGCCTGTTCTGGTGTGAACCAAACTGGGGGGGTGTTCGGCCCATCCCTACTTAATATTTACCAAAGTAATCATATCCTTCATTCAAACTTAAAAATTTAACTTTAATGGTGGGGAAGCTAAAGTGTTAGTTTGATATTGTTCCTTGGAAATGTTTGATGTGTAAAAGGTAAATTAAGGTTAATTAAGGTATATTGGTTAAGAAAATACAGTATTTTATACAGTGTGATGCACCTCAGGCAGACCTGTTCCATATATTCTAGTCCTGCCCCAAGCTAGATAACTTTTGGACCCAAGTGCATACAATGTGCGTACATCACAATTAACGTGTCTCTTCCTACCAATACCATGGATATTGAGATACTGTAACTGAATACTTTTCAGGCATTTAATGCTGAATGAAAGACATTGAACGTAATGAGGCTATGTGGGTATGAAGCTGTATAAAATTTTCTTTAACTTATTAAAAAGTGGTAATGTTTCAGTCCAAACATACTTGTTACTCACAGCCATCTGATGTTCAGTCTCTTTTTGAACAGCTCAATATTAAATATTTTCTATTTGCATCTAGCAGGTAAAGGTCTAGGCACCTTGTTGCACATTTAGAAAACTATTTTTAGCTGAATTACTGAAAGATACTGTTTTTACAAAGTTTGATAGCTTAAGTTAAAATTTACCTGTGAGGAGTGCCCTATACCCTTCTCTCCCCCTCACTTCCTTCCCCATATAAACAGGAAACTTCTTTGAAAGTAGAACTTAGAGAGTCTAAAAGAAAACAGCTTCTGCTTTTCTGTCTCTTTAGAAAATCCATTCCTTCCAGTGTAATAGATGAACCTTCTTTGTCTGTTGATAGGACATTTAAGGTTGCCAAAATACATCTCTTACACAAAAAAAAAAAAAAACAATTATGCTTTTTTTTAGTCTCTAAAGATGATCTATTGATCCTTAAAATACACACATTCCCTTGTATTAATGTGACTGTTTAGCTCTATTTTGTTCTGGAATAGAGTTGGGCCAAATGACCCTCTGTTCGGTTTGCGGCAGAACTTTAGAACAACGCAAACATTTGAAACCGAATAACGAACCCTATTGAAGTCTATGGAACCCAAACTGGAAAAATCCAAAGTGCCCATTTTTACTTTTTTTTTACAATTAATTGGGCATCCAATGGTTATAGGGGTACTGCCCTGGGGGACATGTGTCAATGAAAAAAAGTTTCTAAAAAACATAATTTTAACCACTTTAGCCCCGAAAGAATTTACCCCATTTCCTGACTGGGCCATTTTTTACTTTTCGGCACTGCGTCACTTTAACTAACATTTGTGCAGTCGTGTGACGCTGTACCCAAACGAAATTGATGTTCTTTTTTGAGCTTTCTTTTGGTGGTATTTGATCACCTCTGCGGTTTTTATTTTTTGCGCTATAAACAAAAAGAGCGACAGTTTTTTAAAAAAAACACAATATTATTTTTTACTTTTTGCTATAATAAATACCCCCAATTTAAAATTTTTTTTTTTTTCCTCAGTTTAGGCCGATATGTATTCTTCTACAGATTATTGGTAAAAAAAATCACAATAAGTGTATATTGATTTGTTTGTGCAAAAGAGCCTACAAAATAGGTTATTGATTTATGACATTAATATTATATATATTTTTTTACTGGTAATGTCGGCGATTTGCGATTTTTTTTTATCGTGTCTGCAACATTGCGGCGAACAGATCAGACATTTTTGACACTTTTTTTTTAAACCATTGACATTTATACAGTAATCAGTGCTATAAATAGCCACCGATTACTGTATAAATGTCACTGACAGGGAAGGGGTTAACACTGGGGGACGATCAAGGGGTTAAATGTGTTCCCTCACTGTGTCTTCTAACTGTGGGGTAGGGATGAGCCAATACCCCTGGTTCAGTTCGCACCAGAATATGCGAAAAGACAAAAAATGTGTTCGAACACACGAACACCGCTATAAGTCTATGGGACACGAACGTGAAAAATCAAAAGTGCTCATTTTAAAGGCTTATATGCAAGTTATTGCCATAAAAAGTGTTTGGGGACCCGGGCCCTGCCCCAGGGGACATGCATCAATGCAAACATTTTTTTAAAAATGGTGATTTTTTTCGGGAGCAGTGATTTTAATAATGCTTAAAGTGAAAAAATAAAAATGAAATATTCCTTTAAATACCTGCCTGGGGTGTCCTTAGTATGCCTGTAAAGTAGCGCATCTTTATAATAGTGCCACAGCAAAATTGAATTTCTAAAGGAAAAAAAGTCATATAAAACTGCTCGCGGCTGTAATGTATTGTCAGATCCCGGCAACATAGATAAAAAATAAATAATACAAATACAAAAAAAAAATGATGTGGATGCCCCCCCCAAAATTCATACCACACCCTTCAGGTCTGGTATGGATATTAAGGGGTACCTCACACCTAAATTTTTACAAAAATGGCGTGGGGGCCCCCTGGCACTATATACTCTGAACAGCAGTATATATACTATACGGCCTGCCCTACATACGCAGAAAATTGGACCTTAGGTGTTGGTGGTACCAGAACACTGTAAGCCCTCACAGTTACTTTGTTGGGCGCAGGAACGGGCCCTGCTGTGAAATATCATGTCAAAATATGTAACTACATGCCCCTGTTAAACGGGACAGAAAAATTGGGCCTTGGGTGGTGGTGGTGGTGGTGCCACAACACTGTAACCCCTCACAGATACTCTTGTTGGGTGCAGGAACGGGTCCTGCTGTGAAACATGACTGCCAGTTTTCTGTCCTTCTGTGGCACCCCCTCTCTCTAGGCTCACGTTACTCCCCTTCTCAACCCAGGAACCAACATCAGAGCCTTCAAATAGCTGCGCATCCTCCAGCAGCATATAACCGACATGGTCGAATAACTCTGGGGACTCCTCCATGCATGATGGTGGGGCTACGGAAGGAGTGACTGTGGACAAGGAGCCGGAGGAATAGGCCGCTTTGGCAGCTGTGTTGGAAGGCAAACTACTCTGAGCCTGGGTGACAGAGGATGAGGATGGCTTCGTTATCCACTCCACCAACTCTTCTGCATGTTGTGGCTCAATAAAATAGCCAGCAGAAGCCAAAAGGGACAAGCGTGCCCCATGGCCACCTGCAAAGGATGCACCATGTTCACGACCACCACTGTTGACTGTAGACACAGAGGCTGCTTGCCCTCTTTTAGTGGCCACTGAGCATCTGCCTCTCCTTGGTGGCTTTCCGGACATGATGTATTTTTTGTTTTGCAACACCACACTACACTGTATTAGATACTGTGTACACTGCCTGAATTGTATTAGAAACAGTACACCACTGAATGTACTGTAGATATAGGCTACACTGAATGCAGAGTATATATATATATATATATATATATATACACCACCTGCACTGTATTAGCAACTGTACAATGGCTGCACTGTACTATATACTGTGTATACCACCAGAAGTGTATTAGAAATTGTACACACTGTAATAGATACTGTGTATACCACCTGCACTGTATTAACAACTGTACAATGACTACACTGTATTATATACTGTGTACATCACCAGAAGTGTATTAAAAAAATGTACATACTGTATTAGATACTGTGTACACCGCCTGCACTGACTGAATATCGAGTAAACACTGAATATATAGTCTATGCTAAATGCAGAGTATATATCTATATATATATATAGATAGATAGATATAATACTAGACTGACTGTACACCCTGTTCCAAATTATTATGCCAATGATATTTTTCTCATTTACCTAAATAATTGATGTAAACAACAGGCAGCATAATTCTCTTGTTATCAACTATCATGAGTATAATTCAAATTTTATTGAACACGCCTCCTATTAATAACAGTTTTTAAAAAAAAAATAAAAAACTTACAATGCACTGTTTCAAATAATTACACACAGTAAGTTAAAAAAAAAATTTCGCATCATGGCAGCATACACTTTGGGTTGTGACTCCGCCCCCACAACCTGATAGGACCACAAAGCTATAAATGGTAGAGAGGGCCCCGCTTCGCCCAGCCAGGTTCTAGCCTCTCCTGGGTGGAAGTCCTTACCTGTACAGCCTCTAAATGAGCTAGATGGAAGGAACCCCGCTCTGGTGATCTCAGGGGTATGTTGCGGCTCCAGTATAAGCCTTAAACAGGCTTAGTTGTTGTGCAGCGGTCTCCAGAATCTTTCTCATCACTGTGTTTGTTTTTCCTGGGCATTGTAGTCCCTCTATGACCCCCCACAGCGCGCTGAGCATCTCGGCGCTTCCGCACATGCGCAGTACACAGCCTCAGGGCGTCCTTTCGTTTTTGCCAGACTCCAAGATGTCGCCGAGCGTTGCTCGCCGCTACTGCACATGCGCGAGTGTAACATGACCTCGGCAGCCATGGCGGCAATTTTAAAAAGCTCCAGCTTTTCATTCTGTGCTCCTCCTGCTTCCTGAAGGTATTCTAACTGCATTTTCAGCTTGGTTTGCACTCTTGACCCCCCCTAGGTAAGTGTCTTTTTATCTCCATGCACTTTTTCTTGTCTGCTTTGCATGCTCTTACCTTCCTGTATCTCTCTCAGGTGCATCACCTTTCTTTTCCTATGGAGGCCGCTGCCCCAGCAGATCACCATCAGCCTAATAGGTAAGGGGGGGGATTCCCGTTGGTAAGTAGTGAAGATCGAAAAAGAGAGCAGGATCGTACTAAGGCTGCCTAATTGGTCAGCCCTATCAGGTCCTCAAGATCATCCAAATCAAGGGGAAGAGAGACCTCGCACAGGAGAAGCTGCTCCGGCAATAGGCGCAGCCGCTCACGCAGAAGAAGTCGCTCAGGCCACAGGGGAAGCCGTAGAAGGAGTCGATCCTACTGAAGGCATAGCCATTCCTACCACAGAAGATCCCCTGCACGTAGACACCAGTCCCCTGTGCACCCTTCCCGCCCGGCCGGGAACGCTTGCTGGGTATGTGGGGCCACAGCCCTCCCAGACAAACTGGCGTGTCGCAGATGCATTGATGAGGCCACCAGGGAGAAAGCTGGATTCCATAGAACCTACTGGAGTCTCTACTCCGCAAGTCTCAACTTCCGATGTGGAGTTTACAGCCCAGAGCGCCTCACCTACCCATCCCAGTACATCAAGGGAACAAGAATTCCCGTCTGATGATGAAGAGCTGGAAGCATCAGCTGGATTTGATTTTTCGCTTATAGAACCTTTCCTTAAATCGGTCAAGGAAGCGATAAACTGGGAGGAACCTAAGGAGGTACAGCAGAAATAGAGGAAGTATTTCCCAAATCTCAAAAGAGTCCCAGAGGCTTTCCCGTTCATCGATGAATTAGATGAGCTGTTTAAAAAGGAATGGCAAAATCCCGAAAAAAAGATTAGTCTATCCAACAGACTTACCAAATTGTACCCGCTTAAGGAACCCAAAGTATCCCCTTTGGTCTCCCCTCCAGTAGTATATGCATCTTTGATGCGTCTAGCCAGACATGTGACGCTCCCCATTGAAGACGCAGTGACGTTCAGGGACGTGCTTGACGGGAAGGTCAATACAGATCTTAAAAGGGCTTACCTATTTGCAGGAGGCGCCTGCAGACCAGCAGTGACACTGGCCGCGGTCAGGAAAGCTATTTCCAGTTGGTCTTCTGGTACCGCAAAACTCGTCGCCGAGGGCGCAGATCAAGAACAGATAATTAAGGCTCTACAAGAACTTAGCCTTGCAGGGGATTTTGTGGCGGAGGCTTCCGTAGACACTATAAGATCCGCATCAAGGTCCATGCTAGCTGCTGTAATGGCCAGAAGGGGGTTATGGCTTAAACCCTGGTCGGCTGATGTTGCCTCAAAATCTAATTGGTGCCGAATTTTATACGACGGGGTGAACCTCTTCGGGACAAAGCTGGATACTGCAATTTCTAAAGTGACCGGCGGGAAGTCAGGTCTTATCCCATTGGACAGAAGACCGAAACAACAGAGACCGCCTCCCTTTAAATGCAATCTCCCGGAGAGATACAGGAATGCAAAATCCTATAGACCCGGGAAAGAATACAGAAGAAGTTGGAAGAACCCTCAGACGTCCTTCCTCAAATTCCAAAAGCCCAAAACCCCTGCCTCCAATGACCATAAGTCCTTTTGAAGGTACGCCAACCAGCGGTAGTGGGTGCCAGACTCACAAAGTTCAAACTGGCGGGAATGATAAAAGACCCATGGACAGTGTCCACCATCCATTTCGGGCACAGGTGGTCATTCAAAGGTCGCCCCCCAAGGGATCAATTTTGCTCAACCCGGCTTCCTCCTTCCCGAGAAAAAAGGCGGGCTTTAGTCCAGTACATTCAAGATCTGCTCCAAAAGCAAGCGATCGTGGAGGTCCCGATATCACAAAGAGGCAAAGGTTTCTACTCCCCACTTTTCTTAGTAAAAAAGAAGTCAGGGGATTTTTGTCCAGTCTTGGACCTAAAGAGCCTCAACCATTCAATCCGGATAGAATCGTTCAAGATGGAAAACCTACAATCAATCCTCCAAGCAATAAACCGGGGAGATTGGATGCTTTCAGTCGACCTCCAGGACGCATATCTACATATCCCTATCCACACCGATTTCCAAAAACTCCTTTATTTCACCCTAAACCATCGACACTTCCAATTTCGAAGTCTCCCGTTTGGGATTTCTACCGCACCCAGGACATTTATGAAGGTCCTATTACCTGTAATAGCCCACTTGAGAGAAAAGGGACCAAGGGTCCACCATTACCTGGACGACATCCTGCTTCTCTCAGACAGCCAGGGGTCTCTCATCCAACATCGGAAAATTCTGGTCTCCACGCTGCAGTCCCTAGGGTGGCTGATAAATTGGAAGAAAAGCAACATCCATCCCACTCAGAGAATGGTCTTTCTGGGGGCCGAGCTGGACACCAGAGTAAACACAGTGGAGCTTCCACTGGAGAAAATCCCTCTCTTAATACAGAAGGTGAAGAGATCAATCTCAGCTACAACGTTACCGGCCAGAGCATGTCTCAGTATCCTGGGCACCTTATCATCCACCATTCCAATGGTCCAATGGGCACAATAGAACTCAAGGCCCCTCCAAATCTCCTTTCTGCATCAGTGGAATGGAACGTCAATGTCCCAGCTGATCTCCATCTCTCAGGAGGTCAAACAATCGCTACGTTGGTGAATACGACCTCACAACTTAAAACGATGGAAGCACATAGTCACACCTCATCAAGAGACAGTGACCTCAGATGCCAGTCTGGAGGGCTGGGGGGCACACTATCAGAATTAAGCAGCTCAGGGCCACTGGCCATTCAGGACACAGGACTCAGTGTCGAACATTCTGGAGATGAAAACAGCATTCCAGGCTCTCCTGGCCTTCAGTCCTCACTTGAGGGGGAAACAAAGTGGCTGTCACCTATATCAACAGGCAGGGGGGTACCAGAAGCAGGTCCATGATGCAGGAGGTCCTTCCTGTTCTAGAATGGGCACAGCTGAACCTGTTGGACTTGAGGGCAGTTTATGTTCCGGGGGTCCAGAACATCTTGGCCGACTCACTGAGCAGGAATTTTGCCTCAAACAACGAGTGGTCTCTGAGTTCCCAAGCTTATGCTCTCATATCCCGGACCTGGGGATCACCGGAAATAGACCTGGCGGCAACACCGGAAAACACAAAATGCCAAAGATTCCTGTCAAGGGTACTCTTTCCTTCAGCAGAGGGGACGGATTGCCTCCAACACCCCTGGGATTTCCGCCTGGGCTACATCTTTCTTCTGACTCCCTTCATAGCGAGATTCCTCCTGAGGCTCAAGAAATCAACGGCATTGGTAGTAGCAGTAATTCCTTTTTGGCCGAGAAGGCCATGGTTTACTACCCTCATGCAGCTGAACACAGCAGATGCCCTGCTCCTCCCGTTATCGTCGGACCTGCTCTCCCAGGGCCATCTACGTCATCCAAACCCGGAGAAGCTAGATTTGATGGCCTGGAGACTGAAAGAGCTAAGTACTTAGAGTAAGGCTGTTCCCAGAAGGTGGTGGACACCTTACTCCAGGCCAGAAGGCCTACCACCAACAACACCTACAGACGGGTCTGGGAGAAATTGGTCGCTTTCACTCAACAGCAAGGTTTGGTCTCATCCACCCCTTCGGTATCACAGATCCTGGAATTTCTTCAGTCAGGCCTGGAGAAAGGTCTTAGGTCAAGCACCCTGAAGGTTCAGGTGTCGGCCCTATCTGCCTTGACAGGAGTTAAGTGGGCACAAGATCCTCTTGTAATTCAATTTCAAAGGGCCTGCCTAAAACTGAGGCCCCCCAGAAAACCTTCTTTCCCGGTCTGGGACCTCTCAGTTGTTCTGGAAACACTATCTAAGGAACCTTTTTTGCCGCTTGAGAACATATCCCTCTGGGATTTAACACTAAAGGTTTCATTCTTAATAGCCATAGCATCAGCAAAAAGGGTGTCAGAGATGCAAGCTCTACTGGCTAGTGAGCCATATCTGACTGTCTATCCAGACAGATTAGTCCTGAGGCCGTCGGATCGCTTCATCCCCAAGGTATCCTCATCCTTTCATTTGAACCAGGAGATTAAACTCCCAGCACTTATCACGGATCAGGGCAATCCTCACCCATTAGAAGTCAAAGGTAACGTCTTGGAATATCTCTCGGCAACCAAATCCATCAGGAAGACAGAAAGTCTCCTAATCATCCCGCATGGATTCAGGAGAGGTCAAGCGGCATCCTCACGCACCATTGCTTAATGGCTAGTAAAGACCATCAAGAAGGCCTATTCATTAAGTAACCATCAGATACCTGAGGGCTTAAGGGCACACTCCACCAGGGCAGTGGCAACCTCCTGGGCGGCATATTGTAGAGTCTCGGCAGAGACAATTTGCAGAGCGGCTACCTGGTCTTCCAGGAACACCTTTATGTCTCATTAGAAGGTGTATTCCGCTCGCTTATCCACAGTGGATTTCGGAAGATCCGTTATCCACGCCAATTCTTCTATTCTTTGTTAATAAACTTAGTTTGCATTCCAACTGAGTTTTGCGAGTTATTCCCCAAAGTGTATGCTGCCATGAGGGGACAGGAAAACGGAAAATTGTATACTCACCTGTCCGTAATTTTCCTTTCCTGTCGCATCTTCACGGCATCATACAATCTCCCACCCTTCTGAGGTGATATATATACAGAGAATACTGGGGCGGGGGCCCTCTCTACAATTTATAGCTATGTGGTCCTATCAGGTTGTGGGGCGGAGTCACAACCCAAAGTGTATGCTGCCATGAAGATGCGACAGGAAAGGAAAATTACGGAAAGGTGAGTATACAATTTTCCGTTTTATAGGTTGTAAAGAACTGAAAATTATCATTTGTTGTGTTTGCAGCATATGTACTGAAATCAAAAGCTATTTCAATCAAACTTTGAACAACATTTTAACTTTTTAAACATTTTAACAGGTCACGTTACATTTTAACATAGGACCCCTTATTTGATAGCAGCTTCACAAGTCTTGCATCCATTGAACTTGTGAGTTTTTGGACAGTTTCTGCTTGAATTTGTTGGCAAGATGTCAGAATAGCCTCCCAGAGCTGCTGTTTGGATGTAAACTGCCTCCCACCCTCATAGATCTTTTGCTTGAGGATGCTCCAAAGGTTCTCAATAGGATTGAGGACAGGGGAGGATGGAGGCCACACCATGACTTTCTCTCCTTTTATCCCCATAGCAGCCATTGATGCAGATGTATTCATTGCAGCATGAGATGGTGCACTATCATGCATGAAGATGATTTTATCACGGAAAACATAGTTCTTCCTTCTGTACCAGGGAAGGAAGTGGTCAGTCAGGAACTCCACATAAATGCAATGGAATTTAAATTTGTGCTGAGTGATACCCAATCACCCCCCGTGACAAAATTAAATTGTGGCGCTCTCTCTAAACAATTTATCTCCTTCAGTGAGAGATACAAAATCTAATTACTAAATCTAACCCACACCCTAGTGATGGTGTGCATCTAAATAATACACGGCTGTACAACAGGTATTTAAAAATGCCTGCTGGTACCCTCACCATGTGTTCATTATAAGAGGTAAGTGAAAACAACAATAGTGACACCAAAAATAACTAATACATAACGTGACTTAGTGTTAATATTAATCAAATATTGCTATACAAGTTCCCATATAGTAGATAAGTGTACAATCTATATATATAAGTGCATAAACACAATGCAAACAATAGTGTCCGTGATAGTAATCAAAATCAACATATGATGTGCAACGGCAAGTCCTCCTGCTGTAAGCATGTGAATACTTCTGCCCGAAATCTTCCACCACACCTTTGTGCTCAGTGACCACTCTCCCTATGGACAGTCACTCACCAGCTCCTCATGCCTCCACTTTCGTAAGAGGCTAAAAAGGCGTAGATGACTGCTGCTACTGGCAAGGGTTAAGCCATGTCCATCCAGGAGGTGCGTTCCATATAGAAAAAAAGACTTCTAATAGTGTAATACCGTAAACACTTTAATAATTCACACTGCAAATTGCACTACAAAGGTTCCACTCACATTGTGTAAAAAACAAACAGCACAGCAAACTCCACAGCAATCTGCCCGATTGAATATAAAACCACAGCTGAGATAAACCTCCTGGGGGGTATGCGGTCACAGCGGACCCTCTATTCGCCAGCGCTCAAAGTGTCTCTCACCCTCTCGTCGCTTGCTTCATAGATGGGTATAGCTGTCCTCCCCACTGGGTAAACTAAACAGCCAGCTTCTTCCTGTCACTAGTACGTGGTGTTCCTCTTCTTACGGCCACGCCCCCGACATGTTTCGATACGCCTGTACCTTAATCATGGGATAGGCCGTTTTGGACATCCATCACCCCTTATATTCCCTCCCCTTGTCAGTATGACTGAGGACGCACCAGTGCGCATGCGCGCCTCCATATTCGACGGCCAATCGAATGTTTCCCGTCGGAGATAAGGGCACCCCAGTGCGCGTGCGCCTCTCTCTCCCCAGCGTCTACGCTCTACGAGTGTCCCCGTGACCGCAAAACCCCGCTGATTTGTATAACACAGCTCGTGTTGGAGCTGCATATTCTAGCGCTGTAACTTTAGTTCCTCCCAGCCAGCATAGATGGTGGGTTCCCAGATAGCGCTATTATACCCTGACATGTTAAACGAAACACTTCCTATACTTTTTACATATTACAGCGATTCACCTATACAAAAGCATGTACCCACATTATCTTCTCTATGCTCTTATACACTCTCATGATACAATATATTAAAAGCATGGTTACAAACTCTTCCAACTATTGCTGTGGTGAGAAAATAATAATAAATGAACTCTATTTATGTATACATATAAAACCAAAAAAATTAAAACATTAAATAAAATAAAATAAAATAAAATAAGCAAGAATGGCTGAAATACATTATTTCAAACCCCAACCTTCACTGTTAAGTAAAGGATGGGGAATAGATTCTATCCAAATCTATAGACTACATAAAATTACACTACAAATTGATCTGCTCGCAAATTCGATAGACAAATAATGCTCATATTAATGATGAAATCTACACGAAATTAAAAAATTAAATTTACCCAAAATTATTCACTCGTAGCAGCATGAGTGAAATATGGAATATTGGACCATATAGTCTACCTCCAGGGACTATCTAAAAATCATTTAAAAAACAGTTTAGATCTAGTTCAATATTTAAGCCTCTCGGGGTTAAACTCTTAAAAAGAAATATCCATTCCGTCTCTCTCCGTGATAGGTCCCTTACTCTGTTGGAACCCCTCCAGGACGGATGGACCACATCGATACCGCAGAATTGTAACAGCGAAGGGTCTTGTTGATGTTTGATCTTAAAGTGCATGGATACACTGTGGTACTTGTATCCATTTTTTATGTTGGTGAGGTGTTCACTAATACGGGTCTTTAGCTGTCTTTTCGTCCTCCCAACGTAATACAAGCCACAGGGACACCACATGAGGTAAACCACATGCGTGGTAGTGCATGTACTAAACTCTTTAATTTCAAATCTTTCCCCTTCTCTGTTGGTCACATTAGTGATACCTCTGTTACTAACTCTCACTGTTTTGCAGCAAATGCACTTCCTGCAACAGAAAAAACCTTTAAAATTAAAGGATAAAGTTCTCGGTTTTGGTGCGTCCAGAATCTTCCTCACTATTTGATCTCCTATGTTCGGAGCCTTTCTATAAATAAACTTCGGATTTGTTGGTAATATTCCTCCCAAATGTTTATCTTTACAAAGAATATACCAGTATTTTTTATAGATGTTCTCAATCTCTCTATACTGGTAGTGGAAACCTGAGATGAAACTTAATTGGTGTTGAGGTTCACCTATGGGTGCTTCTTTTTCTTTCAGGCACTGTTCCCTAGGGATATTGGCCACTTCTTGCACAATCTTAGTGAGCTCTCCACATACTTTGCAGAGGTCATCTTTACACCTTCGGGGACCCTAAAGGGGCCGACCAGCTCTCTTCCCATGATTCCGGCCCAAAACATGAATCCACCACCGCCTTGATGACGTCGCAGCCTTGTTGAAACAGGGTGGCCATCCACCAACCATACACTACTCCATCCATCTGGATCATCCAGGGTTGCACGGCACTCATCAGTGAACAGGACTGTTTGAAAATTAGTCTTCATGAATTTTTCTGCTCAATGCAGCCGTTTCTGCTTGTGAGCATTAGTTAGTGGTGGCCGAATGGAAGGTTTATGCACAGTTGCAAGACTCTGGAGGACTCTACAACTTGATTTCCAGAGGCACCAGCAGCTTCAAATATCTGTTTGCTGCTATGTAATGGTGTTTTAGCAGCTGCTCTCTTGATCCGATGCATGGATCTGGCAGAAATCTTCCTAAATGTGCCTTTATCTGCACGAAACCCATCTGTGCTCTGAATTAGTCACAAATCTCTTAATAGTGCGATAATCACGCTTAAGTTTTTGTGAAATATCTAATGTTTTCTTACCTCGTCCAAAGCATTGAACTATTTCACTCTTTTTGGCAGCAGAGAGATCCTTTTTCTTTCCCATATTGCTTGAAAATGGTACTCTGCTTAATAATGTGGAACACCCTCCTTTAGTAGATTTTCCTTTAATTGGCCTGGCAATCTAATTATCACAGGTGTCCGAGATTGTTTTTAGTGATCAAAAGAGCCCTGAGACACAATGCCAGCCATGAGTTAAACTGAACAACAAAATATTTAATCTTTGTGACACTGAAATAGAATTTGCATAATAATTTGGAAGAGGGTATATATATATATATATATATATATATATATATATATATATATATATATATATAATCAAATACACTGCCACTATTTGAATAACCTGCCTGCTTAATCTAACTCAGGCTATGTCTCTGTCCAACACTACACACGGCCGCTCTGTAAGCAATCTCGCAGTGCATTATGGGGCGTTCCATGGTGCTCAAATTTTCTGCGAACGCACCATATGTTTGGTTTGTTGTAGAACAAACGAACACCCGATGTTCGAGTCAAACTTATGGTCAACTCAAACCGTGGGCTCATCCCTACTGTGGGGGAATGGAACTGACTTCGGGAGGAGACCGACCAGTGTTCCTATATACTAGGAACACATGATCTGTCTCCTCTCCCCTGACAGAACATGGATTTGTGTGTTTACTAGGTATGAGCCGAACACCCCCCGGTTCGGTTTGCACCAGAACCTGCGAACGGACCGAAAGTTCACACAAACTTTAGAACCCCATTAAAGTTTATGGGACTCAAACATTCAAAATCAAAAGTGCTAATTTTAAAGGCTAATATGCAAGGTATTGTCCTAAAAAGGGTTTGGGGGCCCGGGTCCTGACCCAGGGAACATGTATCAATACAAAAAAAAGTTTTAAAAACTACAGTTTTTTCAGGAGCAGTGATTTTAATGATGCTTAAAGTGAAAAAAAAGTGAAATATTCCTTTAAATATCGTACCTGGGGGGTGCCTATAGTATGCCTGTAAAGTGGTGCGTGTTTCCCGTGCTTAGAACAGTCCCTGCACAAAATAACATTTGTAAAGGAATAAAAGTCATTTAAAACTGCTTGCGGCTTTAATGTAATGTCGGGTCCCGGCAATATGGATGAAAATCAGTGAGACAAATGGCATGGGTACCCCCACCCCCAGTCCATTACCAGGCCCTTTGGGTCTTGTATGGATATTAATGGGAACCCTGCACCCAAATTAAAAAAAGGAAAGGTGTGGGGCCCCCAGGCCCTATATACTCTGAATAGCAGTATACAGGTTGTGCAAACAAGACAGGGACTGTAGGTTTGTTGTTAAGTAGAATCTGTTTGTAATTTCGAACTGGTGCATTTTTAAAGTGTGGCTCCAGCCAAAGGTTATCACCCCTGTAACATTTGTTTTGTTGTCTGTGCACCTCTTCAGAAGATTTCACCTCACTTTCTGTCCCAATGACAAATGTTTTTTGAAAATTTGAGGTTTTTAGTGAAACAAGGATTGGTGATAAAGCATCAGAGAAGAGGAGACACGGTTTTCCCATATTAACTCTTACAGGACAGAATTTCCCTTACTAGGGGTAGATTTCATCTCACTTCCTGTTGTCTCCTTCCATTTGCAAGTAGGAGTCGTTTGTAAGTTGGATGTTTGAAAGTAGGGGCCTGCCCTATATACTCTGCAGAAATTGGGGCCTTAGGTGTTGGTGTTGCCACAACACTGTAAGCCCTCACAGTTACTCTTGGTGGGCGCAGGAACGGGCCCTGCTGTGAAATATTAGATCAAGAATTGTAATTACATGCCATTGTTGAACAGTGGTAGAAAAATTGGGCCTTTGGTGGAGGTGGTGGTGCTGGTGCCACAACACTGTAAGCCCTCACAGTTACTCTTGGTGGACGCAGAAATGGGCCCTGCTGTGAAATATTAGATCAAGAATTGTAATTACATGTCACTGTTGAACAGGGGCAGAAAAATTGGGCCTTAGGCACTGGTGACACAACACTGCAACCCCTCGCAGATACTATAGTTTGAGCGCAGTAATGAGCCCTGCTGCAAAGTATTTCATCAAAAATTGTAATTATACGCCCCTGTTAAACAGGGGCTGAAAATTTGGGCCTTGGGCACTGGTGCTGGTGCTGGTGCCACAACACTGCAACCCCTCACAGATACTCTAGCTGGAGCGCAGGAACAAGCCCTGCTGCAAAGTATTGCATCAAAAATTGTAATTACATGCCCCTGTTAAACAGGGGCAGAAAAATTGAGCCTTAGCCACTGCTGCCACAACACTGCAACTCCTCACAAATCAATCGGTTACATCAGCATCAGGTGCTTGGTAGCTGGTGATCCAAGACTGATTCATTTTTATGAAGGTCAGCCGATCGACCGATTCGGTGGACAGGCGCACCCTGTGATCAGTTACAAAGCCTCCAGCAGCACTGAATGTGCATTCTAAAAGAACGCTGGATGCAGGACAGGTCAGTAGCTCAATTGCATACTGTGCAAGCTCTGGCCAGTGATCCATCCTCAAGACCCAGTAACCCAGAGGATTTTCGGTGGAAAAGGTGTCCAAGTCTGATCTTGCCCCTAGGTAATCCTGCACCATGTGAATCAGACACTGGCGATGGTTTCTGGAACTGATCAGACCTTGGGGCTGCGGACTAAAAAATTGTCTGAACGCATTGGTCAGACGGTCACCTTCTCCACCGCTCCTTCTTTGACTGACCGAAGCCTCAGCAACACGTTGTCCAGGAGGACCAGGGATTAGTAACCTCCCAAGCTCTGGAAACACATTGCACAAACCTTTCTGCAAGGCCTCCCGAAGATGTTTCATTCTCTGCTCCCTCTGCGACGGCAATATAAGGTCCACAACCTTACCCTTGTAACATGGATCAAGGAGGGTTGCCAGCCAGTAATCATCCTGCAGGATTATCCCCTAGACGTCACTGCACAGCCACCTTATCATTTACTATCACCTTTGATGTACATACACCTATTATCCTAGCACTGGGTATAGTGCTTCCTTTGTGAGTACCTGTCTTTTTTTTTCTTGTCAAAAGAAGTTTATTGAGTATACAATGTTATAAAGATACATAAAGTAAGTTTACAAGGATCTATAAAGTAAGCTCATTGTTTTACAGTAGGGTTTATATAGGTAAATATCATGAAATTTTATATAAATATTAAACATTGGGTTCACGTAAACCTAAATTAAAGATATATATCATTTCCTTAGTTACTTTTGTAGGTACTGGTATTTAAATGATTTATACCTACTATACATATTGTTTACAAGTAGAGTGTATATAGGTCAAATAAATTCTGATAATGAGCTTTAATCGTAAGGTGGAGAAAAGGAAAGAGAAAGAAGAAAAAGGGTTGAAAGGTAGAGGTATGGTCCACAAGGTTGTCCCGCTCGTCAGTTTATTATTCTTTTTAGTTCTCTTTGAAGCCTTAGAATGGGTGTCTCTGTAAGTCATTTAATCTGTTACCATGGCAACAGGACAGAGTCATTGAAGTTTGACAGGAACTGTTGTTTTATCCAAGGATGCCAAAGTTTTTCAAATTTTGGAATTTGATTTTGATCGATGGCTACCATCTTAGCATGGGACATTGTATTATTCATTCTGTGAATTGTTTCTGCTAGTACCAATGTAGGAGATTTCCATGCCTTGGCCACTGTTTGTTTTGCAGCAGTTATTAGTTGGATCATAAGTTTGAATTGAGAGAGTGTTAACCATTCCGGTTTTAGATTAAGTAAAGTTAAATATGGATCTGGTTGTATTATTTTTTTAAATATTTTAGATGCAATCACGAAGACTTCCTTCCAGAAGGTTTGGATTACTGGGCACGTCCACCATATGTGTAAATATGTGACTATTTCTGGGCATCCTCGAAAACAAAGAGTTGAGGTATTAGGTGAATATTTTGCCACTCTAGCGGGTACAAGGTACCAGCGAGTTAGGACTTTATAATTTGTCTCCAGTGCTAAGATGTTGGGTAAAGATGACTTAGATGTGAGCCATATGTTAGACCAGTCCGTGTCTTCTAAAATTCGTCCCAGGTCCTCCTCCCACCTCTGAACGTAAGAGGGTCTATTAAGATTTGCTACTCCATATAATTGATTATAAAGTGATGAAATTGTACCTTTAGCAAATGGATCTTTTGTACAGATTGATTCAAAAATGGATAATTGGGATAATGGTGTATCCCCCTTTAGGAATGGTGTATAGAAATTTTTGATTTGGAGATATCTAAATATCTCAGAGTTTGGTAGATCATATTTTTCTCTAAGCGATGGGAATGAAAGGAATGATTTAGATGCTATGAAGTCATTTAGTGTCTGAATGCCTGATATTGTCCAAGCTTTAAAAGAATTTGGATAGATCCATGCCGGATAAAAGGCCGGATTTCTGATAAAAGAAAGGAGAGGATTGTGTGGAGATTGTAACTGATATTTGGTTTTTAGTTTATCCCAGAGAGATAAGAAGTGTTTAGTTATGGGATTATGAATTTTAAAGCGGTCTTTAGGATCAAGCCATAATAAATTTGATATTAATAGAGGGTCATTTTCTGAAGCCTCTATAAATACCCATAATGGGATTTCCTGTTTTGCATGGTATTTGGACAGACAGGCCAAATGTGCTGCTCTGTAGTAGTTAGTAAAATTAGGGTATCCCAGGCCTCCTTTATTTTTAGGAAGATATAGTGTGTGTATTGGTATACGTGGTTTAGAAGAGCCCCATATAAACGAAGTTGCTCTTTTTTGTACTATTCTCAAAAAATAGGAAGGAATTGGAATAGGGAGGACTCTGAATAGATAAAGCAATTTGGGTAGAATAGTCATTTTGATTGCATTAATCTTCCCTATCCAGGATAAATGAAGTTGCGACCATTGTTTTATTAGATTTGTGATCTGTCTTAATACAGGAGGATAATTGGTTGAGAATAAGTCAGAATGAGATGCTGTTAAATTAATTCCAAGATATGGGATTGATTTTTCTGCCCATGTGAATGGGAGTGCAGCCCTAGCCGGGATCAATTCCATGTTTGTGAGTGAAATATTAAGCACTAGGCATTTCTTAGGATTAATCATAAGGCCGGATAGGGCTGCAAATCCATCAAGAGCTGGTATTAAGTTAGGACCAGAGACCTGTGGTGATGATAGAAAAAGTAATATATCGTCTGCAAATATACATAATTTGTGTGTAATACCTCCTACTTCAATGCCAGTTATAGTTTGGTTTGTTCTGATGTATTGGGCCATGGGTTCGAGTATAAGGGCAAATAATAAGGGAGATAATGGGCAACCCTGTCGGGTACCTCTTTCAATATTAAAGGCTTCAGATTTGTATCCAGCATATTTTATATAGGCTTTGGGTTTATTATATAATGCCTTGATCCATGTTAAAAAGTGGGGTCCAAAACCCCATTTTTGTAATGAATATTGCATATATTGCCAGGATACTGTGTCAAATGCTCTCTTAATATCGAGAGATAGAAAACATAAAGGGATTTTCCGTTTTTTAGCAATATGTGCCAATAACACTGCCCTGCGTATATTATCGCCTGCCTGTCTAGTTGGCATGAAGCCTACTTGATCTCTATGTATTAATTTTCCTATAATGCTATTGAGGCGTTTTGCTATTATTTTTGCTAATAATTTAATATCGAGGTTTAACAGAGAGATAGGCCGATAATTCACACAGGAAGTATCATCAGAAAGGGGTTTTGGGATCATACAAACAATTGCCATTAGTGTTTCTTGCCGAAAAGAATGTCCATCTAGAAGTTTGTTAAAAGTTTCAGTGAGAATGGGAGAGAGTATTTCTGAGAATGTTTTATAGTATAAAGCCGAGTAGCCGTCTGGGCCTGGTCTTTTGTTAAGTTTTAGGTCTTTTATGGCGTTAGCAACTTCATCTATAGTTATAGGCTCATCCAAACTGCTTTTTTGATTCTGAGATAACTCAGGTAAGGTTATTTTTGAGAAGAAGGATTCAGCTTCTGTAGGATTAAATTCATTGTTTGTCTTGTATAAAGTTGCGAGATGTGAGTGAAATTTATGGACTATTTTAACTGGATTACAAGTGTAAACATTTTTTGATAATTTCAAACGTATTGGTTTGAAAGATTTGTTAGTTGAATTTAATGTCCGAGCCAAATATGTACCTGGTTTGTTTGTATTCATGTAGAAATTGTGTTTGGAGCATTTGAGGGATTTATCAACTGACTCAGTGAGAAATAGATCGTATTCCAATCTAGATTTTTCCAGATGAGATTTTGTACTCTGAGATGGATTATCTTGAAATGATATGGAGGCTGCATTAAAATTGAGTTCTAGTTTTTTTGCTAGATTTTTGCGTTCCCGTTTAAATAGTGCCATTTGTCTTTGTATTGTACCACGCAAGACAGGCTTATGAGCTTCCCACAGTGTTATTGGGGAGATGTCTGTTGTATTATTAATTGATATGTATTCCTTTAAAGCTTGTTCAATGGCCATCTGATGTAGTGGGTGTTTGAGCATTATGTCCGGTAAGTACCACGTTGGGTCATGTGCTTTTGGTATGGCTGAGGCTATAGTAGTGTATACTGCATTATGGTCAGACCACGGAATCGGAATTATATCTGATGCAATAATTTCTGGTATCATTCCTATTGTTAGAAAAATATGATCTATTCTGGTGAAGGTTTGATGAGGGTGCGAGAAATAAGTGAATTTCTTTTTCATTGGGTTACTTTCTCTCCATGAATCTACCAGATTGTATTTGGAAAGAAGTTGAGAAAAAGGTAATCTAGAGGTTATTTTGGATGGTGTAAAAGGTGATTTATCTAGAAATGGGAGGAGGACCTGGTTCGAATCCCCACACATTATCACTGTTCCTATTTTGTGTGTATTAATCACTTGTAATATATGTGAGAGGAATGGTGTAGGTTGTTTGTTAGGAGCGTAGTAGGAAATCACTGTGATTGCTGTATCCATTATATAACCCATGAGTATCAGGTATCTACCTTCTGGGTCTTTAATTTCTGATGATAAGGTGAATGGTGTGGATCGGTGAAATGCAATTAGAGTTCCCCTTTGCATGGTACAGGCAGAAGCCGTGTAAATTTGTTGATAAAAAGGAGAAATATATTTTGGAGTAGAATCTTTGGTGAAGTGTGTTTCTTGGAGGCATACTATGTGAGCCTTCTTGTTATGGAAAGTACGGAAGGCTTTGGTCCTTTTTTGAGGGACATTTATTCCCTGAACATTCAGGGAAAGTATATTCAATGGTGCCATGGCAATAGATCAAATAGTTTTGACTTACTTTTTGTTATGCAGAGCTGACTGCACAGATCAACCTGTGTGGACTGAAGAGATGAATAGATAGAAAAGAAACCAGTGAATTCTGGAGTAAAGAGTAAACAAAAAACATATGAGATTAGATGATACATTGTATAAATTATTTTTTGCAAGTAATCACAATTTACCCGTGAAAGAGAATAAATATCTCTCTCAGGGGAATAAGTGCCTTCGTCACACTCCCACATAATATGGTTGGGAGAATGAGGAGGGCTAATGGGGGTACAGGGATCTTCCGCTTACAGGAGAGAAGTGCTATGTCAAAAGAAATCAAAATGATGTTTCATTAATTGGAGTGCAGAATATAGTTTTTGTTGAAATTATTTATTCCAGCGTGGTTGTATATGGTTAGTCTTGCCCTAGGCTAAATAATTCAGTTAGAAAGGTACTGTTAATAACTTTGGTATTGATGAAGATAGTTTGAATTATTTTGGGATTTTAACCCTTTTAGAGTAAACAATTACATATTTTATTCATATGTAACTGTTTAGATATGTTAACTCATAAAATCGAGGTTGTATTGCTTCAGATTAGAATAAACAAAAACATAGTTCTAGGAACTAGTTAGGTAATAATATATTTGTTTTAAGAAAAGAAAGAAAAAGCTTCCATTACCTCTGGATTATTGAACATATTTGTCCTAAAAAGTAATAAATCTATCGTTATTACCTGATAATATATAACTGAACAAGAATTTCCTTATTTCACTTATATATTCTAAGGCTATATGAATCAGAAGTAATAAGAAATATAACTGGAATGTAACATGATCCCACACAGTGTGTGACTATCAGAATGCAGTTACATTCAGTTATAAATATAGGTTTTTTTATAGAGAACCATCTCTTAGTATAATAAATGAAGAGATATCAGGAATTAGGATGTCAGTCCATTGAATCTTCTTGGTCCATGGATGATGTGGCATAACGGCCTCTTTTGTGAGAATGATGATTCCCATTTTGTTCTGAAATTTTCTGGGTGCTGCCTGAAGGTGAAGATGACGCCATTCTTCTGCGTGTGGGAGAGTTGCTGCTTGTGGGTTCTGTCAGATTTAATTTTAAAAGGGTTTGTTGTAGTTCATCTGCTGATCTGCTTCTGTAAATTGTACCTTGGTAGTTAAATCTGACTGAAAAGGGGAAGCCCCATTGATACATAATGTTGTGGCATTGCAGTTCCATTAGTTGGGGTTTCATGGATCGTCTTTTAGTAATAGTAAGTTGGGATAGGTCAGCAAAAATTTGATAATTGTGTCCTTGAAAATTAAGTTCCTTTTTTTCTCTTGCAGCAATTAGTATTTGTTCTTTCGTTCTGTAATAATGAAATTTTGTGATTATATCACGTGGGGGTCCATCTTTCTTTTTGGCTGTGAGGGCTCTGTGTACTCTGTCCAGTTCTAAACGTTCAATAGGGATATCTGGCTTTAGTTCTTGTAATAGAGCAGTAATAGTAGATTGCAGGTCTGTCACAGTTTCAGGTATTCCCCTTATGCGCAAGTTTGAACGTCTGGCTCTATTTTCGTAATCTTCGAGCTTAGTTTGAAGTATTAAATTCTCTTTTTTTAATTGTTCCCATTCTGTTATATTTTCTTGGGTTGTAATTTCAATTTCATCCATTTTTATTTCTAGGGCTGCGGTGCAGTTTCCCAGCTCTCTTATTTCTTTGGTTAGGCTTTTTGTTATTTGGTCTGAGGTTTGTTTTAAAGCCTTATGAAACATCTTTTCAAATTGTAATAATATTTCTGAGGATGCTGAGGAGGCTTGTGGAGAAGTTTGTGAGAGGATTTGTTCTGTATCTGACTCAAATGGAGAGTCTTGCTGTGACATTTTCTGTCTGTGAGAGCGCCCTGATGCTGTATCTTGTGAGGTGACTGGAGCTGCTTCAGCTGCAGTGAGTGCCTGTGAGCTCTTTGTGAGGTGATTTTTATTTCTGCCACGGTTTCCTCCCAGTACCATATTTCCTGCCCAAACTTTCACAGTTTGTTCCCTGGGGCAAAAAGGTTCAAATGGATACCTTTTGAGCCTGCAGGCTCCGCTTTGTCCTTCTCTTCTCTCCTCAGCGGTGTGGAGCTCTAACAATGCATGTCTGCTCTGCTAGGCTCCGCCACCTGCCCCGTCGAGTACCTGTCTTTTTAATAAAGTAACCAATTTTTAGCTATACAGAGAGCACTATATTATTCTTTTATATTTCATGTGATTACGGATGAAAACGTTTAAGCCATTAAATGAAAGAGGTGTCCGGCTTTCCATCCAAAATTTAACCCCGACCACCATTGGTGGGGAATGCCTGTGTGACCTTCCTGTTAGCTCAGGGGTCTATGTAGCAAGGTGAGCAGTTTGACTAGCAAATGTGTGAGCACGGATTAAGGAGCACTTCAGATTTTGCATGAAGCACCCTTTACCACCGTTGATGTTTCCAGCTTCCCTACTACATTTATTTTTCCATACATGAATGTATATGGACATTGTTATTATTTTAGTTGTTTAATTTCAGCGCTGCACTATTTGTTACAGTAATCATCCCTCCCCCTGATACCACGAATACGAGTATTCTTCCACAGGCTTTGCACGATTAGGGAGGCCATGCAGCATAGGTTTGCTGAGGCATTCGATCCAGAGTCCTCTGGGTCACTAAGGACGACATGATCCGCAGCCACCTCCTCCCAGCCACATACAAGTCCATTGGTTTCTTGAGACTGTAAATGATCCCTTGAAGACTGCTGCTGATGCTGAGTGCCAGGCTCCACCTCCATGCTGGCACAATCTTCCTTCTCCTACTCCTCCTCCTCTTCCTGTGTGATAGGCGGGCAGGCAGGAACAATGTCTGGATAAAGGGGGCCTTGAGAGGTAAGTCCTCCTCTTCCTCCCTCTGTTCTGCCTCAAGTGCCCTGTCCATTATTCCACGCAGCGTGTGCTCCAATAGGTAGACAAGAGGGACAGTGTCACTGATGCATGCTCTGTCACTGTTCACCATCCTTGTGGCCTCCTCAAATGGTGACAGGACAGTGCATGCATCCCTGATCATAGCCCACTGGTGTGGGGAAAAAACCAAGCTCCCCTGACCCTGTCCTGGTGCCATAGTCGCATAGGTACTCATTGATAGCCCTCTTCTGCATGTGCAGTCACTGCAGCATGGCCAACGTTGAGTTCCACCTGGTGGGCATGTCCCAGATTAGGCGGTTCTTGGGCAGGTTAAATTCCTTTTGCAGGTCAGCCAGCCGAGCACTGGCATTATATGACCTGCAGAAATGCACACAGACTTTCCTGGCCTGCCTCAGTACATCCTGTAAGCCCGGGTACCTCCCCAAGAACCGCTGCACCAACAGGTTAAGGACGTGAGCCAAACAGGGCACATGGGTCAGTTGTCCCTGTCAGAGGGTGGAGAGGAGGTTGGTGCCATTGTCGCAAGCCACCATACCTGGCTTTAGCTGGCGTGGTGTCAACCACCTCTGAACCTGCCCCTGCAGAGCTGACAGAATCTCTGCCCCAGTGTGGCTCCTGTCCCCCAAGCACACCAGCTCAAGCACCGCATGCCAACTTTTTGCCTGCGTGCTTGCATAGCCCCTTGAACGCCTATGGAGCACCGCTGGTTCCGAGGACAAATCAGCACAGGAAGAGGCCATTGAGGAAGAAGAAGAGGAGGGGTGGAGGAGAGAGGTGTGGCAGAATCACCACTATTAGAATTTTGGAGGCGTGGATAGGTAACGTCCCTGTTCATGCCTGCTGGACCATGAGTCAGCGGTAATATGCACCTTACCGCTGACCGCCCTGTCCAGCGAGGCCAAGACATTGCCTTCAACATGCCGGTAGAGAGCCGGAATCGCCTTCTGTGAGAAAAAGTGGCACTTGGGAAACTGCCACTGAGGAACCGCACATTTCACAAACTCACGGAAGGAGTCTACCAACTGAAAAGTCAGCAGTTGAAGTGCTAGCAATTTAGCCAAGCTAGCATTCAACCACTGGGCATGTGGATGGCTGGGAGTGAACTTCTTTCAGCAGTGCAGCAGCTGGGGCAGGGATTTTGCCTGGTATAATATGACGTCAGTGTACCGATAGCAGATTGCCCGCAAGTACTTGGCTGTGACACACCTAATTTTACACCTTCATTCCTCTCAGTGCAGGTTTCAGAGAGGACTGAAGGTATAGTGGGGTTGGAGATCCCAGCTGATGAGGAGCAAGGAGAGGTCCGCTTTGTTCTTTGGTGTGGGTCTTTTAGGTACGCTTGCCAACGAACTGCTTGGCAGGTTGACATATGTCTGGTCAAGCATGTGGTGCCCAAGCGGTGTGATGTTTTTGCCACGTGAGATACGCTTGAGACATATGTTGCAAATAGCAAAGGTGGGATCTGATTCACTAGTTTCAAAAAAGGCCCACACCAAAGAACTATTGGAATAACGTGCAGAGACAGCAGCGCCCTGCACATGCGGAGCTCTGCGTTGTGATGCAGTGGGTGTGCGGGCCTTAAGCTGGCCCCTGGAGTGCATCCTGCCTCGTTGGAGATGTGCCTCCTCCTCTCTCCTATCAGGCACCCACATGGAGTCAGTGACCTCATCATCCCCTCCCTCCTCATCACTGGGGCAAACCTGGCAGTATGCTGCAGCTGGGGGAACATGACTGCCAGATTGCTGTCCTTCCTGGGCACCCCCTCTCTCTGGGCTCATGTTACTGCCTTCCTCTAGCTGGGTACCATCATCGGGGCCTTCAAAATGCTGGGCATCCTCATGGAGCACGTACCCAACACTGTGGTCAAACAGTTCGGGGGACTCCTCAGGAGGACATGGTGGGGATAGGGAAGGAGTGACTGATGCCATTGAGCCGAGGGAAGAGGCCACTTTGGCAGCTGCTTTGCCAGACAAAGTACCCTGAGCCTGGGTGAGAGAGGATGAGGAGGATGAGGATGGCTTGGTCATCCACTCTACCAAGTCTTCCGCATGTTGCGACTCAACACGGCCAGCTTCCGAAAAAAAGCCCACGGCCACATGCTGATGAGGATGCACCGTCTCCACGACCAGCACTGTTGCCTCTAGATACAGAGCCTGCTTGCCCTCTTTTATTGGCTTGTGACTGTCTGCCTCTCCTTGTTGGCCTTCCAGACATACTAATGGCCTGCAGTGAGATGTAGCTGCACAAAGCTGGGATGCATATATATACTGATACTGCAGCTAGCAGAATCAACTGCCTGCCTGTAGTATAATTAGTATGAGAACACCAGCAATTGTCTTCAGGTAGCTTTAGGGGCACACTGTGCAGAGGACACAGTACACTAACTGTAAATACTGCAGCTGCCTGCTTGTGGTATTAATATTATCAGAACAACAGCAATTGTCTTCAGGTAGCGTTAGGTGTACACTGTGCAGAGGACACAGTACACTAACTGTAAATACTGCAGCTGCCTGCCTGCGGTACTAATAGGATCAGAAGAACACCAGCAATTTTCTTTGGGTAGCTTTAGGTGCACACTGTGCAGAGGACACAGTACACTAACTGTAAATACTGGAGCTGCCTGCCTGTGGTACTAATAGGATCAGAAGAACACCAGCAATTTTCTTCAGGTAGCTTTAGGTGCACACTGTGCAGAGGACACAGTACACTAACTGTAAATACTGTAGCTGCCTGCCTGTGGTATTAATAGGATCAGAACAACAGCAGTTGTCTTCAGGTAGCTTTAGGTGCACACTGTGCAGAGGACACAGTACATTAACTGTAAATACTGCAGCTGCCTGCCTGTGGTACTAATAGGATCAGAAGATTACCACCAATTTTCTTCAGGTAGTTTTAGATGCACACTGTGCAGAGGACACAGTATACTAACTGTAAATACTGTAGCTGCCTGCTTGTGGTATTAATAGGATCAGAAGAACACCAGCAATTTTCTTCAGGTAGCTTTAGGTGCACACTCTGCAGAGGACACAGTTCACTAACTGTAAATACTGTAGCTGCCTGCCTGTGGTACTGATAGGATCAGAAGAACACCAGCAATTTTCTTCAGGAAGCTTTAGGTGCACACTGTGCAGAGGACACAGTACACTAACTGTAAATACTGTAGCTGCCTGCCTGTGGTACTAATAGGATCAGAAGAACAGCAATTGTCTTCAGGTAGCTTTAGGTGCACACTGTGCAGAGGACACAGTACACTAACTGTAAATACTGCAGCTGCCTGTGGTACTAATAGGATCAGAAGATTACCACCAATTTTCTTCAGGTAGTTTTAGATGCACACTGTGCAGAGGACACAGTACACTAACTGTAAACACTCTAGCTGCCTGCTTGTGGTATTAATAGGATCAGAAGAACACCAGAAATTTTCTTCAGGTAGCTTTAGGTGCACACTCTGCAGAGGACACAGTATACTAACTGTAAATACTGTAGCTGCCTGCTTGTGGTATTAATAGGATCAAAAGAACACCAGCAATTTTCTTCAGGTAGCTTTAGGTGCACACTCTGCAGAGGACACAGTACACTAACTGTAAATACTGTAGCTGCCTGCCTGTGGTACTAATAGGATCAGAAGAACACCAGCAATTTTTTTCAGGTAGCTTTAGGTGCACACTCTGCAGAGGACACAGTACACTAACTGTAAATACTGTAGCTGCCTGCCTGTGGTACTAATAGGTTCAGAAGAACACCAGCAATTTTCTTCAGGTAGCGTTAGGTCCACACTGTGCAGAGGACACAGTACACTAACTGTAAATACTGTAGCTGCCTGCCTGTGGTACTAATAGGATCAGAAGAACACCAGCAATTTTCTTCAGGTAGCGTTAGGTGCACACTGTGCAGGGGACACAGTACACTAACTGTAAATACTGTAGCTGCCTGCCTGTGGTACTAATAGGATCAGAAGAACACCAGCAATTTTCTTCGGGTAGCTTTAGGTGCACACTGTGCAGAGGACACAGTACACTTATGCCCCGTACACACGGTCAGATTTTCCGATGGAAAATGTGCGATCGGAGCGTGTTGTCAGAAATTCCGACCGTGTGTGGGCTCCATCGGACTTTTTCCATTGGATTTTCTGACACACAAAGTTTGAGAGCAGGCTATAACATTTTCCGACAACAAAATCCGATCGCGTCAATTCCGACCGTGTGTGGACAATTCCGACGCACAAAGTGCCATGCATGCTCAGAAGAAATTCCGAGACGGAACAGCTCGGTCTGGTAAAATTAACGTTCGGAATGGATAGAGCACTTTCGTCACGCTGCAATCTTTAAAATTGTTTAATACAGCGCACTCTCTTCTTCTTTATAATGCAGGAAGAACAAAGTAGTTTTGCTGCTGATATTCACACAGAGTTCTCACAAACTTCTTTCTTATTTATCGTGATTCCCTCAATATATTATGATTTGTCACATCTGACCAAAAATCTATATCATTTTTTTTGTGTTTTTTTTTTTTTTTAAAGTCTGATGTGATTTTTTTTTTTTTTGGTTTGTATTTTGTTTTGTTTTTTTTAGTTATTTAACATCCAGAATATTTCTGTGTGTGTTTCGTTTTTTTTAGTTATTTAACATCCAGAATATTTCTGTGTGTGTTTCGTGTGTCAAGTTACCACAACACCATTATTATCTTGTATTATTTAATCTCAAGGAGGTTGCTTGGTGTTGGTGTCTCTTGTTAATTTCACATTTATATTTTTGAAATGTACCTGAATCCTCACAAACAAACTGTCCTTTTTGAAGGAAAACACACATAGGCGAGTCTAATTGAAACCAAAAAACCTTTATTAAGGGCTCCGAACCAAACAAAGAGGGAGGCAACGCTGGAGAAACAGCAGAAGTTGGTGAAGCCTTTGGCCCCCAGTTCACACATCAATTATTTTACTGCAAAATTGGTGGCCTGAGGAATCCATATCTAAGGGAGTGCAGTCTGGTCCAGAAGTTCCAGAGATCATGAAAGAAGCAGATGACATTTGTGTCCCCAGGCTGTGGTCATACAAGAGACTGCATCTTTTGCCAGACCAGACTGAACCCAGGGTCATCACTCTCTGGTCTTCCTTCCATGCTTCCTTCCACACTGTGGCTGTGGTGGTGTAGTTGTGGCAGGAGGAGGAGGAGGATGTTCCAACTTAATCACGTGGGTATTGGGTGTGATTTCACCCCCCCCCCCCTCCTTAGTTAAGACTTTATAAAGAAGGTCCTCACGCAGCTGGCATTGGCCCTCCTGCATACCCTGCAGTTTGGTGGTAGCCATGCAGGCAAAGGCCTCTTCAGGAGTGGGGGTGGCTCTGAGGGAAGCAGAAGCCTCCTGAATGAGCCTGAGTGCTGAATTCTGCACGTGACTCCCCTTCCTGGGTCTTTTGTTTTGAAGGCGGAGGGGAGGAACCTGCGAATCTTTTAGGCTCCTACTGGTCCCAGGCTTCTCCTGGCTGCCATTTAGCCCCACCTCCTCCTGGCTGCCACATTCCACAGCCTCCTCCTGGCTGCCACATTCCAGAGCCTCGTCCTGGCTGAGGTCTTCCTGTGTATGAAAAAGGTACATAGTTTTAGTTTTTGCTCAGCTGGGGTGGAAGGAAGAGTGGAAGGTAGGGTTGAGAGGGATTCCTTGACTCCAGTCTGGTCTGACAGAAATCGCAGTCTCTCATAGTACCACAGCCTGGGAACATAAACGTCATCTTCTGCAGCTCCTGATCTCTGGGAATCCGTGACCTTCTTGCGCTCCCTAAGATAAGTGCTCCTCAGGCCACCAATTTTGGCTTTTAAATAGGGGATGGTTGCCGTGGGGACCACCGGCTTCACCAACTTCAGCAGTTTCTCCAGCGCTGTCTGCCTCTTTTGTTTATGATTATAATGCGGGTTTTTCACCTGCCACAGACAGGGCAGCTCCCTGTACTTGTCTATGAACAGGGGGAGGAAGTTGTGGTCATGGAAGCCATCCTTTTTATCTGCAAGACACAAGACAAGACAAACCCTAATGTCAGGCAAAACTCTCCTAATCTTGTTACAATATAGGCCTCAATCTAGAAGCAGTATAAGCCCAAGTTTAGATCTTACCTTCATTATCACGATCGGCGCCTCCGATACTCCTTCCTCCGCTCACAGATCGTACGTACTACGCACGCATGTTACGCTTTATACACACTGCGCATGTGTGAAACTCCGCCCGCCCCTGACGTTCTTTCTATTCTATTCCCCGCCCCTTCTCGTTCGGCGCAGTGGGGGAAGAGCACATGGCGGAGACACAGTAGATGCGTGCTAATTACAGCAACGAGAAAGAGGGGGAGGAAAGCCCAGAGCCAGAAACGTCCCGATCCAGAAGGAGACGATTTAAGGCATCAAATATGTCCTTTGGGGAGATGTTGGAGATGGTCGACATCCTGAAGAGGGCCGACTATGACGGGAAGTATGGACCTTACCCCAACCCCAATGTCAGAAAGGCCAAGATCATGGCGAAAGTGGTCAAGAGTCTGCACCGGAATTTCGGGGTACGACGATCGAAAAATCAGCTCAGGAAGCCGTGGTCAGACCTGAAATTAAGAGAACACGAGCAGTACAGAAAGATCCGGAGAGTGCTGCAAAAAAGTAAGTAGTTGTGCTGTGCTCCTATTCTTTATGTTTATTACGTTCGTGCTGCTCCATGTGCTTTTCTTAACTGTTATCCAGTTTAAAATGGCAACTTTCATGTTCATGGGCACATTATTCGTTCGTATAAAACATTGTTCGTTTGGCCTAGAAAACACCATTGTTTTGGCCATATGCATTTGCACACATTTTTTATGGCCTACTTGTCTGCAAATAATTTGGTTGGGTAGATGGGTTTGTAACTAGAATGAAATGCAAACTAGATTCTGTGTAAGGAGAGGACACTCAGCAGCAGTTTTCACATCTGGACGCTGGAGCACTAGTGTGGGACACAAGAACACCCTTTTTATTAGGGGGCCCACACAGGTGCTCCAGTGTATACTATAGGGTGTCTCCATCTGTGAAGCTTGTACAAAACAGGTAAAGTATTCAAGCTTGACAAAGGACACTAAAAATTCTATATCTTGGAACTCTGCCAAAATAGATAATTGTGCCCCACTTCCAAGCAATGTTTCATATTCCTATTTCTGCCATCAAATATCTGTGTGCTAAGTATACTTTTTTTTTGTTTACATAGGGGATAAAAGACTCAGAGGACACCCCTCATCTGAGGAGACCACAGACCCCCCACCTCTGGAAGAAGGGGAAATCCACCCAAGCCAAGCAGAGCAGGAGGAGGAAGATGTGGTGGAAATTGGCACCACAACAGGTGAGTGTCTGCGACCACAGGCTCAGGTAAGAGATGGATGATCGTGATGTTGTGGATCCAGGGCATTTCACCTCGGAAAGTGCACAGATTCTGATCGGGGAGATCATGGGGTGTAATAGGGACTTGGAAAACATCCTTAAAAACATCAATGATGTTCAACAAAAAATGAAGAACATCATTGATGTTTTAGGGAGAGTTTAAAAACCCTCAAAATCCCTTTTTTTGTGCTTTTTGTGAGCTAAAAATGTTTACCAATTTTTGACATATTTGCGAAAAGCCAAATTTTGAAGAGGCACACAGTGTGTCAACATGTGCTATCTGCCATCATGGGAGATCAATGTAGGCGTTTTGGGGGTGCAACCCCTTCCTCAATAATAAAGTAGCTGTGAGGAAGGGGTTGCACCCCAAAATAACGTCCCTTGATCCCCCATGATGGCAGGTAGCACATGTGGACATTCGGCAATTGGTGTGCATCTTCAAAATTTGGCTTTTCTAGGGGTGACTTCACCCCATCTGAGCTCATTATCAAACACAGTTTGTAAATACTCATGTCTGATATTGCCTTCAAGTTCTACCAAATGTGAACTTTGTAAGTTCAAGACTTGTGTCTTTCTTGTTGGTTTTAAGCATGCCTGTTTTATCTTAAATGGACATTTCTACTTTTTCTAACGTGACCCCAAAATTTGTTATACAACAAACATGTTGGTTTGTTTTAAAAACCTTTTCTAAATGCACATGTGATTGTGCTGGTATTAAAAAGATTGTTAATCAAGAATGTGTGGTTTATTGTCTCAACGCTCCAACACTTTTGTTGTGCTCTAATTGGTGTTTTCAGTGACAATGGGGGTTATTTCCTAAGGGAAAATCCACTTTGCACTACAAGTGCAGTTTCAAGTGCACTTGTAGTGCAAAGTGTCTTTGCCTTTAGTAAATAACACCCAACAATGCTTTGTAATGTTACACAATCACGCCATTTTCAGGACTCACCACATTTCTGTCAGGGTCAGCTAAAAGAAACACAAGCAGTGAATGTCAGCAAAGATTTTAGTAGTTAAATTTTTGTTTTTATTTGAAAAATAGTTTCAGACATTGTCTGGCATATTGATAGCCCCCCTACCCGCAAAGTATTCAAGGTATCTTAGACGGACATCATGGGCACTCAGGGGGGGCAAGCCAGGACGGCCATTTCAAGCGCTGTCAGGGTTGGTTCATTTTGAATTCCAGCCTCAGACGCAACTGAGCCAGCATAGTTGGCAGAATGTTGCCGTAAAAAGTTGTGTAGAACACAGCACGCCAGGATGATATGATTCAGTTTGTACTCCGCCATGTGTATGGGTGTAAGAAATAGACGGAACCAGCTGGAAATGATTCCAAACGTGTTCTCCACCACTCTTCTGCCTCTGGCCAGCCGGTAATTAAAAACCCTCTGGTCCGGGGTGAGGGTCCTCATCGGGATTGGCCGCATAAGATGGTCCAAAGAAATACAAATGTGTCTGCGCTAGATTGAAAAAATACCATATAGACAATTAAAAAATGCTAAGTGCCAGTATAACAAAATAAAAATAATAATAATAAATAAATGTGCTTAAAAGGACCTATGATAAATCAGAAATAACTCTGAGTGATCAAACCTTCTAATTTTCAAAGTGCAAAGTGCAATGTAAAACACACAATCCAAGTGCCAAATCAGGAGTGAAATAGCAGCAATCCTCATAAAAGTCCTTATAGTTCAAAAAGTGTGTATCAAAAAAATATAAATATAAAGTGCTCAAAAATTGTGTCCATAATTAGTGAAGCTCATCCATCTTGTTCTTCCAAAAGTGCAACACCATAAAGCATGCCTTAGTGTCTTCCAGTGACCCCCAAAAGCGTATGCGCTCACCTTACAGTGTGTGACACAGTAATTAAACTCTGTCAAACACGCTTTAGAGCCACTCCTGTGCTCAAATGGAATCAACCGTGCAGACCTCCAATGCTCCCAGTCATGATGTTATATGCAAGAGAAAGGAAACTCCATAGCGCAATATTGCAAGATAATAAAGGATCTTTTATTAAGAACAAAATAACTCTCCCCTCATAAGGGTACTCACATGCTGTGGGTGCGTGAGTGCACCATCCTATACAGGCATAGACACAAACAGGCCGATCGTGAGGTATAACATGCGGTGCGGTGTGTGCCTCAATCACTCTCTCTCTCTTTGCTGACAGCTCCGTCCAGGCCCCTCCCCTACGCGTGTTCGGCACCGGGATCACGTGCCTTCATCAGGGGGATTTCATCTGATTTATCATAGGTCCTTTTAAGCACATTTATTTATTATTATTATTATTTTTATTTTGTTATACTGGCACTTAGCATTTTTTAATTGTCTATATGGTATTTTTTCAATCTAGCGCAGACACATTTGTATTTCTTTGACACCACTCACACGGTTATGGAACGTGATTAGTGTTTGCAGCTGGTTTTCACTGAGGTTTTACTTCACATTTATATAAGGCATTAACGCTTATGTGGCTCGCAAGGCTTATCTATATTTTCCCGCATAAGATGGTCCCCCAGCGCAAACGCTTCATCTGCAACGAAGACGAATGGGAGTCCATCCACATTGTCTTCTGGAGGTGGCAAGTCCAAGATGCCATTCTGGAGATGAATGTAGAACACCGTCTGGGCGATGACTCCACCATCGGACATCCGGCCATTCTTCCCCACGTCCACATACAGGAACTCGTAAGCAGCCGACACCACCGCCAACTTCACAATACTATTGAACCCCTTATAGTTGAAATAGTATGACCACGAGTTGGGTGGTGGGACAATGTGGACGTGTTTCCCATCAATTGCCCCTCCGCAGTTAAGAAAGTCCAAACCGCTGGGCAAAGTAGGAGGCCACAGTCTGCCATTCCTGTGGCGTGGAAGGAAACTGTGGTGTCAAACAACAACAAAAAATTAGTCATTTTGCACATAATCAGGGGAAGCAGATTAGACACAAACATTCTTGGCCAACATCAAGATAACATTTATTTGAGGGAGTTTTTAAAGACAAAAGTATAAGGTACACCTATCAGATCCCCCCCCTCTCATGGGCCATTTCTAACATTTTAGGGGGGTCTCTTGGACAGGTAACCCTCCCCACTTCATTGAGAGATGAATGCCTAAATAATGGGTATTGCTTTGGCCAGCCCCTCCTTAGTTACACTATTGGCAGCCCACTGGACAGGTAAGAAGTGTCATAATACAAAGATATAAATACACATTGTACACATTTGAGCACATTTGGAAATTCTACTATTACCTATCAAGATAATAATAGGATACAAAAACTTTAAACAGTACCATTTGAAAGTATACAGGCAGGCCACAAAAGAGATGGGTATAGTGTGTATGGGTTTGGTAAAGTCAGCAGATAGATGATTGAGGATAGATAGAGAATTGTTAGCAGCTGATTTAGCAGTTGGGGGGAGGGAGAGTTCCAAATGATTTGGGAACCCCAAAAAAAAGCCTCTGGCACTCTGCCTGAATTTAAAAAACAAATCACATTTAAAAACATTTTAGGGGGTGTTTGGGGTAAAGCAGTACTATGGAGCTGATAAAATACATTGTTAAGTGACTACACAAGGTGAATATAGGGCCAGGAGACCATGCTTGGGAGGTAAGTGAAGGCAAATATGTATGAAGGAGAAAAAAATAATTACATAAAAATCCAGCATGCATGAGAACAAAGGGGACATTCACAGCATATTACAATCATGGTAATTAGGGAATGAGGAAAGAAATACAATATATTAGCAAACATTAAATGCAATAAAATGTGATATTAAAGGATAAAAATCTTACCTTAATATACTCCTTCTGCAGGACCTGTATAATGGCAGAACAGGTCTCTGGCATAATGATCCCCAGAGCCCTGGGGGGAGATGCCTGTTGAGAACTTCAAGTCCTGCAGGCTTCTCCCCATCGCCAAGTACCGCAGGGTGGCGACTAGCCTCTGCTCCGCAGTGATGGCTTGCCTCATGCAGGTATCCTGCCTGCTAATATAAGGGGTCAGCGAAGCCAACAAACAGTGAAATACAGGGTCCGTCATCCTGAGAAAGTTCCTGAAATCATCAGGATTATTCTCACGGATCTCATTGAGCAAAGGCATGTGACAGAACTGGTCACGCTAGAGCAACCAATTCTTGGTCCATGAACTCAGGACCCTAACACCAAGCCCCCGCACAGCACGAACTCTACGAGGAGTATGTATACGCAACATGGCTAGAAAACGGTCAGCTGCTCAGAACGAAGTAATAGAATGCGCTGAAGAACAGCAAGGCCTGTGAAGAGGGACCTGAAAAACAGTAACGAATGGGCAAGAACACAATGACAAGAGTCAATGGTACTCGCTGCACGCACTGAAGAGCAGATACAAACCCACAAGCACAAACTGAACAGCAGAAAACGATCTGAAAACCACGAGTCTGAAAAAGCGCGAATCGTCTCTCACCAAACTTTTACTAACACGAGATTAGCAAAAGGAGACCAAAGGGTGCCGCGCTTGGTTCTGAACTGGCCTTTTCTAGTCTCGTTGTACGTGGTGTACGTTACCGCGTTCTTGGCGATCGGAAATTTCGACAACTTTCTGAGACCGTGTGTACGCAAAACAAGTTTGAGCCAACATCCGTCGGAAAAAATCCATGAATTTTGTTGTCGGAATGTCCGATCAATGTCCGATCCTGTGTACGGGGCATAACTGTAAATACTGTAGCTGCCTGCCTGTGATACTAATAGGATCAGAAGAAAACTAGCAATTTTCTTCAGGTAGCTTTCGGTGCACACTGTGCAGAGGATACAGTACACTAACTGTAAATACTGTAGCTGCCTGCCTGTGGTACTAATAGGATCAGAAGAACACCAGCAATTTTCTTCAGGTAGCTTTAGGTGCACACTGTGCAGAGGACACAGTACACTAACTGTAAATACTGCAGCTGCCTGCCTGTGGTACTAATAGGATCAGAAGAACACCAGCAATTTTCTTCAGGTAGCTTTAGGTGCACACTGTGCAAAGGACACAATACACTAACTGTAAATACTGTAAAAACACCTGCCTGCCTGTCAGTAGGAAGAGAATAACAGGAACAGATCTAGCTAAACTGAATACAGTGTATATATTTATATATATATATATATATATATATATATAAACACCTAGGATGCATATATATACACAATACATTGTAAGTGCAGCTAACTGACTCGCCTGTCTACTCTAACTTAAATCAAATGACACTGTCTCATTGTCTATCTCTCTTTGCCGCAACACACTACACAAGGCCGCCACGCAGACGGCCATATATAGTGTGGGGCGTGTATTAAACCCCCTGAGCCATAACTAGCCAAAGCCACCCTGGCTTTGGCGAATTACGGCTCTCTGTATAGACAGCGCTGTGATTGGCCAAGCATGCGGGTAATAGTGCATGCTTGGCCAATCATTAGCCAGCAATGCACTGCGATACCGCAGTGAATTATGGGCCGTGACGCGCCACTCGAATTTGACGCAAATGGCCCATAACGTTCGCAATTCGACGAATGGTCGAACAGGTGATGTTTGAGTCGAACATGGGTTCGACTCGAACTCAAAGCTCATCCCTAGTGTTTATACGCACAGATCCACATTCCTGCTCTGTCAGGAGAAATTGCGGGTGCCCGGCGGACATCGCGGTCGCCGGGGCATGCACATCGGCTCCTCAGTGAGGCAGCGGGGGCGTGCCCCCTATGCCAGCGGGAAGTGGAGGACTTCATATGACGCCTGCCCAGGATGGGAGATCCCATCTGCAGACGTCATTTGACTATATGCCAGGAATGAAGGGATTAAATGAACAGTGATTTACTGATGTTTAAAGTGAAACCATCAAAATGAGAAATAACAATAAAAATTAACAATTCCTTTAAATATAATGCCTGGGGGGTCCCCTTAGTCTGCCTGTAAAATGACACATCTGTACTGTGTATAGAACATGCTGCAGCAATAATGACATTTATAAAGCCAAAAATATGACTTGTTCCATTCAAGCTTTCTTTATTTTATAAACAACGGCTTGGGGAGCCAGTCTGTATGATGAGGCCACAATTTAGTCCACTCGGAACAAGATTAGAGATTTTTTAAAATACATTTTGGTGTCTCTTTTGCAGACCTTGGATAGAAGAAACAGATGCTGAAAAATTGGTGTTTGGGTGTCGGTGGTGCCTTCACACCTTAACCCTATAGAGTTACTCTTGATGAAAGCAAGAATTGGCCTTGCTGTCAAAAATTGCAATGATATGCACCTGTCAAACAGGTGCTGAAAAATTGGCCCTTGGGTGTTAATTGTTCCCATGAAACCTACACTAGAAAATTTCTTCCAGATGAAAACAACACCCACAAAGCTAGGCAGCCTAGACAGTCTTTCAGAGATTCAAGATCCAGAAAGCACTTAATCAGTGACATTGGCTTCAGGGGCTTGATAGCTGCTGCTAATCCAGGACTAATTCATTTTGATAAATGTCAGCTGGTCCATAGAGTCTGTGGACAGAGGCGCTCTCTTATCTGTCACAAAACATCCGGCAGCACTGAATGCCAGTTTGGAAAGGACACTGGATGCAGGGCAGCCAAGCAGCTTTATTGCATACTGGGCATGTTTTGGCCAGTGGTCTATTCTCATGACCCAGTAACCCAGTGGATCGTCAACTGGAAAGCTCTCCATATCTGTTTTCACCCCTAGATAATTTCCCACCATATGATAAAGATGCTGCCGATGGGATGTGGAATCTGACAGCCCTGGGCGCCGAGGACGAGAAACAACTTAAAATGCATCACTGAGGCAGCTTCCTTTCTCCCCCGCTCCTCTCTTGACCAACAGAAGGCTCTAAACAATGTTTTCCACCAGACTGTAACCTACCAAAGTCGTTAGATGTGTTACATAAACGCCTTTTTAAGGTGTCCTCAAGAGATTTTATCTTCTGTTCCCTCTGTGGGGACAGGATGAGTTCTGAGACTTTCCCCTTATAACAGTGGTCAAAGAAGGTCGCCAACCAATAGTGATCCTTCTCCTTAATGCCACGTATTCCTGGGTCCTTTTGCAGGCTTTGAAGAATGAGAGAGCCCATGCACCACAAGTTTGTGGAGGCATGAGAAGCAGACTCCTTGGGGTCACTGAGGATTACAGTATATGAAACTGCCTCCTCTCTGCCATGTACTACTCCCAAGGGTTCTGGGGATGGAAAAACCATCTGTTAAGGGTTGAAGTATGTCTTGCTCTGCTCCAATGCCTAAAAAGCTGCCAGAATAATCCTCCTCCTCCCTCTCTTCTTGTGTGTTCTGTAGCATAGGAAAAATGGTGTCTGCATAAAGTGGGCCTTAAAAAGGAAAGGAAGTCCTCCTCTTCCTCCTGCTGCTCTGCCTCGACTGCCCTGTCCATAAGGCCACACAGAGTCTGCACCAGCAGGAACACAACAGAGATTATGTCACTGATGCATGCATTGTCACAGCTCACCATCCTTGTGGCCTCCTCAAATGGTGACAGTACAGTGCATGCATCCTTTATCAATAGCAATTGGCGTGGGGAAAGAAAGCCGAGCCTGAGTCTGTCGATGTGCCATACTCACACAGGTACTTGTTGATGGTCCTCTGCTGCATGCGCAGCCACTGTAGCATTGCCAAAGTCGAGTTCCAACTTGTGGGCATGTCACATGTCAGGCGGGTTAGGGGCAGGTGGAATTCCCACCGGATTTCATCCAACCGAGCATTGGCTGTGTATGACCGCTTGAAATGGCTACAGAATCTTATGGCCCTCTTTAGCAGATCTTCCAACCCTGGGTACCTATTTAGGAAACACTGCACCACCAAATTGAGGACAGGCATGGCACATGTGTCCACCTCCCCTGTCTAAGGGCGGACAGGAGGTTTGTGCCATTATCACACACCACCATTCCTGGCTCCAGCTGGTGTGGCGCGAACCACCTCTGGGCCTGCCCCTGCACAGCTGCAATAATCTCTCCCCTGGTCTGGCTCCTGTCCCCTAGACAGACCAGCTGAAGCACTGCATGGCACCTTTTAGCCTGACTCATTGAAAAGCCCCTTGAACGCTTAGGGGGTACTTGTCGTTCATGGGATAATTCAGCAGAGGAGGGCATGGAGGAGGAGGAGGGGGTTGAGCTGACAGATCTCGCATCATCACCATTAGCTGTATGGAGACATGTCAGCACAACAAGCTGCAGCACTGAGCCCTGACCTGCATCCTTCTGAGTTGCAAGCAGAGTTACCCAGTTTGCTATTAGGGATAGGCCAACCCCCCCCCCCCCCCGGTTCGGTTCACACCAGAACATGCGAACAGACAAAACATTTGTGTGAATATGCGAACCCTATTAAAGTCTATAGGACACAAACATAAAAGATCAAAAGTGCTAATGTTAAAGGCTTATATGCAAGTTATTGCCACAAAAATGTATCGGGTCCCGGGTACTGACCCAGGCTATCAATGCAAAAAGTTTTTAAAACAACGTTTTTTCAGGAACAGTGATTTCAATACTGCTTATAATAATGCTTAAAGTGACACCAAAAATTGATATTCAAAGTATCACTGCCCACCTATACCTTGTTTACCACCACTGCGCCTCGGAGTACACAAATAAATTATTAATCAAACTAACTAAAGCTGCCACCTTAAACGTAAAGATATATACAAAGTGTTTTCTTCTGTGACATATAAGATTAGATAAAACGTGAAAAAAACAGTGGCGCTATCTAAAAGTGAACCCTTAATTAAATGGACATACAAACGTAAAATGCAAATATATATATATATATATATATATATATATATATATATATATATATATATATATATATATATATATATATATATATATATATATATATATATATATATATATATATATATATATATATATATAGTGAACACCAAGTGACAAGTGAAAAATATACAAAAACTGCACTACAGCTGATCAAATTAAAAAACATTAATCTTTACATAGAAAATATCAAAAAATTGAAAAAATGAAAAAATGAAATAAAGTCTTTGGAAAGTGATGTCTTCTTTACGACTTCCACCACACCCAGGTGCTGAGGGAGCCCACTCCCTATAGAAACTCACTTACCAACTCCAATTGCCCACACTCTCGTGTAAGGCTACAGTGCTTTTTGTACCCAAACAGGAAGGGTCACAGCGGCAAACCAAACATCCAAATATAAGTGCAGGACTCGTTCCACATGTAAATGAAAAAAAGTGCTCCAATAGTGTAATTTGCATAACCAGTTTAATGAAAAACACATAAAAATCTTCAATGTTTAAACTCACACTTTCAAAATTCAAAAAACGCAGAGTAAACTTCCACAGCACACTGAACTCCAATGCACAGCACAGCAAACAATTGGATATCAACATTAGGGGTTGCGTTCACGGCAGATCCGAGGTGTGAAGGCGTCTAATCGCTTCTCTCACCTACTCCTCGCTATACAAGCCGCTCTGACAGATCCCCCTTCCTGGTAAGCTAGAACGCGTCACTGGTCTCTGGTGCTCACCATCACACAGCCACGCCCCGACATGTTTCATCACAACAGTGACTTAATTATGGGATTGGCCGCCCGGGACGACAATCATCCCTTATATACCCTTCTATCATCAGCTGATAGGGAATCGTCCGGCGCGCCTGCGCACTACTCGTGTCCCCGCGATCGCAATATCCCCATCTCTGGGAGACAGTATTCATTGAAACACATGTAGTACATTGTAGGTATCTAATAGTTTTCAAACTCAAGGCACAATTATGCAATCTATCTTATGCACCGGCTCTATTTAGACTGCTTCCAATTTCCTATATAAGTCCTGTATTCCCATATATTTGTTTATTAAACCCTGCATAATAAATATATGACATTTAATTACTTCAAAGAACGGTTTAAACATTGCTATAGAATTAACTCTTGATTAAAACAATGAGCCGACTAAACAATTAAAATTGATATAAAATATATTTAAAAATAAATAATCCATATGTATATGGATGGCTGGAACCTCCCTAACCAATAAAATCTCGGTCATTAACTACTTAGACTGGTGGTCTCTCATATAAAAATCCATATTGCAAATATATGAAGATATATTATAAAATTGTACTCAGACATATTTAATCATAAAAAGCACACCGTACCTAATTATTACTGCGGGAGGGTGTATATAACCTGGGGTGTAGCATTCGATTAGGTATACTTTAAAACAACCACTGGTAGGTGCTAACCACAGCCCAATCATTATCTCTCCCTTTATTTAAGACTACCTCTGTCAGTCATTTCGGTTATATCATTAAAATTCCCTTCCGTCACTTGCAAATCATATATTTATATATAAAATCATACAGTCCACAGTTGATAAGGTCATAATGATTAGTTAAAACTCACAGCAAAATAGTTTTTTTACTGTTTATCATTCACTATGTCCATACCCTGTAAGAAGGACATCAAGGGCACACTCCATGGGGGATAAAAGCAGTGTCCGAATCTGCAGATATGTGCATTGATCAGACAATCTCCTGTGGAGTGTAGAACACCCCCTATTAAAGTGACAGTGCTATATAATCAAACAACCCTTAATTACCTAATATATAAAATGGAGCTAAGGCCTATATCGTGCCTGGGGTGTCCTCTTAGTCTGCCTTTAAAGTGGCACATCTGTTTGATGTGTTTTACAGCGCTGCAGAAAAATTACATTTCTAAAGGAAAAAATGTCATTTAAAAATTGATCGCGGCTGTAATGTATTGACGATGTTCTGTCGAGAAGTGCCCCCATCGAATAGTGCCCGAGCATGTGCAGAACGGAGCCGCATTTCAGCTGATTTGCCGATCAGCTGAAGTGATGTGACCGGGGCGCAAGCACACATCATAGGAGGGGTCTCTCGATGGGAGATACCATTTCACAGCCACAATTGAAACCTATACAAACAGCGGGGGGAGACCGCAGTTCTCACATTGTGCCTCGCTGTTGCGGGGCAGCTTTACAGTGTGCTGATGGTCCGATTTTGTCTGGGTTGCAGGGCGGGTTTGCTATGTGGAACGGCCGGTTTACCTGTGTGAAAGGGCAGGTTGCAACACAGACAAAACCAGCCCTTCAACACAACCACTAGCTGCCCTCCAGCAGCAGCAATGCACAATCTGAGAACTATGTTCTCCCCCGCTGTTTGTATAGGTTTAATTTGTGCCTGTGAAAGGGTATCTCCCATTGAGAGATGCCTCCTACAATGTACACATGTGTCCTGGTTACGTCAGCCCAGCTGATCGGCAAATCAGCTGTTGTGCTGTTCCGTAGGGCGCATGCGCAGGACATGCCGGGCACTATTCGATGGGGAGCACTTCTCGACAGAACACCGGCTCCCGGCAAAATAGATAAAAATCAATGACAAAATTGGCGTGGGTTGCCCCCAGTCCATACCAGGCCCTTTGAGTCTGGTATCGATTTTAGGGGGAAATTCACGCCAAAATAAAAAAAATGGCATGGGGTCCCCCAAAATCCATACCAGATCCTTATTAAAGCAAACAGCCTGGCAGGCCAGGAAGGGGGGGGCAAGCAAGTGCTCCTGCTGAAGCATACCAGGCCACTTGCCCTCAACATGGGGAGGGTGCTTTGGGGTCCCCCCAAAGCACCTTGTCCCCATGTTGATGGGGACAAGGGCCTCGTCCCTACAACCCTTGCTCAGTGGTTGTGGGGGTCTGCGGATGGGGGGCTTATTGGAATCTGGAAGCCACCTTTAACAAGTGGGGCCCTAGATCCCACCCCCCATGTGAATGGGTAGGGGGTACCCCTACCCATTTACCAAAAATAGTGTCAAAAAGTAAAAACCATAATACACCGTTTTTGACAATTCCTTTATTAAAAAAGAAAAAAAGTGTCCCGTGATGTACATCCTTTGTCAAACACACCGCCCAACGAACCCGAAAAATAGAAAAAAAAATGAAAAAACTCCGCCTCCACGGGAGGTGTCCCGCCGACTGCTGTCTTTTCACTGTGACAGCTGTTATATTGGCAAGGACTGGGCCACTCGCTGACATAACCGGCTGATCCCGCCCCCCCTCTGATGACACATGACGTCAGAAGGGGCAGGGTCACTCGGTTAAGTCACAGGGTGGCCCCCCCCTTGCCTATATAACAGCTGTCACAGCCAAGAGACAGCAGTCTGTGGGACACTTATTTTTTTCTATTTTCCGGGTCCATCAGGCAGCGTGATTAAAGATGGATGGGCATCTCAGGGTACTTTTTTTTTAATAAAGGAATTGTCAAAAACTCTCTATTATGGTTTTTACTTTTTGACACTTTTTTTGGTGAATGGGTAGGGGTACAATGTACCCCATATCCATTCACATAAGGGGGGCCTGGATCTGAGGGCCCCCTTGTTAAAGGGAGAGAGAATAGCCCATGGGACTTTGAATGAGGCAAGCAGGGGGGCCAACGAAGTGGAGTAAAACATAATACCATGATTTATTGTAACCTGAATATTACATAACATATAAGCCAAACTAATAACATGATGTCAAATTGGTTGAACACATTCACATGGGTTGATGATGGAATAGTAGAGTATGCAAGCATTAAAATACTCAATGTGTTTTGCGGGCCACTGCCAGCTTCCTCAGGAGTGTACCTTGATATGCAATGTTTCTAGAAAGACAAAAAATCTATTGAAAACATCTATCTCATGAAATATCTTTCTGCAAATAGAGGCCCAAATGGAGCCCCATCCTTACAGATCGGCGAAGCCGAGGCTTCAAGAAGTTTGTTAAAGGGGGCTTTCAGATTCTGATAAGCCCCCCGCCCGCAGACCCCCACAACAACTGGGCCAGGGTTGTGGAAACGAGGCCATTGTCCCCATCAACATGGGGACAAGGTGCTTTGGCGGGACCAAAAAGCACCCTCCCCATGTTAATGGGGACAAGGGCCTGGTATGGTTCACCCCCTAATCCTTGTCTGCCAGGCTGCTTGCTCAGGTAAGGGTCTGGTATGGATTTTGGGGGGACCCACGCCAATTTTTTTTTTATTTTGGCGTGGAGTTCCCCTTAAAATCTATGCCAGACCCAAAGGGCCTAGGAAAGGATTTTGGGGGGCACCCCACGCTGTTTTTTTTTAAATTTTGGCATTGAGTTCTCCTTAAAATCTATACCAGACCCTTATCCGAGCAAGGGTCTGACTGCACTGTATATATATATTAATACACTGCCTGCAATGTTTATATAGTCTACACTACACTGACCACACTGTATATATCTATATATAGATATATAGATATCTATATATATATAGATATATACAGTGCCTTGCAAAAGTATTCACATATTAACATGCCCACAACTTTGAAAATGTTTTTTTTATTGTGAAGCAAACAACAAATAGGACAAAATAACAGAGAAAGTCAATGTGCATAACTATTCACCCCTCTAAATCAATACTTTGTAGAGCCACCTTTTGCGGCCATCACAGCTCCAAGTCACTTTGGATAAGTCTCTGAGCTTGCCACATCTTACCACATGGATTTTTGCCCATTCCTCCTTGCAAAACTGCTCCAGCTCCTTCAAGTTGGATGGTTTGCGCTTGTGAACAGCAATCTTTAAGTCTGACCACAGATTTTCGATTGGATTGAGGTCTGGGCTTTGACTAGCCTATTCCAACACATTAACAAGTTTCCCCTTAAACCACTCAAGTGTTGCTTTAGCAGTGTGTTTGTGGTCATTGCCCTGCTGGAAGGTGAACCTCCGTCCTAGCCTCAAATCACACACAGAGTGGTACAGGTTTTGCTCAAGAATATCCCTGTATTTAGCACCATCCATCTTTCCCTCAACTCTGACCAGTTTCCCAGTCCCGACTGCTGAAAAACATCCCCACAGCATGATGCTGCCACCACCATGTTTCACTGTGGGGGTGGTGTTCTTTGGGTGATGTGATGTGTTGGGTTTGCGCCAGACATAGCGTTTTCTTTGATGGCCAAAAAGTTAAATTCCTCCATACTTCCTCTGTGCCATTTTGTTTTTTGCTGAAAGTAATGGTTTTCTTCTGGCCACTCTGCCATAAAGCCCAACTCCTTGGAGCATACGGCTTATTGTCGTCATATGTACAGATATTCCAGTCTCTGCTGTGGCACTCTGCAGCTCCTCCAGGGTTAGCATAGGTCACTGTTCTGTCTCTCTGATTAATGCCCTCCTTGCCGGTCCATGAGTTTGGTGTGCAGCCGTCTTTTGGCAGGGTTGCTGTTGTGCCATGTTCTTTCCATTTGGTTATGATAGATTTGATGGTGCTCCTAGGGATCATCAAAGATTTGGATATTTTTTTGTAACCTAACACTGACTTGTACTTCTCAACAACATTGTCCCTTACTTGTTTGGAGAGTTCCTTGGTCTTCATGGCAGTGTTTAGTTAGTAATGCCTCTTGCTTAGGTGTTGCACCCTCTGGAGCCTTTCAAAAAGGTGTGTATATGTAATGACAGATCATGTGACACTTAGATTGCACACAGGTGGACATCATTTCACTAATTATATGACTTCTGAAGGTAATTGGTTGCACCAGAGCTTTTTATGGGCTTCATAACAAAGGGGGTGAATAAATACGCACATGCCAATTATCATTTTTTTATTTCTGAAAAAGAGTTTTATGTACTGTATATATTTTTCTAATTTTACTTCACCAACTTAAACTATTGTGTTCTGATCCATCACATATAATTAAGAGCATACAGCTTATTGTCGTCCTATGTACAGATACTCCAGTCTCTGCTGTGGAACTCTGCAGCTCCTCCAGGGTTACCTTAGGTCTCTGTGCTGTCTCTCTGATTAATGCCCTCCTTGCCCGGTCCGTGAGTTTTGGTATGCCGCTGTCTCTTGGCAGGTTTGCTGTTGTGCCATGTTCTTTCCATTTGGTTATAATAGATTTGATGGTGCTCCTAGGGATCATCAAAGATTTTTTTATAACCTAACCCTGACTTGTACTTCTCAACAACATTGTCCCTTACTTGTTTGGAAAGTTCCTTGGTCTTCATGGCAGTGTTTGGTTAGTAATGCCTCTTGCTTAGGTGTTGCAGCCTCTGGAGCCTTTCAAAAAGGTGTGTATATGTAATGACACATGTGTATATGTGACACTTAGATTGCACACAGGTGGACATCATTTTATTAATTATGTGACTTCTGAAGGTAACTGGTTGCACAAGAGCTTTTTATGGGCTTTATAACAAAGGGGGTGAATACATACGCACATGGCAATTATCATTTTTTTATTTCTGAAAAATAGTTTTATGTATATATTTTTCTAATTTTACTTCACCAACTTAGACTATTGTGTTCTGATCCATCACATATAATTAAGATTAAAAAAACATTGAACCAAAGGCTGTACTGTAACAAAATAGGTAAAAAGCAAAGGGGGTGAATACTTTTGCAAGGTGCTGTATATACTAAACTGCCTGCACGCCACTAACCAACCTGCCTCTAGCTAACATTTTCTCATTCGTAAGCATGACACTATATATGGCCACTGTGTAAGCAGCCTTATATAGTGTTCGGCGTGGACTTAGCCCCCTGAGCCATGATTGGCTAAAGGCACCCTGCCTTTGGCCAATCATGGCTCTCACAGCAGGGCGCGCTGTGATTGGCTAAAGCATGCAGGTCAGGTGCATGCTTTGGCCCATCATCTGACATCAATGCACTGCGATCTCGCAGTGCATTATGAGGCATTCCGCGGGGCTCAAATTTGCCACGAACACCCCATAATGTCCTGGATTCGGCGAACGGGTGAACACCTGATGTTCGAGTCAAACATCGGGACCATCCCTATGTGCTATGAACAAAATATATCATCCCTGACCATGCTTGCTGAACCACGTGTCAGCAGTAACGTGGACCTTGCAGCTGACTGCCTTGCCCAGCGATGCCACAACATAGCCTTCCACGTGATGGTAGAGAGCTGGAATAGCCTTACATGAAAAGAAATAGTGACTGGGAACCTGCCATTGTGGTACACCACATTCTGCTTGAACATTAGGACCATCCCTATGTGCTATGAACAAAATATATCGTCCCTGACCATGCTTGCTTGACCACGTGTCAGCAGAAACATGGACCTTGCAGCTGACTGCCTTGCCCAGTGATGCCACAACATTGCCTTCCATGTGATGGTAGAGAGCTTGAATAGCATTGAGAAGAAATAGTGACCGGGAACCTGCCATTGTGGTACAGCACATTTTGCAAATTTACAGAAGGGTCAGAATCCACCAGATGGAAAGGCAAGAGTTGTAAAGCCAGCAGCTTTGACAAGCTTGAATTTAGATGTTGGGCATGTAGGTGGCAATGACTGTATTTTTTTTTCCGCTGCAGCGGATATAGTCTACAGCTGGTGGTGTGCTACTGGCAGATGTACTGCAAGGACCTGGGACACCCTGCATTATACCATCATCCCTGTCAGTGGGGGCTGCTGAGAGGTCATGAGGTATAGCGAGGGTAGAACGGAAAGGTGAGGAGTGAGGAGGAGAAAAATTGCATCCCTTTTGTGCGGCTTTTCAGGTGCTCATGCCAATGTGCTCAGTGGTGGGAGGTTAAATGCCTTGTCAAGCATGTGGTACCCAAATGGCTGGTGTTTTTGCCACACTTGATATGCTTAAAGCAAAGTTTGCAAACTGCAACAGTGCAATTAGCTGCAAATGTGATAATAAAGGCCCAAACAGCTGTGCTGTGGGGAGTGGGCTGGGGGATAACAGCTCCACAATCTGTTGGAATAGGGTGGCTGCTCTCTACTATTCCATGATGGCTGCCTCTTTGGGGTTGAGCTTCACCCTCACTTTCCTCCTCTGCTTTATCTGGCACCCAAGTCGCGTCAGTGACCTCATCATCATCATCCTCCCCTCCATCCACATTACCACATTATCACTGGAGACAACTTGGCAATATGATCATTGGACCATGGGTATTACAATAATGTATCTCAAACTAAGGTACCTATCTTGTTGTCTGTCCTTGATCTATATATCCACGGGTGTCTAACACATGATTCCTTTTTTTAAACAACGTTTGCCTATGTATCAGTCGTGTTTTTAATTGATTTGTATTTCATTCCAGATAGAGAAACATATTCTCTTATCTATTGCGTCTTTGAACCTTGGTCGTGTCCTGAAGAAGCCTAACGGTGAAACGCGTAGACGCACACGGGCTCACTGCACGTAAATACAGATGTACATATGTGATGTTTTTACCTTTTTTTGATTATTCTATGTAAATCTCAATAAAATTAATTGTTTTAAATAGATTTTCTCTTTATTATTTCTTAGCCTAAAAAGTCCGCTATTTTGGTAATACTCAGTACTACCTTATTTTTGTTCTCAACTTGGCAATGCGTTAAGGCTGTGGGAACATGACTGCCAATTTGTTGTTTACCAGTGTTCACCCCTCTCTGTAGGCCCATGTTCCTATCTCCCTCAACCTCAGAACCAACATCAGAATCAAGTAATGGCTGTACATCATCAAGGCGCAAGTGGCTGACGCTGTGTTCAAATAACTCAGCTGACTCATCAAGCCTGGGGCTATGGCAAAATTAGCTGTGGACAAGGAGGCAGAATAAGCCACTCTGACAGCTGCAGTGGACTGCGCACTAGTCTCTGCTTGGTTGACGGAGGATGAGGAGGATAATGATGATTTAGTAAGCCAGTCCACCACCTCCTCTGCATGTTGTGGCTGGATGGCATGGGCAACATCACTAAACAGAGGAAATGATGCCCTGCCTAAAGACAGACTATGTCCACCTTTGCCTGTGAACACATACGCTGCTGGCCCCTCACAGTGCCATTGAAACATCTGCCTCTCCTCGTTGGCCTCCCAGACATGATGGGGGAAACTTATTACCAAAATGTAATAAAGATGTATAAATGTGTAAGTGCGTGCACTTTATTCAATGGAAAGTGGTGTTTGGTGCAATTTAACTTGAGTACTCACTACACAGATACATGCCACTGACACACTACAATATACTGCAGTAAAACTGTATTGACGCACTGCAATATACTGTGGTAAACGTGCACTAACGCACTGAAATATACTGCATTTAACGTGTGGTAACGCACTGAGATATACTGCGTTAAATGTGCAGTAACGCACTCAAATGTACTGCATTAAACATTCAGTAATGCACTGATATATACTGCAATAAACATGAATTAACGCACTGAAATATACTGCGTTAAACATGCAGTAACGCACTGATATATACTGCGTTAAACGTGCAGTCTTGTATACTGCATTGAACATACAGTAATGCACTGAAATATACTGCGTTAAACGTGCACTAACACACTGATATATACTGTGTTAAATGCGCAGTAACGTGCTAAAATATACTGCGTTAAACATGCAGTAATGCACTGAAATATATTGCATTAAACATGCAGTAACGCACTGATATATAGTGTGCTAAATGTGCAGTAACACACTGAAATATACTGGGTTAAACATGCAGTAATGCACTGAAATATACTGCATTAAATGTGAAAAAACACACTGATATATATTGCATTAAACATGCAGTAACGCATGCAAATTTGCTGCATTAAACATGCAGTAAGGCACTGAAATATACTGCGTTAAATGTGCAGTAACTCACTAATATACAGTATAGTGTATTAAACCTGCAGTAACACACTGAAATATACTGCGTTAAACATGCAGTAATGCACTGATATATACTGTGTTAAAGGTGCAGTAATGCACTGGTGTATACTGTGTTAAGCGTGCAGTAACGCAGTGAAATATACTGCGTTATTCGTGCAGTAACGCACTGATATATACTGCGTTAAATGTGCAGTAATGCACTGAAATATACTGTGTGAAACGTGCAGTAACGCACTGATATATCCTGTGTTATGCGCGTGGCAACGCACTGAAATATACTGCGTTAAATGTGCAGTAACGCACTGATATATACTGTGTTAAGCGTGCAGTAACGCACTGATATATACTGCGTTAAACATACAGAAATGCACTGAAATATACTGCATTAAACATGCAGTAATGCACTGAAATATACTGCGTTAAACGCGCAGTAATGCACTGATATATACTGTGTTAAGCATGCAGTAATGCACTGAAATACACTGTGTTAAATGAGCAGTAATGCACTGATATATACTGCATTAAACGTGCAGTAACCTATTGATATATGCTGCGTTAAACATGCAGTAACGCACTGATATATACTGTGTTAAGCGTGCAGTAACGCACAGATATATACTGCTTTAAACTTACAGAAATGCACTGATATATACTGCATTAAATGTGCAGTAACGCACTGAAATATACTGTGTTAAATGTGCAGTAACGCACTGATATATACTGCGTTAAAATGTGCAGTAATGCACTGAAATATACTGCGTTAAACGCGCAGTAATGCACTGATATATACTGTGTTAAGCGTGCAGTAACGCACTGATATATACTGCGTTAAACGTACAAAAATGCACTGATATGTACTGCATTAAACGTGCAGTAATGCACTGATATATACTGCATTAAATGTGCAGTAACGCACTGATATATACTGCAGAAAACCTGCCCTGACCAAATTACTTTAGTAAAAATGAATGGTGACACTACACTCACAAAAACTGACACTAAAGTAAAAATGAATGGTCACATTACACTCACACTGAACTATCACTAGATTCACACTAAACTGATATTCTACACTGACAATAGATTCACAATAGTACACTATAGCACACTAACTTGCTAGAAGCACTGAACAAAGCCCCGTTCTATCTTTCTCTATTCCAATACTCCAGAGGTGGTTCTGGCCAGCTCAGTAGTTTGATTTAAGAAATAGATTGCTTTAAGAAATGTACAAATATAACTGGGTACTAACATTCATAGGTAAAGTTGATCCAGGGAAAAACCAATTGCCTCTCACGGATCAGGAAGGAATTTTTTCCCCTGCTGTAGCAAATTGGATCATGCTTTGCTGGGGTTTTTCGCCTTCCTCTGGATCAACTGTGAGTATAGAATTGAGTAAATGGGATTGCAAGATAATATTTTTTATTAGTATCATTTATTTATTTTTATGGTTGAACTAGATGCACTTGTGTCTTTTTTCAACCTGACTAACTATGTAACTATGTAACTATGTAATATCACACTGCAAATGGCTGCTATGGGGAGAATATTTTTATAGTGTGGGGTGAGACAAAGAGTAATGAGCCATGATTGGACAGAGTCATCATTACTTTCTCCAACCATGGCTCTGACAGTGCTCTGTGCTCTGGTTGGGCAAAGCTTTCATTGATTCAGCCAATCAGGGCTTCCAATGCGCAGTGCATTGTGGACATTGGGCGGGCCGAACAACAGGTCGAATGCCCTGATAATTTGGGTGTTCATCAAACAGGTGAACAGCCAATTTTTGGCCAAAACTCATTTTTGCTACACTTAATGAGGAAGGTCAGGATGAAAGTCAGGATGTGACTTTCATCATATTCACAGCAGAATCTGATCTGTGGGTGCCAGGCACTGGATGTCCGCCGCCACCCAACGATCAATGGTAATACACACAGATTGTTGGTAATAGTCACAGAACTGAGATCTGCCCTATGTAAACAAGTCAGATATCAGTTCTGACAGGAGGGAAGGAATGGATTTTGTGTTCCTGCAAAGCAGGGAATAAAATCCACATCTTGCCTTAGAAAAAGCACATAACACAGTACATAAAAACACTCATTAGGTGCACAGTTAACCCTTTAATTACCCTAGATGTTTAGCCCCTTCCCAGCCAGTGTCATTAGTACAGTGGCGGTGCATATTTTTAGCATATTATTTCTATTATTTTTCACAATATTTCAGTCCTGCATTAAGTTGCTGATTGCCACCATTACTAGTATAAAAAACAATAATTAAATAAAAAATCCACTGATTTATGCCATAGTTTGTAAATGCTATAATGATTGCGTAAACCAATATACGCTTATTGGGATTTTTTTTACCAAAAACATGTAGCAGAATACATATTGGCCTAAATTTGTAAATATTTTTTTTTTTAATTGGATGTGTTTTATAGCAGAAAGTAAAACATATAGTTTTTTTTTGTTTAGAGTGCAAAAAATAAAAAATGCAGTGTGATCAAATACCACCAAAAAAAAACTCTATTTGTGGGAAAAAGAAGAAAATAATATTTTTTTGGGTACAGTGTTGCACAGCCACGCAATTGTCAGTTAGAATAACGCAGTGCTGTCTCGCAAGAAATGGCCTGGTCATAAAGGGGGGTAAATCTTCCAGAGGTCAAGTGGTTAAGGATAAGTTAATCATTTTACAATTATAATAATTGTTTTAAAATGTTCTTTTGCATCAGAGATATGCAGTATATTGGCATCTTCAAAGTTCTATCAACAGATATTGCATATATGTAATACCAGTTTAAACACACACATATATATGTATATTGTGCATACAGGACTGGTGCTACCGCTAGGCGAACTAGGAAGCGGCGCACTGCTGCCTAGGGTGCAGCAATGGCTGCTGGTTTCCCTACTCTTTGCCTGCTTTGTAACATTTTGCTGATGTTCCCTACACTCTGCACCAATGTTCGGCATACCACTGCAGGATTGGATGATGTTAGCTGGAGACAAAGCCATCTCCTGCAAACTTCAGCCAATCTGTGAAGAAGAGGTATCCAGCCAATAAGTTGTCGCACAAGCCATGCTACGCGCAACATCACTTCCTCCCAGTCTCCACAAGGAGCCAATGTTGGCAAGGGGTTGAGAAAGCATCCCTGCACAGGGTGCATTTGCCGAGATGTTAAGAAATTTATAAGTAGTTGGACTGTAAATCATATGCCTTTTTAATACAATGGTATCATATGTGATACCATATCATCATGGTGTTGTGGAAAATTTTATGTTAATGTATTGTCATAAGAGTCTACCTGTTTCTGTTCTCTTGCAGCCCGCTCTAAAGAGAAGACTGGGGCAGACTGACGCTGGTTGAGACCTGTTAGGTAGTGGAAAACTTCCTGTTGTTTGGAGAGAGGTGTTTGCGGAGAGAAGACATGTCCGCCAGCAAAGGGCCCCTGTGCAATGCACAGAACAATCGTCTGGTGGGGGTGTGTTCGCTCTGCAAAGACATTATCGGTATAGTGGTTGTTTGCTCGTGTCACCCCGGTATTCCTGATCAACATATTTGGGGTGCCATGACGTACACCTGCAGATAATCTCCCATCTATGAGGAACTGTAGTCATCGTTGTTTGGTTAATTGGATGTTGTATTTTATTGTGTTGTTAAATCTTATATGGTCATTTACATCCTGTGTTCATATCCTGTGAGGTCATATCCTGTAATGGAAGCGATTGGCTGTTGGGGCCAGGGCTTCCTGTTTGGAATTGCTTTTGTTGTCTTTGAATAAAGAGCCAGGACACTGCTCGGCAGGCAGAGTGATGCTGAGCTGAGAACGTAAGGAGGTGCTGATGTCTGATTACTTGGAATGCGTGGGTTTTTAGGTAAGATGCATTTATTTCATTAGACGAAATTGGTATTATATCATAAGATGGAAATGGGTGCTTATTAGCACGGCTGTGTGCATAGCTTACAGCCAAATTTCCATAACAATGGTAATACATTTTTTATAAAGGCACAAAGTGAAATAATAAAAAAGTACCATTATATTAAAAAAAAAAAGACACTGTGACAGATTGACACACAATACACACTGGTATCAGGGATTAAAGCATGTATTGGGCTGTTATTTAATGATACTGCCATTCAGTAACAGCCCTTGATTGGCTGTCCAGGGCTTTCTGATGATGTCTATGAAAGAAGCCCTGACTGAAATCTGATCCCATCATCCCAGTGCATACTGGGACCAACTGTAACTGAACTATTACTTTCTGTCTCGAAAATTAGGACAGCTAGTAATAGCAAAATACCATACTTTGCCATGGGCTTTGCCAAGGACTGCCTGTCACAATTATTGCCTGGTAGAAATGGCACTGTTGGCATTGTTGGGGGTTGCAAGTAGCTGGTTTTGCCTATGGTGCAAGATAGTCTAGCACAAAGCCCTGTGTGCATATACTGTGTATATATATATATATATATAGATATATCTATATAGATAGATAGCTGGATAGATATACAGTATATTCATGTGTATGTATATATATATATATATATATATATATATATATATATATATATATACATATTACAAAAAACAATAATTGATTCTGTAAAATATGACACAATTATTGAAACTGAGTATATGAGAAATTAAAATATCCTTGCAGGAGTAGTATTATATTAAAGGCTAGTGAACAAATTATAACTCACGTTCTCCAAAAACTATTTACATTCTTCCTGACTACTTGACTCAGACAGGCCTTATCTCAGTAACTAAAAACAACATCCCAGGAATTCAGTCTATCTCCTTCCCCAACTCTCAAATAAATATTATCTGAGCCCAGCAGTAATGATGGACATGTTAGTTCCGAGAGGGAATAAGACCACCAAGCTTTGCCTATTTTAAATACATTTTAGGAGATTTTTGTTTTATATTTCATGTATCCTAACACACTTCTAGTAGGTTTTATATATTAAAACAGAGTTACATAAACACATTGTTTATTCTCTACACTTGTGCCTCATTTCCACTGAGCGGATTGGTTCGGGTCGGTACAGTTTGAATGGCCTAGAATGGTTCGGTCTATTCTGGTGAGTGTTTCCACTGCAAGTGGGACCACAAGGGGCCATATAGGGTTTAGAAAAAATGCCTAGTGTGATGTCATATTAGTGCGACAAGAAACCTGAGAAACAACAACAATGGAGATCATCCAGCAGCTCATCTTTTCTCTAGTTGCCTTTTGGTTCTTCGTATTTAAAAAACATGCTGCACTGTATGAGAGAAGGTTGCGAGCGGCAATGAGAAACACAGCAAAAAAAAAGCTTCTAGCTAGGATATGTAGCCAAGAGGAAAAGTACACCTTTGTGAGGCAAAGACAAAGACGGCAGCGCTATAGGGTAAGCAAATGACCCACCTACCTGACACACACTGACCCAACTACCTGACACACACACTGACCCACCTACCTGACACACACTGACCCACCTACCTGACACACACACTGACCCACCTACCTGACACACACACACACACACACACACACACACACACACACACACACACACACACACAGACCCACCTACCTGACACACACACACACACACACTGACCCACCTACCTGACACACACACTGACCCACCTACCTGACACACACACTGACCCACCTACCTGACACACACACACACACACACTGACCCACCTACCTGACACACACACACACACTGACCCACCTACCTGACACACACACTGACCCACCTACCTGACACACACACTGACCCACCTACCTGACACACACACACACACACACACTGACCCACCTACCTGACACACACACTGACCCACCTACCTGACACACACACTGACCCACCTACCTGACACACACTGACCTACCTACCTGATACACACACACTGACCCACCTACCTGACACACACACTGACCCACCTACCTGACACACACACACACACACACACACACACTGACCCACCTACCTGACACACACACTGACCCACCTACCTGACACACACACTGACCCACCTACCTGACACACACTGACCTACCTACCTGATACACACACACTGACCCACCTACCTGACACACACACACACACTGACCCACCTACCTGACACACACACTGACCCACCTACCTGACACACACACACTGACCCACCTACCTGACACAAACACTGACCCACCTACCTGACACACATACTGACCCACCTACATGACACACACACACACACACACTGACCCACCTACCTGACACACACACACTGACCCACCTACCTGACACACACACTGACCCACCTACCTGACACACACACACACACACACACACTGACCCACCTACTTGACACACACACTGACCCACCTACCTGACGCACACACTGACCCACCTACCTGACACACACACACACACAGACCCACCTACCTGACACACACACACACACACACTGACCCACCTACCTGACACACACACTGACCCACCTACCTGACACGCACACTGACCCACCTACCTGACACACAAACACACACACACTGACCCACCTACCTGACACACACACTGACCCACCTACCTGACACACACAAACACACACTGACCCATCTACCTGACACACACACTGACCCACCTACCTGTCACACTTACCAAGAATAATGAAAAATGTATATGTTGTATGAATATGTTTTATTTTTTGTGATCTGTTACCATCTGTGTTTTTTTTTTTTTAGATGCTTCTCCTCTTGTCAAAGCAGCGCTGCCGGCCAGTCATTTGGGCTCTCCCCCGTGCCAATGAGTGGTGGGATGTGACCGTCCCAGGATTCACACACACACACAGTGGTGCACAATTTCAGAATGTCTGAGGAAACCTTCTCATACCTTTGTGCAAAGCTACGTCCAGCGATGGAGAAGCAAAACACCAACTTCAGAGCCAGTTTGCCTGTGAGGAAAAGAGTTGCCATTGCACTGTAGAAGCTGGCTACCAACAGTGAATACCGAAGTATAGGTCATCTTTTTGGTGTCAGTAAATCATCTGTGTGCCGGTGTGCAGGACTTCTGTAAGGCTGTCTGCATATTGCTAGCTCCTGAAATTGTACATTTTCTGGACAGGGTAAGGCTTAAAGACATGGCTGACTACTTTGAGAACAGGTGGGGCCTTCCACAGTGTGTTGGTGCTATTGATGGCTCACACATACCAATAGTAGCACCACAAGAATACCACACTGACTACTTCAACAGAAAAGGCTGGCATTCCATCATCCTCCAGGGAGTAGTGGATGGAAAAGGACTGTTCTGGAATGTGAATATAGGAAAGCCTGGGAGTTTGCATGATGCTCAGGTTCTAAGATTGTCCACATTTTGGAAATGGGTTGGCCAGGGAGGCCTGTACCCTGTTTGTACTAAGAACATTTATGGGGTGAATATTGGCTATTATGTGCTCGGGACTCTGCCTACCCTTTACAAAATTGGCTCCTGAAACCATTTCCTGACAATGGCCGCCTGACACCAGAACAACAAATCTACAACAAGAAAACATCCAGGGCACGTGTCATAGTGGAAAATTCTTGGAAGACTTAAGGGTAGATGGCAGTGTCTTATGAAGAGGAATGACAGTGACATTAAACTTGCCAAATCCATGGTGCTTACTTGCTGTGCTCTTCACAATCTTTGTGAAAGTCATGGAGAAGACTTCCACCAGGATTGGAATACATCTACAGAAGAGCCAGTACTAGTAATAGCAGCACAGGATATCGAAGAAGAGTGCAGTGAAATACGTCAGGCTCTGATGCGGCACCTCAATGTTTAATTTCTTACCATTCATTTTTAAAAGTTTTAATAAAGTATTACTGTATTGTTAATAAAGTGTTACATTAAATCAGACATACTCTAAAAAGTCTTTCATGTTTTTTATTTCACAAAAAAAATATTTCTATATATTCTTGAAAGTCAAAAAGTGAAAAATATATTTAAAAATAAGCTTTTTTTACAAAAACTTAACCAAAATTTTTTTAACAAAATGTGTACACGTGTACAATTCCTGTGCTGCATGAAAGGCCCTACTGTCTGTGGGGTGACCTGGGATCATGACTGGCTCCAAGCACTTGAACAAGCTGACCCAGGACACCAAGGAAGGCCTGGTTGAAGGTAGCCAACTGCTCCATCTGCTGCCGGGCGATTTCTGCCTCCTGGCACATAGCTTCCTGCGCATCCTGACACAGTGCCTGAAACCGCCTCTCAGAAAGGTTCTCAATCCTTTCCAGCTGCCTTTCCTCTGATGCCCGCATATCCTCCTTGACTGTGAGCAGATCCATCTGCAACCGTCTCCTTTCACCTGTAATATACAAAAGACCAGAATAGTTTTTGGAAGCATCAGTCCCACCACTGTAACCCTCTTTCTCATCTACCCCACCAGACTGTACCCCCCTGCTCTCCTGTCCCACCTCTGTTCCCCCTGATCTTCTGCCCCAACTCTGTTCACCCTGCTCATCTGCCCCAGCAATACACCTCCTTTCACATCTGCCCCACTGCTCTTCTGTCCACTGCTGAACCCCTTTCTCATCTGTTCCACCACTGTACCCCCTGACATCTGCCAAACTGCTGAACCCCCTGCTCTTCTGTCCACAGCTGAATCCCCTTCTCATCTGTTGTACCACCGTACCCCCTGGACATCTGCCACACTGCTGAACCCCCTTCTCATCTGTTCCACCACTGTACCCCCTGCACATATGCCACACTGCTGAACCCCCTTCTCATCTGTTCCACCACTGTACCCCCTGCACATCTGCCACACTGTGAGCGGAGGAAGGAGTATAGGAAGCGCCGATCATAATAACGAAGGTAACATTTAAAATTGGACGTATACTGCTTATAGATTGAGGCCTATATTGGGACAAGATTAGGAGACTTGAGCCTGAAATGCCTGGATGCTTCTACATACCATCACATCTCAGTTCTGTGTGCCAAGGAGAAGAACCGCTGTGCCCCACCACCTCACATCATCCTATGTGGATTCAACAGCCGTTTGTGGACATGCTGAAGCTTGCAGTCCCTCTCCTCTCATCCAGAGACACATCTGAATGCAGATATGCTATCTTCCATGTGAGTGGATATTATTTTTTATAATAAATGTTTATTGATACATACTCAGAGGCGCCCCATTTTCCTTGTTTTTTCTCAGCCTGTTTGGACCTTGCTTCTGGTCCCATCTGTGGCAGCCCTGACAGACCAGTCTCTCTCTCTATATATATATATATATATATATATATATATATATAATCATCATATATAGTTTCCGACCCCCCTGAACTATCAAGGTATACTCTATAGAGGTACTGTTGCACTGCACCTGTTTTACTTGTAAATTCTTCTTTCTTCGGTGTTCTTCTTCTTCCTCCATCTTCCTCTTCTCCATCTTCTTCTTCTCCATCTTCTTCTTCCTCTGCTCTTCTCGTCCCGCATCTTCCTCCGAGTTCTTCTCCGCTCCGTCCGCACGATCCGCCTCAGTGGGAGTCTTCAGCCGTGTGATGCTTCGGTTCTTCTGACACTTCTTATACAACGGAGGGCGGGGCCTCCTCTGATGCACGTGGACTTTACAGGGAATTCCCTGTGGCTTTCCCTGTGTGTTAGAGGAGGGCGGGGTCACCGGGTGGCTCCACCCTCCATTATATAAGAAGTTTCAGAAGAACCGAAGCGTCAGACGGCGGAAGACTCCCACTGAGGCGGATCGTGCGGACGGAGCGGAGAAGAAGCAGGAGAAAGATGCGGGATTAGAAGAGCGGAAGAAGATGGAGAAGAAGAAACATGCGTCCCTTTACAGGCATACTATAGACACCCCCCAGGTATGAAATTTAAAGGAATATTACACTTTTATTGTTTCACTGTAAACATTATTAAAATCACTGCTCCCGAAAAAACACCATTTTTAAAACTTTTTTTGCATTGATACATGTCCCCTGGGGCAGGACCCAGGTCCCCAACACTTTTTATAACAATACCATACATATAAGCCTTTAAAATTAGCACTTTTGATTTCTCCCATAGACTTTTAAAGCGTGTTCTGCCGCTTTCGAATTTGCCGCGAACACCCCAAATTGTTCGCTGTTCGGCGAACTGGTGAACAGCCAATGTTCAAATCGAACTCATGTTCGACCTGAACATAAAGCCCATCCCTAGTCACAAGGAGACCTAACTGAGCTGCAAATGGTTCAGCCAGACTTTAGGAATTCACCCAAAGATTGGATAAGGGCAGTAGTGGCTCTTTGCATGTTCACCAGAGTTATAAATTACCGTCCAGTTGTGATTAACAAATATGACACCTGATCACCAGCAGCACAGAAAAACTGACAGTAGGTGGGCAAAGAAATCAAGATAAGCAAAAACTGTGCAAGGACCTAAATGAAGAAACAGGGACAGAGCTGAAGTCAAGCTTAGTTTTATAATGAGAGACATTCTACCTGGGGGGAGGGGGGTTGTTAGAAATAACATTTTGGTCTAGATTGAGTCATGGTCAGGATCTATGAGGCAGGTAAAAGAAGGAAGGAGCTGTATGGAGCTAACCAAAGTTTCCAATAATATGAAAACCAGTGAGAATTGAAATGTGAGATGGCAACAGGGAAGAAAAAATAGGAATTTGTGGCGTTAATGGCCATAAGGATGGTGGAACACCTAACAAATTCAGGGATGTAAAAGTTAAGGGCAGGCATGGGGCACCTAATTCCCATGACCTAATTTACTCTTATTAGGATAGCTGGTAATGGTGTATTAACAGATAGGAAGTGACAATTACCTAAATATTACAGGAGGGAGTCATTTTTCCAGCTGCTACACTAGCTGTAACAGCTATTGCAATAGCATTATACTACAAAACTCAACAAGATATTCAGAGCTTGCCTTTGTACCATCCTCTCCTTCTTTGTACAATCACTTGTTATACATTATGGAGGTATATTTGTCTGGGAAGTAAAAACGCATGAGTTTTTTTGCACTGTTGGTGCAGGTGTGAGCATGTCCACTTCTGTAAAAAAAAAAAAAAAAATTAGCAGTGGATATATTTAATGACCTCCCTCTTCTTTTGGGAAACAAGCAGTCAATGCAGCATTGTAAGTTAGGACAAACTGTCAAGATGGTTGCAAAAAATGACACTGCAATGAACTTTTATGTGTTCTTTTCATCCCTATCTTCTCTCCTGGAAATAAGATGGTGAATGTCACCTGTGTATATAGTATTCTATGACTAGGTTTTATTCTTTGCTTAGTTCTTTCCTGAAATGTTCAGCAGAATCATTCATTTGTAGATGTATAGTAATAGTGGTTTTCAAAAATGTTCTGTGATACTTTATTTATTTTTTTACCTCTAATTAATTTAACTAATAACTAATTTTTACCTCAATTAAGCATATGTACTAGACACTAATGACCAGCAGCCAGGTATTCTCCAAATGTTTTATACTATTCAGTTCATGTTATTAATGTCATTGACACTCAAGCAGAATTTTACTAATCTCAACATCTTTTGTTTCATGAGCAGTCACCATCAATTTAGTCACTATCCTCAGAAGTCTAGACACCTACAATAAATTTGAAAGCTTGGCAGGGACATTTTCAACAGTGTAGGAAGCTGTTGTCTTTGATATTTGTTAATTGTTTCTTGTTACTTGATATTAGTTGTTGTCCTTATGGTAAATGATGCCACAAAGGGCTCCCAACCAGTTAGTAAAAAAGACAGTGGAAGTGAGGCAAAGCACAAACTTAGACAGCTTGGCAAGAATGACAAGCTTAATGCGTGAATGTTTTCATAGTGGAAATGGTATCAGATATAAAACTGAGGTATGGCTTCTCAGTAGCCTCCATTTTGAGAACCACAAACATAAGAAAAATTGATTGTCAAGATATGCTCTGTACCCATCTTATTATAGATCTCCTTAAGTAAGCATTTAGTAGAAGTGATTAGCTGAACTTAGATCAGTGGGGGGTTCGCCGAACTTCAAAGAAGTTTGGATGCCAAACCCAAACCCCATTGAAAGCAACGGGAGCAGAATCTGTCAAGTTTAAAATGTAAAATGTACATTTTCTGGGCTGATATGCAAGGGAGTGTAAAGAAAATAGTATGGGGGTGGACTTAGACCTAGGGCAGGGGTCTCAAACTGGCGGCCCACCAGCTGTTGCGAAACTACAGGTCCCATGAGGCATTGCAAGGCTGACAGTTACAAGCATGACTCCCACAGGCAGAGGTATAATGGGGAAGTTTTGCAACAGCTGAAGGGCCGGCAGTTTGAGACCCCTGCCCTAGAGAATAAGTATCAATACAAAAAATAGTAATAATTAATTTCATTTGGCCATGAGCAGTGATTTTTTTTTGCACTGACATTTACAAAGAAAAGACATTTATAAAATTGCCAGCAACTAACTTTGACAGCTTTCGCTTCTTTGTTTAAAAGAACTCTCCATGGGGTCTTCTATGTATTTTGGGGGACATTTGGAAAGGTCTGTGTTTTTTTTAAGAACCGGGCAATGAATGTCCTTTGTCATTAACGTAAACTGATTTATTTTTTGTTCTGTGTGATTGTCATTTTTGCTGCACACTCAACAGCTAAAATGGAAATACATTGCATAGAGTCCCCCCAAAATGCAAACCAGACCATTCGATTCTAGTATGGATAACTAATCTTTAGTTAGTAGTACAATTATATCTCCAATCCCTAATGTATAGTAATTCCTCCTCCTCCTTTACCTCTTATTACGTGAACCAAAAGTGCTAGCCAGAAGTAGAAATAGCAACTTTTATTACAGCTTATAGAACTCCATAGTTTCTTGAGTCTGCAAACTGGGCTTCGATAAATTATTTGCCAACCAGGTGCTCTCTTTTGATTCAGCATACTTTCTATATGGTAAGTCATCAGTCAAAAAAGATCACACACATTTATCCAAGCAGTTTTCAAGAAACCTACCTACAAACATTTTTGAGGCCTGAAAAACAGTTAAGCTAAATTTTAAACCAAAAACGTGCATCCTATATTAAGGGATAAGGCTGGCAAAGTGACATTTGATTATAGCTGACTAACATTTGTTACTTTATAGTTATTTTACTGAGTGGAATTGTTACTTTTGGCCTTTGTTGAAGTTTTCCTAGCTTTTGTTTTAAAATTATCATGTGCAAGTAGTTCTTTGGAGTATAACTGCACATTAAAAAGCGTTGTTTTTGTACTGTACATCATTGCATTTGGTATAAGTATGGTGGGAATAAATACTAGCAAAATAAGCATCAGTTTGTTTTAAAATTATCACGTGCAAGTAGTTCTTTGGAGTATAACTGCACATTAAAAAGCGTTGTTTTTGTACTGTACATCATTGCATTTGGTATAAGTATGGTGGGAATAAATACTAGCAAAATAAGCATCAGTCCCATGTGGGAGGCAGTGAGAATATACCTGCAGCTGGCAAGAGGAGAGACAAAAGTGAGTGCTCATCCTCACCCACATCCTCAGTACTGTAATGTGACTGGAAGTGACCAATATGATGCAATCACAACTCTTATTCCATAACAGGTGTAAACACTTGGGATCACTGATTAAAACAGATTTTAGTTTGGTACCAAAAATAGGAGCAGAATATTTCCCAATTCGCAAGATAACTGATGACTGCAGTTTAGCATAAGAAAATGGCTGGTGATGTCACAAGGAACAATGCACAGAAATGGCTGAAAGAAAGATTTATTTTTGAAATTAGGATTTGTTAATATAATTATTAAGCTAGACCATGAAGAGGGTGATAAAGAAAAGACTGGGAACCTAATATTGTGTATAAATGAGGCACTTGACATATGACACCACTCAGCTAAGGGAAGAGAAGAGTGTGACCAGGAATACATTGTTCAGAAAATGTCTCATGAAGGGGCATGAAGTGAAATGATTAATGGATGTATTTCTAGTCAAAAAGCAAATATATTTACTAATTAAAGATGGGCCAAACACCCCTTGTTCAGTTTGCACCAGAACCGCCGAACAGAGAAATAGTTCTGACCCGAACGGCGAACCCTATAAAAGTCTATGGGACCCAAACTTGAAAAATAAAAAGTCCCCATTTTGAAGGCTTATATGCAAGTAATTGGACATAAAAAGGGTATGGGGGTCCGGGTACTGCCCTGGAGGACATGTATCAATGCAAAATAATGTTTTAAAAATAATGTTTTTACAGGAACTGTGTTTTTAATGATGCTTAAAGAGCAACAATAAAAATGAATTTAAATATAGTGCCTGAGGGGTCCCCTTAGACTGCCTGCTGCTGCCTGTTGCAGAAAAACTGACATTTCTAAAGAAAAAAAATGATTGAAATGACATTTAAATTGCCAACAAAACAATAACACTGCCGGCAATACATTTTTTTTTTTTAAACGGAGTGTGGGTTCCCCTATCCCATACCAGGCCCTTTGGGTCTAGTATAGATTTTAAGGGCAACCCCATCCAAAATTTAAAAATAAATGGCGTGGGGTCCCCCTCAAGATCCATACCAGACCCTTATCTGAGCATGCAACCCTGCAGGTCAGGAAAGGGGGAGGATCCAGTGAGCGCCCCCCCAAAACATACCAGGCCACATGCCCTCAACATGGGAGGGTGTTGCTTAGGGGAGGGAGGGGCTCTGCCCCCGCTGGCCCAAGGCACCTTTTCCCTTGTTGATGGGGACAAAGGCCTCATCCTAAAAAATCCTAAATCCTGGTTGGTGGTTGTGGAGTTCTGCGGGCAGGGGGCTTATTGGAATCTGGAAGCCCCCTGTAACAAGGGGGCGCCCAGATCCCAGCCCCCAAATGTGAATGAGTATGGGGTACAATAGTAACCCTACCCATTTACCAAAAGTGTAAAAATAAATAAAAACAAGAGGCAGTTTTTGACAATTCCTTTATTAAAAATAAAAAAAGCAGTGCTGCCTGAAGTAAATCCATTGTCAATCATGAGGCCGATGCCAACCCGAAAAAGAAAAAAAAAAAAAAAACGCTCTGCTGTCAACTAAGGCAAACCACTGAATGCCTGGCTTGCGGTTTGACAGTTCTTATATAGGTAAGGACGGGGCAACCTGGTGACATCACCAGCATGCACCGTTCGGTGACGTCACAAGAGGGCAGTGCCACCAGATGATGTCATCATCATATATAAAAACTGTCAAACACCAAGCCAGGCATACGGTGGTTTGCCTTAGTTGCAGCGGTGGTGTGATTGATGATGTATCTACATTGGAGGGCTTTTTTATTTTAAAAAAAAGGAATTGTCAAAAACTGTCTCTTTGTTTTTATAACTTTTTTACACTTTTTTGGTGAATGGGTAGGGGTACTACATACCCCATGCTCATTCACATAAGGGGAGTCAGGATCTGTTGGGACCTTTGTTAAAGGGGGCTTCCAGATTCCAATAAGCTCCCTGTCCACAGACCCTCATAACCACAGCCCAGGTTTGTGAGGATGAGGCCCTTGACCCCATCTACATGGGGACAAGGTGTTTTGGGGTGTGGTGGCAGAGCCCCCTGTCCCAAAACACCCACCCCTCCCTGTTGAGGGCTTGTAGCCTGGTATGGTTCAGGAGGTGGGGGGCTTGCTCACCCCCCTTCCTGGCCTGCCAGGCTGCATGCTCTGATAAGGGTCTGGTATGAACTTTGGGGGGCCCCATGCTGTTTTTTTTTTTATTTTGTTGTGGGGTTTCCCTTAAAATCCATACCAGACCCTAAGGGCCCACTATGAATTGGGGAGACCCCCACGCCGTTTTTTTTTTTTTTCGCTTTTTTATTGCCATCAGTAATTTTTTTATATTCAGCTGTCAGTGGGGAAGCCCATCGACAGCTGATGACTCATGGGTTGTTAAGGATACTGCGGCCGGCTTTCTGGCACTGCTCTTTAACAACCAGCTATTCACTGTACCCTGATCGGGCAAAGCTAAATAACTCTTTAGAAATGCTTACCAGAATCCTGGTGACTTGATTGCTACTGTATATTTCCTCCCTCATTCATCCTGATCAATCTGGCTTCTTTCCAGAAAGAGAAGCCAGAGAAAACATGCATCATGTACTTATTGACATTTATATGGCTCAAGAGAAAAATATTTTTAGTATTCTCCATTCTGCTGATGTGGAAAAAGCTTTCGATAGGGTTAGCTGGAGCTGACTTTTTGCTACACTATCATATACTTTCATCCAACATCCACCATTAAAATCAATGAATACAATGAATCAATGAATCTCAACATCCTTCTCTATAAGAAATGGCACCGGACAGAGTTGTCCATTGTCTCCATTAAATGTATACTAACCTTAGAGTTATTTTTGTGAACCATCAGGGTACATGGTGGAATAATGGGCCTTTGCACTTCTAAGCATATTCACAAAGTCACAGCCTACACTGTCGATCTGATCTTCTTCATCACCTCCCCAATTATATTCCTTGGATTTATCCTTAGCCTTGTTTGTACCTATTGTTAGCCTTCCAATGCTTCTTACTGCGATAGCCAGCTATAGATGGGAGCAAGTGGCATCTTTTTTGTATCACTGTTGTGTTTTTTGGTCAGTCAACTTTGCAGCCCTTGTGCTATATGCTGGGTGTTCAGTGTGCCCCTCTACCTTTAAGAAGGGGTGGCTCCCCTTCAGTCCACCTGCTCTCACCTATCCATCAGAATGCATGTGCTTCCACTGTGGGGACACTTATAAATTAGTGTTAGGTATCACAGATACCAGGGTGCCTGAGGCTCTGTGACTTATGCATGCATTTGCAAATGTGTGCAGACTAAACCCCTGCTTTTAACGCATACCGTTAGACAGGTTATTTGGTTGTCTGCGGGCTGGTGGTAAGTTAAGTTTGGTTTTTCCCTTGGATTTATCCTTGGCCTTGTTTGTACCAATTACATCACTCCCTGTCTTGTTAGAGAAACTGAATAGAAATAAAACCCTCTTAAATTGAAGATTAACCTCCCTGGCGCTATCCCCGAGTCTGGCTCGGGGTGGAATTTCAGAACCAAAAGCGGTAACCCCGAGCCAGACTCGGGATCGTATTGCAGGATCCAGGAAGAGCTTACTTACCTTGTCCCCTGGATCCTGTGATGTATAGTGTGTGAAACACACACTATACATACAGTACACTGTAATCTTACGGATTACATTACTGTATGAAATTATTTCACATCCCTTTTGTTCCTAGTGGTTTCTCCAATGCCCTGCATGCAGTTTTATATTATAAAAACTGTTCTTTCTGCCTGGAAACTGGAGATTGCCCATAGCAACCAAAACCGTCCCTTTACAGCAAAAGTGGTTTTAGACCAGCTAGAAAACAGCGATAATAAATTAGAATCACTTGCAGAATTGAGCGATAGTGATTTGTGGGGAGATCCGTCATCAAACACTGAAAAGTAATGACAGCGACAATTCTGCAACTGAGCAAATTTCAGTGTTTTTGATTTGATTACATTATTAAATAATTGTTCTTATTATTATATTATTATTTGGTATAATTATTTATAGTTATTTATTATATTATAACTTATAATTTCGTGTTTCAAAATTTATCATACCCGAGATGTCTAATAGACTCTTGTTTGGACAGATTTAAGTGAGTTATTCCTAAGAATTATAGGCCTACAATATAAAACGCCAAATTTCCATGCAAAATAATTGTACCGCTTTCAGCCTCAAAAATCTGAAATAATCATACCACCAGGGAGGTTAACATCTGCAAGTCAGAGGTAATGAATATCACTGCAAACCTTGTATGAACAAATCAAACATACCTTTCCATTCAAATGATCTACAACGTTAGATACTTGGGCACTAATATACCAATCAACTTAAATCAATTTTTTTAACTAAATTTTAGTTTCCGAACCAAAACTATTAAAGCCAACTTAAGCAAGTGGAACAAAGAAGTATTTATTTGGTTTGGAGGCAACAGTGTCCTAAAAATGAATATTCCTCCCCACCTGCTATACTTACTACAAACCCTCTCGATTAAATTCAAGGTATTTGAAATACCTGAGATCCCATTTTCTGTGTTACTTGTGGGGAGGGAAGAGGGCCAGATTAATAGAATCTTAGCTAAAGCTTCCATAAAATAAGGGAGGTATTGGGTTTCCAGACCCTGTAAAATACCACACTATTGTACATCTGTCCAGATTATAAGTACTCCCAGAAGGATAGGAAACTTGGGATAGATTTGAAACATTCCTTCTTTTCATTCCCCCTCAAAGGTTTACCATGGGTTGAAACCCTTCCCCCACTTATCCTGCAGATAAGCTCACATACTCTAACTGGCTAGCCCTTGCCTTTTGCTGCTCATCTTGGGTTCACCACTTTCATAGCGCAACAGACTCTCAATTTAGCACTCCCCTTGCAAAAGGCCATTTCAGATTGTATCATTTCACTTCCCAAAACAAACTCATGACTAATTCATACTTTAGCTTTGGGTCCAAACTGGACTTTTTGAGATGCATGTAGCTGAGATCCTTTCTAATATAGCTGCCAGCCACTTCCCATAGATTTCAGGTGCTCAATTCTTTCAAATCACTCTACCTAGATGCCACACCAGGCAAACATGTCCTATGCCTATTATATTTGACTCTGAGTTCGGGCAATCGTAACCTAGATCCTAGTTGCACAACTAAATTGGAACATGATCTACACACTACTACTACTCACAGGCCCCAAAAGGTTGTATATACCTCTTCACACACAAAGGGTCATTAGTGAACATATAAAAAGAAAATGTATGAAAATGAATATAAAATGAATGAATGAATATAAAATCCTCGCCCGGTCCATTCTTCTTTTTATCCTGTTCTATTCTTCACCTTGTCCCATATCTGTACCCTCCAACATGTTACTGACCATTCTCCCCTTACTTTAGTGAAAGTTCTACTCCTTTATCCCTCCACATCTTTTCCTCACCAAACTATTCCCCTCTACCCCATAAATACAAAATCTGAACCAAGACAGGGAAGACATCAATCTATTCATTTTATACCTTGTAAATGTATATATACTACACATCCAATTTGTACTGTTTTGCTTACAATAGTTTCTGACCATTGAGATATTATATTGTATCTGTACTAGCTATAGTACATAGCTGTACTGACATTTACTCATTGTAACTGCTTGTTTAACCCTGTTTTATTTCGGTCTAAATAAAGAATAATAAAAAAACAAAAAGGCAGGGATGCCAGAAGTTTCTATACTACTGGCTACAAGTTTATGCTTAATGTGCTGCAACCCCTGGTATATTATTATTATTTGTACCTAATAAGTATAAGAATAAGTGACGGTGGGCTCCATTCACTAAAGCAGATTGTATGTGGTATTTAGGTGCCCGGACACATTTTCCCTAAATTTTGCCTAAATATCGCATGCGATTCTAAAGCTGTATTTATGGCAAAACACTAAAAAAGATCAGTAAATACTATATACCTAAATAAATAATTAAATACATGCAGTAATTAAGTAGTGGTCCAGGCATGCAGTATTTCAGGAATCTAAAGATATACAGTAATAGCCAATTTTGAGTAGTCTCTTTTTTGGATCAGTTCTCTCAACAATAATGCAGAGAAACCTAAATCTGGAAATATGAAAATCATTGGGGTTGATTTATTTAAAGTATGACTAAAGGAAAACCTTTTTTCTTTTTGTTTTGGATAGAGTGGAGGTGAATTAGAACACCTCAAGTTTTTATTTTTGTCTGTTCCCCATTAGGGAGATTCACTCCCTCTATTTGTCCTGTTCACCATTATCATTGAAAGTGAAAGTAAAAGAAATTCCCAAATTTTGGGTTGTCCCCAGAAAAGTAATAGAAGAGACATCTTTCAATGACCAGATCATTTTTTTGTTTTTTGCGATACAGCACTACGTTACTTTAAATGACAATTGCATGGTTGTGCAATGTTGTACCCAAACAAAATTGATGTCCTTTTTTTCCCATAAATAGAGATTTCTTTAGGTGGTTTTTGATCAACTCTGCGTTTTTTATTTTTTGCGCTATAAACAAAAAAACAGCAACAATTTTGAAAAATTTCTGCTATAAATCACATCCATTAAGAATATTTAAAAAATCTACTTTCTTCATAAATTTAGGTCAATTTGTATTCTTCTACATACTCTTGGTAAATAAATCCCAATTAGCGTATATTGATTGGTTTGCACAAAAGTTATCACGTCTACAAACTATGGGATAGATTTAAGGACTTATTTTTTTATTTTATTTTTTACCAGTAATGGCAGCGATCAGCAATTTTTAGTGGGACTGCAACATTGCAGTGTACAAATTGGACACTAAGTGACACTTTTTGGGGATCAGAGACACCAATACAGTGATCAGTGCTAAAAAAAAAATGCACTGACACTGAATAAATGGCACTGGCAGGGAATGGGTTACCATCAGGGGGAATCAAAGGGTTAAGCGTTCTGTCATTCCCCTGAATGATCACGAGTGGCCATCGTGGCCACCGAACCTGCTGATTGGCTCCCGCTGTGTCCAATCACAGTGGGAGCGGGTTGCTTGCCCCCAAACCAGAAAGTGCAAACAGGTATGTTAGTTCGCACAGCCGAGCCGCCCTGCTGCAGTACATGTGGTCCGGAAGTAGTTAAGGCAAATAGACTATGCAATTTGCAAATTGCTCCAGGGCTTAGTACATGATGTAAAGCTTCACTTATGCAAATAATAGCCAGTCACATGTTAAGAAAAAAAATGCATTTTTGCTTGCACATGATTGGATGATGGAAGTCAACTGAGCTCCCCCTCATTTACTAAGCTCTTGAGCAACTTCACCTGCAAAGTGCTCAGTCTATGTGCCTGTAGTAAATCAACCCCATTACATTTAGTAAATTTACCCCATTACATGTAGTAAAATGTACTTATTTTCTTCTGTCATTTTCCCAGATTTTTAGAGACTTTTTTGTGAATATACTAGCATATACATCATTTGATGCAAAAAAACTCCCAATCACTCGAAAATAATACAATGTATGTGCATATCACAATGGTTTAATCCCTTGTTAGAACATCTGTCATATGTAGTGGGGATATTTTACTATTTCACAATTATTTTTAAAGATATCTTCCCACTGACAAGTTCCCACTGACACCATTGATCTTTTTAGCTATCTAAGTATAAGGGGGTAATCCATCCCAGTGATCACAAGTATAAGGAACAATCTCCCCACTGACCATTACACTAATGTATCATGTAGTCATTTTTATTAGGGGTTTCCTGAGACTGGAAAAATATTTTAAGGGTTCCCCTGTGTTGGTTGATAAAGGCTGCTTGAAAGTGTAACTAAAGACAAAACTTTCTACTTCATTTTGGATAGAGTAACCCCTGTCGTTTCTTTTTTTCATTTTTTTTTGTCATCTGTGTCCCATTGGGGGGATTTACCTTTACTTCTTTTCCCATTTCTAAAACAGGAAGTGAGAGGAAATCCCTGCAAATTAAGGGAATCCCATGGCGTCCCCCAGGTCACTTGAACTAGTTTCACCATTAGAAAATGTTCCCTCTATTACTTTTATGGGGACAACCCAAAATTTGAGATTTTCTTTTTATTTCATTTTCAATAACTGTAAGATACCTAGAGGGTGCATGTTTCTAATCAGGGCACAGACAGCAGTGAAAACATAATAGGTGTTCTAATACCTCTATACCCTATCCAAAATAAAACCAAAATGCTTTTTCTTTAGTTATACTTTAACCTGATAATCAGTGCAGCCCCCCCCTGAGGATGCCCACACTGGACTACCAGGGATGCCACAAGGACCACCAGGGATGCCCACAATGGATGGCCACCAGGTATGGCACCCTGGATTACCAGGGATGACAGTCAGTGCCCAGACAGATGCCAATCAGTGCCCATCAGCAATGCCTGCCAGTGCCATCAGTGATGCCTATCAGTGCTATCTATCAGTGTCCATCAGTGTCACCCATAAGTATCCATTGGTGCCACCTATCAGTGTTCATCAGTGCCACCCATAAGTGCCCATCAGTGCAGCCTTTCAGTGCCCATCAGTGCTGCCTGTTAATGCCTATCAGTGCTGTAAATCAGTGCTCATCAGTGCCACCTATCAGTGCCCATCAGTGCTGCCTATCAGTGCCCATCGTCAGTGCCCATCAGTGCCACCTCATAGGTACCACCTCATCAGTGTTGCCTTATCAGTGCCCATTAGTACAGCCTCATCAGCGCCCATCAGTGAAGGAGGAAAATGACTTATTTACAAAATTTTATAACAGAAACAAAGAAAAACTTTTTTTTTTCAAAATGTTCAGACTTTTTTTATTTGTTTAGCCAAAAAAAACAAAAAAACACAGAGGTAATCAAATACCACCAAAAGAAAGCTGTTTGTGGCAACAAAATGATAAAAAATTTGTTTGGGTACAGTGTAGCATGACCGCGCAATTGTCATTTAAAAAGTGACTGCGCTGAAAGCTGAAAATTGGCTTGGGCAGGAAGGGGGGAAAGTGTCAGTATTGAAGTGGTTAAATAAATACAAAATCTCTTTACAAATGTTAAATACTGAAATAAATTGTAAAAGAAAACAATGTTGTATTTTTATTGGTGGGAGAGGGTATTTATATATATATATGTGATTTTTGATACTATTTTCATTCAATATTTGACATTCATAGAGATATTTTGTGTTTACCTAATTTAATTTAGTTGTTTTTATACACCACATGTGTCCTGTGAAAACAGTTTCCCTTTGACTGATATTCTAGTCACCTTTTTTATTTTGTATTAATACATATGTTGCAGGGCTCACACTGACCTAGTGACTTGGCATATTTCTACGGTTTAAACCATTTTATCTCTTTATTAGCTATAAAAACGGTTAGGGGTTCGAATTTTTCTCCACTGTATCCATCCCACTGGATATTGCATGAGATAAAATACTGCATGGTTTCATGAGATAAATACTGCATATTTCGGAAAAATACTGTATGTGTTTTTTTTTTTGTAAATGGCAAATTTTTTTTAAAAAAACACTATGTAGTATTTTACTACTTTTCTTAAAGCGACAGATATTGCTTTATGAATGGAGCCCGTTAACATTAGTTTCATTTTTTTCTTTATATATTTCCACAGATATGTGTAAAAATATTGATAATTTTTCTTATGAATTGTTCCTTTATTTGCCCTTCAAAATTGTGTAGCTATTATTATATGAAAGTATATAATGTCTTCAAAATTTGCTGTCTAAAAACATATTGGGATGTAAGAGGCTTACCACTGCCTAAGAAGTACAGCAACATGTCAAGAACAAATTCTTTATACCCTTCATGTCTCAGTAAATATGTGGAAACTTTATTGTAATTATTTACAATAAACACGATTTGTTAACCTTCTATGTAATTGATCTAAGAGCCAATGCCTTCCCTTCCTTTATCTTTAGCCCACAGTACATGAACATGCAGCCCTGCATACTGTTTTTTTTTGGTTGTTTTTTGTTTGAGGGTAATTGCTGCCTTACATTATACAGTAACTAAAACCAAATTTTATTTTAAAATTTTACAAGGGGATAGTTAAAATCCCTGTCCCGTTGGGGAAGATTTTCCTTTTCTTACAGTACTAGCCTTTAGATAAAATAGGAGGTGGGGGAAAACACCTTTAACCTCCCTGGCAGTATGATTATTTCAGATTTTTGTGTCCCAAAGCGGTACCATTATTTTGCACAGAAATTTGGCGTTTTATATTGTAGGCCTGTAATTCTTAGCAATAACACACTTAAATCTGTCCACCAAGAGTCTAGTAGATATCCCGGGTATGATGAAGTTTGAAACACAAAATCAGTTATTATAATATTAATTAAATATAAATAATTATTAAAAATAATAATATAATAATAAACTAAATTTCCCCACGATTCACTATCGCTCAATTCTGCAAGTGTTCTAATTTATTATCGCTGTTTTCTAGCTGGTCTAAAGCCACTTTTGGTGTAAAGGGACACTTTTTGGTTGCTATGGACAATCTCAAGTTTCCAGGCAGAAAGAACAGTATATATCATATAAAACTGCATGGAGGGCATTGGACAAAGCATTGAAGACAAAAGGGATGTGAAATGATTTCATACAGTACTATAATCTGTTAGATTACAGTACTGTATGTGCTTTGATTTTTACATTTTTTTAATTTGCCGCCAGGCTCCGCCCCATGCGTTGCGGCGCTCACAGGGAACGGAGCCTGGCACAGAGAGGCTTCAGGAGGAGGACAGAGCCCGCAGACACCACGGGGGGACATTGCAGGATCCTGGGGACAAGGTAAGTATACCACACCAGGATCCTGCAATGCAATCCCGAGTGTGGCTCAGGGTTACCGCTAATGGTGCTGAAATTTAACCCTGAGACACACTCGGGAATACCGTCAGGGAGGCTACGACAGGTTTTGCTATAGCAAGTGTCTGAAAATATGCTGCTTTTATTCCTGTTTTGGTGATAACTCAAAATGATGGATTCTCCCTCACTGGCAATGATCAACAGAACAAATAGAGATAATGAACCTTCCTAACAGAGACCCAGATGAGAATAAAACCTCACAGGGGTTCTAACTCATCACAATGCTATCCCAAAAACTAAAAGAGTTTTTAAGTTTAGACATTAACTTTACTAAAGGCAAGTGGGCTATTCACTTAGCAAAATAGCAAGGGAATTTTTCCTTAGCTTAATAAATGAGCTGAAGCTCTGCTGACCTCTATCATGCAATCATGTGCATGCAAAAATTGTTTTTTTTTTCTAGCATGTGACTGAGTATTTTATGTTTTGTGCTAGGCTAAGTGAAAATTCCTCTGCAGAGTGAAAGCCTAAAAAAGTGTTCTACTTCTTTAGTAAATCAACTCCACTGTAAGCATTGGTTGTAAAAGTATACATATGTTGATATAGAAAAGTTTGATTTCAGTCCAATCTCATTCAATTCAGGTTTGAACAAAATAGAAAAGCATATTATTGTATTGCTAACTTAACTTAAGTCTGAAATTATTAATGTTGTAATTTATCTGTTCAACACACATAGGATGATATAAAATAAGTGTTTTGCTATATTTACAATTATGGCTGAGATGAAAACCATAAAATACTGAAAATACAACAATTTACCTAATCTGCTTTTCTCACAACTATATTTATTGATATGTTCCTTCTAAAATATAACCTTTACACTTTAATTATCACACAGTACTGTTTAGATTTAGGCATCAAGTATTTATAGCCTTGAGCATGGCAAGGGAAGACTTTACCATTTAAAGCTTTTGGCAGTTTTACAGTTGTCTGCCTGCAGAACTTAGGTAACAGAGCAGTGAACACAGTACAAGGATTATCAAAGGGAAGCAGGCGCCTGAAAAATTAGATCAATGTGGTGCAGTCATTTTGTGTTATTATTGATGCAAACAAAAGGCTCAGATACATATCTATGTGCTTGAATCTGCTGTTCCCTGTGGGCTAAATGCACACACACATCCCTCAATGGTGCCCCTAATCCTGGATAACTTATAATAGAATCCATACCTGGGATATGCTAAGAGAGGGCACCATGCTGAGACTGTAAGAGCACTCAGCAGCTGCTGGAGGGATATTCTGAGATCACCAAGTGTACATCCAAATTGGATACAGACTGTGACCATAACACCCACAAGCCCACTGCTGGAAGCAACCACTGAAAACCCCAAGCGTGACATCCCTATATCCACATTTAAATCATCCATTTCTACTGCCGTATTTAACCTTTTCTAGTCAGTTATGATGCTAATAAAATAGTGCTTGCAAACACTTTAGTTTATGTTCCTAATCCTGCAAAAATTCTTAACTGGGACACAAAATGCACATAATTATATACAGATATTTGCCAGTTCAAATTATGCACATTAAATAAAACTGAGCATTTATTCATTTTTGGCACAAATATAACTGTGATTTGGTAGGACAGATTACAAGTAAATTTGTTAATGGAGTTGCTTATTTAACTGTTTGCATTAGGCCCACTGCAAAACATAGAAAATGTAATTTAAAAATTGATGTCAGCCCCAAAATACACACAGGCATAAAAGTTTACAGATAGGAAAGAATGGAAGGGATTTTTATTTAAAGTGACAATATGCTTTGCTAAGCTTTGAACTTTTGTATGTATTTCTTCCAGGCAAAGCAATTCCAGATACTGTATGCTTTTTTTCTTTCATATGACCATTCCTAGAAACTTGAGGCTGAAACTTGGTGGGAGCGGAGGTGAAATGTGGGGATAAAAGCAGTATGATTTGGCAAATGAAAGGGGTTAATAGTGATGAGCTTAAAGGAGAGGTATGGTCAAAGCTTTTTTGGCTATACTTCTCCTATGAGTCACAGAAGTGCACTTAGTTCTGCACTCTTGTGACCTGTTTCCAACTGACAGCGGGCTGAAGCCCGATGTCGGCTGACATCACTCTGCCAGTCCAGGCTCTGGCATGCCGGCATGCCGGCATGCCACTGCCGGATACACATTTTAAATTTTTTGTTGTTCAATTTCCTTAAGATGTACCTTCAACTATGTAATACAAAGGCCTGCCTGATTCCATACAATATGAAAGTGTTTAGGTGTGACCTCATATTATATGGTTTTGGTAAATCTAAAGGAAAGTTGTACAAGAAAATTGTATAGTGTGTAGCTAGCTTAAGCCAGCTGTTCCCACCACATCCACAGCCCAGTGCTTCAGTGAGTGATGGAGGGGCAGAGCAAAGACCCGATGACTGACAGTCACCAGCTCTCTGCAGGCTAAATATCAAAAACTGAGCAATCTGTTGTCTTTGACCATCCAGTTTTCGGTGTAGAGGCCAAGGTGGACAGCTGCAGCTGGGATCAGTACTGCAGTTAGCTTGGTGAGTTTACCTGTTTGTTTTTGTTTGATTCTCAAACCTCTCTTTTAATGAGCACAGCAGTATTGGGCAGGAGGTGGGGATCCAAAACACTGGGGTTTTTATAACCATGTTCTAAAAATGACAAACCAACAAGGGGTAAACCTCTTGCAATGTGAATAAATAGGATAATACATAGGCAACAAATTGGCAATCCTGAAAATAGCTGGACTACAAATGGGCAATCATTATATGGGTAACAGAGAGTTCATTGTTACAAAATGCAGGAAACAAGCAAGCAACTATTACAATATATTGGCAACAAGTGGATAATCGACAACCAGCCTCAGCAGCAGGTTGTAGTCTTCAACTCCCTCTAGCCACGTACAACCTGAGTGGTCAAAGGGAGAGTACAGCCCATACCTCCTCCCACCCCTCTCTTCCTCTTTATCTCTAGCTCACTGCTCCTGGTAAGCAAACTGGTTACCTGGAGTCTCCAGCAAAATTCCAGAGACTTCCCAGCTATGTGTACGACAAGGAAAGGATAATGTCATAGCCCATTTAATTTTATTTCAATGATTCTAAATCTTAAGTGGTAATTTATTTGCTAGAAGCTTCTGTTTTGTTTTATTATTCTTATTTGTAATCATTTTCTACATATAACATTTTTTGGGACTTTATTATAAGTGTAGGTATGTTCTCCCCACCTTCAGGCACTCCTCATTATGGCTAGCAATACAAATTATATGCTGCAGAGACCCATACAGACAGTCTTTTCAGGCTCATGCTCCAGCTCTTTCTCCACATAGTTTGGTTGAAGCACTGGACACTGCCAAAAGGGATACTGACTGTACAGCACAGCCAATACTTATTGTGACAGCATCCAGCACATGTGCAAAGTAAAGTACATGAGCTCTAAAGTACCTAATGGGGAGGAATGTGCCGGACCAGGGACTCTAAACACTTTGTGGCCAAGGGCAGAAGGGGCTTTACATCCTAACTACAGGCATTATTTTATTCCTTCAATTTCAATTACTACCCAGATGGAAGTCACTTACTCAATGACTATCATTAGCAAGTAAGGGCTAACAAATTAAATTATTTTCCAAGTTGCTCTTAATACCCAGATATCATATAATTGTGCCCTAGAGTTCTGTTTTAGATATTAGATTATTGTATGATGGATGGTTTTGAAAGCCATCCATTTACCAAAGCACGTTAACATGTGACCCATTTTAGGAACTGAGCAAAACAGTTCTGTCTTTGTTAAAAAAAAGCAAACAAACATTTTTTTGTTTGGGATAGTGTCAAGATTTGTTAACACCTCTGCCAGGTATTTATTTCTATCTGTGTCCCTACTAGAAAGATTCACTCTGTTTTTTCTGGTGACATTTTCTCCATTAGAAAATGTTAAGGGAAATTTATTTTTTTTTCTCACAGGAATAGGAGATGAAGGAAATCATCCAACAGAGACAATCAGTTCTAATGGCAACTGCCTAAATGTGGATTTTCCTTTTGCATTGGCTTGACAGGGCTCTCAATGCTGAGTGGCTGGTAACTAATACTCTCATTGTTGTATATGAATTGCTACATTATGGAAAATAATTGCAAGATAATCCATTTCTGCATTCTGTTGTTCCTTGGTAAAAAGTTGTATACAATATTGTATCTTGAAAGATTTTGGGGGTTATTTACGAAAGGCAAATCCACTTTGCACTACAAGTGCAGTAGCTGCAGATCTAAGGGGGGCATGCAAGGAAAATAAAAAACAGCATTTTAGCTTGCACATGATTGGATGATAAAATCAGCAGAGCTTCCACTCATTTCAGATCTACCCTCAGATTTACAGCGACTGCACTTCCAAGTGCACTTTCAGTAGTGCAAAGTGCTTTTGCCTTTCGTAAATAACCCCCTTTGTTCCTTAAAAGCTAGCTCTAATGTCTCATGTTGAATCAAATCTTCTCTATCGTCATTTATTCACCTAGTTCATGTAGGATAAACAGGTAACTAGGAAAGTAATTTATAGTCTAAGATATACTGTATCTTTGATGTTGAATCCTTATTGTTTAAAGTAATTTATTAAGCGTGATCCCTTTTGTTTCTATTGTTTAATAAGGTTCTTGTTATTCTAGGACAAATGTTTTTATGTAGATCAATATGTCTTTAGGGTCAGTTCATCTCAGGTCACATTCATCAGAAATATGAACTCATTTCAAACAGATCAAGCTTCAAGCAGTAACCATGTGGTGAATTTTGGAGCCCACATGTGAGATAATAGAGATAAGATGAAAGATTGTGGAGTATATTGTTATCATCAACTATGCCCATGGACATATTTTTTGTTGGTTTCTTTAACTCTGCTATCTGTTTTTATTTTCCTTCACTTAGATTTTTGGTTTTCATTATAAGGAAAAGAAGATCTTGCATACCTAGTAAGAACAGAAAAATAATTTACTTATACTTATACTTTACTTATACAATATAAAGCAATGGGGTTGATTTACTGAAATTGCTGATGCACTCATTTTCCCCAGAGCTTAGTAAATGTTGTAAAGTTCCACTGATTTCCATCATCCAATCATGTGCAAGCAAAATGCATATTTTTTTCATTAGTGGCAACTGATTGGGTGTTCTTTACAAAGTGAAGCTTTACCACATTGACATTTACCAAGAAAAAAAGTGCAACTGCACTTGCAAAGTGCAGTCTATTTGCTTTTAGTATATCCTCCCCACCAACTTGTTAACTCATTTAAAGGCATCTCCATGCAAACACTTCTGAACATTCCTCTAGGTAACAGCTAGTTTGCCAATGTATCCAGTGATGAAAATAAAGCAAATCACAGAGCAGGTGGTCTGCTATAATCTTTTTCTTTTTTAACTGGTTGCCGACCAGCCACTGCAGTTTTAATGCGGCAGAATGGCACGGCTGGGTGAAACAATGTTACCTTACATCACTTTGCCTTTTGGCCACTAGGGGTGTGCGCATGTGCCAGAGCCAATGTGAGTGCCTGGTTGGCGCCATGACCACCGGGCACCCGTATTCGCTCGTGACAGAGTGAGAACTGGATCTGTGTGTGTAAACACACAGATCCCGGTTCTCTCAGGGGAGAGGAGACAGATTGTGTGTTCATACTATGTACTCTCTCCTCCTAGACAGTCCCATCCCCCCTACAGTTAGAACACACCTAGGGAACACCGTTAACCCCTTGATCGCCCCCTAGTGTTAACCCTTTCCCTGCCAGTGACAGTTATACAGTAATCAGTGCATTTTTATAGCACTAATCGCTGTATAATTGTCAATGTTCCCAAAAATGTGTCAAAAGTGTCCAGTCCACAGCAATATTGCAGTCCCACTAAAAATCGCAGATTGCCATTACTAGTAAAAAAATAAATAAATAAATAAATAAAAATGCCAATCTATCCCTTATTTTGTAACGCTATAACTTTTGCGTAAACCAATCAATATACGCTTATTGTGATTTTATTTACCAAAAATATGTAGAAGAATACATATCAGCCTAAACTGAGGAAAAAACATTTTTTTTTTTTAAAAAAAGTGGGATATTTATTATAGCAAAAAGTAAAAGATATTGGGGTTGATTTACTAAAGGCGAATCCACTTTGCACTGCAAGTGCATTGCAAGTGCACTTGGGAGTGCAGTCGCTTTAGATCTAAGGGGAAGATCTGAAAAGAGGGGAAGCTCTGCTGATTTTATCATCCAATTATGTACAAGCAAAAATGCTGTTTTTTATTTACCTTGCATGTCCTCCGCAGATCTACAGCGACTGCACTTCCAAGTGCACTTGTAGTGTAAAGTGGATTTGCCTTTAGTAAATAAACCCCTGTGTGTTTTTTTTTTCAAAATTGTCACTATTCTTTTGTTTATAGCGCAGAAAATAAAAACTGCAGAGGTGATCAAATACCACCAAAAGAAAGCTCTATTTGTGGGAAAAAAAGGATGTCAATTTTGTTTGGGTACAGCGTCGCATGCCCGCGCAATTGTCAGTTAAAGCAACACAGTGCCGTATCGCAAAAAATGGCCTGGTCATTGAACAGCCCAATCTTCCGGGGCTGAAGTGGTTAAACCCATTTAGTATGCAATTCATAGGAGAAATAAAATATTTGGCAAATTGATTCTCTTATTGAAAGCTTTTATTCAGATCCCTTTTCCTTCTATTTTTTTTCCATGAACCAGGGGAAAAGGAAGACCAAAAAACACCAGGAACACCCTAGTGCATAAACTTATACATAAGATAAAGGTAATAAATGTACTCTCAAAAGTCCATTGAAAACATGTCCATTAATGTTGCCTAGGGAAATACCAATCCAGTATTCAGTAAGGGATCCTCACATAAGATTAACTATAGGCAAAACTTAATGGATAGGAAGTGAAAGAAAATCCAATTGTGCACAGTTTGCAAAGAAAAAAGAAAAAACAAAAACTGACTGGGGTTATACTGTTACTCCCCCTTACTCTATCGAAAATGTGAAACAATGCCTTTAGTTAGCTACTTTAAAGCAGAATTAAAATTAAAGATACGAATTGTTGAGGTCTTTCGGGCCCTTGCTATTGTTTGCTATTTTGATATTTTGTTTGATATTTTAATAGCTGCAATGAGACCTTGCCAAGATACACCTGTAAATGTAATTATACCGTGTGGTGTGATCTGTGTTTGGCTTGGGCAGCATTGAGATAATGGCTGTCGGTGTTTTCTTACAGAAGGAATGTTGTTGTAGAATGTCATTGAAAGCATTAGTTAATAAAGGGTCAACCAGAGCAATTTTTTTTTTAATTGGGCCTCAGGAATTTAGCCATAATCTGCTAGTATATATAGCATATTAGCACATTATGGCTGATTTACCTGGTAAGCGATCCCCTCCATGCTGATCTGTTAGCTCTCCTGTCAGTCACAGGTGCTGCCCTCTTCTCCCTGTCTTCTTTCCATGTTCCGACTCTTCAGCCACTAGGTTAGGCCACAGTGACATCATGATGGCACAGGAGTCATATCATCTCGATACAGATTGATGCTGTAAATGAACACTAAGCTCCATGTGCATGGCTCAGTGTACATAAATGCTGACAGGCAGGGAGAGTGATTCCTGACAAATAAGACCAACGGGGTCTCTTCATTCATAAAAAGCCTACCTGTCTGCATTTTTTTAGGTTTAATTTCACTTTAAGGAACACCAAAAAGCCACAATGGTGTATTATGTTAACCTCTCTAGCCACTTAAGCCCCGGACCATTTGGCTGCCCAAAGACCAGAGCACTTTTTGCGAAAGACCATTTATTTTTATTAAGAAAGCTTTACAATCTATTTAATACTTTAATAGTGGTTTGTTGATGCTCTTTATCCAGAACAGCTGGGAAGATCCCCTTCTTACCAAATACCAGATTGCTCTTTCCCTGGGCAACTTTGATAGACATGTTTCCAACAGACATAGATACATGTATTAACTTCACCTTATGTATACGTCGTCCTACTCTAGGATGCACCCAATGTCTTTTGCTTTTTTAATTTGCACATTTGGTGCAATCTAACAAAATCATCAGATTTAGATTTTTCATTTTGTTTACCTGGCCTGGAAATATTCCAGGTGGAATACAGTTGTACCTCATTTGAAGGGACTGTTTTGATTGAAAAGAAAACTGTTCTACTTGATGGATATGTAAATTCTAACAGTGAGCTTTTCTTAGATGCTCCCTTTTGCTCTGTTTAATATACCATTGAAAATGTATTCTGTTTCTGTTCGATTAATCCAAAATAATATAATTGATCTTGCAATCTTGCCTGTGTTGCATTCTTATCAGTTAAGGTCCTTTCACATGATGTCACTCGATTCTGTTCAGCAGGGGATCTGTAAGCAGATCCCCTGCTGAATCAGTGCTGAGTGGGGTGGATGTCAGTTTTTTTACATCCATGCATGTTCATTTTGTGTCAGAAATACTCTATAGTCAGCCAGACTTGTGTCTGTTTACATCATTTCACTGATGATCCATGATGTTTAGGCCTGGAAAAATGGAAAAGGATGCAGTCCTTTTCCATGTTTTTTTCATACCTGGATGGACTTGGAGGTAGACATGTGTAAATGGACCCATGTCTTTTTACATCAATCTCCCCATAGACCAGTGGTATTCAACTCCTGTCCTCAGAACCCACTAACAGGCCAGCTTTTAACTTGGGGAAATTCAGACTAGAATGCTTCAATCACTGAGCAGCAAATTATATCACCTGTGATGTATTTCAGTTGCAAACCTTGCCTGTTAGTGGGTCCTGAGGACAGGAGTTGAGAACCACTGCCATAGACCCACATAGAGCTGATCAGGTCCACCTGAAAAACCGACAAACTGACCAGAAAACTTGTGTGAAAGGGTCCTTACATACAATAGTTCCTAGTTATCTGTGAGGACTACAGAACCCCGGCCCTCTATTTATTAGAGAAGAGGAGAAAATGAGAAATGCAATTTTTGTAGTTCTGATCTGTTTCTGTTGTCTTGATACAAGGGGATTAATCAACTAAAGATTGATTATACATTTTGCAATGTGCAGTTGCTGCACAGCGTAGTAAATGAAGTTCTGCTGACTTCCATCATCCAACCATGTGCAAGCAAAAATGTTGTTTTTTATTATTTATTTTCCATGCACATGATCGGGTATTCTTTGCAAAGTGAAACTTTACCTCATTTACTAAGCTCTGGAACAACTATGCTTGCAAAGTGCACAGTGTATTTGCCTTTAGTAAATCAACCCTAGTATGTTTAGAAACTGCTGCAAGAATATTACTGGCAGAATTACCAGAAAGCAAAAAAAGGTTGACAAAAGAAAAGTAATGCAGCCCCTGCATCTAAGGACTGATAAAAAGTTCTTGTTTTGGGGGTTAGGTAAGACTGTAAACAAACACCCAGTTGCAAATATTCCTGCCTAGAATGTTCAAGAGACTGTTATTGTATGTTTGCCTACAATATTGCACTTTGACATTATAGGGTATAATACAGCTGTAGTAAATGCATGCAAATCCATTTTTTGTGTTTTACAGCTTTGGCTAGAGTAGGAAACAGTTAAAACCCATGGAAGCTTTGTTTGCTTACTGTTTTTTTTTTGGTTTTGTTCTGGGTTTTTTTTAGTGTTTTTTCTTTGCTGTTTGTGTTCATACTGGGAGATTTCCCTTTACTACCTGACCCAGTGGCACAGATGGAAGTAAAGTGTTTCCAATCTGCAGTGAGAAACTTCACATTAAGGAAGTAGCACATGCAAAGACATTTGGGCTTCAATCAATTACTCTTTTTTCTATCTCTTACATTGGGGGTTGATTTACTAAAACTGGAGCATACAAAATCTGGTGCAACTGTGCATAGTAGCCAAGAAGCTTCTAACTTGACAAAACGAAAAACTGGAAGCTCATTGGTTTCTTTGTGGAGTTGCACCAGATTTTGAACTCTCCAGTTTTAGTAAATCAACCCCATTCTATTTCTCCTTTTCAAGTTCACATCTTCGCTTACAGATACACGGTAGGGGGACATCTGACTTCATGTAAAAGATAAAGAAAAATAAGTCAGGCACTAATTCATGTTTTGGAGTGTGGAGCCAATGGTGTTAATATGCTATCATAGTGGAGGCTGTTCACCTAGCAAAGTTAAAGGCCGCTTTGCAAAGTGAATGTTAGTAAATAGGGTGAACATGTGCATTCTTGTGAGGAAAATTAAACACAAAAACAGAATGTGTACTAGCACATGATTGGAAAACCAAACTGAACGCAAATCTTCAGACATCGGTTGAAACATAATCTCTGTGTGGAAGATCTTCTGTTGACTTATGGGTAGAGAACCTAGCCAATCCTGTATCATTTTAGGGGGGACAGTTGCCCTCCAACTTTGGGATTGACCACAGCTAATCACATGGTACAGATGGGCTGTGATTGGCCCTGTCTATACCATGTGATCACAGTGACCCATCAAACACAATAATACACAATGGCATGAATCAAAGCTATTCATTGTGTGCAATTGTCATTGTACAATTGTGATCTGTTGTGATTGGTCAGAGCGATCACATGGTATCGGCAGCGGGCATCCACTGTGTTTACTGGGGTCAGTTTATGCCAGAGCACAGTCAATGTTCCTAGGAGCACTATATCTGACGTCCTTGCAGAATAACAGGTCTCCTGCTCGTCTGTCATTTTACATTAAGCCGGGCAGGAAGGGGTTAAAGAACAAAATCTCTCCAATCGGACAATAAATAAAAAGTACATTTTAGTTGTGTAGGGAGAGTCTCCTTTACTCCAGGTGTAAAGAGTGTAATTGTCCTTTGTAATGACCTTAAAGTGAAAAACTCTGCACCAAGCTCACAATTTGGGCCATCTATGTATTTTTACATGTTGATCTAATTTCTCGAAATGCTTCTCCCAGCCAAGACAAATATTAGTGACAATGAGGTGGCAGGGCCCAGTGAGTTGAGCGAGACATGGGTTATAACTTATATATATTAGTAGGAATGATTGCCAGCAACCTTGCTAACTAATTTTTGCACATTTTTGCATTGCTGCATAAATTTACTAGAATTTTGGAAAGCACTTGCTAGAAACCTGTTTTATTTTCCTGCTACTCCCTGTTATTCATGCTGTATACCTGCTGGACATCTACATGTTTCTGTGCTTGCATTCAGCTCTATTGCATTCTAATCTTAGTAAACAACGTATATTTGTTGCAATCAGCCTCCCACGTTGTCTGGCTCACCCTCCATATTTCATACTTTTTTATCTGTGTCTGTGAAATGTATTAGTGATGAACCTTAGCAAGAGACAGAATACCGGCAACAGATATCACAAAAAGTCAAGTCAAAGGGTGATGCTTTTTCATTGAAGCAGAGCATGGAAACTTGCTGCTAAAACAGCATCTTTTGCCAAGTTCAACATATGTCACTGTATTATAGAGCACCTATCCATCACTGTGGACCTTTTGTGAACGCACCAAATCTGACAAGTACACCATTTTTGACAAGGCTCTCTAATCTCTAATCCTATTACTCATTCATCAGCCTGTGGGTGATAGGGGGAAACTGGATCAAACTCAGCCAAAAAGAGCAGCCAGGAGCTTTCCCCTGCACTGTGATGCTCAGCTTAGCTGAAGCATAATAGGTGTGTAATTTAAGGTTTTTGTTGAGCTCAAATCCAATCACATACTTGAGTGGAGGATCATAGACAAACACACGTGAAAGGAATGAGATAATTCCTGCCTCACACAAACACAGATACTAAGCTATGATTTCATCAACTTTACACTAAAAACCCCTTTCAACTCCTGGCTCTCTCTTGTATTGGAATTATCCTTTAACCATTTCAGAAACTCTTCTCTGGGGAAATGAGGAATGAGGTGTCTTTGTTGTTTGTTCATTATTTGTCCTGCAATCTTGATGATTTTTTTTTTTTTTAAATTAACCTCACCTATGTATTTTTTCTCCCCAAGGAATTCTAAGTATTCTTCAAGTGCAATGATCAGTCTTGAAATCGCATTAAGAACCCAAGTGGTTATCAATCTATGATTTATTTATTATTTTTTTAGTAAAAGACTTACTTTTTTCAGTGGTATGCGTTTTTTAAGTTTACCATAAATAGGTATTCTAAAAGATTTAAAAATGCAGGGACATTTTATAAAAATACATGATAGAAGAATGAACTGTTAGCCAGAGGAACTGATCTGCTCACTCTGGTTACGTTTTTTTTAAGTCTCTAGTAAAAAATGTCAGATAGGAACTAAGTAATTGCTATAAGTAACTTAGACAGTTTTTTGCAAATATTTTGGTGCATTTTATTCTTTCAACTAATGTTTTCTTTTGCCATCTCTTCATTAGAGATTTTTTTGGAGGGAATGGTTCTTTACACTTTTAAACAATAATATTTTCTATGTAGTATAGCACACTGTGGGGTTGATTTATGAAAGGCAAAATATTAAAGGCAATTGAACAGTTCACTTTACAAGGGAAGTTGCACTTTGCGCAGGAGATTGCCCCAAAACATAGTGAATGAGGTGAAGCCCTGCTGACTTCCATCTGTCAATCATATGCAAGCAAAAATGCTTTTTTTTTTATAGTGCTTATTATTAGATATTCTTTGCAAAACATCATCATATTCACTCAGCTCTGGGGAAAATAACTTGCAAAGTAAATAACTATTTGTCTTTTTGTAAATCAATTGGTATGTACAGGTCTCTCATTTTTCAAATCCACTGTTTTCACATACTGGTCCAACAGTTTTACCCTTTCTTTTAATCTGTATATACATTCTGATTCTCTTAAATAGATGGGTGTAGATTTGCCTAGCCTGCAGGGACTCAAACCAACAGTAACCCAGAGTAAAATAGATGAAGCCTTGCTTCCTGCCTGGTAAAACCATTGTTACTTTGAAAGTAAATGAGGGGAAATCTCCCTAGCATATCTATTAATATCATTAAAGCAGTTGTATACCCGCAAATGAAAGCAAAAAAAAACAAAACAAAAAAAACCCTGTAATGCAAAGTGAGGTCCCCGCTTCGCATTCTGGTCAACTCCGAGGGAGCTGACATTTTCCCCTCTGCATTTATTCCGGGTTGGCAGCTCCAGCGCTGTGAGTGGCCAGAGCCGCAATGAAGTCACTCCCACGCATGCGCGCGGGAATCCTCATTTCCGGCAAGGTCTGGCACAATACGCCAGACCTTCACTGCGCATGCACCACTGACATCAGCTGCTGCATGCAGGGTGATATTCATTTTCCCTACAGGTAAGCCTTATTATAGGCTTACCTGTAAGTAAAAAAGTAAAAATGGGGTATACAACTGCTTTAAGAACCCAGCACTATCCAAAATTATGATTGTTTAGGAAGTTTAACTTAAATTATATGTAAAGGCAACATTTTTTATTTGTGGATAGAATGTAAAAGAGTTGAAACTTCTGTCAAGTTTATATTGCTGTCTGTGTTGCAACTAGAGATGTAACATTTCTGGAAATTTTGAAGCCATAGGAAAAAACTTTTTTCCTCTGATTTTTTTCGGAAAAATTTCAATTGTGGAGAAACTGAAAAAAAAAATCAGTGTGGAGTAGTTTTAAAAATTGAATGTATTATTATTATGCTTGAAATAAAAGTACAGCTTACTCAGTAAATTTTTAGTTATTGACAACGCTGATCCAGAAGCATATATTGCTGTTGCAAGAGCTTGATGAATGTTCTTCTGATTTTCCGGTGTCATTTTCTCTATAACTTAAGGTATTGTATATTTTTGGGAGGTGGTGGTTTGTAGTACTTCCTTACTTGAAGATGCTGCTAGTGAAGAAACATGCCGAGGGAACATGACAGCTCCCTCAGCGGTGACCGGGCGCAGCTGCAGGGCTTCATTCTAAGGTAAGTATTTCATAATGTGCTAGTATGCAATGCATATTAGCACATTATGCTATTGTCTTGCAGGTTTTCTTTTTTCTGCAGTGTACTACCGCTTTAAGACCTGAGAGGACAGAAACTATCTAATATAATATCTACTGTATCCCAACAATCACCCAACTGTAGAAAGGACAAAATGGAGCCCACAAGAAAACTAAACTGGAGCATTTCCCCCTGCGGTGCCCTCAGTGGCAGAAATGCATATTTCTCTTGTTTGAGAACTGCATTTAAAAGTACAGTGTTACTTGAACTGTATTCCAGGATTTGCTTGTCTTCAGCTGAGAGAACCTGCAATAATTTAAGACTTTACATAAAGTCTCAGAAATCTTTCAGTAAGGTCTTCATGTTATATAGTTTGAATAACATGTCACAGATATACTATTTATCATTGCAAAAGAACATATTTCACACTTAATGTTTTCAGAAAACAAAACAAAAAAGCTTTGAAAAAAATACAGGAAAAATAGATTTTTTTTGGCCTATCCATCTCTAGATGCAACTTGGGAGATTCTTTCTATTAATCCTATTCTTTCTATTAATCCTTGTTGATCTGTGCTCCTGTTCCCCTGACTATGCTGATTGACAGAAAAATACATTTGAAGGAGCTTGACTAGTGATGTCATTACATCTGAGCGGTGGAGGCATGGCATTCTCTCTGTTGTGCTGTTTTTAACATACCTTTGTAAGTACCTGTACTTTTTATAATACTGTTCTTCATTACTTTTTAAATGTGTGAGTATGGCTGGCCTGGAGTGCTGATTTCTTGGAGAGGATTGGACCTGACAGTGGGTAGTAAGCTGCTGAACACCACCGAGTTCCAAGAGTGGCTTATTTATAACACCCTGTTTTGATTCCTTTTTTTTATAAGGGATCAATACCGTCTGGTAAGAGGCTCTTACGTTTTTCGGTGGAGGGCACAAGGTGGTTACTTATTCATTCCAAGGTGTATTACTGGTGGATAGTTGAAGATTTCCTTATCTTAGACATTCAATTTATGGACACTTCATTTGAAAAACATTGGTGTGAACTATAATTATTGAACCTTTGGACATATTTTAATTTACACACCTCTGTTGTTTGTTTCTGTTTGTGTGTGTGGAGGCGCACCTATTTTGGGTACAGTAAAACCTTGGTTTGAGAGTAAGTTGGTTTGAGAGCGTTTTGCAAGACAAGTAAATTTTTTTTATAAATTTTGACTTGATATACAAGCAATGTCTTGATATACAAGTAGCATCATGTCACAACTGAGTATAAAAGAAAAGAGAGGAGCCTCTAAGTGTAGCAATATGGTTAAATTTAATGAAGGTACAACTTTAGCAACATATTGCTAAACTTAGAGGCGCCTCTCTTCTCTTTTATACTCTGTAGCTCCTGCTGGATTTTGCTTCTAATCCCCCTGTGGAGGCTGCCATTTTACATAGTTACATAGTTACATAGTAGGTGAGGTTGAAAAAAGACACAAGTCCATCAAGTCCAACCTATGTGTGTGATTATGTGTCAGTATTACATTGTATATCCCTGTATGTTGCGGTCATTCAGGTGATTATCTATTTTCTATTTCATTACAAATTATTACATTATTTGTAAATGGACATTTTATGGTTACACAACCTGGTCACATTGCTATAATGTTTTTATATGGACTATAAACTGAAGGACCTATGAATAAATGGTTGTGGAACAAATCATTTGAGTTTCTATTATTTCTTATGGGGATATTCGCTTTGATATAAAAGTGCTTTGGATTACAAGCATGTTTCTGGAACTAATTATGCTTGCTATCCAAGGTTTTACTGTATATGCATATTAATCCTTATTATCATTGGGTTTATTTACTAAATGCATATAGACTGGTCACTTAGGCAACATGGTAAAGTTTCACTTTGCAAAGAATACTCATGTCATGTGCAAGGGGAAAAAAAGGGAGCACTTTTATTTGCACATGATTGGATGATGAAAGTCTTTACCTCATTTACTAAACTCTAGTGCAAAATTCCCTTGCAAAGTGAACAGTATAGTTGTTTTTAGTAAATCAACCCCATTGTCTTTGGTACAGACATGATGGCCATCACAAACTTTTTGAATGCACAGGTACAGGATGGTAGTGAGCCAAACTGCCCTGGGTTTGGTTTGGCTGGGGTTTGTCGAACTTCAAAGAAGTTTGGATGTCAAACCCAAATACCATTCAAATCAATTGGAACTGATTTTCAAAATTAAAAATGCCCATTATCTGGGCTAATATGCAAGCAGGTATCAAAAAATAGCATGTTTAGCATTGCCCCAGCGAACGTGTACCAGTGCAAAAAAAAGTTTTCAAAAATTGTATTTCTGCCAGGAGCAATGTTTTTTTTATATGTCTAATGTTAAACATTGCAAATGTTCAATTACTTGACATTACTTGACATGTCTAAAGGGTGTCCTAATCCTGCCTGTGAATGGAGATATACAGAAAATGCTGCAACAGCACTGACATTTACAATGGAAAAAGCTTTAAAATTGCAAGCAATTTACTTTGACAGCTGTCATTGCTGGCTTCCTTATTTTTTTTTTAAAAAAAAAAGAAAAAAAAAAGGCACACAGACATCCCAAAGTGTCTGCTATGTATTTTGGGAACTAATATGGTCTGGTGTCACCGTGTAGCCATCATCCCATAGTCTAGAACAACAAATACCCTCTAAGCATCTAAAGGGACTTTAATCTCCCTGGCTGTATGATTATGTCAGAGTTTTGCTTCTCAAAGCGGTACATTGTTTTGCATAGAAATTTGGAGTTTTATATTGTAGGCCTTTAATTCTCAGGAATAACTCACTTAAATCTGTCCAAACAAGAGTCTAGTAGACATCCCGGGTATGATAAAGTTTGAAACACAAAATCATAAATTATAAGATAATAAATAACTATAAATAATTATAACAAATAATAATATAACAATAATAAAATGTATTCTTTAATGTAATCAAATCAAAAACACTGACATTTTCTCAGTTGCAGAATTGTCGTTGTCGTTACTTTCAGTGTTTTTTTTTGTTTCAATAGTTTTTATTAAATATTTCAAGGAAAACAAAATACAGAACAAAAAAAGAAAAAATGTTGTTAGTTATATACACATTAGTTTGATATACATCTAAAAAGGAGTGTTCATTAATTTGGGTTTCAGTTATAAGCTATAGCTGCCATTAATGTTAATATTACAGAATACCCTCTTATGCCATCAAAATCACTATCAATAGGGCCATATAGACCAACATTTATCAAATTTTTCACAGTTTAATAATCTTATCGCTATTAGATGTTCAAACGTATAATTCCTATTTACAGCTTTAGTGATATCTGATATGTTTATGGCTGTTGTGGATTTCCAGTTACGTAGGATTAAGGATCGTGTCTCTAAGAGTATATGTGTTATGACGTGTCTAAATTCTGTGAGAAATTTTTCCATGTTTAGGTGCAGAATTGCCATAGCCGGATCTAGAGAGGTGAGCATACCAGTTATAGAGGATATTAGTCTAAATACTTGGTACCATATACTTTTCACTGTGGGGCAGTATCAGAGCATGTGTAGTAGGGATTCTGTGTGTCCGCACGCTCTCCAGCACAATGGTGAAGACCAAGGGTAGTAGTTTGCTAGTCTGTATGGAGTGTAGTACCATCTATTAGCCATTTTGATTGCCAGTTCCCAATTCTTAACACAATGAGATGTCCACTAGTCCCGCCCCTCCTACTTTTCTATGGGATGTAAGGTTATTTCGGGAACATCTGGCTTTTTTACCTTTCTATACATATCTCCATCCCATATTCATTAGACAGTTGGTATAGTGTAGAGCAGGGATCCTCAAACTACGGCCCTCCAGCTGTTGCAGAACTACACATCCCATGAGGCATTGTAAAACTCTGACATTCACAGACATGACAAAGCATGATGGGAATTGTAGTTCCTGAACACCTGGAGGGCCGCAGTTTGAAGACCCCTGGTGTAGAGGGATGTGGACTGGCAGAGTATGGAATATATACAATATTTGTGGCAATACCATCATTTTATAGGCTGCAATTCTACCAAACCATGAAATTTCATTACCAGACATGTTCTTGAGTTGGGCTTCCAGTTTGGCAATCAATGGGGCCATGTTAGCTTTGACAAGCGTGGAGATTTTGTTCGTAAGTGTAATACCGAGGTATGTTATGCCTTCTTTACTCCATGTATAGGGTAGTTGTAACTGTAAAAAGTTGCGCGTGGATGGTGGTACCTCAATATCCAATATCAGTGATTTAGTAAAGTTAACTTTATAATATGAAATCTCACCGAATGCGTTAAGAATTTTGTGGGCTTGTTGTAATGATGTGACCGGATTAGTCAAAAGTAGGATTACATCATCTGCGAATAGATTGATGGTATGTGTCCTGGAGCCGAACTGGAAGCCCGTAATCAAGGGGTGTGTCCTCATAGCCTCAGCTAATAGTTCAATCATCAAATTAAAGATGGTTCGGGATAGGGGACACCCCTGTCTAGTTCCATTTGTAATGTCGAAGGGTTTGGATAAAAACCCTGTAGAGTATACTTGTGCTGAGGGACATGAATATAAGGCCATAATGGCTTGTAGTATAGGGCCCTTAAAGCCAAACTTGGAGGGTCATTTCCATGTAAGTCCAGTGTACTCTGTCAAACGCCTTCTCTGCATCGATTGACAGTAGCAGAAAAGGCGTTTAAGTATTTTCAGCAAAATGTATCACATTTACAATTCTCCTGGTTGCGTCTGAGGTTTGTCTCACCCTCACAAAACCCATCTGGTTGCGCTGTATGATAGATGGTATGATATCTGTTAATCTCCTAGCCAATAATTTTGCATATATTTTTGTATTGGAGTTGAGGAGTGAAATAGGTGGTGAAATTAGCTGGTGTGGTGGGTTCTTTGCCTGGCTTTGGTAATGTTAATGTGCTTGCAGCATATCTTGTGGGAGTGTGGTGGTCTCAGCAGCTTTGTTGAATACTGTTGTCATGTGTAGTGAGAGGATATTGGTAAACGTTTTAAAGTATTCATTAGAAAATCCATCAGGCCCTTGAGACTTCCCATTAGGAAGTGTCTTTATTGTCTGTTCTATTTCCCGGACCGTGATAGGTGCATTCAGGATCTCTAGTTGGTGTTCAGAAACAGTTGGAAGATCAATGTTCTGCAGAAATTATGTGATCTTTTCTACTGTTGGTTGTTGTGTGTTGGGATCAGCGTGTAGGTTATATAATGTGCTATAGTATTCTGCGAAATGGTTAGCGATATCTTGTGGGTTTTTGATTTTGTGTGGCAGTGTAGGATGTTTCAAATAAGCTATTCTGGTTTTTGTGCGTATTGGTTTCAGTCTGTTTGCTAGATATTTACCTGCCCTGTTAGCGTTTGCATAGTAGTTCACTTGAAGGCGCCTGAAGTGTATGTCATATTGTTGTGATAGTATGTTCCTGAGTTTTTCTCTAAGGGAATTTAATGTATCTGTAATTGGTATTGAAGGATTCTTTTTATTTTGAGTTTCTGAAGTATGTACTGATACTGCAGCTAGCAAAATCAACTGCCTGCCTGTAGTATGAGAACACCACCAACCTTCTACAGGTAGCTTTAGCTGAACACTGTGAGGTGGACGCACCCCACTAACTTGTAGGTTTAGCTGAACACTGTGAGCAGGACGCACTGCACTAACTGTAAATAGTCTAGCTGCCTGACTGTGGTACTAATAGGATCAAAAGAACACCAGTAATTTTCTTCAGGTAGCTGTATATACTGTAACAAGACAAGCCTGCCTGTCAGTAAGAAGATAACAGGAACGGATCTAGCTGAACACTGTGAGCAGGACGCACCCCACTAACTTGTAGGTTTAGCTGAACACTGTGAGGTGGACGCACCACACTAACTTGTAGGTTTAGCTTAAAAACTGTGAGCAGGACGCACCCCACTAACTTGTAGGTTTAGCTGAACACTGTGAGCAGGACGCACCCCACTAACTTGTAGGTTTAGCTGAACACTGTGAGCAGGACGCACCCCACTAACTTGTAGGTTTAGTTGAACACTGTGAGCAGGACGCACTGCACTAATTGTAAATAGTCTAGCTGCCTGACTGTGGTACTAATAGGATCAAAAGAACACCAGTAATTTTCTTCAGGTAGCTGTATGTACTGTAACAAGACAAGCCTGCCTGTCAGTAAGAAGATAACAGGAACGGATCTAGCTGAACACTGTGAGCAGGACGCACTGTACTAACTGTAAATAGTCTAGCTGCCTGACTGTGGTACTAATAGGATAGCTAAACTGAATACAGTGTATATATATATATATATGCAACACCTGGGATGCATATATATACACTGTAAGTGCAGCTAACTGACTGACTGTTCTGCCTAATCTATCTAACTCAAATCAAATGTCACTGTCTGTCTCTCTCTCTCTCTCAATGAACGCTGGAACACACACTACACAGGGCCGCCGTGCAAGCGGGCTTATATAGTGTGGGGCGTGTACTAAATCCCCTGAGCCATAATTGGCCAAAGCCTCCTTGGCTTTGGCCAATTACGGCTCTCTGTTCAGACGGCGCTGTGATTGGCCAAGCATGCGGGTCATAATGCATGCTTGGCCAATCATCAGCCAGCAATGCACTGCGATGCCGCAGTGAATTATGGGCCGTGACGCGCCACGCGAATTTGGCACGAACGGCCCATATCGTTCGCAATTCGGCGAACGGGCGAACAGACGATGTTCGAGTCGAACACGGGTTCGACTCGAACACGAAGCTCATCCCTAGTCGGCACTTTAAAGATGGGTATCTCGGTAGCGGCAGCAGCTGCTGCCACAACCAAGGTATCCATCTCTTCAGGAACTGGTTGTGTTTACGATAATGGTCATCTCAGATTCGCCGCAAGATCGCCGTTATCGGCAGCAGGAGAGGTGCCCCCCCCTCCCGCTGCTCTCCCGCGCCCTCCGCTGGTTACTGGAGCCGTCGGCAGCTGCGGAGGCGATCGGGACCTGTCCATGGCCCGGTATGGAGATGAGTAAGGGGAAGATGGCCCCCACCCGACTCCATACCATAGCAGGGTGGAAACGACGTCATAACATCACTTCCGCCCATACGTCTTAAAAGTAATTTTTTCAATGACAATTTTTTTTTTTATTGCATTTAAGTCCAAATATCAGATCTGAGGAGTTTTTGACCCCAGATCTCATATTTAAGAGGACCTGTCATGCTTTTTTCTATTACAAGGGATGTTTACATTCCTTGTAATAGGAATAAAAGTGACCCAATTTAAAAAAAAAAAAAACAGTGAAACAATAAATAAAATCAAGTAAAATAAATAAGAAATTTTTTTTTTAAAATGCCCCGTCATGACGAGCTTGCACGAACGCATGCGTGCGTAGAGCCCGTATATGAAAACGGTGGTCAAACCACACATGTGAGGTATCGCCGCAATTGTTAGAGCGAGAGCAATAATTCTAATCCTAGCCCTCCTCTGTAACTCAAAACACGCAGCCTGTAGAATTTTTTAAATGTCGCCTATGGAGATTTTTAAGAGTAAACGTTTGACGCCATTCTACGAGCAGGCCCAATTTTGAAGCGTGACATGTTGAGTATCAATTTACTTGGCGTAACATTATCCTAAGCAGTACAATTATTTTGCACAGAAATTTGGCGTTTTATATTATAGGCCTGTAATTCTTAGGAATAATTCACTTAAATATGTCCAAACAAGAGTCTAGTAGACATCCCGGGTATGATCAAGTTTGAAAAACGAAATCAAAAATTATAATATAATAAATAACTATAAATAATTACAACAGATAATAATATAATAATAAAAATTATTCAATAATGTATTTAAATCAAAAACACTGAAATTTGCTCAGTTGCAGAATTGTCGCTTTCGTTACTTTTAGTGTTTGATGACGGATTTCCCCACAAATCACTATCACTCAATTCTGCAAGTGATTCTAATTTATTATTGCTGTTTTCTAGCTGGTCTAAAACCACTTTTGATGTAAAGGGACAGTTTTGGTTGCTATTGACAATCTCCAGTTTCCAGGCAGAAAGAACAGTTTTTATAAAATAAAACTGCATGCGGGACACTGGACAGACCACTAGGGACAAAGGGGATGTGTAATTATTTGATACAGTACTGTAATCTGTAAGATTACAGTATATTGTATCTGTACTGTGTGTTTTACTTTTTTAATTTGGCACCGAACTCCGTCCCCATGTGCCGCAACGCTCGCAGGGAACGGAGATCGGCACTGTGAATCGAGCAAGACACGGCGGCTCACAGATCATAGCAGGGAGACATCGCAGGATCCAGGGGACAAGGTAAGTAACCTCTACAAGGATCCTGCGATGCAATCCCGAGTCTGGCTCGGGGATACCGCTTTTGGTATTGAAAATCCACCCTGAGCCAGACTCGGGAATTCCGCTAGGGGAGTTAAAACAGGTTACACATTCTCTGGCATATCTGCCCCCCTAGTCTAGATACTTTTGGCGTACTTCGCGGGCGCTTTGGGGGGGCAAGCCAGGATGGCTAGTTTCAAGAGCCAAAAAAAAACAATAAATAATTGCGCTTCAAAAATCCTGCGAAATGAACATAAAGCTGCGATGTCCTAAATTGTGACACAAACACAACAAAAGTGAAGGAGAGAAAAAATAATGACTCGCGCTTAGCAAACTAGTGAATATGTGGCTAAGGAATGAGGCTGAGCGGCATCATCGCGCCACCTCCCTCTGTCGCTGTATACCCAGCAGGACGGGCTACCTGTGGTCATCCGGCCGGTGCCACAGGTTGTTCTTCTATTGATGACGATTCCTAACCTACATGTGAGTGTTTATGTTTTTTACTTCAATAAATTACCTTTTGATTTTACACTATGGGAGCCCTCCCTTTCTTTTTTCCCATGATGACTACACTATGCTGAGAGTTGAACCTCCTTGAGGATCCATCCATTTCCAGCACAGTCCCTGACGTCTTTCCAGTCTCTACCCTCATCCCTGGGAGTTCCGGACTAGCAGGATCTCAATGTCCATCTAGACCCTCTGTAACTGGGGGTCATGGGGTTCTGGTAAGCGGCCAGGCTCCCTCTTTTGGTGGTGGACCCACACATTTATGACCATACATATTTTGAATCACCTGGGACTGTCTATCATCTTTTGGGTTTCCTCCCATATGGACTTTAATGATCTACTCCCTGGTTTACATCCATCACATATGGATGCATTTGAAGTTTGATTGCACTGTTTGTGTTATATTACCGCACTGCTCACCAGAGGGGCTTATGTATTCTCTTATACTTTTTTATATTGTGCGTGGTATAGTTGGTACAACATTTATTCATGTATATACTGTACTTTTTTTGGTGTGGCACTCCTTAGCCACATATTCACTAGTTTGCTAAGCGCGAGTCATTATTTTTTCTCTCCTAGTTTCAAGAGCCGTCAGAGTTGTTGGATCCGGTAAGCCGGCCTCAGTCCGAACTGAGTCCACATAGTTTGATGTATTTTTGTGCAAAAAGTAAAAATGTAAAATGCAGCATGAAAGAATTATGTGATTGAGTTTATATTCCGCCATATTAATAGCAGTGAGGAATAAGCAGAACTGGCTGGCCATTATGCCAAAGGCATTTTCCACCACTCTTAAAAACCTTCTGGTCCGGAGGCGCATGCGCAGAGCCCGAAGATGGCTGCCTGAGCCAGGAGCTCTTCACCACCCCAGCCCAGCAGCACCTGACGATCCGCACACAGCGATCCGAGAGCAGAGCCATCACTATCCATGGCACCCCCAGACACCCGGGCATCCCCCCATATGCCCGGTTCCACAGTACATGGGGACCTCGGGCCACAATTTAATAATATAGATCCGGCCGGCGGATCCGAGATGGCAGCCGCAATGAGGCCTCAGGCTTCCAGCGCCGAGGACACCACAGACGGACAGCTGATGATCGCCCCGGCTACCCTGCATTATACCCCCCTGGTACATGTGAGTACCCAGCAGGTCCTGTCCCTGTCCCCGGCCTCCATAGAATCACTGATAGACCACTCCATGGAGGACTATGCCCTCTCACATATAGGGCCTAACACAGCCAGCCATACTGACACCTTCCCTGCTGACTCCCAGGCTGCAGCCTCGGCCTTTTCAGTGACTGACCTTTACCAGAAACTGTCAGATCTCCTTGAAAGGGGTTTAGCCCAAACTGCAGCTAAGATAACAGGAGACTTAAAATCAGACTTTTAGAATCTGGTAACCAGAATCAAAGCTATTGAAAAAAAGCTAGAGCAAACAATCGCGACTACTAACCAAAACTCAGACCAAATGCACACAGTACAGGAACAACTGGATGTGGCCCTGTCCAGGATCGATGATTTGGAAAACAGATCGAGAAGGTATAATGTCAGGATCAGAGGGCTTCCTGAATCCATTACTAACATCCCAGCAGCAGTGCAAAATGTGATTCAGAACCTGATCCCAAATATCCCACAACACCGCCTGGAGCTGGATAGAGCCCATAGAGCTCTTGTTCCCCCCTAGAAAAGATGGCTCCCCAAGAGACATTATTGCTAAACCTCACTTCTACGCAGTGAAGGAGGAGGTAATGAGACAAGCTCTATCCGTGCCCAAGGGGATGTGCCAAGGACACCCCGTCCAGATATACGCAGACCTCACGCCCTCCACGATGCAATGCAGATGGTCTCTGAAGCCTTTACTTCTAGCCCTGACACAAAAGGACATTAAATACAGGTAGGCCTTCCCATTTGCTGTACAGTTTTCAGACAACGGAAAGAACTACTCGTTCTCCACTTTCCCTGACGGTGAAAGACTGCTACTTAGGGATGAGCCGAACACCCCCCTGTTCGGTTTGCACCAGAACATGCGAACAGGAAAAAAATTTGTTCGAACACGCGAACGCCGTTAAAGTCTATGGGACACGAACATGAATAATCAAAAGTGCTAATTTTAAAGGCTAATATGCAAGTTATTGTCAATAAAAGTGTTTGGGGACCCGGGTCCTCCCCCAGGGGACATGAATCAATGCAAAAAAAAGTTTTAAAAACTGCCGTTTTTTCAGGAACAGTGATTTTAATAATGCTTAAAGTCAAACAATAAAAGTGTAATATCCCTTTAAATTTCATACCTGGGGGGTGTCTATAGTATGCCTGTAAAGGGGCGCATGTTTCCCGTGTTTAGAACAGTCTGACAGCAAAATGACATTTTGAAGGAAAAAACACATTTAAAACTACCGCGGCTATTGCATTGCCGACAATACACATAGAAGTTCATTGATAAAAACGGCATGGGAATTCCCCACAGGGCAACCCCGAACCAAAATTAAAAAAAAAAAATGATGTGGGAGTCCCCCTAAATTCCATACAAGGCCCTTCAGGTCTGGTATGGATATTAAGGGGAACCCCAGCCAAAATTTAAAAAAAAAATTGACGTGGGGTTCCCCCTAAATTCCATACCAGACCCTTCAGGTCTGGTATGGATTTTAAGGGGAACCCCGCGCCAAAAAAAAAAAAAAAAAACGGCGTGGGGTCCCCCCAAAAATCCATACCAGACCCTTATCCGAGCACGCAACCTGGCAGGCCGCAGGAAAAGAGGGGGGGACGAGAGTGCGGCCCCCCCCTCCTGAACCGTACCAGGCCACATGCCCTCAACATTGGGAGGGTGCTTTGGGGTAGCCCCCCAAAACACCTTGTCCCCATGTTGATGAAGACAAGGGCCTCATCCCCACAACCCTGGCCGGTGGTTGTGGGGGTCTGCGGGCGGGGGGCTTATCGGAATCTGGAAGCCCCCTTTAACAAGGGGACCCCCAGATCCCGGCCCCCCCCTGTGTGAAATGGTAAGGGGGTACTTACCCCTACCATTTCACTAAAAAACTGTCAAAAATGTTAAAAATGACAAGAGACAGTTTTTGACAATTCCTTTATTTAAATGCTTCTTCTTTCTTCCTTCATCTTCTTCTTCTTCTGGTTCTTCTGGCTCTTCTGGTTCTTCCTCCGGCGTTCTCGTCCAGCATCTTCTCCGCGGCGTCTTCTATCTTCTTCTCCTCGGGCCGCTCCGCACCCATGGCATGGGGGGGGGGGCTCCCGCTCTTCTCTTCATCTTCTTCTCTTCTTCATCTTCTTCTTCATCTTCTTCTTCTCTTCTTCCTTCTTCTCTTCTTCATTTTTTTTTCTTCTTCCCTCCATGCCAGCATGGCTGCGGAGCGGCCCGGAGAAGAAATGAAGAAGAGAAGAAGGAAGAAGAGAAGAAGAAGAAGAAGAAGAAGATGAGGAAGAAGATGAAGAAGAGAAGAAGATGAAGAGAAGAGCGGGAGCCCCCCCCCCATGCCATGGATGCGGAGCGGCCCGAGGAGAAGAAGATAGAAGACGCCGCGGAGGAGATGCTGGACGAGAACGTAGGAGGAAGAACCAAAAGAGCCAGAAGAACCAGAAGAAGATGAAGGAGAAAGAAGAAGCATTTAAATAAAGGAATTGTCAAAAACTGTCTCTTGTCATTTTTAACATTTTTGACAGTTTTTTAGTGAAATGGTAGGGGTAAGTACCCCCTTACCATTTCACACAGGGGGGGGCCGGGATCTGGGGGTCCCCTTGTTAAAGGGGGCTTCCAGATTCCGATAAGCCCCCCGCCCGCAGACCCCCACAACCACCGGCCAGGGTTGTGGGGATGAGGCCCTTGTCTTCATCAACATGGGGACAAGGTGTTTTGGGGGGCTACCCCAAAGCACCCTCCCAATGTTGAGGGCATGTGGCCTGGTACGGTTCAGGAGGGGGGGGGCCGCACTCTCGTCCCCCCCTCTTTTCCTGCGGCCTGCCAGGTTGCGTGCTTGGATAAGGGTCTGGTATGGATTTTTGGGGGGACCCCACGGCGTTTTTTTTTTTTGGCGCGGGGTTCCCCTTAAAATCCATACCAGACCTGAAGGGTCTGGTATGGAATTTAGGGGGAACCCCACGTCAATTTTTTTTTTAAATTTTGGCTGGGGTTCCCCTTAATATCCATACCAGACCTGAAGGGCCTTGTATGGAATTTAGGGGGACCCCCACATCATTTTTTTTTTTTTTTTTTTGGTTCGGGGTTGCCCTGTGGGGAATTCCCATGCCGTTTTTATCAATGAACTTCTATGTGTATTGTCGGCAATGCAATAGCCGCGGGTAGTTTTAAATGAGTTTTTTCCTTCCAAATGTCATTTTGCTGTCAGATTGTTCTAAACACAGGAAACATGCGCCCCTTTACAGGCATACTATAGACACCCCCAGGTACGAAATTTAAAGGGATATTACACTTTTATTGTTTGACTTTAAGCATTAATAAAATCACTGCTCCTGAAAAAACGTCCGTTTTTAAAACTTTTTTTTGCATTGATCCATGTCCCCTGGGGCAGGACCCGGGTCCCCAAACACTTTTTATGACAATAACTTGCATATAAGCCTTTAAAATTAGCACTTTTGATTTCTCCCATAGACTTTTAAAGGGTGTTCCGCGGCATTCGAATTTGCCGCGAACACCCCAAATTGTTCGCTGTTCGGCGAACTTGCGAACAGCCAATGTTCGAGTAGAACATGAGTTCGACTCGAACTCGAAGCTCATCCCTACTGCTACTATGACTCAAGTTCATCTCACAAGAAGCAGCTATGGATACTTCCCACAACAACCCTGGATCATCCAAGAGACAGACCCCCACTAGCCCTCAATCTCCCCTGTGGAACAGGTCGAGGATCAAGAAGGTTAAAGACAACGGACCTCCCTGACCGGACCCAGGACGACAAGAACTGTCCCATGCACTTCACTTTATCGAGAGCCCTGATTAGATCTGGGCCAGGGGACTTGAATACTCCTCCTACGATGACCAAATTTTTAGCTAGACGATCGTATATATTTACTTGAGCTATGGTGGGGTCCCCCCTTTTAGTGGGGGCTCTCCACATCCTTTAACCAGGGACCCTCCCTCCTTGGCTCCCTATGGGGGGAGGACAGAGGGCTCCCTGAGCTGCACCTAGGTCTTGTTAACCTAGTCTACAATCTGAGTATGTTATTCCTGCTGTTTAGAAGATTTTCATATTTACCAGGGGTGCCCTGGCTGGGGTGGGCCCCATGTGCCTCCACCTTTCCCTCAGACTCCGGCCGGTCTCTGGGGGACAGGTTGCCTATTCCTTTTTGGATCAGGCCTTCCCTGCTCTACCTGTGTAGAGGTTCTTGGGGGGCGTCTCCCTCCCGGGAACGTTTTTTCGAGTTAGAAGACTTCTCCCTCACCTCTTTTCCTTACTCTATGGTCCTTTCCTTCTCTGACTCCTACCTTCCCCACATGTGCCTGTTTATATTTCACAGATCACATTACCACTGCACGAAGAGAGACCTCCCAGCTGTCAGAGGTACGCACAAAGGATCCACAGGGCCAGGAGGTCAGAAAACGTTGAAGGGTGAGTGATAAGAGAGACAGACACAGAACCTTACTTAGATCTCATGGCTGATCCCACACAGAGCCCCCTCAAAATTGCCACACACAATGTACAAGCCATAAAAAAAGGGCAAGAACAGTTTTTCCGCCTCATCTTAGATACCCTAACTCCCCTGTTGGAAGGCACAGTCATATGGGGGGGACTCCAATGTGGCATTCGACCAGGGGTTAGACAAGTCTAAACCCCCTCAGCCCAACTTACCAGACCCACTAGGGTGAGCTTTAGAATTTCCAAGCTCCTCCACGACAGGGGTTTAACAGATGTCTGGCGAGAATCTAACCTTTGAAAAAGAGACTTCACCCATTACTCCCACCCGCATAACACCTATGCTAGGATTGATCATATTTTGATCCCCCCAAATATTCCTCCAGCAGTTCTCAAGTCCCAAATCAGAGACACGGTCCCATCTGACCATTCTGCGGTGTTCATGTCTGTCCGCTCTGGAGTCAGTATGACAAAACGGGGACACTGGCGACTAAATGAGTCCGTCCTCTCCAACCCAATCCAAAAAATAGAAATTAGTAAGGCACTTCAAGAAAACTTCCTGCTCAATAATGTAAAGGGCACCTCTGCAGAGATCCTGTGGGCAGCTCATAAGGCCTTTATTATGCCTCGTACACACGGTCGGATTGTGTGATAGAACCCTGTTGTCGGAAATTCCTACCGTGTGTAGGCTCCATCACACATTTTCCATCGGATTTTCCGACACACAAAGTTTGAGAGCAGGATATAAAATTTTCCGACAACAAAATCCGTTGTCGGAAATTCCGACTGTGTGTACACAAATCCGACGGACAAAGTGCCACGCATGTTCAGAATAAATAAAGAGATGAAAGCTATTGGTCACTGCCCCGTTTATAGTCCCAACGTACGTGTTTTACGTCAATGCGTTCAGAATGATCGGATTTTCCGACAACTTTGTGTGACCGTGTGTATGCAAGACAAGTTTGAGCCAACATCCGTCGGAAAAAATCCCAGGATTCTGTTGTCGGAATGTCCGAACAAAGTCCGACCGTGTGTACGGGGCATTAGAGGCAAGATCATACAGATTGCTACGCAAACTAAAAAAAAAAACACAGAGCGGACATTGATCGTCTGGAAAAGTCATATAGGGCCATGAAGGTACAGCACAAAAAGAATCCATTCCCAGCCTTGCTTGCACAAGTAGACAAACTGAGACTGGAACTATATCTTGCCCTCACAACGAAAGCGGAGAGATCTATCCGCTGGAGTTGCAATAAATTTTACATCCAGAAAGAAAAGATTGGCTCGATGCTGGCAGCCAAACTGTCCCCTAGAACTTGGATTATTTCCTTCCCCAAGATACACGTGGTGGGCCAGGAACCCACAGCTAACCCAGCCAGGATCCTGGAGGCGTTCCATAAATTTTATTCTGACCTATATAGCAGCCCCCCACAGCCCCCCGGGGACTCGATAACCGAATTCCTAGATGGCCTGACCATTCCATCCCTAGAAAGCGAACATAGAGACATCCTTGAGGCACCTATTCTGGAGTAGGAGGTGCCCCTGGACCTGATGGCCCCCTATTATAAAGCCTTTTCAGACACCCTAGTCCCTCAAATGACAAAATTTTTCAATTCCAAAACACAGGGCAGCCCCCTGGGAACACAGCTTAACACCGCATACATTATGGTCATACCAAAATCGAAAAAAAAAACAAAAGACGTTGGTAACTACCGCCCCATATCCCTCATCAATAACGACCTCAAAATATTAACTAAAATTCTAGCGGATCGCCTCTCCTCATTTATATGTAAATATATTCACAAGGACCAGGTGGGGTTTATACCTGGCAGACAAGGCCCAGATCAAGTGAGAAGGGCAGTGGACATAGTCTCTATACTGCAATCTAATTTGGAAGGGGATCCTAACCAACAGAAGGTCTTTGACTCCTTATGTCCTGGTCATATCTCTTCTCCGTGCTATAGAGATGGGGCTTCGGCCCATGCTTCATAGGGGTGATACAAGTACTTTACTCCCATCCAAAGGCCCAAATCCGCCTACAGGGACACTACTCTTCCCCAATAGAAATAGCCAGAGGTACCAGACAAGGATGCCTGCTTTCCCCAATCATTTTTGCTATAGCAATAGAGACCCTAGCCATCGCTATCCGAAGGAATCTGGACATACAAGGGGTAACATGTGGAGATCAGACCCAAAAATGCGGTATCTTCGCAGATGACATACTCCTATTCCTAACCTCTCCCTTTACCTCCCTACCCAATCTCTACAAAACCCTAACGGATTTCTCCAAAATCTCGGGGCCCAGGGTAAACTATACTATATCACAGGCCTTAAATGTGTCCCTCCCGCCATCCACAGTATCCTTACGCCAACAATCCTTTAAGTTTGAATAGAGCTTGTCATCTATCAAATATCTGGGGGTCACCCTAACAGTGCGAACATAATCCCTTTAAGCAAACAACTACCCTCCCCTATATCAAAAACTGGCAGCAGATCTGAATACCTGGGCAAGATATGAACTTTCCTGGCTGGGCAGAATTAACTCTGTTAAAATGACCTTTCTACCTAGAATCTTGTATTTATTTTGATCCCTCCCCATTTCAATCCGAAAGTACCAGCTACGGTCTTTACAAAGTAAATTACTAAAATTTATCTGGGGCAACTCAGGATACACAATTCCCCAACACAAGTCCACAGAAAAAAGGGAGGGACGGGTTTGCCGCATCTATAGAAATACTACTTAGCTGCCAGACTGGTCCAATTCTCTACACTTTGCTCAAGACTGGAAAAACCAGACTGGGTTCATATAGAAAGGCAGGCTACCCCCCAATTTACCCTGGATTACCTACTCTGGTGCCCCCAAAAACAGAGACCGGCCATTATGTCACCTTCCCTCTCTCATTCTTACACCCTTTGGGATAGCATCCGTAATCTTCCAGACCTGGTTTCTTAGGGGCAACCTCTAGCTCACATATTCCACAACCCAAACTTCCCTCCCGGAATGGACATTAAAGCCTTCAAATGGTGGCTGGACAAAGGCCTGTACCGCATAGGACACTACTTCACAGCTAGGGGCCCATTCACCCTGGGTCATTGTATGAACAACCTGGATCTTCCAGATTCCCTAAAAATTCAGATTCGGACAGATCTCACAATTTCTACGCAAAATCTGGGCGGAAAAATCCTCTCCCCCCCCAAACTCACAGACTATGAGCTCTGGTGTGGGCTGGCCATGGGGCAAAGGGGAGGCATCTCAATCATCTACTTGTCACTCACCCGACCGACAGGAAAATCTGCATATGATATTAAACAATGAGCAATCAGCGCAAAAATAATTAAAAAATGTAGGTTGCCAGCTGAACATTATAGGATTCACCAGACCTAAAGGATACATTTAATGATACAAAATTGGTGCAGCGCAATAACAAATTAAAAGATAAAAGTCCTTAAAATATTGAGACAATGCCAATAATCTTGATGGAGCAAACCCCGGTATATTCTTCACAGGCACCAATGATATTCAAACCAATAGGAAAAAGCGCTTACCGAACGTGACGGACCTCTAAATTATAGGAGGTCAAATGAGCCTGGTTTTCAACGAATTGATAACAGCTTGGATCGCTTGGAAAACACCAACATCCGCCAGTAATCTCATACAAGTTGAAAACAGTGAGTCAATCACTTAATAGATTCCTTATGGTAATCCTCAGTGCGGTGTGTAGTACGGTTCCCCAAAAGTATAAAACAGAAAAACCTCTAAGTGTACACTGTTGAACAGTTTATTAAAAGATCCCAAAGTAAAGTAATAAAAAACAGTGCTACAACGCAATTAAAAGGTACACAGCAGTTCAAAGCAATAAATGATCCAGTTGGAACTCAGACTGTTCGCGTCCGAACAGCTGAGAAGGCTGCGGGTGACGTTACAGGAAAACCCTGCCCCCGTACGCGGCGTTACATCCACTGGACTTCGTCAGCGAGGATACCATTTGAAAACAGTACCATTTGAAAGTATTCAGGCAGGCACTTGCACTACATGCTTTGGTGAATTCATCCATAAATCTGACCACAAAAGAGGTAGGTATAGGGGTTGATTTACCAAAAGCAAATAGACTGTGCACTTTGCAGAGTGCAGTTGCCCTCTGCAAGTGCAATTGCTCCAGAGCTTAGTAAATGAGGTAAGGCTTGACTTTGCAAAGAGTACCCAATCCTGTGCAAGGAAACCTCAAAAAACGGCATTTTTGCTTGCACATGATTGGATGATGGAAGTCAGCAGAGCTTCTGCTCATTTACTAAGCTCTGGAGCAACTGCTCTTGCAGAGGGCAACTGCACTTTGCAAAGTGCATAGTCTTTTTCCCTTTAGTAAATCAACCCCATAGTGTGTATGGGTTTGGCAAAGTCAGCAGATAGAGGATTGGTATTGGTTGACTTAGTGGTTGGGGGGGAGGGAGGGTTCCAAATAAGTTTTGGGCCCCAAAAAAAGCCTCTTGCACTCTGCCTGAATTTAAGGTCAGCAATAACATTTGGACATATTTTAGGGGGTGTTTAGGATAAGCACTACAATGGAGCTGAAAAAATAAATTGTTAAGTGACTAGGCTAGGTGTGTATGGGCCCAGGATAGCATGTTGGGGGGGTTAGTGTAGGCAAATATGCATGAAAGACAAAAAAAGGGGATTAAAAGCTTTCAGCATGCATGAGGACAAAGAAGACATTCACAGCATATTACAATCATGGTAATTATGGAATGATGAAATAAATACAATACATTAGCAAACATTAAATACATAGAATGTGATGTTAAAGGATAAAACTTACCTTAATATAGTCTCTCTGCAAGACCTGAATAATGGCAGAACAGGTCTCTGGAATAATGATTCCAAGAGCCTGGGGAGAAATTCCAGTTGTGAACTTGATATCCTGGAGACTTCTCCCAGTCGCCAAGTAACACAAGGTGGCAACTAACCTCTACTCGGGAGTGATGGCTTGCCGCATGCAGGTGTCCTGCTGCGTAATATAATGGGACAGCAAAGCCAACAGATGGTAAAAAACAGGGTCTGTCATCCGGAGATAATTCCTGAAATCATCAGGATTATTCTCCTGAATCTCCAGCAACAAAGGCATGTGCGACAATTGGTCACGCTGGAGCAATCAATTCTTGGTCCATGAACTCCTCCTCCCCCTGTTCTTGGACTGGACTTGGGTCAAAGCAATAACTCCAACACCAAGGCCAAGCACAGTACGAACTCTACAACGAGAACGTACCCGTAACATGGCTTGAAAATGGTCGGCTGGTCAGAACAAACTGACAGAACGCACTGAAAATCAGAAAGGGCCTGAGAAGAATGATCTGAAAATCAGAAACGAGAGGACAAAAATGCACTGAAAAATAGAAGCAAACTATTAAATAGAACACACTGAAAAACAGGAACGAACTGACAACATGCACTGAAGTACAGATACAAACCCACAAGCACAAACTGACAAGCAGAAATGGACTGAAAAGCACGAGGCTGAAAAGCGCGAATCATCTCTAACCAAACTTCTACTAACACGAGATAAACACAAGATTAGCAGAAGGAGCCCAAAGGGTGGCGCACTGGCTATCGAACTTCCTTTTTGTGGTCCCGTCGTACGTGTTGTACGTCACCGCGTTCTTGACGTTCGGAATTTTGGCCAACATTTGTGTGACCGTGTGTATGCAAGACAAATTTGGCCCAACAACCTTCGGAAAAAAATCCACAATTTTGTTGTCGGAAATTCCGAACGTGTGTACGGGGCATAACAGAAAAGAGCCGCACTGGCTATTGAACTTCATTTTTCTCAGCTTGTCGTACGTGTTGTACGTCACCGCGTTCTTGACGTTCGGAATTTCTGACAAGATTTGTGTGACCGTGTGTATGCAAGACAAGTTTGAGCCAAAATCTGTCGGGAAAAAATCCATGGATTTTGTTGTCGGAATGTCTGATCGGTGTACGAGGCATAAATGTTAAAAGTAATTACTTATTTTTTTAAAATAATGTTTAAATAAAGTAATTATTTTTAACATTTACTGTTACTGTGCATTACTTAGGTAGCCTTCAAAGTCCCCTTAGATGCTTTGGAGGGGTTTGTGTGCTGTTGTTTTTTTTTTTTTAAATAAAGAATGAATGTAATTTGCCTGCAGTTTAACCAGTTTGGACGTCCAGAGAGTGAAGGGTTAAGCTGGTGGCTGCAGTAACAGTCATCAGCTTGTATTTGTTTTTCTCAGCTGACTCCATGAACTCCTCCTCCCCCTGTTCTTGGACTGGACTTGGGTCAAAGCAATAACTCCAACACCAAGGCCAAGCACAGTACGAACTCTACAACGAGAACGTACCCGTAACATGGCTTGAAAATGGTCGGCTGGTCAGAACGAACTGAGAGAACGCACTGAAAATCAGAAAGGACCTAAGAATGATCTGAAAATCAGAAACTAGCGGACAAAAATGCACTGAAAAATAGAAGCAAACTATTAAATAGAACACACTGAAAAACAGGAACGAACTGACAACATGCACTAAAGTACAGATACAAACCCACAAGCACAAACTGACAAGCAGAAATGGACTGAAAAGCACGAGGCTGAAAAGCACGAATCATCTCTAACCAAACTTCTACTAACACGAGATAAACACAAGATTAGCAGAAGGATCCCAAAGGGTGGCGCACTGGCTATTGAACTTCCTTTTTGTAGTCCCGTCGTACGTGTTGTACGTCACCGCGTTCTTGACGTTCGGAATTTTGGCCAACATTTGTGTGACCGTGTGAATGCAAGACAAATTTGGGCCAACAACCTTCGGAAAAAAATCCACGATTTTGTTGTCGGAAATTCCAATCGTGTGTACGGGGCATAACAGAAAAGAGCCGCACTGGCTATTGAGCTTCATTTTTCTCAGCTTGTCGTACGTGTTGTACGTCACCGCGTTCTTGACGTTCGGAATTTCCGACAAGATTTGTGTGACCGTGTGTATGCAAGACAAGTTTGAGCCAAAATCTGTCGGGAAAAAATCCATGGATTTTGTTGTCGGAATGTCCGATCGGTGTACGAGGCATAAATGTTAAAAGTAATTACTTATTTTTTTTAAATAATGTTTAAATAAAGTAATTATTTTTAACATCTACTGTTACTGTGCATTACTTAGGTAGCCTTCAAAGTCCCCTTAGATGCTTTGGAGGGGTTTGTGTGCTGTTGATTTTTTTTTTTAAATAAAGAATGAATGTAATTTGCCTGCAGTTTAACCAGTTTGGACGTCCAGAGAGTGAAGGGTTAAGCTGGTGGCTGCAGTAACAGTCATCAGCTTGTATTTGTTTTTCTCAGCTGACTCCAGGCTGTAAAGTGAAAGTGATCAGATGGCTGTATAGCTGTATAGATCTCTGCATGCTGCATGCTTTGGGAGACAGGGGGGGCATTAGGGTCTATTAGACCTCCAAACTCTTCATAAAGAGTCACCTGTCTAATGCTTTCACATGGGGATTTGTTAACCTCTTGTGACAGCAATAAAGATTTAAAAAAAAAGGAAAAAGAAAAACATTTAATTAAATGTATTGAAAAATTAATCTAACCCCTGCTGTCCTGAACATACCCAAGAATGCAAACACGGCACAGGTTGCTCAAGTCTATGTAAACCGCGATTAATCCACTCATGTGAGGTATCACAGTGAACGTCAGAGTGAGAGCACTAATTCTGGCACCAGAGCTCACAGTTAAATCTAAAATGTAAAGCTGTAAAGGCTTTTAAAGCATCGCCTATGGAGATTTTTGGGTACCGTATATTTTCACAATATCACAGGTGTACACAATTTTAAGACTTAAAATTACTGATATTTATTTATTTGATGCAACCTCATCAGTTGTATTTACCAAAAAAATGGTATTATATTGTGTGTGTTTGCACTAAAATGAATTGTAATATATTTTTTCCTGAAAATATGTGTTTAAAAAACAGCTGCTCAAATATTGTGTGACATAACAAATTGCAAAAAGAATTTTTTTTATTCTACAGGTCCTCTGCTTTCAGAAAATATATGTTTTGAATGTTTTAAATAATTTTATAATATGTGCAAAAAAATGAAAAAAATTGTGCTGAAACGGTTAAACAGTTATTTTTTTATTTTTTTTTATCCCCGCTGAGCAGGCAGATGACAGGTCCATCTCTGCTCACTGTGCTGAGATGGACCTGTCAGAGCCCTGTTCTCCTCTATGGGGAGATCGAATAAAAATGGATCCGCCATTTTCATCTGATTCCATTCGATCCGATCCGCCATACGGATGGAAAATAGGCTCTCCATCCATCAGATGTCAACGCTGACATCCACCGCTCCATAGAGGTGAATGGAGCATCCTATCAGGTCCGCCTGAAAAATGGACAGGTGGACCTGATTGAACAGCATGTGTGAAAGGAGCCTAAGGATCTCATTATGCTTCTATTTGGGGAATTGAGACCTTTTCTGCAGTCCACCACACTGTGTAGTCATGCTATACCACCCATGACCAATTTGCTGGCTGTCTTGCACTTTCTGGGCAAGGCCTCCTATCATCTGGTAGAAGGAGAGGTGGTGGGGGTATCACATCCATCTTTCTCTCATTTGCTTGCTAAGGCCCTGCAGAGCTTCTGCAAATTGTCCCCAAGTATATCTACCCGCCTAACACATGTCAGGAGTAGGATCAAATTAAGAATGAATTGTATGCTGTAGCTGGGATTCCCAATGTAATGGGTGTCATAGACTGTACCCATGTGACTTTTTATGCCCCCTCTCATAAACAACACATTTACCATAAAGGAGTACCACTCCCTAAACATACAGGTTTTCTGTAATACTAATATGTTCATCAGAAATGTGCTCATTGACAGAATAAGCGGAGGCTGTATTTTTGTAATACACTTTCTATTAGCAAATATGTCTCAATGAATAGGACATACATCAAACATAGAAGTCTATGTTCATATGTTACAGTCCTGTGTTCACTCCTCACACCTTTGCACACCAAATATACACAGCACAGCCTTGATTGCTAAAGAAATGGCTACACCAGATCCTTAACCTGGTGTAACCATTTCCAACGAAAGACACTTTACATATGGCCTAAAAGGCCTTCACATTATAATAACATTGCATAACATTATAATAACAGCAATGAAAAACAAAATGTAGGGAAGAAATGTAGGGAAGAAATGTTCCTGTTATTACCCCCTCATAATGATATACTATTGCTGTTTCCATGTGGAGATCTAAAAGAACTGGAAGGAGAGAGCCTAAGAAGCTGGTTAATACAGCAGGGAGGCTCTGTTCTGGTGGGAGAGCATTGCCTAAGAGATGCAATGATGCTCTCCTGCCACTCTGCTACCCAGCCAAGTTCTTCCTGTGTCAGTACCTGCACAATGAAAACTCCAGGAGCTGTTCATCAGTTTTTTCCTTCAGGTCAGAATCTGCAGAAATCCCTCTAAATCTCATGCTCTCTCCTTCCAGTCACAGTGTTTTTGAGAGGGGATTTGACAGGCACTGAGGAGGTGTTTTATTGCCTCTGCAATGCCTTATTTAACTCTCTAATTCCACACTACTGCACTGGAATCATATGTATTGCACAAAGCAACTGAACACAATGTGCAAGTTTGACAAGCTATGCCTTGAATTAAAAATGCAGCACTTGCGGAGAAAAGAATTGTGATCACAGCATGTGAACACAAACCACAGCTCAGCCCCCCATTTTTACCTCCCCTGACCACCCATCTGAAAGAGATCTATTTCATGAGCAGTTGTACCTATGTACCTATTATTCCTAGGGCCAGGTGCTTGTTTTCTATATGTTTACTACGGTACTTACGGACTTTCCCAGGTCCAAAGTTAATATTGAGTAGAGTTAAGTTTGGCCCTCCACAACAGTCCCAGTTTCTCATGTGGTCCACTGAGAAAATGAATTGGCCACCCTTGATATAAACAGCCCTATAACTGTTTTGCACAATAATTTTTGTTTAATTCTTGATTTAACCACCCTTGATATAAACAGACCTATAACTGTTTTGCACAATAATTTTTGTTTAATTCTTGATTTAACATCCTTAAACATGGGATATGGGAATGCTGTTTGATTGCTTTGTTAAGATTGCTGGGATACAAAAGAGAAGAAGATTCCTGTTCTTCTCAGGGATCACTAGATTGTTTACTCATTGTTTGAGTACAGTGGTTGAATTCATAACTCCAGTCCATTTTTGCTCTGAAAGTGCTTGCTTATATTTACCAACATGGCATCAGATGTTTTCTTACAGCTGAAGAGGAGCCCACAAGAATGCAGTGTTGTTTGCCAGAAAAAAACAAACCATTCAAAAACATAAAATCACTTGATGTTAATTTCTCTTTTGTCCTGAGTACCTTTGTGGTCAAACCTTGTATCTCTGCACATTATCTCTGCCCTAAATAAGTATGATTTTTCAAGAACAATAAGTGATACGTGTTTTGCTGACCTTATACATTTAGGTGAATTAAAGAACATGAGGTTTACTGATTCATCCTAATTGAAAATCATATGATTTATCACTGAAAATGATGTATTGCTCTATAGGATAGTAAATGGGTTTAATATACTAAAGGCAAATAGGCTGTATACTCTGCAAGGAAGTTGCGCATTGCATAGAAATTTGCCTCAAAGCTTAGTGAATAGGTAAAAATTCACTTTTTAATGTATACCCAATCATGGTTAAGGAAGATAAAAAATAGCATTTTTGCTTGCACATCATTGAATGATGTAAGTCAGCAGAGCTTCACCTCACACACTAAATTCTCTTTTGCCTTTAGTTAATCAAACCCAATGTTTTTAGTTATATATTTGCCTGCATTGTATACAGTGACTGTTTTGTGTATTTGGTGCCTGTAAACCTGTAGTCATGACCCATACAAGACTTCTCAGTCTAGTTTTTTTCATTTTTTTTACAAAAAACATTGTGAATTACATTTAACAGGTCATCCTGTCCTCAAATAACTTTTCCTCATGAAGTTTTAACACAGTTTGTATACCAAACTCAGATAGTCAACATATTTTCCACAAAAAGGTGAGTCTGCTTTCTTTCTTTTTTTTTTTATAATCAAAATTTTTATTTTCCTTTTATACATACAACTTATCCGTTCATCATTATACAGCTTTATATTCCACTAAACCATAGATAAAAACTGTACAATTACAGTATATACATTCCACAATCTAACATGTGTAACCCTCCACCTTAAATAAAGAAAAAAAAAAGGAGAAGAAAAAAAGAGGAAAAAAAAGGGGAAGTTCCTCAGTTCTCTCCTCCTCACCCTTCGTTGTTGAACAAAAGTCAACTAAATACATCCTGCTCTTCCTATAAATTACCCTTTATCCTACCATACCCCCCTCGCCCCCCCAAAAAAAAAAAAAAAATTCCCAAAACCCATGTAAGTGCCCTTATCTCCACTCTGTACCCCCCAAAAAAACAAAAATAAGGGGTTAATAATTTCTTGTTACAGCATGTTACAATCATAAGCGTGTTCCAGTCACGGCGTGTTCTTTCTTTCTTTTAAAGAATCATCCTGACCTTTTACGAACAGAAATCCTCTTGTCTGATTGGGTCAAAAACATACTCCAATCAGAGAGCCGGGTCCTGATTATTATGCTACGGTGAGGGAAATAGTCCCAATCTACGGGTAAAGACCCCATACAAATCAGGTATTTTGTGTGCAGTTAGCCTGTCTTTTGTAGATCCTATACTTTTTTTCACTGGAAGACACTGGGGTTTATTTACTAAAGGCAAATCCACTTTGCACTACAAGCACACTTGGAAGTGCAGTCGCTGTAGATCTGAGGGGGACATGCAAGGAAAATAAAAAACAGCATTTTTGCTTGTATATGATTGGATGATAAAATTAGCAGAGCTTCCCCTAATTTCAGATCTTCCCCTCAGATCTAAAGTGACTGCACTTCCAAGTGCACTTGTAGTGCAAAGTGGATTTGCCTTTAGTAAATCAACCCCAAAGTCTGCACCAGCCAGTCAAGTGCACCAGCTACTAAAGCATCAGCTTGTCAATCAATGTACAATTTGCCTTAGGTTACATGAAAATCAGTTAATGCTGGACAAAACTGAGGGGGTTATTTACCAAAGGCAAATCCACTTTGCACTACAAGTGCATTTGTAAGAGCAGTTGCCATAAATCTAAGTGGGACATGCAAGGAAAATAAAAAACAGCCTTTTAGCTTGTACATGATTGGATGATAAAATCAGCAAAGCTTCCCCTCATTTCAGATCTACCCCTCAGATTTACAGCGACTGTACTTCCAGGTGCACTTGCAGTGCAAAGTGGATTTGCCTTTCGTAAATAAGCCCCTATATCTTTAAGCTTGAGATATAAACCCAATGCAGTTAGATACAACTGGTATTTACTATCCCATACTCTTTGGTTTTCATTGAAGCTTCTCGAATAAATTTTAAAGTCACAAGTGTTTATTAAGGACACTTATGATTTTCCATCTGTATGTTTTTATATATATAGTTGTGTTCATAAGTTTACATGCCCTGGCAAAATGTATGATTTCTTGGCCATTTTTTTCTGAAAATATGAATGATAACACAAAAATGTTTCTTTCACTCGTGGTTAGTGTTTGGCTGAAGCCATTTATTATTAATCAACTGTGTTTACTCTTTTTAAATCATAATGACAACAGAAACTACCCAAATACATACCCCAGTTCTTAATACTGCGTATTGCACCCTTTAACATCAAAAACAGCTTGAAGACTTTTGTGATATTCGTATATGAGGCTCTTTATCTTCTCAGATGCTAAAGCTGCCCATTCTTTTTGGCAAAAAGCCTCCAGTTCCTGTAAATTCTCAGAGTGGCTCAATGATATTAAGGTCAGGAGACTGAGATGGCCTCTTCAGAACCTTCACTTTATTCTGCTGTAGCCAATGACAGGTCAACTTGTGTCCTTGTGTTTTGGATGATTGTCATGTTGGAATGTGCAAGTACGTCCCATGTGCAGCTTCCTGGCTGATGAATGCAAATGTCCCTCCAGTATTTTTTGATAACATACTGCATTCATCATCAAACATCAGCGATCCACCTCTGTGTTTCACAGTAGGAATGGTATACCTTGTATACCTTGTTGACTCTTAATTTTGGTCTCATCACTCCAAATGACTTTGTGCCAGAAGGTTTGAGGCTTGTCTCTGTGCTGTTTGGTGTATTGTAAGCGGGATACTTTGTGGCAATTGCATAGTAATGGTTTTCTTCTGGCGACTCGACCATGCAGCGCATCTTTCTTCAAGTGCCTCCTTATTGTGCATCTTGAAACAGCCACACCACATGTTTTCAGAGTCCTGTATTTCACCTGAAGAAATTTGTGGGTTTTTCTTTGCACCCCGAACAATTTTCCTGGCAGTTGTGGCTGAAATTTTAGTTGGTCTACCTGACTGTGGTTTGGTTTCAACAGAACCCATCAATTTCCACTTCTTGATTAGAGTTTGAACACTGCTGATTGGCATTCTCAATTCCTTGGATATCTTTTTATATCTCTTTCCTGTTTTATACAGTTCAACCACCTTTTCCCGCAGATCCTTTGAAAATTCTTTTGCTTTCCCCATGACTCAGAATCCAGAAACGTCAGTGCAGCACTGGATGAAAGATGCAAAGGTCTGTCAGGAGTCCAGAAACTCATTAACCTTTTATACACACACTATTTACAAGCAAACAGATCACAGGTGAGGATGGTTACCTTTAATAGCCATTCAAACCCCTTTGTGTCAACTTGTGTTCATGTTATCAGGCCAAAATCACCAGGGTATGTAAATTTTTGATCAGGGTAAACTTATGAGCACAACTGTATATACACAGTGTCACTTCACTATATAATGAATAGGTACATATGTAGTCATTAAAATGTATGGGATGTATATAGCACAGAATTCAGAATATATGGAAAGATAGATAAAAAAAATCTTTTAATACCCAAAAGGTCCCAGACTCATTGAAATATTTCATAATGTTTATCCTAATAGAATTTTATTCTATTCACAAATTATTGTCTTACTGTAGGCGGCCCTTTGGATTTATGGAAGTCTATCTTAGGGTGAGTGAAAACCTAATATTTGTACTCAGTTTGCAATTCATCATTAATAGTATCACTTTATGCCATTTTTCAAGGAAACACGTTATATTATTTTATAGTTTTGTTTCATCTAAGTAATTAAGACTGTCCACTTCTCTCAGATAAATCAGTTTTACAGAATAAAATAAGGTGCTAGCTAGATGGGAGGTATTTCAAATTGATGATCATATAAATCATATGACGACAAACCAAAGAAGAGGTGTCAGACTAGAAGGTCAGCTTTATAAAGCAATCATTATTCAATTATTCATGTCAAACAAACCAACTGGGAAAGGCTTATTTGCATGGTTATTAACATACCTAAACACTTTAGAGCCCTGGTTCTGAATCTGTGCCTGATCACCGTAGGGCTGATTCTAAAAGCAGTACAATTCCAACACATCCAGGGCAGTTGTGCATTTCTATCCAGTACATGAGCTGCAGTCCACTAAAAGAAAGTCATGTGACATTATCAGTCATGTATGTTTAAAGCCTAAGTTCAGCTAAAATCAAAAACAGAAAAATTAGCAAAAGCAACATATCTTATGGTCAGTAAGATGTGTCCCTTCTGCTGATTCTTCTTCTCTTAGTTATAATCTTCATTTGTCCTGCCTCCCTGCCCCCCCCCCCACTCCCACTGCTACAATATTCTAGTACAACAATGGTTAATACAGCTAGGGGGTCATCACAGGCTACCATTAAAAGAGCCTGACTATGCCCACCTTTTTCACCCAGCTCCACCACTGATAGAAGCAGTAATACCCTGTCCCTGACTTGGAACAAAGTCCCTCTGTCCCTCTTTCCTCCTCATTTGCCCCTCATTTTGATCTGAGCTATATAGTTGTACATAAAATGCACTTTTTACCTTTCAAAGGGCTAAACCTTTTATCCAATTTCTAAATTGTTGCATTTGTCAATTTCAAAAACCAGTATAAAGAAATAGTAGTCTTAAAAAGCACTTGTGGATTTAACCAGTGGCGGCTGGTGCTCAAAATCTTTGGGGGGGCACAAAACAAACTGAAAAAAATTTGAAAAAAAAACATCAATTGCAGCCACTGTGCCATCAAACGCAGCCACTGTGCCATCAAACACAGCCACTGTGCCCATCAAACGCAGCCACTGTACCCATCAAACACAGCCACTGTGCCATCAAACGCTGCCACTGTGCCATCAAACGCTGCCACTGTACCATCAAACGCAGCCACTGTGCCCATCAAACGCAGCCACTGTGCCCATCAAACGCAGTCACTGTACCATCAAACGCTACCACTGTGCCATCAAACGCTGCCACTGTGCCAAACGCAGCCACTGTGCCATCAAACACAGCCACTGTGCCAAACGCTGCCACTGTGCCATCAAACGCTGCCACTGTGCAATCAAATGCTGCCACTGTGCCGTCAAACGCAGCCACTGTGCCCATCAAACGCAGTCACTGTGCCCATCAAACGCAGCCACTGTGCCATCAAACGCTGCCACTGTGCCAAACGCTGCCACTGTGCCATCAAACGCTGCCACTGTGCCATCAAACGCTGCCACTGTGCCATCAAATGCTGCCAATGTGCGGTCAAACGCAGCCACTATGCCATCAAATGTAGCTACTGTGCCAAACGCTGAAACTGTGCCCAACAAACGCTGCCACTGTGCCATCAAATGCAGCCACTGTGCCCATCAACGCTGCCAGTGTGCCCATCATATGCTGCAAGTGTGCCCAACTGCCCATTAAATGCTGCCAGTGTGCCCAACTGCCCATCATATGCTGCCAGTGTGCCCATCAAATGCTGCCAGTGTGCCCATTAAATGCTGTCAGTGTGTCTCCCGCCTGCTCGCCATCTGCCCAGCACTTACCCTGTGTCTGTGGGACATCGGGTGTCCTTTTGTGCATCTCCTCTCCTGCCTCATCATCCGGGCCATGCGTTACACGGAGCTTCAGACGTCACTTCTGGTTTCCCTGTGGCACAAGGAAACCAGAAGTAACCTCTTAACTAGAACAACAAAGCAACCGCCCGTAGTGATACTACTAGCGGAAGTTGTTTGGCGCAATGGAATGCGCCACTGAGCAGGTAAAAATCCTGCAAATGAAGCTCCTCGTCTGCAATCTCTGATTGCATTGACGTGGTGCCCGAACACACTGCACTTTTTTTCTATTTTTTTAAAGGGTCTTTTTCCCCAAATTGTTTAATTTATTTATTACTGCTGGGGGGGGGGGGGGGGGACGGTGCCCATGTGCCCCCTATGGACAGGCCGCCACTAGGTTTAACTAATCTTTTTTTATAGAATTCTCTATTAAGAGGGGCGTGTCCTATGCCTACATACTTTTGCTAAAAGGTGACCCTCATTCTCATCTCAAAAGGTTGGGAGGTATGGTACTACAACTTCTATGAATGGAACATGATCTAAGAATGAAGGGCATGCGAATGATTGATAGGCCCACCCCCTCCATTCATAGATCCTGTTCCATTAATAGATTCTACTATGAATGGCAGAGCTGAGGAGAAAGGGCAGGCATATTCAGGCTGTCTTAATGAAAGCCAGTGACAGCTCTTTTGTTCTAAGCCCTGCAGCAACAAATTATGGCAACAGTGGTGGGGGGGGAGGACAGAGGAAAATGACTACTAACAGCAGATTAGTCAACGCAAGGGACACATCCTACTGACTGTAAGTTATTTCTCTGATGTTTCTGTTGTTCGTTTTGGCTGCACTCAGGCTTTAAGGTTATGTCCTCCTAGTTGTATGTTGCTAAGCTACTTTCCTGTAATATTTTTGGCAGAAAAACACTAGGAGAAGGAAGATCTACTACATAGAGATCTGCTGTTTTATATGCATAAACATATTTGCTGCATACAGTGGGAAAAATAATAATTGGATCCCCTACAGATTTTTTAATTTTGCCCACTTAAAAAGGAATTAAGGGTCTATAATTTTTTTTCATAGGTGTATTTTAAATGATAGAGACAGAATATCAACCAAAAATTTAGAATAAACCCATAATACAAATGTTATAAATTGAGTTGCAGTCCAGTGAGTAAAATAAGCATTTGATCCCCAAGAAAAACATGACTTAGTACATGGTGGAGAAACCTTTCTTGGCAAGCACAGAGGTAAGTGGTTTCTTGTAGTTGGTTACCAGGTTTGCACACATCTCAGGAGGGATTTTGGTCTAGTCTTCTTTACAGATCTTCTCTAAACCTTTAGGGTTTCCTGGCTGTCACTTGGCAACTCCAAATTTCAGCTCCCTCCATAAACTTTCTGTAGCATTGAGGTCTGGAGACTGGCCAGGCCACTCCATGACCTTAATGTGCTTCTTCTTGAGCCACTCATTTGTTGCCTTGGTGGTGTTTTTAGGGTCTCTGTCATGCTGGAAGACCCATCCAAGACACATCGTCAGTGTTCTGGCAAGAAGGGAAGAAGGTTCTCATCCAAGATTTTACAATAGATGGCCCTGTCCATTGGCCCCTCAATGCAGCAAAGTTGGCCTGTACCTTTAGCAGAGAAACAGCCCCAAAGCATAATGTTTCCACATCAGTGCTTGACTTTAGGGATGGTGTTCTTAGGGTCATAGTCAGCCATTTTCTTCCTCCAAACACGGCGAGTCGAGTTAATGCTAAATAGCTTAAATTTGGTCTCATCTGACCACAGCACTTTCTCTCAGCACCTTCTTAAATTGACAGGACTACTCTGTGTACCACATGAACAAATACTGTAACCGTCTGTGTGAGCCAGAATCATTATTGGTTGGTAGGGGATCAAATGCTTATTTTACTCACTGAACTGCAACTCAATTTATAAAATTTGTATCATGTGTTTTTTTTAGAATTTTTAGTTGACTTTCTGTCTCTATCGTTTAAAATACACCTATGGTAACAATTATCGATCAAAAGAGAAAAATCAACCAGCGCAACAGTAATCACTAGAGCAAAAGCAGCTGAAATACTGAGGGTCAAAATATCAAATCCCATACAACAGAATTATAAAAAGGCAGTACAGCGCTTCAAAATTAGTACTATTAAAGAAAGTCCAATATTTGATAGAAAAGCACAGGCAAGCTTCCAGTGTTGAAAGTGAAGGATTGGCCCCTCACCTCATGACATGGACCCCTGAGTTTATCAGTCAGGTCTATTACAGCATTCCCATTACTGGGTCATAAAGCACACATCATAACATGCAGTGCGAGGGCAGTCAGTTTAAAAAATCTTCTTCAGCTCCAGTCATATACATGTAATAGATTAGCAATATCTAGTGCTCTCTGTAATTCAAATCTTATGTCTTGTTTATTAAAATCGAATAAAAACTCACAAGCAAGGCACTGAACCCCAGTGCTAAGGATCGACAGCAAACATACACAGTGTGTCTGTGGGAATCAGCACGAGAATGCGGGTGACGTCACGAACGTATCAGGCGGTGTCCGTACGTGTTACGTCCCATAAAGTAGGCGGGACTTCATCAGCGGCAACGTACGAACGTGCTACACCCTTATTTATAACTAAAGTCAGCTGATCCGTTTAGCCAATGGCAATAAGTGCTTGGTCGTCACCATAGTAACTCCCAAGCCACGGAACGCTGACATTTAACAAGCTGATTTCCCATTGAACCTGTCATAGTAAGAATACTTATGAACAGCAAATAAAATAAAACAAATATAAATTTAAAACAACGTAACACCAACGTTCCTGCTGATTCCCTCAAATTTCCATTTAAATTGACAAATAACTAATAAAATTTACAACACACAACTCGATGTGTAAACAATAAGAACAATAAAAAAATCACCAAAAGACATTAGAGAACTTTAACGATCAGAAATAAAACAATTTATGTCGAATTCGACATTTAAGCCCCCAGGCACAAGTACCTTTGTTTCTTGGATCCAATAAGATTCCCTGCGACTAATTTGTCGCAGGAAATTACCCCCCTTCCAGTGTTTGGTCACTCGCTCGATGCCCCAAAACTGGAGTCATTTAGGGTTCTTATTATGAACCAATCTATAATGTTTCGATACATTGTGTGTTTTTAATCCGTTTTTTATGTTGTTTACATGCTCCCATATCATTACGTGGAGGGGCCTCGATGTCCTCCCAATATATTGGTGGCCACATCCACATTGGAGCATGTAGGCAACACCTACTGTTGCACAAGTGATCAATTGCTCTATCTTGTACTCTTTATTGGTAGCAGTTGCTCTGAAATTCTTACGTTTTTTAAGGTTATTTTTGGAATGTCTGCATGCTGTACATCGCCCGCAGGCATAAAAACCTGATAAAAATGAGAATAATCTATTTTCAGATTGCACCGGTGGGTCTACTACTCCCGGGGCTAGCCTATCTCGTAAGGAAGGTGCTTTCTTATATATAAAGGCAGGGCGCTGTGGTAACAGAGGTCTCAACACTCTGTCTTGTTTTAGGATGAACCAATTCTTTTCAATCACTTTTTCAAATTTCTTGTGCTGGACAATATAGTCCAACACCATCCTGAAATTGGAAATACTGGTGCTGATCTCTTTAACCTTATCAGTTATCAATGATGCTCTGTCTAAAGAGCGTACATACTCAATATCCATTTCCAGGGAGATTTTATCATAACCTTTCTCTTGAAACCTGGACGAAAGCACCAACGATTGGGACATGAAGTCTTCTTCCCGTGTGCAATTCCACCTTAACCTAACAAATTGACCCCTGGGGATGTTGCACAACCATGATTTATGGTGGCAACTCCCTAGGGGTATATACAAGTTACGGTCAGTCGGCTTAAAGTAATTACATGTTTAATAAAATCCCCCATGCCCCCCTACAAATTATATTTGTCTTCCACTTACAAACCGTATATAAAAATCACTAATTAATTGCCAATCTTTATATCAAAATTACTAACATGCTAAATAAATAAACATAAAGTCCATGTGCCCAAAGTGCAATTTCCTTAATAGTTGCTGTGATTTCAGCTCTTTAGGTGCCACTGTGCATCATATGTAATTCATTGTGACTTTTGTGACACACCATCACCTTTCAGATCGGCCACTCACCAGATATTTCTTATATAATAAGCCTTCGGTTCATTAATGGGATAACCACTCCACCTTTTGTACTGCTCCACACCTGCTACTCTTCAGTGTTAGTATTCCTCATGCAAGATATATGGACAACGATCATTGCGCAATGCGTTTAAAACGTATTTATTATCATAAAAATCCAAAAGTGTACACTCACATTTAAAAGTGCCTTCGAGCCGGCACTAAGCTAATCCAGCAGTTAAGGATGGGTGTCATATGATAGCGTGGTCAGCCCGTGTGCGATGTGAGAAGTCCCCGTTACCGGCTTGCGCTTCACCCCTCGTTCCCGTTCGTACCTACATCAACTGTGGACGCTCACGTTATTCAAAAATCTCCCAGCAGCCTCCTAAGTCCATGTGCCCAAAGTGCAATTTCCTCAATAGTTGCTGTGATTTCGGCTCTTTAGGTGCCACTGTGCATCATATGTAATTCATTGTGACTTTTGTGACACACCACCACCTTTCAGATCGGCCACTCACCAGATATTTCTTATATAATAAGCCTTCGGTTCATTAATGGGATAACCACTCCACCTTTTGTACTGCTCCACACCTGCTACTCTTCAGTGTTAGTATTCCTCATGCAAGATATATGGACAACGATCATTGCGCAATGCGTTTAAAACATATTTATTATCATAAAAATACAAAAGTGTACACTCACATTTAAATCCAGCAGTTAAGGATGGGTGTCATATGATAGCGTGGTCAGCCCGTGTGCGATGTGAGAAGTCCCCGCTACCGGCTTGCGCTTCACCCCTCGTTCCCATTCGTATCTACATCAACTGCGGATGTTCACGCTCACATGATTCAAAAATCTCCCAGCAGCCACCAAATGATGGTCTCACTGATGAGGAGTCTATGAAAGAATGGGGGGATTTTTTTTGTGATAAAAGGCTTGGAACTTCTGGGCTTTTTATTAGTACGCAAGCGTAGAAAAATGACTAGTTTGGAGTCACAAATTTTGGATATACAAAAAGATATAGATCCTTTTAAAGGGAGTGAAGAATTTCAGAGATTGTCAGGAGACCTTAAAAACAAATTAAGGAAATGGGATAGTGAAATACAGAGTAAGAAAAAGAAAAAATACATTAGGGACTTTGAGGATTTTAAAACAGGGAATATATTCAAATGGCAGAGTTCTACTAGCTCTAATCCATCTATCCCAAGTGGAGTATCTAGTCAGGTTGTCACTCATCCCCCTGTTCCTTCATCCCAATACCCAACTGTTCACAGATATTCCCCTTATTATGGCATTCAGAAAAAGAGGCCGCCTCACACCCCTCTGGGCGAACAGGTACCTGTTTTCAACAGATTTGCTCCCTTACAGTCCAATGGTAACCAAGAGGTAGGGGATTTTCCAAGGACATGGAGTGGTCCGGGGGGGGGGTCCACCCCTGTATCCACCCAGCTAGGGAGATTGGTGGAGGTACCAATCCCAACAATCCCCACAACAGAACGTCAAATTTCGAAAAAGAAAAGAGAGAGAGGAAGGAGAGGGGGTAGGAGAACAAAAAAGACCAAAACCCCATTAGGCGCAGGAATTTATAATTTGAGTAGTTGTGTTTTGGGTGAGAGCGAAATGAGAGTCCTTGATCGAGGGCTTAAATTCGCTCCCACAAAAAACCTCAACAAATTTCATACATATGTCAATATTCACAAGTTTGTCAGAAATTTGAACATGAAAAATATTTTTTGAACCACCCTATGAGACATACAGTAGTCCAAGAGGGTAATCATTCCAATCTTCACAATAAATCCACTTTTAATCATTTTAATGCTGATAATAAGTACTTGGATGTATTCAAAAATGTGGTATTTAATGATCTAGATAAAATGAAGATTCGGAAAGTGACTGATCCCCAATACATTAAACAGGGTATGGAGCTGTTGGAAAAAAGAAATGATATCATCATACGCCCGCTGACAAGGGGGGCGGGTTGGTAACTCAGGATAAAATTAAGTATCTAGCTGAAATGGACAAACTATTAGTGACCAAGATACTTATAAAATATTGAATAAGGATCCTATGTTGGAGTATAAGGATGAACTACATTGGCTAATTGAGGAAGGAAAGGGTACTAACATCCTTAACAAAAAGGAGGCAGCTTATCTTGATCCCCTATTCTGCAGGACCCCCATCATATATTGCCTTCCCAAGATTCACAAGGATAGTGTCAACCCTCTGGGAAGACCTATCATGAACGGTATTGAATCCATATCCTCTAGGGTAGTGCAATATATAGATAGCTTTCTTCAACCCTTGGTGTCTAAAACATCAGCCTTTCTCAAAGACACCAAGCATATCATTCAAATCATTGACTCTGTCCAATGTTCCCCTTCCAGTATCCTTGTGACAGCGGACGTTGGATCCCTGTATACTATCATTGGACATGAGGATGCGCTATCCTCGGTCCAATGGGCTATGTCATCTTTCTCTGATCTAGCAGACCAAAATCAGAGGTTTATTTTGAAGAGTCTCAGTTTCTGCTTGGCCAGAAACTACTTCTGGTACAACCAACAGTTTTATTTACAAACCAGGGGTGTTGCGATGGGGGCACGTTTTGCTCCCAGTGTGGCCAATTTATTTATGACCCACTGGGAGAAAGATGCTGTCTTCAAATGTCGCCCCCCTGAGTTGGTATGCTATAAAAGATTTATAGACAACCTTTTCATTATTTGGGAAGGAGATCAGAGTAGTTTGGATTTATTAATGCTCAGTCTGGGTTCCAATACTAAGAACATTCAGCTTACATGGAACTTTAGTACTGATAAAATAGTGTTCCTGGATCTTAAGATCAACAAGGCTGAGGATGGCTTCCGGTTATGTAATTACTTTAAGCCGACTGACCGTAACTCCTATATACCCCTGGGGAGTTGCCACCATAAATCATGGTTCTGCAACATCCCCAGGGGTCAATTTGTTAGGTTAAGGCGGAATTGCACACGGGAAGAAGACTTCATGTCCCAATTGTTGGTGCTCACCTCCAGGTTTCAAGAGAAAGGTTATGATAAAATCTCCCTGGAAAGGGATATTGAGTGTGTGCGCTCTTTAGACAGCGCATCATTGATAACTGATAAGGTTAAAGAGATCAGCACCAGTATTTCCAATTTCAGGATGGTGTTGGACTATAATGTCCAGCACAAGAAATTTGAAAAAATGATTGAAAAGAATTGGTTCATCCTAAAACAAGACAGAGTGTTGAGACCACTGTTACCACAGCGCCCTGCCTTTATATATAAGAAAGCACCTTCCTTACGAGATAGGCTAGCCCCGGGAGTAGTGGACCCACCAGTGCAATCTGAAAATAGATTATTCTAATTTTTATTAGGTTTTTATGCCTACGGGCGATGTACAGCATGCAGACATTCCAAAAATAACCTTAAAAAACGTAAGAATTTCAGAGCAACTGCTACCAATAAAGAGTACAAGATAGAGCAATTGATCACTTGTGCAACAGTAGGTGTTGTTTACATGCTCCAATGTGGATGTGGCCACCAACATATTGGGAGGACATCGAGGCCCCTCCATGTAAGGATAGGGGAGCATGTAAACAACATAAAAAAACGGATTAAAAACGCACAATGTATCGAAACATTATAGATTGGTTCATAATAAGAACCCTAAATGTCTCCAGTTTTGGGGCATCGAGTGAGTGACCAAACACTGGAGGGGGGTAATTTCCTGCAACAAATTAGTCGCAGGGAATCTTATTGGATCCATGAAACAAAGGTACTTGTGCCTGGGGGCTTAAATGTCGAATTCGACATAAATTGTTTTATTTCTGATCGTTAAAGTTCTCTAATGTCTTTTGGTGATTTTTTTATTGTTCTTATTGTTTACACATCGAGTTGTGTGATGTTGTAAATTTTATTAGTTATTTGCCAATTTAAATGGAAATTTGAGGGAATCAGCAGGAACGTTGGTGTTACGTTGTTTTAAATTTATATTTGTTTTATTTTATTTGCTGTTCATAAGTATTCTTACTATGACAGGTTCAATGGGAAATAAGCTTGTTAAATGTCAGCGTTCCGTGGCTTGGGAGTTACTATGGTGACGACCAAGCACTTATTGCCATTGGCTAAACGGATCAGCTGACTTTAGTTATAAATAAGGGTGTAGCACGTTCGTACGTTGCCGCTGATGAAGTCCCTCCTACTTTATGGGACGTAACACGTACGGACACCGCCTTATACGTTTGTGACGTCACCCGCATTCCGATGCTGATTCCCACAGACACGCTGTGTATGTTTGCTGTCGATCCTTAGCACTGGGGTTCAGTGCCTTGCTTGTGAATTTTTATTCAATTTTAATAAACAAAGACATAAGATTTGAATTACAGAGAGCACTAGATATTGCTTATTCTATTACATGTATATGACTGGAGCTGAATAAGATTTTTTAAACTGACTGCCCTCGCACGGCAAGTTATGATGTGTGCTTTATGACCCAGTAATGGGAATGCTGTAATAGACCTGACTGATAAACTCAGGGGTCCATGTCATAAGGTGAGGGGCCAATCCTTACGTTGGTGGAGGGTGTCACGGAAGTCACCATATATTGTGCATCTCTTCACTTTCAAAACTGGAAGCCTGCCTGTGCTTTTCTATCAGATTATGGACTTTCTTTAATAGTACTAATTTTGAAGCGCTGTACTGCCTTTTTATGATAACAATTATAGACCCTTTATTTCTTTGTAAGTGGGCAAACTTACAAAATCTGCAGGAGATCAAATAATTATTTCTCCCACTGTATATAGTCCTGGAGGAAATTAGAAAAGCCTTTTTTTATTTTTTCCAATCTGCAAAAAAAAATATTGAAACAACTATTAAAAACAGATTGATCACCCACTTTCCTTTCCTCCATTTTTAGAATTAACCACTTCCCTACCATAGTAATATGACGGTGGCAGGAACCCTTTGTCCCTCCGGGCCGCCGTCATATGACGTCCTTTACTTCCTGAGCCTCTAGGGGTTGCGCACACCCGCCGTGTCACTAGGCACCTGATGTGTGTGCCTGGCGGCCGCAATGTCCGCCGGGCACCCGCAATTGCCCGTGAACACAGCAGGACAGTGGAAGTGGATCTGTGTGTGTAAACACACAGATCCACATCCTGTCAGAGGAGAGGAGACACCGATGGTGTGTTCCCAGTACAGAGGAACACTGATCGGTCTCCTCCCCTTGTGAGTCCCCTCCCCCTACAGTTAGAATCACTCCCTAGGATACACATTTAACCCCTTCCTCACCCCCTAGCATTTTTATAGCTCTGATCGCTGTATAAATGTGAATGGTCCCAAAGTAGTGTCAAAAGTGTCCGCCGCAATATCGCAGTCATGATAAAAATCGCAGATTGCCACCATTACTAGTAAAAAACAAAAACTACAATAAAAATGTCATAAATGTATCCCCTATTTTGTAGATGCTATAACTTTTGTGCAAACCAATCAAAATACGCTTATTGCGATTTTTTACCATAAATATGTAGAAGAATACAGCCTAAACTGAGGAAAAAATTCGTTTTCGTTTTTTTCTTTAACCACTTGACGACCGATGTACGATGTACGTCGGCAAGGTGGCACGGACAGGCAAAATCACGTACATGTACGTGATTTGCCTTCCGCGGGTGGGGGGTCCGATCGGACCCCCCCTCCGGTGCCCGAGGCGGTCGTGTCTTGTCCCACGGCGATCGGAGGTGAAGGGGAGGCCATCCGTTCATGGCCCCCCCTCGCGATCGCCACCGGCCAATCGAATCATTCTTTTGCTGCTGTATGCTAAACAGCAGCAAAGGAAATGATGTCATCTCTCCTCGGCTCGGTAATTTCCGTTCCGGCCCGAGGAGAGAAGACTTCACTGTGAGTGCACAACACTACACACACACAGTAGAACATGTCAGGCACACAAAACATCCCGATCCCCCCCCCCCCGATCGCCCCCCGATCCCCCCCCAATCACCCCCTCCCTGTCACAAACTGACGCCAAGCAGTTTTTTTTTTTCTGATTACTGCATTGGTGTCAGTTTGTGACAGTTACAGTGTTGGGACAGTTACTGTTACCCCCTTTAGGTCTAGGGTACCCCCCTAACCCCCCCTAATAAAGTTTTAACCCCTTGATCACCCCCTGTCACCAGTGTCATTTTTCTGATCGCTGTATTAGTGTCGCTGGTGACGCTAGTTAGGGACGTAAATATTGAGGTTCGCCGTCAGCGTTTTATAGCGTCAGGGACCCCCATATACTACCGAATAAATGTTTTAACCCCTTGATGGTCCCCTAGTTAACCCTTTCACCACTGATCACCGTATAAGTGTTACGGGTGATGCTGGTTAGTGCGTTTATTTTTTATAGTGTCAGGGCACCTGCCGTTTGTTACCGAATAAAGGTTTAGCCCCCTGATCGCCCGGAGGTGATATGCGTCGCCCCAAGCAGCGTCAGATTAGCGCCAGTACCGCTAACACCCACGCACGCAGCATACACCTCCCTTAGTGGTATAGTATCTGTACGATCAATATCTGATCCGATCAGATCTATACTAGCGTCCCCAGCAGTTTAGGGTTCCCAAAAACGCAGTGTTAGCGGGATCAGCCCAGATACTCTTCTAGCACCTGTGTTTTGCCCCTCCCCCCAGCCCACCCAAGTGCAGTATCAATAGATCACTGTCACTTACAAAACACTAAACGCATAACTGCAGCGTTCGCAGAGTCAGGCCTGATCCCTGCGATTGCTAACAGTTTTTTTGGTAGTATTTTGGTGAACTGGCAAGCACCAGCCCCAGGCAGCGTCAGGTTAGCGCCAGTAGCGCTAACACCCACGCACGCAGCATACGCCTCCCTTAGTGGTATAGTATCTGTACAGATCAATATCTGATCCGATCAGATCTATACTAGCATCCCCAGCAGTTTAGGGTTCCCAAAAACGCAGTGTTAGCGGGATCAGCCCAGATACCTGCTAGCACCTGCGTTTTGCCCCTCCGCCCGGCCCAGCCCAGCCCACCCAAGCGCAGTATCGATTGATCACTGTCACTTACAAAAGACTAAACGCATAACTGCAGCATTTGCAGAGTCAGGCCTGATCCCTGCGATCGCTAACAGTTTTTTTGGTAGAGTTTTGGTGAACTGGCAAGCACCAGCGGCCTAGTACACCCCGGTCGTAGTCAAACCAGCACTGCAGTAACACTTGGTGACGTAGCGAGTCCCATAAATGCAGTTCAAGCTGGTGAGGTGGCAAGCACAAGTAGTGTCCCGCTGCCACCAAAAAGACAAACACAGGCCCGTCGTGCCCATAGTGCCCTTCCTGCTGCATTCGCCAATCCTAATTGGGAACCCGCCGCTTCTGCAGCGCCCGCACTTCCCCCATTCACATCCCCAACCAAATGCAGTCGGCTGCATGAGAGGCATTTTCTTTATGTCCTCCCGAGTACCCCTACCCAACGAACACCCCCAAAAAAGATGTTGTGTCTGCAGCAAGCGCGGATATAGACGTGACACCCGCTATTATTGTCCCTCCTGTCCTGACAATCCTGGTCTTTGCATTGGTGAATGTTTTGAACGCTACTATGCACTAGTTGAGTATTAGCGTAGGGTACAGCATTGCACAGACTAGGCACACTTTCACAGGGTCTCCCAAGATGCCATCGCATTTTGAGAGACCCAAACCTGGAACCGGTTACCGTTATAAAAGTTAGTTACAAAAAAAGTGTAAAAAAAAAATATATAAAATAAAAAAAAATTTAAAAAAATAGTTGTCGTTTTATTGTTCTCTCTCTCTCTATTCTCTCTATTGTTCTGCTCTTTTTTACTGTATTCTATTCTGCAATGTTTTATTGTTATTATGTTTTATCATGTTTGCTTTTCAGGTATGCAATTTTTTATACTTTACCGTTTACTGTGCTTTATTGTTAACCATTTTTTTGTCTTCAGGTACGCCATTCACAACTTTGAGTGGTTATACCAGAATGATGCCATCAGGTTTAGGTATCATCTTGGTATCATTCTTTTCAGCCAGCGGTCGGCTTTCATGTAAAAGCAATCCTAGTGGCTAATTAGCCTCTAGACTGCTTTTACAAGCCGTGGGAGGGAATGCGCCCCCCCACCGTCTTCCGTGTTTTTCTCTGGCTCTCCTGTCTCAACAGGGAACCTGAAAATGCAGCCGGTGATTCAGCCAGCTGACCATAGAGCTGATCAGAGACCAGAGTGGCTCCAAACATCTCTATGGCCTAAGAAACCGGAAGCTACGAGCATTTTATTACTTAGATTTCGCCGGATGTAAATAGCGCCATTGGGAAATTGGGGAAGCATTTTATCACACCGATCTTGGTGTGGTCAGATGCTTTGAGGGCAGAGGAGAGATCTAGGGTCTAATAGACCCCAATTTTTTCAAAAAAGAGTACCTGTCACTACCTATTGCTATCATAGGGGATATTAACATTCCCCGAGATAACAATAAAACTGATTAAAAAAAAAAATGAAAGGAACAGTTTAAAAATAAGATAAAAAAGCCAAAAAATAATAAAGAAAAAAAAAAGCACCCCTGTCGCCCCCTGCTCTCGCGGTAAGGCGAACGCAAGCGGCGGTCTGTCGTCAAACGTAAACAGCAATTGCACCATGCATGTGAGGTATCACCGAGAAGGTTAGATCGGGGGCAGTAATTTTTGCAGTAGACCTCCTCTGTAAATCTAAAGTGGTAACCTGTAAAGGCTTTTAAAGGCTTTTAAAAATGTATTGCTTTTGTTGCCACTGCACGTTTGTGCGCAATTGTAAAGCATGTCATGTTTGGTATCCATGTACTTGGCCTAAGATCATCTTTTTTATTTCATCAAACATTTGGGCAATATAGTGTGTTTTAGTGCATTAAAATTTAAAAAAGTGTGCTTTTTCCCCAAAAAATGCGTTTGAAAAATTGCTGCGCAAATACTGTGTGAAAAAAAAAATGAAACACCCACCATTTTATTCTGTAGGGCATTTGCTCACCATGCCTCTCAGCAAATAGCTTGGGGTGTCTACTTTCCAAAATGGGGTAATTTGGGGGGGTTTTGTGCCACCTGGGCATTCCATGGCCTCCGAAACTGTGATAGGCAGTGAAGAGTGAAATCAAAAATTTTCACCCTTAGAAATCCTGAAGGCGGTGATTGGTTTTCGGGGTCCCGTGCACGGCTAGGCTCCCAAAAAGTCCCACACATGTGGTATCCCCATACTCAGGAGAAGTAGCTAAATGTATTTTGGGGTGCAATTCCACGTTTGCCCATGGCCTGTGTGAGCAATATATCATTTAGTGACAACTTTGTGCAAAAAAAAAAAATGTGTCACTTTCCCGCAACTTGTGTCAAAATATAAAATATTCCATGGACTCAATATGCCTCTCAGCAAATAGCTTGGGGTGTCTACTTTCCAAAATGGGGTCATTTGGGGGGGTTTTGTGCCACCTGGGCATTCCATGGCCTCCAAAACTGTGATAGGCAGTGAAGAGTGAAATCATAAATTTACACCCTTAGAAATCCTGAAGGCGGTGATTGGTTTTCGGGGTCCCGTACGCGGCTAGGCTCCCAAAAAGTCCCACACATGTGGTATCCCCATACTCAGGAGAAGCAGCAGAATGTATTTTGGGGTGCAATTCCACATAGGCCCATGGCCTGTGTGAGCAATATATCATTTAGTGACAACTGTTTGTAAATATTTTTTTTTTTTTTGTCATTATTTAATCACTTGGGACAAAAAAATAAATATTCAATGGGTTCAACATGCCTCTCAGCAATTTCCTTGGGGTGTCTACTTTCCAAAATGGGGTCATTTGGGGGGGTTTTGTACTGCCCTGCCATTTTAGCACCTCAAGAAATGACATAGGCAGTCATAAACTAAAAGCTGGGTAAATTACAGAAAATGTACCCTAGTTTGTAGACGCTATAACTTTTGCGCAAAACAATAAATATACGCTTATTGACATTTTTTTTACCAAAGACATGTGGCCGAATACATTTTGGCCTAAATGTATGACTAAAATTGAGTTTATTGGATTTTTTTTATAACAAAAAGTAGAAAATATCATTTTTTTTTAAATTTTCGGTCTTTTTCCGTTTATAGCACAAAAAATAAAAACCGCAGAGGTGATCAAATACCATCAAAAGAAAGCTCTATTTGTGGGAAGAAAAGGACGCAAATTTCGTTTGGGTACAGCATTGCATGACCGCGCAATTAGCAGTTAAATCGATGCAGTGCCAAATTGGAAAAAGACCTCTGGTCCTTAGGCAGCATGATGGTCCGGGGCTCAAGTGGTTAATAGGATATTTATTATTGACAAAAAGTAAAAAATAGTATGTTTTTTTTAAATTGTCGCTTTTTTTTGTTTATAGCGCAAAAGATAAAAACCTCAGAGGTGATCAAATACCACCAAAGGAAAACTCTATTTGTGGGGAAAAAAAATATCAAAATTTCATATGGGTACAGTGTTGCATGACCGCACAATTGTAATTCAAAATGTAACAGCGCTGAAAGCTGAAAATTGGTCTGGGCAGGAAGGGGGTGAAAATGCCCTGTATTGAATTGGTTAATATCAGAGGTTTTTTTTTGCAGGATTTTAGTTTTCTAGACCATTATTTTGAAACCTTAAAAAGGGTGCGAGAAGTATGTAGAAGCTATACTCTCCAAACCAAATATCTTGCTGAAGCGTTATCCCATTTCCATTTCCCAAACAAAGATAAGGATAATTTGTTTACTTATGTACTCTCTGTAAAGCTCAGACATCTCTTCAAGTGCCTGTGATAAAAATAAATACACATACTGTAATACGCCTCAGTGTGTATCCAGGTCACAAATAGATAGTATGGTGTGGTAGGTGTTTAACTTACTCACGCATAAGTGAATGTGCCAACATAATAAAAAATTTTACCAAACATGTGCTATGATATGTTTCCAGGAGCCTTCTAGGGTTTTGCCAGTCACTTTTACAGCCTTAGAAGATGCCTAAAACAGATTACAGTAGATTCTGGTGTTGGTAGCAGGGCTGAGAAAAACTATAAAGAATAATAATAATAATAATAATAATAATAAAAGAATCACAAAGGTCAAAAGTAATCTCTACTCTAAAGCAACCCTAACACTCTACCTTCTACAACTACAACTCTTTACACACACAACATCTGTGAAAGTTCTCATCCATTCCATCGTGAACAGGTTAAATTCCTGGGTTATGTAATTTCTACTGCTGGTTTTTCGATGGACCCATAGAAACTTTCAGCAGTCCTACAGTGGCCCCAACCCGTTGGGTTTACATCCTCTGTAGCATTTTCTTGGCTTTTCCAACTATTTTCGGAAGTTTATTAGTAACTTCTCATCTCTGGTTAACCACTTGCTGACCGCCTAACGCAGATATACTGCGGCAGAATGGCACGGATAGGCAAAATCACGTACCTGGTAAGTGATCTGCCTTCCGTGGGGTGCCCGAGGTGGTCGGCTTAGTTGGGGAAGCGATACAGGCTGAGGGGGAGGTCACTCATTCGTGGCCACCCCCTCGCGATCGCTTCCCACTAATGAAAATCTTCCTCTGCTGCTGTAATGTAAACAGCGGCAGAGGAAGTGATGTCATCTCTCCTCGAGCCGGTCTTTTCATTCCGGCGCCGAGGAGAGAAGACATCAAGTAAGTTTGCACCGTCACTACACTTACAGTAGAACACACAGGCACACTTTTCACCCCCCATCACCCCCCAGTCACCCCCCGATCACCCCCCTGTACACCTGTCACAGTGACACCAATAGCAGTTTTTTTTTTGCATTGGTGCCAGTTTGTGACAGTTATAAGTGGTAGGGCAGTTAGAGTTAGCCCCCTTTAGGTCTAGGGTACCCCCCTTTAGGTCTAGAGTACCCCCCTAACCCCCCTAATAAAGTTTTAGCCCTTTGATCCCCCCCGTCGCCAGTGTCACTAAGCGATTGTTTTTCTGATCGCTGTATTATTGTCACAGGTGACGCTAGTTAGGGAGGTAAGTATATAGGTTCGCCGTCAGCGTTTTATAGCGACAGGGACCCCCATATACTACCTAATAAAGGTTTTAACCCCCTGATTGCCCCCTAGTTAACCCTTTCACCAGTGATCACCGTATAACTGTTACGGGTGATGCTGGTTAGTTAGTTTGTTTATTATAGTTTATTATAGTTTCAGGGCACCCGCCATTTATTACCTTATAAAGGTTTAACCCCCTAATCGCCCGGCGGTGATATAAGTTAAGTTTTAGGGTCAGATAAGGTCTGCGTCGCCCCAGGCAGCGTCAGGTTAGCGCCAGTACCGCTAACACCCACGCACACAGCATACACCTCCCTTAGTGGTATAGTATCTGAACGGATCAATATCTGATCCGATCAGATCTATACTAGTGTCCCCAGCAGTTTAGGGTTCCCAAAAACGCAGTGTTAGCGGGATCAGCCCAGATACCTGCTAGAACCTGCGTTTTGCCCCTCGGCCCAGCCCAGCCCACCCATGTGCAGTATCGATCGATCACTGTCACTTACAAAACACTAAACACACATAACTGCAGAGTTAGCAGAGTCAGGCCTGATCCCTGCGATCGCTAACAGTTTTTGTTGGTAGCATTTTGATACAGTCGCTAACAGTCAGGAGCTTTTTTACCTGTGAGTCTCACTAGTGTACCACTAAATTTAGAGCCCAAAATGGCAAATCGAAGGTACACTAGTGAAGAGGTCTACACGTTTCTGAGCATGACAGATAGTGAAGAGGAAGTCACTCATCTGTCAGATTCAGGCTCAGAATACGTTCCTGTAGAGGACAGCGGCTCCATGACAGAAAGCTCTGATGATGGAGTTGTGGTCCCTGCCAAGGTCAGGCGTACCAGACTCCGAACTTCTTCTTCTGTCCTTGATGTGCAAGAACCGCAGGTCCCTCGTATGGAGCAGAGAAGTACTAGCGCCGCTATTCCTTCTGGTGAACTGGCAAGCACCAGTGGCCTAGTACACCCTGGTCGTACATCAAGCACTGCAGTAACACTTGGTGACGTGGCGAGTCCAATAAGTGCAGTTCAAGCTGGCGAGGTGGCAAGCACAAGTAGTGTCCCGCTGCTACCAAGAAGATGAACACAGGCCATCGTGCCCAAAGTGCCCTTGTTGCTGTATTCGCCAATCCGAATTGGGAACCCACCACTTCTGCAGCATCCATACTTCCCCCATTTACTGGCCAACCCAGCATTCAGGTGGAAACAGTTGATTTTACATCACTGGATTTTTATTCGCTGTTTTTCACCGAAGATCTCTATAGATCTATTGTGGACCAAAGCAATTTGTACCCTGGTCAACACATTGCCACTATTCCTCAGTCCTCCCTTGCTAAAAATTGGAAACCAATTATGGTTTGTGAATTTAAGATCTTTCTGGGCCTTTCCCTCAACATGGGCATAAATAAAAAGAGTGAGTTGCGGTCATATTGGTCCACTGACCCAATTTACCATATGCCTGTGTTCTCTGCCTCCATGGCCAGGGCACGATATGAGCAGAATATAACCCTAACATGGGAGGGGTGGACCTCAACGACTAGTTGTTGGCGCCGTACCTAGTTGCCCGTAAGGCCAGATGCTGGTACAAAAAAGTGTCTGTTTGTTTATTTCAATTGGCTTTGCTGAACGCTTATGTGCTATACAGAGCTTCAGGACGGACTGGATCCTTCCTTAAATTCCAGGAAGAGATCGTCAGAGCCCTTCTGTTTCCAGACGGTGCTCCACCTCACCTTTCCCAACCAAATGCAGTAAGCCGGCTGCATGAGAGGCATTTTCTTTATGTCCTCCCTAGTACCCCTACCCAACGAGCCCCCCAAAAAAGATGTTGTGTCTGCAGCAAGCGCGGAAATAGGCGTTACACCCGGTATTGTTGTCCCTCCTGTCCTGACAATCCTGGTCTTTGCATTGGTGAATGTTTTAAACGCTACCATACATTAGTTGAGTATTAGCATACAGTACAGCACTGCACAGACTAGGATACACTTTCACAGGGTCTCCCAAGATGCCATCGCATTTTGAGAGACCCAAACCTGGTACCAGTTACAAAAGTTAAAGTTACAAAAAAAAGTGTAAAAAAAAAAATAAAAAAAAATATATAAAATTAAAAAAACAAAAATAGTTGTTGCTTTATTGTTCTCTCTCTATTCTCTCTCTATTGTTCTGCTCTTTTTTACTGTATTCTATTCTGCAATGTTTTATTGTTATTATGTTTTTATCATGTTTGCAATTTTTTTATACTTTACTGTTTACTGTGTTTTATTGTTAACCATTTTTTTGTTTTTAGGTACGCCATTCAGCTGCAGAGCGGATTTATTTATCTTGACAGCAACAGCGTTTGCTCCCACGATACATAAAGCCATGACTCCAGCGCTGTCGAAGGTTATTTCACCACCACAGTTACATACTTCAGCATATCTGCCGAAGCGTGGGGGCAGCAGTGGGTGGAGGAGCGATTTGCTCCTACCTTTTGCGGGAGGATGCCACCATGCTTCGGCATATATATATTTTAGGCACAGGTTGAGTTAAATGTTTTATTTTTTACTATGTTTTTTTGTATTTGCTTTGCAGGTATGGTAAGTCTTACTGTTATACTGCAATGTTACTTTGTTTTATTGTTAACCATCATTTGCTTAGCAGGTACGCCATTCAGTTGCAGCGCGGATTTATTTATCTTGACAGCAACAGCGTTTGCTCCCACGATACATAAAGCCGTGACTCCAGCGCTGTCGGAGGTGATTTCACCACCACAGTTACGTACTTCAGCATGTATGCCGAAGCTTTGGGGCAGCAGTGGGTGGAGGAGCAATTTGTTCCTGCCTTTTGCGGGAGGATGCCCCCATGCTTCGGCATATATATACGGTATATAATAGGCACAGGTTGCGTTAAATGTTTTATTTTTTACTATGCTTTTTTTGTATTTGCTTTGCAGGTATGGCAAGTCTTACTGTTATACTGTAATGTTACTTTGTTTTATTGTTAACCATCATTTGCTTAGCAGGTACGCCATTTAGTTGCAGCGCAGATTTATCCACCTTGACAGCAACAGCGTTTGCTCCCACGATACATAAAATCGTGACTCCAGCGCTGTCGGAGGTGATTTCCCTACCACAGTTACATACTTCAGCATATATGCCGAAGCGTGGGGGCAGCAGTGGGTGGAGGAGCGATTTGCTCCTACCTTTTGCGGGAGGATGCCCCCATGCTTCAGCATATATAAACGGTGCATGTATGCCCATCATTAGAAGTGGGTGGATGAAGGGAGGTATTCTAATGGTGGGCATACCCACTGATCAATATCTTTTTTTTCGTTCAGCCCACAGGCTGCATGAAAAAAAAGTTTACAATATATGCCCAACAAGGACCAGCAATGTACTGGTATGTTGCTGGAATTTGAGTGGTTATACCAGAATGATGCCTGCAGGTTTAGGTATCACCTTGGTATCATTCTTTTCAGCCAGCGGTCGGCTTTCATGTAAAAGCAATCCTAGTGCCTAATTAGCCTCTAGACTGCTTTTACAAGCAGTGGGAGGGAATCCCCCCACCGTCTTCCATGTTTTTCTCTGGCTCTCCTGTCCCAACAGGGAACCTGAGAATGCAGCCGGTGATTCAGCCAGCTGACCATAGAGCTGATCAGAGACCAGAATGGCTCCAAACATTTCTATGGCCTAAGAAACCGGAAGCTACGAGCATTTCATGACTTAGATTTCGCCGGATGTAAACAGTGCCATTGGGAAATTGGGAAAGCATTTTATCACACCAATCTTGGTGTGGTCAGATGCTTTGAGGGCAGAGGAGAGATCTAGGGTCTAATAGACCCCAGTTTTTTCAAAAAAGAGTACCTGTCACTACCTATTGCTATCATAGGGGATATTTACATTCCCTGAGATAACAATAAAAATGATTAAAAAAAATGAAAGGAACAGTTTAAAAATAAGATAAAAAAGCAAAAAAATAATAAAGAAAAAAAAAAAAGCACCCCTGTCCCCCCTGCTCTCGCGCAAAGGCGAACGGTCTGGCGTCAAACGTAAAGAGCAATTGCACCATGCATGTGAGGTATCACCACGAAGGTCAGATTGAGGGCAGTAATTTTAGCAGTAGACCTTCTCTGTAAATCTAAAGTGGTAACCTGTAAAGGCTTTTAAATATGTATTTAGCTTGTCGCCACTGCACGTTTGTGCGCAGTTTTAAAGCATGTCAGGTTTGGTATTCATGTACTCGGCCTAAGAACATCTTTTTTATTTCATCAAACATTTGGGCAATATAGTGTGTTTTAGTGCATTAAAATTTAAAAAAGTGTGTTTTTTCCCAAAAAAATGTGTTTGAAAAATCGCTGTGCAAATACTGTGTGAAAAAAAAATTAAACACCCACCATTTTATATTAGGTTGCGGTATTGTGGAGTCATTTTTAAGATTATATAAGGAGCCATAATAGTGGCTAAAGGCATCGGCTATTTCTTGTGGATGTTGGTGTTTGATTTGTGTTTTTGGATGCGTGATATATGGTATGTGTGTTTTATGTCTGTGACCTTTTAATTGATTGGCAAGTAGTTTCCCTGCTCTATTGCCACTAGTGTAGTATGTCAATTTTAGCTTCCTGGAGGCCTTTTCGAAGTCCTCCAATAGAGTTAGCCTCAGCTCTGTACGAAGCATATTAAGTTGATCTATTAATTCCTGAGAAGTAAGTGTCATATTTTGCTTCTCTAAAATTTCAATTTGGTTTATGATTTTCATTGTCCGCTGTTGCCCCATCCTCCTGAACCTCGCCTCTTGTTGCATCAACACCCCCCTTACAAATGCCTTGTGGATATTCCGCAGGGTGAATGGATCTGAAACCAACCCCTTATTAAGTAAAAAAAAATTCCTTCATCTGCTGCTCTATGTACAGCTTGGTCGGGCCATGCTGGAACAGCCTAGGGTTGGCTCTCCATATGTAAGTGTTTTTAATCGTCAAAGGTTTCCCCACTTGTAACTCCACTGGGGCATGATCCGACCAAGTTATACTATGTATTTTAGCAGTTCTACATTTAAACAGCAATCGTTTATCAACCAGAAATAAGTCTATTCTACTGTAAGATTTATGGCAGTGGGAAAAAAAAGAGTAGTCTCTTTCATTAGCATTGAGGCATCTCCATGCATCATACAGTGAATACTTGCGAAGTATAGGGTGTAGGGTTGGTGGAGATCTTTTAGGATTGGATGTTGAGTCCAGAGCAGAGTCAGGCACCATGTTAAAGTCTCCGCATATCACTGTTGCTCCTTGGCGTATCTGTTCAATTTTCTTGAGGACTGAGTGCAGGAATTTGGATTGCCCTGCATTTAGGGCATAAATGTTTGCCAAAGTGAAAGTTTCAGAGTTAATGTCACACACCATAATTATGTAGCGGCCATGTGGATCCAATAAGATCTTATGCAGGAGGAATGTGATAGTGTCCTTAATTGCTATCATCACTCCTTTCGTTTTGGCCTTTGCGTTTGCAAAGATGGGATGGGATAGGATGGGAGCATTTAGGTGGTGAGTCAATGTGAAAATGGGTTTCTTGTGTGCATAGGATGTCACTGTTTTTTTGTATCGCTTCCTTCCATAAGGACTTTCGCTTGGCCGGGTGGTTTAGTCCCTTTGCATTAATGGTCAGGAAATTCACTGCCATGTATTCGGTTTATGTGATGGTGTGAATGATTTATAATATAAGTTGCACTTACTTCGCTTAGGTGCCTGACCTGGATGTTGATTTTTTGCTGGGCTAACACCCACCATTTTAATCTGTAGGGCATTTGCTTTAAAAAATATATAATGTTTGGGGGTTCAAAGTAATTTTCTTGCAAAAAAAAAAAATAATTTTTTCATGTAAACAAAAAGTGTCAGAAAGGGCTTTGTCTTCAAGTGGCAAAATGCCAGGACAGTTAACCCCCCCCCCCAAATGACCCCATTTTGGAAAGTAGATACCCCAAGCTATTTGCTGAAAGGCATGTCGAGTCCATGGAATATTCTATATTGTGACACAAGTTGCGGGAAAAAGACAATTATTTTTTTCTTTGCACAAAGTTGTCACTAAATGATATATTGCTGAAACATGCCATGGGAATATGTGAAATTACACCCCAAAATACATTCTGTTGCTTCTCCTGAGTACGGGGATACCACATGTGTGAGACTTTTTGGGAGCCTAGCCGCGTACGGGACCCCGAAAACCAAGCACCGCCTTCAGGCTTTTTAAGGACGTAAATTTTTGATTTCACTCTTCACTGCCTATCACAGTTTTGGAGGCCATGGAATGCCTAGGAGAAGCAGCAGAATGTATTTTGGGGTGTAATTCCACATATACCCATGGCATGTTTGATCAATATATCATTTAGTGACAACTATGTGCAAAAAAAAAAAAGTTTGTAATTTTCCCGCAACTTGTGTCAAAATATAAAATATTTCATGGACTCAACATGCCTCTCAGCAAATAGCTTGGGGTGTCTACTTTCCAAAATGGGGTCATTTGGGGGGGTTGTGCCATCTTGGCATTTTATGGCCTTCAAAACTGTGATAGGTAGTGAGGAGTGAAATCAAAAATTTACGCCCTGAGGGCGGTGCTTGGTTTTCGGGGGCCCCATACGCAGCTAGGCTCCCAAAAAGTCCCACACATGTGGTATCCCCATACTCTGGAGAAGCAGCTAAATGTATTTTGGGGTGCAATTCCACATATGCCCATGGCCTGTGTGAGCAATATATCATTTAGTGACAACTTTTTGTAAATTTTTTTTTTTGTCTTTATTAAATCACTTGGGACAAAAAAATTAATATTCAATGGGCTCAACATGCCTCTCAGCTATTTCCTTGGGGTGTCTACTTTCCAAAATGGGGTCATTGGGGGGGGGGGTTGTACTGCCCTGCCATTTTAGTACCTCAAGAAATGACATAAACTAAAAGCTTTAAATTCCAGAAAATGTACCCTAGTTTGTAGACTCTATAAATTTTGCGCAAACCAATAAATACGCATATTGACATTTTTTTTACCAAAGACATGTGGCCGAATACATTTTGGCCTAAATTTATGACTAAAATTGAGTTTATTGGATTTTTTTTATAACAAAAAGTAGAAAATATAATTTTTTTTCTAAATTTTCGGTCTTTTTCCGTTTATAGCACAAAAAATAAAAAACGCAAAATGCCATCAAAAGAAAGCTCTATTTGTGGGAAGAAAAGGACGCAAATTTTGTTTGGGTACAGCATTGCATGACCGCGCAATTAGCAGTTAAAGCGACGCAGTGCCAAATTGTAAAAAGTGCTCTTGTCAGGAAGAGGTTAAATTCTTCCGGGGCTGAAGTGGTTAAAAAAAAAAAACTGGTATCCAGTTTACAGTACTTCTAGTAATAATTAGTCACATTCAACTGGACATGTTTTGTAATGTTGAAGACATGTGTAGCTTGTCCAAGTTACTTTTCAGTCATATTCAATTCAGTTAAAACTTAAGAAGTGGCTTGCACAAGCTACAAAACATTTTTAACATTAAAGTAGTATTAATCCCTAAACTAAAAATTTATTTTATTGAAGCTTACCAATCATCAGATGTGATGGCTGCATTAGTTTTCCTTTCTTTGGCTTTTTTCCTCCTTTTTACCTGGGGATTTGGCCAGCAACACACTTCCCGTGTTAGTGAGACACAACTCTGAAAAAAAGAGCAGAGGAGGCACAGCAGACAGGCAGACAGTAGCACTGTTAGTTTGGTGGGGATATTGTTAAATGTATTAGCAGATTAAAGTGGTTGTAAACCCTAAAAAAAAAAACTGCAAGACAAAGGCATATGAATTACTTACCTGCGATTGAAGCCCCCGCAGCGGTCCTCGTTCACCGCTCCGGTGGCCGACCTCGCTCCTGGGGGTTACTTCCGGGTATGATGTCACTCTGGCGCATGAGCGCGGGATCCCCCGGTAACGGCACAGTCTCATCCATGTAAACTAATGCATTCTGCTGCAGAGCTTGTGCTTTTAAAAAACAACAGACATATTGGCTGGATCACCAGATTAAAATAGTAGAAAGAAAGCCTAAAAAAAGGAAACTAATGCAGCCATCACATCTAAAAATTGGGAAGATGCAATATAATAAATGTTTGCTTTTGGGATTAATGATGCTTTAACCACTTGCCGACCGATGCATGCCCATATACATCAGCACAATGGCAGCAGTGGGCAAATGGGTGTACCTGTACGCCCCCTTTAATTGGCAGGGCTAGCGGGCGTGACCGAACCAGACTCGATGTCCACTGGTCTCCCGGCGATCGTGTCACGGAGCTGTCGAACGGGGAAGTGTAAACAAGGCATTTCCCCATTCTGCCTTGTGACATGACAGAGATCACAGCTCCCTATCATCGGGAGCAGTGATCGCTGTCATGTGAGTGGAAGCCCACCCCCCCCACAGTTAGAATCACTCCTTAGGACACACTTAACCCCTTGATTGTCCCCTAGTTGTTAACCCCTTACCCTGCCAGTGTCATTTACACAGTAATCAGTGCATTTTTATAGCACTGATCACTGCATAAATGACAATGGTCCCAAAATAGTGTCAAAAGTGTCCGATGTGTCCACCATGATGTCGCAGTCATGATAAAAATCACAGATCGCTGCCATTACTAATTAAAAAAAATAATAATAAAAATGCCAAAAAACTATCCCCTATTTTGTAGACGCTATAACTTTGCGCAAACCCATCAATATATGCTTATTGCGGTTTTATTTACCAAAAATATGTAGAAGAATACATATCGGCCTAAACTGAGGAAATAATTAGTTTTTTTATATATTTTAGGGGGATATTTATTATAGCAAAAAGTAAAAAATATTGTTTTTTTTTTCAAAATTGCCGCTCTTTTTTGGTTTATAGCACAAAAAATATAATACATAAAAAAAGGTGTTGGTTGAGTGCATGCACGAGGTCCAAGCTAGTTGCATGATGGGACCCCTCTCTGTCACTGGAAGTGAAGTGGCAGAGTTATGTGCACTGGTGAAGAAGCATGGGCTCAGCAGTGTCCCTCCTAAATGCAACATACAACAAGCTAAGATGTTTTGTGATATGGAACATAGTGTTTTACAGAGAAAGTCTATACCTTTCATAGCTGCACATGGTGTACGGCTCATCTCTAAGTCGGGGTACCACCTTAACGTTGACATTCACGTGAATGTGGCCCTGTCTGGTCCCGGGCATTAATGAGCACGTACATGAGCATGGTGGCCCCATCCACAACTGCATGCCTCTATCCATATACTGTATTTGTATGATCAACACATCAATTATTTGTACCCTTTATTAGGGGTCTATATTTTAGATCATGGCACAAGAGTTCTTTACTGTATTCACTAATTGACCTTCCCCTTCTTTATATATATTTACTCAAAAATTTAATATGAATTTACATATTGCTAATATGAATATATATTATATTATGTAAGATTACATTCGGTCCTTGCTCCATTTTTTACTTTTACTTGTGTTATTAACCACTAGCCAACCAGCGTGCAACGATATACGTTGACACAATGGCACGGCTGGGCAAATGGGCTTACAGGTATGTCCCCTTTAAGATGCGGCATTGTGGGCACATGCCTGCCGCGTGCTCCGTGACCGTGCCCATGGGTCCCGCGGACTCGATGCCCGCCGGGGGCCCGCGATCGTGTCACCGAGTGGAAGAACGGGGAGATGCCTATGTAAACAAGGCATTTCCCCGTTCTGCCTAGTGACATGACAGAGATCTTCTGCTCCCTGTCATCGGGAGACGTGATCACTGTCATGTGAGTGGAAGCCCATCCCCCCACAGTTAGAACACCTCCCTAGGACACACTTAACCCCTTGAACGCCTCCTAGTGTTTAAACCTTTCTCTGCCAGTGTCATTTACACAGTAATCAGTGCTGTATAAATGACAATGGTCCCAAAATGGTGTCAAAAGTGTCCGATGTGTCCACCATAACGTCACAGTCACAATAAAAATCGCAGATCGCTGCCATTACTAATAAAAATAAAATTAATAATAAAAATGCCATAAATCTATCCCCTATTTTGTAGACGCTGTAACTTTTGCACAAACCAATCAATATACTATTATTGCGATTTTTTTTTTACCAAAAATATGTAGAATACATATTGGCCTAAACTGAGAAAGAAATTTGTTTTTTTTTCATATATTTTTGGGGGATAGTTATTATAGCAAAAATTTAAAAATATTGCTTTTTTTTCAAAATTGTCGCTCTTTTTTTGTTTATAGCACAAAAAATAAAAAACGCAGAGGTGATCAAATACCACCAAAAGAAAGCTCTATTTATGGGAAAAAAGGACGTCAATTTTGTTTGGGTGCAACATCACACGACCGCAATATTGTCAGTTAATGCATCGCAAATGTATCGCAAAAAGTGCTCTGGTCAGGAAGTGGTTAATCATTATCAATTTTATGGGATCATACCCCATCACTTTGTTTCATTGATTTTACTTGATTCATTGTTATTTACATTTTTTACTTCTATATATTTATTTATATTGCATGTGTACAATATGAATTACTCCTATTTCTTGTCACTGCAGTGTTTACATCATCTTTCCCAGCAGTGTTTACAGTGGTCTACAGAGCCTCCTTCCTCTCTCCCTCTTTGCTTTTGTTTACAAATGCATCATTGTGCCCTAATGTTTCTCATTGTTTGCCAAACCCCAGGAGCGGCAATTTCTGCTAGCCACTGCATTTAAAAATGGGAGTACTAGCTGTAGGTAGGCAGGCTTGATAAAGAGGCCTTACTGCCTAGAAATGTGTAGCCACACCCCCCGACATCTGACGTCATTGTCAACAATTCCCACACTGTCAGGTAAACTTGTGTTGCTTCTGAAGCTTTCTGTTGTTGGCAGTTCTGCTCTCCTGCCTCAGATCACTACTGCTTGGCTGGACTTCAAAGGTGACAACCTTGTTTTATACAATGTGCCTTTTTAAATTCCACAACATGTGAGTGACCATTTTGCTTTTTTATTAATAAATTATTTTTCTGATGCACGTAGATGCACCCTTTGAGTTTTTTTTTTACCATATTACAGATATTCCTTCTATCTGCTGAGAAGCTGCTCTAAGGACAAGCCTACTGTTTTATTCACATCATACTCCATGTGAACTGATGAACTGGTTACTTTGTATTTATTCTCTTTGGGGTCACTGGCTGTTTTGCGCCAAAATATATTAATTTTACTAACCCAACCCCACCATTTAATATTTTTCCTATCCCTCAACTGAACCTTCAAAGTATTATTTAGGTCAAGACTTTTCTACGTTAATTTTATATTTTTTCTGCCTAAATAGCTCTCTTCATTTTCTTTCCTGGAGTCACAACAGGGGGAGAATGAAGAGAGGAATGCCCTCATTGATAGTTATCATCAGAACATGTGTCCTGTATTCCTGTCCTGGTGACAGAAGTGAAATATAGTATTTCCTATTGCTTTTTTCCCTTGTGACAGTTGTCAACAAGACACATGGAAAAGGTGAATCTCACAGGACACTGGCAGCAATAAAAAGAAAAAGAGTTTTCACTCTCCTAAATACTCCTACAAAATAATGAAACATCCTACCTAAAATGTAATAAGTAATTACCTTTATAAAATGTAAATTGAACAGTAGCTCTAATAGTCTTGAAATCTATGTTAGCCTAAAAATGATTTATTTGTTTTAGATAGAGTTGGTAAGGATTAGAACTCTTGTAGGTTTTTTAATGCTATCCGAGTTCTGTTAGAGAGATTAAGACCCCTTTCACACTGGGGCATTTTTCCAGGCGTTTTTCAGGCACTTTAGTGTTAAAAAAAAGTGCCAGTAAAGCGCCTGAAAGAAGCCTCATCTGCAATCCCAATGTGAAAGCCCAAGCCCTTTCACACTGCCCGAAAAACACTGGTAAATCGCCGCTTAAGACCCCTTTCACACTGGGGCGTTTTTCAGGCGTTTTTCGGGCGCTGGCAGTGTGAAAGGGCTCGGGCCATCAGCGCACCCAGCCCGGTGGCAAAAACATGAAAGCGCTGTAAAGAAGCTGCTTACAGGACTTTTTTTTGACGCCCTGCCAGCGCAGCGCCCCAGTGTGAAAGCACTCGGGCTTTCACATTGGGCTTGCAGATGAGGCTTCTTTCAGGCGCTTTACAGGTGCTTTTTTTAATGGTAAAGCACCTAAAAAGAACGCCCCAGTGTGAAAGGGGTCTCAGTGTGAAAGCACTTGGGCTATTACATTGGTATTGCAGATGAGGCTTCTTTCAGGCGCTTTACATGCGCTTTTTTTTAACACTAAAGCGCCTGAAAAACATCTGAAAAATGCCCCAGTGTGAAAGGGGTCTTACCCTCACTTCCAGTCCAGTTTACAATGGCTTCACTCAGTGGCATAGTGTGGGGTAGGCAGCCGATGCATTCTGAGCTGAGGTTGAACACAGGATGCAGAGCCCCTTGGACACTGTGACAGTTAATGCTGCAGAGCCGCTGCTGATCAGTGAAGACTGGAAAATGCTACAAGCTGATAAGGTAGATTACGTTTCCGAAACGTGCTCCTAGTTTTATCAAGGCTTACGATGCATCCAGGCAGGGAAGTCTCTCTCTGATGGTGGGTTACAGTCATCACTGATCCCGATCTCAGGTGCTCTACAGCATCAGCGGTCACAGTGTCCAAGTGGCTTTGCATCCTGTGTTCATACAGCCACCTCATCCATCCACCATGGCCCGGGAGCTTCTATTATGGAGACATGCCTAGCTTAGCTCCATGTCTGTAAGTGCTTATTTATTGCTTTTACATCTATCTTAAGAAACCCCGTTGAGTACACTAGGTGCCTTGGCTCCTTTCTCCTATGTTCTATTGTATCCATTGTCTTTCAGCTGATCAGTTCTCAAAGCCAGTTTAGGATAAGGTAGCCTAGTGTCAGCCAGTCTTAGCTTTGCTGTGACTAGCTTTTTACCTCCAGGTTTATTGTAACTTTCATTGTCATCTTATTGCAGCATCTTTTTGCCCCGGGACTGTGCCATCATAAGGGGCGGGGTCACCACCCGGTGACCACGCCCCATGCCTATATAATTCGTTGCACACTGTGAACACAGCATTACAGCGGGAGAGAGCTTGGTGTCAACATCGGAAGAAGAGAAGGGGGAGGAAGACGATGGAGAAGACCGGGCCACCACTAGCAAGAGAGCGGCAAAAGAGCAGAAGAGAGCGGAGGAGTCCGGCAGAAGAACCGGAGAGTGGTAGAAGAACCGGAGAGCGGAGAAGAGGCCGGAGAGCGGGAGAAGAACCGGACAACAGGAGAAGAGGCTGGAGAGAGCGGAGAAGTCGGAAGAGACCCCCCGAAGTCGGAAGAAGACCCCCAGAGCTGCCTAATAAATTACTTTAAAAACCTGTCTAGTGTGTTTTTTTATTGACACTTTTTCCCCAGGTGAATGGATAGGGGTACAATGTAACCCATACTCATTCACATAGGGCGGTGTCATGGTTATGCAATAGAGTTTTGTCTGTCAGCTTACCTGTCTCCATGTGTTCATCTCTAAAGACCAGCTGACTCTCACCTCAGAGGGATGTATCAATGCAAAAAACCCCTCTGCTTAACCTGCCAGTTCATACAACATGGTCAGAAAACCTTCACTGTCAAAGGAAAAAACTATACCCTAAAAGAATTCTATACTGCCTCACCTGCCCCTGTGGCCTAATATATGTCGGCAGAACCATCAGAGCCCTAAGGGCCCGCTTTGGGGTGCACCGGCGCTTTATCGAAAAAGGCCGTGACCACCACAGCGTCCCTAAACACTACATGACTCACCACGGCCGATCTACAGCTGGCCTCAGTGTGTGGGTCATTGACTCTATCCCGGCCAAATACCCTGCCGCTGAGCGGTATAAACGTCTTTGCCAGCAAGAAACTTACTGGATCTACTCTTTGGGCACTTTAGCACCTGGGGGGTTGAATGAGGATATTGAGGTGCACACACTACTTTAGGCCACCCCGTTTCCTCATGATACCACCCCTACAGATGTAGCCTTGCTACAATATATATATCTTTAAGAACCCTGCACAGGTATATGCTTCCCTGTTTCTTGTGTTTTCCCAATACGCATGCTCTTTTTTTTTTTTTTTATACTTTTATACTTTTAGCCCAGGTTCACACCTATGCGAATTAGATGCGACTTACACCGCATCTGATTCGCAGGACATTTTAAAATACATTCATATTAATGCATCTGGTTCACATATGTGCGTTGCATTCACACTGCGCATTGCACAAAAGATGTGTGCGTTTTTTGGGCATTGCGGTGCGAACTACAAGCCTATTATCTCCTATGGGAACGCATCTGATTCGCAGATGCATTGCGTTCTGAACAAGGATTTTCTACTTCTCCTCACTACACCTCCTCCTCTCCCTCTCCCTCCCCCTCTCCCTGCTCACTGATCCTGAGCTAAAACGCAATGATTCCTTTGAACAGGAGATTTTTAACTCCCCAGTGAAACCTGAGCTCAATTCGCACCGCACATGTGTGAAACCGGGCTTATACTTACCTCCATCTTTTGCCCCCATTGTTACTCCCATTTTTACTATTGTTAATATTATTGTCTCCATGTTTACTAACATGCACTTCTTCATATATATGTTTCCATGACACTGACTATTATATAACCTCCTGTTTTTTTTTTTTTTTCCTCTGTGTATATTGTTACCTTGTAGTTCCCCCCCACCCACAGGTGGCACTGTGCTTTCTTGTGATAGACGCTGGGACCTGTTATCCCACAGCACTGCCATATAAAAGCACATTGCAGACACCTCCCTATTAGGCCTATTGAAGGAGCAGTGGCTCCGAACGCGTAGCCTTCTCTCAACCTCTCTGCTAGCCCTCCTCCCTGGATGATCCCTCCCATGGATACTGAACCCGGAAGCAGACGGACGACCTGTGACGTCATGCACGCTTCACGTGCGCTCCACGCCGGCCCCTAGTCTCTTCCTGATGGCCACAGAAGGAGCTCCCGGCTGGTAATCCACCTTCTGCAGCCTAGCATCCCTGCAGCGTCACCACCACAGGATCAGAGGGAACACCGAGGACCACATACCTATACAGATGAGTCTTTTATATGTTTTTATCCTGTAAGTGTGTTTTTACCTGGTGTCATTAAACATAATTTGTTAATACTACACTCAGGTGGCGCTTCCTTCTCTACCCCTCTAGCTGACTCTCACCTGACTGCTTTTATAAATTCTCCTCTAGCATGGCTCCACCCCAGCTCCTATCAGAGAACTCTATATTAACCTCTGCACTGCAGGCCAGCCCTGCTGATCAACCTTTGTGTGTTTTGGCTTCCTGTTCCTGCCTGCCGTGTGCTCTACATTTGTTTCTGTTACCGACCTTGGTGTGTTCTCAACTATTCCTATCTGCTCGTGACCCTGACCCTTGTCGTGTCCCCGACTATCCCTGTTTGCCTGTGACCCTGAACCTTGGCATGAACTCTGTTGTCCTTGTCTGCTTGTGGCCCTGATCTTAGCTTATTCCCTTACTATCCCTATCCTCCTGTTGCCTACTGTGGGTGTGAGCTGGGGGAACCTGGGGGTCGCGACCTGGAGCCAGTTGCAGACCAGTCCATCCTCACCACTAGAGGCTCTTAGACTCCGCGCCCCAGGGAATCTTACGCTCTATCCCCGGTGGGATCCGTGTTGGTGTTCCAGCGGCCCTGCCTTCCTTACCACCCTGACTCCCATCCGCAGCAGTCAGCCGTAGGGTCCACTACCTTGCTGTGCACTCCTGATCCCAACGGTGTGCATCTGTCACCTAACCTCAAGGTGACCTGACAGTTTGATCAGCCATGGACCCGGATGACGTGCCGTCTCCTGCAGCCGATCCATTTCAGGGCATAGTTCGCAGACTTGAGACCCAGGAATCTAATCAGACTCAGGTGATGCGATTCCTTCAGGATCTGGCTTCCTGCTTCGAGCAGCTCCAGGCCTCCTTGGGAAACCCGAACCTGCAGCCTCAAGTACAATCAGCAGCTGCACCTATCGCACCAGTCTCAGCCACACATTCATATTTACTGCCAGCTCTGTCCCGTTTCTCTGGGGACTCCAAGGCCTGCAGGGGCTTCCTCCTCCAATGCACTATTCATTTTGAGCTTCAGCCTCAAAACTTTCTGTCTGATCGGGCTAAGGTAGCCTATATCATTTCCCTCCTCTCTGGTGAAGCTTTAGCTTGGGCTGCCCCCCTGTGGGAGAAGAATGACCCGGTGGTTTCCAGCCTGTCCGAATTCTTGAAGCTTTTTAGTAATATCTTTGAGGAGCCAGCTCGGGTTTCTTCAGCGGCTAGTGCCCTTTTACGCTTTCGCCAAGAATCTTGTTCGGTGGGACAATATGCGCTTCAGTCCTGTATCCCCACAGCTGAATTCAGCTGGAACAATGAGGCCCTGGTCGCAACCTTTTTACATGGCCTCTCTGACCGAGTGAAGGACAAATTAGCAGGAAGAGCCATCCCCGCCAGTCTGGACGATGTAATTTCCTTGTGCAATCAGATTGACATTTGTTTCCAGGAGAGGTCTCTAGAAAAAAGACGCCAGCACCGCCTAGATCCTAGTCAGCCAGAACTCTTCCCCCATCGCCCTGTGGAGCATCCTCTGCCTGCTGAGGAACCTATGCAGCTGGGCTGGACCAGACTAACCCCCGAAGAACGTGCTAGATGCAGAACTCTGGGCTTGTGTCTTTATTGTGGGGGCAAGGGTCATTTTTGTGACTCCTGCTCGCTTTGTCCGGGAATTGCTCGGGTCTAATACATTTGGAAGGTGGAGTATTGGACCCAGAAACATCACCTTCTCGTCTTCTTTTTCCGGTGTTCCTCCATGTAGGCCCTTCTCACCAATCGGTCCTAGCATATCTGGACTCCGGGGCTGCTGGCAATGTTATAGACTGGAGAACTGCTTCTTCTATGAAGCTTACCCTTTCTCCCCTCGCTACACCACTGGTAGTCTCGGCAATTGATGGCACTGTGCTCCCAGGGGGCCCTATCCGTTTCCAGACGCTACCTATTAGGATGTCAGTAGGGATACTCCACCAGGAGTGGATTTCCTTCCTGTTTCTCATCCTGTCATCTCAAGGTGGCCCCCAAGGAGAGACTTCCCATTGCTACCACATCCGTATCTTCTGATCTTCCCACGGCATACAGCGATTACCAGGATGTGTTCTGTAAGAAATCTGCTGAGGTGCTTCCTCCCCACAGATCTTTTGACTGTGCCATTGACCTTGTCCCTGGAGCAACTCGGCCCAGGGGTCATACCTACCCTCTGTCCATTCCAGAGACCCAGGCCATGTCTGAATATGTCGCTGAGAATCTGGAGAGAGATTTCATCTGGAAATCCCCGTTGCCTGCAGGAGCAGGGTTCTTTGTCGTTGCTAAAATGGATGGTGCCCTCAGACCCTGCATCAACTATCGAGGGTTAAACACAGAGACTATCAAAAACCGATACCCCTTACCTCTAATATCTGAGCTATTCGACAGGTTGAAGGGGGCTTCCATTTTCACCAAGTTGGATCTCAGAGGTGCATACAATCTCATAAGAATACGGGAAGGTGACGAATGGAAGACTGCGTTTAACACTAGGGACGGGCATTACGAATACCTGGTTATGCCTTTTGGTTTGTGTAATGCTCCAGCTGTGTTCTAGAACTTTGTCAATGAAATCTTCAGGGATCTACTGTACCAGTTTGTTGTCATCTATCTGGATGACATTCTCATCTTTTCCGAAAATCTGCTTGCTCACAGAAACCATGTCCGCACCGTACTTCAGCGCCTTAGAGAGAATAATCTCTATGCCAAGCTGGAGAAATGTTCCTTTGAATGTTCTGAGGTCCTGTTTCTGGGATGTTTTGTTTCTAGTTTAGGTCTTCGCATGGATCCCGGAAAGGTCTCGGCCATTACCAACTGGCCCCTTCCTGCTAGCCTCAAGGTCACACAGCGCTTTCTTGGCTTCACAAATTATTATAGGCAGTTTATAAGGAATTACTCTTCCATTGCCGCGCCTATTATCGCTTTAACCAAGAAGGGTGTGAATGCCAAAGACTGGCCTCCCGAGGCTGTCTCTGCGTTTCACGATCTGAAACAGGCCTTTGTTTCTGGACCTCTCTTGAGGAGACCAAATTCTGGGGACCCATTTTTTATTGAAGTAGACGCTTCTTCAATGGGGGTGGGAGCTGTGCTTCTTCAGTTCTTTGAGAAGAGACGTCAACCATGTGCGTTCTTCTCCAAAAAATTTTCTCAGGCAGAAAGAAATTATGCCATTGGTGATTGGGAACTTCTCGCAATTAAATTGGCGTTGGAAGAGTGGCGTCATCTCTTGGAGGGTTCCCCTCACTCCATTATGGTCTTTACTGATCACAAGAATCTACAATACCTACAGAATGCTAAACGTCTGAACCCCAGACAGGCCAGGTGGAGTCTCTTCTTTTCTCGTTTTAAATTCACGATTATGTACAAACCTGGTTCCTGTAACGGTCGGGTTGATGCGCTCTCTAGGTCATTTGACACTTTAGACGAGGAGTCCACCCCCGATACTGAGCCGATCATTCTGACCTCATGCATTGTTGCCCATTCTACCACCCTTGAATCAAAAATTCCTCCTGGCAAGACCTTTGTTCTCACGGAGCTAAGAGGTAAGATCCTTCGTTGGGGACATGATTCCAAGGTGGCAGGTCATGCTGGGTTCCTCTGATTCTTCCTGCTCATCAGTCATCTCTACTGGTGGCCTAATCTCTGCTCGGATGTTAAAGATTACGTTAAGGCTTGTCATGTCTGTGCTCAGTCTAAATCTTCCACACAAGCCCCTGCTCATCTTCTCATGCCCTTGCCCATTCCTAAGGAGCCCTGGTCTCACATCGCCATGGATTTTATCACCGATCTTCCACTGTCAGAGAATAATACGGCCATTTGGGTGGTAATCAATCGGTTCTCCAAGATGGCTTATTTTGTTCCTCTTCCTGGTCTCCCTTCTGCCCCTGCCTTGGTTCCCATTTTTGTACAAGAGATTTTCCGCCTTCATGGTGTTCCTTCCCATGTCGTTTCGGACAGGGGTGTTCAGTTTACATCCCGTTTTTGGAGAGCCTTTTGCAAATCCCTTAACATTACCTTAGATTTTACCTCTTCTTACCATCCCCAATCCAATGGCCAGACTGAGAGGGTTAATCAGGAGTTGGAGCTCTTTCTCTGTACCTTGGTCTCAGCTCATCATGATGATTGGGCATCACTACTCCCGTGGGCAGAGTTCTCCCACAATAATCATGTCAACGTCAGTTCTCAGAAAACACCCTTTTTCACTGTTTATGGAAGACATCCTCAAATCCCTCTTCCTATGACCAGTTCTTCCGACATTCCAGCCTTGGCTACTGTTCAGGAATCATTCAATTCCATGTGGGCTGACGTTCATGATTCCCTCCATAAAGCTGCCAACAAATTCAAGAGTTTTGCTGACTGTTGCAGGCGTAAGCAGCCTTCTCTTCAGCCAGGAGACAAAGTCTGGCTCTCCACCAGGAACATCAAACTCCAGGTTCCTTCTCTCAAATTTGCCCCAAGATTCATTGGTCCATACACCATAACTTCTAAGCTGAATCTCCACATTCCCAAAAGCCTCAAAATCTCTAACTCCTTCCATGTTGCCCTTCTGAAGCCTTTAGTCCTCCATAAGTTCTTTTGTCCTCTCTACCGCAGCGCTGGTCTCTGAGGATAATTAGGAGTACGAGGTTAGCCAAATTTTGGATTCCCGACTCTGTAGAGGCATTCTCCAGTACCTCGTGCATTAGAAGGGGTTTGGTCCTGAGGCGAGATCATGGATCAAGGCATCTGAGGTCTTTGCACCTCGTCTGTTGAGGAAATTTCATTTGAAGTTCCCCTCTAAACCTGGTCCCAGGCGGGGAAGGGGGAGGCCTCGTAAGAGGGGGGGTACTGTCATGGTTATGCAATAGAGTTTTGTCTGTCAGCTTACCTGTCTCCATGTGTTCATCTCTAAAGACCAGCTGACTCTTACCTTACTGATTTTATAAACTCTCCTCTAGCATGGCTCCACCCCAGCTCCTATCAGAGAACTCTATATTAACCTCTGCACTGCAGGCCAGCCCTGCTGATCAACCTTTGTGTGTTTTGGCTTCCTGTTCCTGCCTGCCGTGTGCTCTACATTTGTTTCTGTTACCGACCTTGGCGTGTTCTCAACTATTCCTGTCTGCTTGTGACCCTGACCCTTGGTGTGTCCCCGACTATCCCTGTTTGCCTGTGACCCTGAACCTTGGCGTGAACTCTGTTGTCCTTGTCTGCTTGTGGCCCTGACCTTGGCTTATTCCCTTACTATCCCTATCCTCCTGTTGCCTACTGTGGGTGTGAGCTGGGGGACCCTGGGGGTTACGACCTGAAGCCAGTTGCAGCCCAGTCCATCCTCACCACTAGAGGCTCTGGTGAACACCTGTTGGCTCTTAGACTCCGCACCCTAGGGAATCTTATGCTCTAACCCCGGTGGAATCCGTGTTGGTGTTCCAGCGGTCCTGCCTTCCTTACCACCCTGACTCCCATCCGCAGCAGTCAGCCGTAGGGTCCACTACCTTGCAGTGCACTCCTGATCCCAACAGTGTGCATCTGTCACCTAGCCTCAAGGTGATCTGACAGGCGGGGGGCCGGGATCTGGGGGCCCCCTTATTAAAGGGGGCTCCCGGATTTCAATAAGCCCCCTGCCCGCAGACCCCGACAACCAAAGGCCAGGGTTGTTGGGAAGAGGCCCTTGTCCTCATCAACATGGGGACAAGGTGCTTTGGGGTGGGGGGCCACAGGGCGCCCTCTTCCCCAAAGCACCCACCCCCCCATGTTGAGGGCATGCGGCCTGGTATGGTTCAGGAGGGGGGGCGCTCGCTCATCCCCACCCCCTTTCCTGACCAGCCATGCTGCGTACTGGAATAAGGGTATGGTATGGATTTCGGGGGATCCCCACGACGTTTTTTCGGCGTAGGGGGTTCCCCTTAAAATCCATACCAGACCTGAGGGCCTAGTATGCTCTGCGACTGGGCTCGCAAGGTGTTAATCTTGCCCATAAAAGCAGCGCGATTGACTTCCTTTTCCTGTCCCATCGTACCTCATCACGTTCAAAATGAACGGACTTTAGTCCATGTGTGAGCAAGTCCATTCATTCGGAAGTCCGCCGTAACTCCATCGAAAGTCCGTCGCGAAGACTGTCGGACCTATTCTGCCGGAAAGTCCGGTCGTGTGTGCATGAGTCCATTCGTTTGGAAAGTCCGTCGGAAGTCCGCCGAAAGTCTATAGAAAGTCCGTCGGGAAGAGCGTCGGACCTAGTCTGCTGGAAAGTCCGGTCGTGTGTACAGGGCATAAGCCTTAATGCACACTGGATGTTAAAATAACTTATAAAACACCTGGACCAAACGGGGTTCATGCCGGGGAGGGGAATGGGTATCAACATCCGAAGGCTTTTCACTCATCTGGATAGGGCACAGGCAGACTCAGCGGGAGTGGTGGTCTCCCTTGACGCAGAGAAGGCTTTTGATTTAGAATGGGCATTTCTATGGGGGGTCCTATTAAAATTCGGTTTTGGAGCAAAATTTCTAACATAGCTACGGATGCTTTAAGCCAGCCCCAAAGCGAGGGTCCGTACAAACGGAGCCCTCTCTGAAACCTTCCCCCTGGGAAGGGGCACTTGTCAGGGGGCTTTTTGCCTTGGCGATAGAACCTCTTGCCATTGCCCTGAGGGCGGAGGTAGGGGTGAAGGGCATATCAGTAGGTACAATTGAAGAAAAAGTGTCCCTATACGCAGACGACACCTTGCTTTACCTCGCCGACCCCAACCAATTACTGCAGGGGGTCCTGGGCTTATTCAAGGACTTCGCTCGGTTCTCAGGTGTTCGCATAAACTGGGACAAGTCGGCCCTGTTCCCGCTGCACCCCTTGCTTCCCAGGGTGGATACAGCCACCCCACTACAGTGGGTGGATGAGTTCACCTATTTAGGTATAAAAATTAGTAATACAACTCAGGAGTTTTTGGAAAAAAACGTGCAGCCTCTTATTTCCCAACTCACAGTAAAATGCACGGCCTGGCGCACCCTACCGCTCACCCCAGTGGGCAGAATCAATTTGCTTAAAATGATGTTCCTTCCAAAATTTCTATACTTTTTCTGTAACACACCCTCCCATATACCTAGGTCCTTCTTTAGATGTCTGGAGGGGATCCTGATTTCTTTCATCTGGGCTGGGTGGACACCCAGAGTGGCGAAGAGGGTGCTCTACCTTCCTCTTTCGGGGGGGGGACTTGCCCTTCCAAACTTTTTGATATATTATTGGGCTGCTGTGCTGGTAACGGTGCGCTGGTGGTTCTCCCAGCCCAGACAAAACCCTGCAGTCAGACTTGAAGCAGCCATCTTAGGCTCATGTGCGGCTCTGTCAAACTTAGTCTTTAGGGGTCCTAAAGCCCCTTACCCTCTGACGACCCCAATTAAACCACCATTAGAGCATGTAGGGAGGCCAGGGCAATATATGCAGAGCCGAATCGCATATCCCCACACACTCCGCTTTGGGGTAATCCCACCCTCCCACATCTCTACGACATGCCAGATCCCTCTCAATGGGCCACACGGGGAATAACCACCCTAAAACATATCATAGCCAATGGTAAGCTTATGCCCTTCAAAGACATTAAAAGGCAGTATTCCCTACCCCGAACCTTTGAGTTTAAATATTGGCAATTGAGACACGCGATGAGGGCACAATTCTCAGACAGACTGATTCTGAAACTGGACTCAGTTGAGCGACTTCTGACTTCAGGCGTGATGGGGAAGCCCCTATCCACACTGTACTTCTATCTGACGGTGGCACACGACGTTAAGCCCACTTGTACATTTGACAAATGGAGGGAGGATATTTCGGCATTGGGGGAGGACGAATGGGAAGACTGTGTCTCGACCTACATCCCAACTGTGATAGCAGCTAAGGACAGGTTCATACAGTTGAAATGTCTCCATAGGGCCTACTTGACTCCACACAGGATGGCTAGAATCTATCCTCATATTCACCCCTTATGCCCCCGGTGCAGGACTGGAGAGGGTACATTCTGGCACATGGTGTGGGCCTGCCCGAAGCTCGGACCATACTGGGAGGGAGTGACTGGGGTGCTTAACGACATATGGGTCCTTAGGTTGTCACTTGACCTTATGCTGCTTCTGTTGAGCTATTTGGGAGATGTGGAGGGGGACAGATACACCAAACTCTCTATTACATTCCTGCTATTCTATGCTAGGAGGGAGATAATGCTACATTGGAAGTCAGCTGAGCCCCCTACCCTCAGATCCTGGAAGAAAGCGGTAGACTCGGTGTTGCCACTGTACAAACTTACATATGAGATCAGGCAGTGCCCTGCTAAATATGATAAGATTTGGTCGACCTGGATGGCGGCGCGTGGTTGAGGGCCCTATTGATGGACTTCCCCGCTTGCGGATAGGGGCATTGTCCCTCTCTCGGACACGGGGCGTTGTCGGGTCATATTGAAGGATGATTGATTTTAATCTGACGAACTTCTCATGTACATGTTGGCCCCTTGGGCAGTGGTGCATATGTGATCTGCTGATCCTTAGGTTTGGACAAAGGCAGGAATGTCCTCAGACCCCATTGGACAAGACAGACAGGGAATGGGCAGTTAGGGATTAGAGGGAGACTTCGAACGAGGTTGAATGCTTTGATGTAAAGATGTAAAATATGATATCTTATGTTATATTTGAAATGCACATTACTGCTGCTTAGTTAAGTCATCATCCTTCTTATATTCAAACGGATTTATAGAGAACTAGCAAATACGCACTTGTGAGATGCTGCATTATTGAACAGATGCTTTACTATAATGCTGTAAGGATTAAGATACTCTTTGTCATACACTGACGATTTTCTAATGCTGACATGTTTTAAAAATAAAAACCTTTGCTGTAAAAATAACGTTATAAAAACGTCAGTAGCTTTGCAGTAAGTTTTTCTACGTTTTTGCAATAGTGTTTTTTAGCGTTTATTAGCATTTTTAGCGTTTTTCCGCGTTAGCATTTTATTTATTTATTTTTTTTTGAAGGAAAAAAAAATGTTTTCTTTTTCAATGGATCAAAAACATTAAAAAACACTGGTGAGTGACGTTTTTGAGCGTTTATCGATGTTTAAGGCTTCATGCACACTGGACGTTTTTTGACATTTTTACAGCAGCTGTTTTTGGAGGTAGATGTTCTTTTCTACAGTCATTAAACTCTCCATCATGTTATCCTATGTGTCTATGCACACATAGGTTGTTATCAGCAGTTTTGGACAGTGGCGTTTTTGAGCAGTAAAAAAGTCCCAAAACATCCAGTGTGCATGAGGCCTAAAAGTAATAATATGTGATTATCCTGGTTAAAAAAAACCTGCAAATAAAAGTTTGGATGAAACTAACATGGCCTAGAGTGTTCTGAGTTTGCAAATGAACTAAGTTCATAAAGTGTGAAGAATTGTATACATCAAAACTGCCCCTATCATATTGCCCCATCAAAACTGTCCCATCAAAATTGCCCCTATCAAACTGCCCCCATCAAAATTGCCCCATCATATTGCCGCAGTCATAACTGCCCTATCAAAACTGCCCCATCATATTGCCACCATCAAAACTGCCCCATCAAAACTGCCCCCATCAAAACTGCCCCATCATATTGCCACCATCAAATTGCCCCATCAGAATTGCCCCATCAAAACTGCCCCATCATATTGCCACCATCAAAACTGCCCCATCAGAATTGCCCCATCAAAACTGCCCCATCATATTCCTCTATTATAAATCAGTACATGGTGTGTCTGTCCCCTCCCCCGGGCTCTGTAATCAGAGCTGAGATGCTCCAGCCACCTCCCTCCCTGTGTATAACAGAAGCTTTGGTAACCATGGCAACAAAACCAGCACGGTACACTCTGTTTAATGGCTAAAATTTCCTGAATTGACCACTAAACAAACAGCTTTTTCACAAAAACTGTAAAAGATATCAAACTGAAAAGATATAGCCAGAAAGCTGAATATTTTGTGAACATTTTTAAGTTTGTTTGGCGTCTGTAGGTGAAAGTATGAAGGAGTTGAAACTTTTGGGAGCGGAAGAAGATTTTAAGGATCTGAAGCATGCTCCCATTGACTTCAATGTTAAAAAAAGTGTTAAAAAGCTTAATATTTTAAAAAGTATAAATAGTAGAAAAAAGTTGAAAAAGTCCCATCATCAGCTGAAAGAGACGAACATTTTAATAGTTGAATGTTTTTAATAGCTGAAAGTATGCAGAAGTTACGCAGAGCCAAAAAACGTACAGAATAATAATTAAAAATAAATAAAATCAAATAACAATAGTGGGACTGCTAAAGCATTCCCACTAATAATAATAATAATAATAATAAAAAAAAATTGCATAACAATAGTGGGACTGCTAAAGCATTCCCACTAAATATCTTTGCAAGCAGCCCAATGTGTTTTAAACTACTGGGGTCCCTTGTCTACATGGGCCAGCTCATATGAAAAGTGAACTTAGCCTTTAAATTCCTATAGTTGTGGCAAATGACCATATTGCAAGATAGAGGGGTCCATGATTTAATCAGTCTGGCCATGTTGCAGTCATGGGAAGACGTTTAAGCGTATATACACGAGAGTGAATGACATTATGACAAAGCCATTGGCAAATTCCTAGAAAGCCAAACCAAAGCTTTCAGCAAAGATGATACAGTCGTTATGAGATTATATGTGAATTTAGGAGAGGTGAAAGTTACAGTACTACCTCAGCCTTGTAATTCAAGCAGATGCTAAAACCTGTCAGCAGTTTGCCCTGTAAAAGTTGACAGGAGGATCCACTGTAAATCAAAGTATCATAAGAACGCATTTGCTTAGGTTATCTGAAGAGTGAAACCGATTATTATCAATGTGTGGAAATGACACACTTAATACCTTGAGACAATTCAATGCTGCATTTTTGTGCAATAAGAGCATTTACCATGTCCTCTGAACATAAAAAGCTTGATGTCCTTCACCAAACATATTAGGGTCAACTTCCTACTGTTCTCTGTGGATATGCAAAGATAAAAGAAGCTTCTGAAAGCATAAAAGCATTGTATGCGTGTATGGCACAAATATTATCTATATATATATATATATATATATATATATATATATATATATATATATATATATATATATATATATATATATATATATATAAAACGTTACCTAGCAAAAAAAATTGCTCAGATATGTACTACCATCTAATGTTTATGTCTGACTATTTTCATCCAAAACGGATAAGAAATAATTAGGTTTATTTTGGCATGTTAAAGTACACCTGTGTGCTCCACTAAGATGCTATCATTTGGCTAGCCATACACATGCAGAAACTAAAATAGTGGATGAGGGAATATCTCCTGCCAGCTATTGTATTGTCTCAATGCCCAGTGACTGAACAATTTTCTATCTGGCTCAGTCAATTTTTTTTTTACTTTTGTCATGCTGGGTGGTGACAGGGCCACCCACTGCTCAAGGATCCTTTACTTTTTATGTGATCACTACCTGTACCCATCCGACTAGGTGGATTGTACTGTTAAGCTTTTGCTGTTATAATAAATTTTTATTTTTGGATTTATGCACTATGTGGAGGTCCTTCTCTTCTTTCCTTTTTTATGGTTTGATGTGACACCATTTGGAGTTCGTACATCCTATCAAGTGTGACCATCGGATGGGAGTCCAAGTTCATTAGCCAGGCTGTCCTAACTACACCTTTCGCTTACCACGGATTTTGACGGAAGTATTGAGGCGTATCTCTACACCAGCTCCTTCCATCAAATATCTGCTGGATTGTTGAATCCAAACACCTGATTGACCCACCGCCGTATGGTGAGTGTGTCCACTTCTTATGGTAAGCGTACCCATTCCTTCAATATTTCCATCTTGATGCGGCAAATATCTTATGAAGAGGTTATTCCTGTCACATATAGTGGTTGATTTACTATCATCTACAGGCATCATCTACACATGGGACTTTATTTCATTTTACTAAAGAATCTCCTATTTTTTTGGTTTATCACAGACAGTTTTAGTTGCAGTTTTTTTTGCTGTCTTACATGGACATTTTCACCTACCTGTGACAAACTTTCCTGATTTGTTTGTCCTTTTGTTGTTGTATATTGTTCACGTTGATATCTGACCTACAAGTTACTATCAGCTTTATATTTGCACGTGAGTTGATACTTCACTTTCGCACTTTGTTACACACTAGCGCTGCATTTTTTATCTTTTCACTTGTTTGTGCAGTTTACTATACTGTTTATGCTAGCTGCTTTACTATTTTTTTACCTACTTTTAAGTTTTATCACTAGTAGCGTGACATTGTTTCATACTTAGTGCCATGGTTGGGATTCAAACCTATAACCCTAGTGCTGTCGTTCAGAAGTGCTAACCACTAGTCACTGTGCTGTCCATGTTTAAAGCTATTTTGACTTCTTTTCAACCACTGAGCACTTGACAAAGGGCTGAAAATGCCCAAAATACTGTGCTATACTTTGTAGGTGTAATTACACTATATCAATAATAAACAGGATAATTCCAGAATCAATTTTATTGACTGTCCCTTCTGAATTTTCTGTTAAGGATGCTTTGTTATTAGATGTGATGGAAGACTGATAGATGTAGACCCTCTTAAGGTGGGCTATATCTACATGAGCTCAACTTAGAAGCTTGAAAATTTAGTGTGTATGACAATGACAGAGTAATGGTGGTACGAATATGCTGCAGTGTATTATGGACACTGATAAAGACATCAGTGTGTTTAACCCCGGAAGATTTTATCGCCTCCCTGACCAGAGCACTTTTTGCGTTAAGGCACTGTGTCGTTTTAACTGACAATTGCGCGGTCGTGTGACGTTGCACCCAAACAAAATTTACGTTCTTTTTTCCCCACAAATAGAGCTTTTCTTTTGATGGTATTTGATCATTCCTGTGGTTTTTATTTTTTTTCGCTATAAACAAAAAAAGCGACAATTTTGAAAAAGACGCATTATTTTTTACTTTTTGCTTTAATAAATATCCCCCAAAAATATATTTAAAAAAATATTTTTTTCCTCAGTTTAGGCCAATATGTATTCTTCTACATATTTTTGGTAAAAAAAATCATGCACGCACCTGCTATCCCCGGCTCTTAAAGGGGACGTACAGGTACTTCCATTTGCCCACCGCTGCCATTGTGCCGACGTATATCGGCGTGCAGCGGTCGGCAAGTGGTTAAAGCTTTACTGAACCCAGGACCCTGCATTTACTATATCTGGTCTCCCACAGTACATAGAACATGGAAAATATTTTTTGAAAAATAAACTGCTTAATTACATTTTCTCATCAGCAGTTAAAGCAGTCTCGTGACTTCTATCAGTGTCTGGTTAAAGCTTGTGGGAGGAGTTTTCATTCTCCCATGATTGTCCTATGAGGCTGCAGGACCCCTGACCCTTTGTCTGGATCGCACTCTCCCAAGAAAAAAATCTCTCGAACTGAGCATGTGCAGCTTGTTCCATAGCCTTTGTGCTATCCGGAGATGGTTTAGGGACTCTGAGTGCTAAGGATTAACCCCTTAGATTCCACAGTGAGTATAACAAGCATGCTTTACTGCATATACACACTAATTTTACTGTTGTGGGTTTAGTAAAACTAAGTTTACAGGAGAATGCTCACAATGCTCATACACCACACAGTATACCCATTTTTCCTTAGAGAGTAATTCATGCAAAATACTTATTTATTCCAAACAAGAACTTTAAGCACAGAACTGCCTCACATAATATGCTATATATCCATATCATAGTGAAAATGCCACACAGAACTGCAATAGCCAGTTATAGGTGGGGGCAGTGGCTTCCTTTTTTGTATCACTGTTATATTGGTCAGGCAACACACTGACACTTTTGCAGCCATTGTGCTATGTGCTGGGTGTTCAGTGTGCCCCTGTACCTTTAAGAAGGGTTGGGCTCCCTTCAGTCCATCTGCCCTCCATCTATACATCAGAATGCATGGGCTTCCATTGTGGAGTCACTCATAAGCTAGTGATAGGACTACAGATGCCAGGATACCTTGGCGGGGCCTGTAGCTTAAGTATGTATTTGCAAATGTTTGCAGACTAAACCCGTGTTTTTACCGCATATCCTTGGCTTTTTTTCTAACATTGTTCAAGTATTTAGGCAGCTGCAGATGTTGTGGCTGCTTGAGTACACTATTTTGCAGTGGAGATTCCTCTAGTCACACTGTTTATTATGGATGGGTGAATCAGTTTAATTCCTATTGTTCAACCCAAGTATATGGCTAGCCTTAGAGAGAAGAAGGCTTCCATATTGTGTTCTCTTTCACATTCTGACTGAGAGAGTGCCCTTGTCATTAATCTCAGTCAGCCAAAGAGGAAATGATTTGAACTGATAAGCCCAGGCTCTGCCACTCATACTGATTCCAAAAGCCTTCAAGTTGTCAGGTTTATACATTTGTCAATGGTCCTTGTATAAGGTTCAAGAGGTACAATATCTGAGATTTTCAAAGTTCCCTGGGACTTCTTTCTTTGAAAACTTACAAACATTGTAATTGCTATAAACAACTCTACAGTTTTTTTCCTTATTTTTTTATAAAGACTACACGGGTGGATTTACTAAAACTAGAGCAAACAGAATCTAGAGTAGCTGTGCATATTAACCACTTAGCTTCAAACTTCAGTTTGTTCAGTTAAGCTTTGAAAATTAAAGGTAGAATCTGATTAGTTGACATGCAAAACTGCTCCAGTAAACTCCCTATACAATGTTTATTTTTAGGTAAGCACTGTGGATAGCAGGTCTCAATTAGGCATGGAGTTCAGGTTCTACACTACCTTGGGTTTGTGGGGAATCTCTGGGTTTCACATAGTTTGCTAATCACAAACCTTTGACCGAAAAGTTTGTAGGTTCACTGTCAGAAATGGTGAACACAAATAAGTCATAAACGTAAATAATTTGAAGGTACATAAAACCTACAAAAGGGTGTGTTCCACTTCCAGCGGCTATATGGTCAGTGTATATTGCACTATTATAGAGAGATATTGCACTATTAGGCAGAAATACTGATTTTTTTTATCTTCTTGATTATGACATTGGTACATGGCCCCCAATACAGTGCTCAACTTCTCAGACCTTTTGTTTTACAATAACTCAATTATTTTTCCTACAAATGGCTACTGTTTAATACCAAGATTTGCTTCTCATAGACTTCAATTGGACTGACCCTAATGTTCACAAGTTAATGTACAACAATATTTTCAAAACTGGTTTGTGAGCGGAACTAAGAAAGATTCACTCATCCCTGGTTTTAACAAGTGAAATAAAACCATGGCTGATTGGCGGGGGGTGAAGGCGCGCGGGGAGGCGCGGGTACCGAGGGTGTGTGGAGGTAATCAGGAGTCTGACGGTCAGTTTTACACACAATCCCAGTGGCTGGAGCCACAGGATTGTGTGTGAAACCCCCCTACTGTCAGGTCCGTACTACGTATGGACCTGGCAGCAAAAGGGTTAAACTGACAAATGTGCAGGTGAACCTGTTGGGTTAATGTTCCATAAAAATACTGTAAACATTTTATCAGTGAATTGATGGTGAAGTTCACATTCACTGAATTATAAATATACCTCAAAGGTTTTTAGTACATAAAAATGTAGAACATAATTATCTTTTACCCTAAGTAAGGTTCAAACTGTATTCAAAACATTGTTTCCAAAACAAAGTGGTAGTAACCCTACAAAAAACATAATTTACCCACTTCCTGACCAGGCCATTTTTTGAGATATGGCACTGCATTACTTTAACTGACAATTGCGTGGTCGTGTGACGCTGTACCCAAATAAAATGTATGTCCTTTTTTTCACAGAAATAGAGCTATCTTTTGGTGGTATTTGATCACCTGTAAACAAAAAAAGACCGACAATTTTGAAAAAAAACAATATTTTTTACTTTCTGCTATAAAACATATCCAATAAAATTTAAAAAAAATCTATTTTCTTCATAAATTCAGGCCAAATATGTATTCTGCTATATATTTGTGGTAAGAAAAAAAACCCAATAAGCGTATATTGATTGGTTTGCGCCAAAGTTATAGCGTCTACAAAGTAGGGGAAAGATTTATGCCATTTTTATTATTTATTTATTTTTTACTAGTAATGGCAGTAATCAGTGATTTTTAGCAGGACTGCAACATTACGGCAGACAGATCGGACACTTAGCTGACATTTTTGACACTTTTTTAGGAACCAGTGACATTATTACAGTGATCAGTGCTAAAAATATCCATTGACACTGTACTGACGCTGGCAGGGAAAGGGTTAACATCATGGGGGATCAAGGGGTTAAATGTGTTCCCTGGGTGTGTTTCTAACTGTATGGGGGATGGGCTGCCTGGGACAACACACAGATCCGTCTTCCTGCATAGCAGAAAGACAGGATCTCTGTGTCATCCCCTGACAGAACAGAGATCTGCCTTGTTTACTATGGCAGATCCCCATTCTGTCTCTGTGGGGAACGATTAGAGGCGTGTTATAGCATGTCGATTGTCCCTTTCTATGTTGTACAATACCTGGTTTATCCTGCCTGTTCCTGTCTTCCCCTCTGTAAACTGACCATTTTATCATGGCTGCTGATCTCTGATAGTGTGGTCAGTTTACGTGCCTCCATCATCCAGCTATCTCCTCAGTGTCTCTGCATCTCCCCCTTCCTCTCTCCCTTATTCTTCCATGGTCTGTGTGTGAGAGCTGATCTCCCCTACGCCCCGCCCCTCAACCTAGGTAGAGCAATGCTATTCCCCTGAAGCTACTCACCCCCCTCCCCTTTGTTAAAGTGGTTGTAAACAAGATTTTTTACTGCATGAAGGTAAAAAACCTTCTGTTTGGAGCAGCTTTCCCCGCCCCCCCCATACTTACCTGAGCCTCCTCTCGATCCAGTGCCTTGCCTCTCTGGGGACTCACATTCCTGATTGGCTTTTGGCATCAGCGGGAGCCATTGGCTCCTGGTGCTGTCAATCACAGCCAGTGAGCCAATCTGGAGACGATCTGCGGCTCCGCATGTGAAAGGATGGGAGCACATTTGCTTGGGTGCCCCCAAGCAAGCTGCTTGCTGTGGGTGCACCCGGCAGAAGGCAGGGGCCAGGAATGCCGGCGTGGGACCCAAGAAGGGAATTATCCAGGCTGCTCTGTGCAGAGCAGGTAAGTGTGACGTGTTTCTTATTAAAAAAAATAAAAAAAACAAGGCTTGAATATCACTTTAACCAGTTCCCACACAATCAGTATTTTTTTGCTGGAAAATTACTTAGAACCCCAAATATTATATATATATATATATATATATATAGCAGAGACCATACAGAATAAAATGGTGGGTGTTGCAATTTTTTATGTTACACGATATTTGCACAGCGTTTTTTCAAGCTCAATTCTTTTGGAAAAAATACACTTTAAAAAGCCCTTCCTGACCAGCCGCAGCAGTTATACTGCGGCAGGTTGGCTCCCCTGCGTGACCTGTCGTAGCTGTACGTCGGCTCTTTAAGGCGCTTTAGTGTGCGCTGTGTCCCCGGAGCCAATGCACGTGCCCTGCAGGCGCGATGTCCGCCGGGCACCCGCGATCGCTCGTGACAGAGTGAGAACCGGGATCTGTGTGTGTAAAACCACAAATCCCAGTTCTCCTAGGATCACCGATCGGTCTCCACCCCTAGTCAGTCCCACCCCCCCCCACAGTTAGAACACACCTAGGGAACACAGTTAACCCCTTGATTGCTCCCTAGTGTTAAGCCCTTCCCTGCCAATGACATTTATACAGTAATCAGTGGCTATTCTTAGCTCTGATCGCTGTATAAATGTCAAAGGTCCTAAAAAAGTGTCGAAAGTATCCGATCTGTCCACCGCAATGTTGCAGTCATGATAAAAATCACTGATCAATGTCATTACTAGTAAAAAAAATAATAAAAATGCCAAAAATCTATCCCCTATTTTGTAGGCGCTATAACTTTTGCACAAACCAATCAATATACGCTTATTGCCATTTTTTTTACTAGAAATTTGTAGAAGAATACATATTGGCCTAAACTGAGAAAAAAAATAGTTTAAAAAAAATGTGGGATATTTATTATAGCAAAAAGTAAAAAAAATTGTGTTTTTTTTCAAAATTGTCGCTCTTTTTTTGTTTATAGCACAAAAAATAAAAAACGCAGAGGTGATCAAATACCACCAAAAGAAAGCTCTATTTGTGGGGAAAAAGGCCATCAATTTTGTTTGGGTGCAATGGGAAACAAAAAAAAAGGGGGTACTTGCTAGGTACCCCTGGGTCGGACTTCTAAGGCATACGAAACTATAGCGAAGTATAGAGAAATATCAATGTTTATTAGACAAATGCAATACATGAATAGAGCATTCATATATACTGATACAGAGTATACAGTGAGCCCTTGTGTGTCAACGCGTTTCACCGTTAGGCTTCTTCAGGACACAATCAAGATTTCAAAAGATAGCAGAGGAGAGAGCGGATTTCACTGTCTAGAATAGAACATATTTGTTTTAAAATTCTGATAATCATAACATATACATTGAGTATTAAAAAACACTTATCTATCCAAAAAGAAAAGTCGTGGCACAAATGGACACAAAAAAATAAATAAAAAAATAAAAATCTACCAGAACTACCTTACAGGAGAATGAGCCTCATATTCAGGTATCCGGATAATATGGGTATTCAATGATACTTCCTATGTTCTGTATACAGATAGATGGAAACGGACAAATCTGACAATCAATACAAAATCACACCGTAAAATAAATATCCTAATATCCCCTGGGAAAACTAAGGCAAAGACTAGTGCCCCAAGAGACCAAAAGAAAGAAGAAAAGAAAAGGTGCCTGCTAGTATAAGTAGATCAAAAACAATAACTAAATAGTTCCCAAACAGACGCAGGGCACTGTCATAAGGGGTAATCCAGGAGCGGTGACCACAATGGAGGGTATTCGAACAACAAAGCCAAGCTGCCTTAGTGGCTAACGCATAAAGAATCCTGTACCTAGACAGGTAATATGGTCCCCACGTGATAATCTATAATGAGGATAACAAAGCAAAACAACATGCTTAGTTGTAAAGTCTATCAAAACAAACAAATATAAAATTGGAGGGTGAGGAGAGAAACAAAATTACTTACATCAGAAATGAACAGGTATCAAATAGCCCCTGGGAGACAGCCTTACGCTGATCACAGGGTTTGTGTACAAATGCAGTCTATTTATAGTCCCTGGTGTGTGATGGATTAGAACCCCTATCGGGCTCAAGGTTAGATGTTAGATGCTTATGCTCCTAGTTATGAAATGTTCAATTACTTCCTCATCTCCTTTTATTGCAGGGCGGTGCCCAACATTTTATACACAAAGAACAATAGAGTATACGTCACTACTATGTAAATGTAGTCTAAAAGGCACATCTTAGTGGCTGACATACAGGAAGAATGCAGGAACTTGATGCTTGAAGCTTGGTTGTCGTTTGTTCTCTCTTTACGTCCTCACAACTCCAGGGTGTAGTCAGCAGGATGCAGGCGCCATCTTAGTTCCAAAGCAAAGCTAAGCTGTATACTATATAACAAGTAAGGAGTTGCATAGAATCATGTATACATGTAAGAAAATAGGCATTTTCTGACTATCATTATGTTCATTACATTCCTCCACAGTCCCCCGTAAAATGGCTATTTTCTTCTGTCCCTCATACTAAAGGTCCTACTCACCTGGCCCATTCTCCTCTTCAACTCTTTTAGGCTGTATATAGAGATGGGCAGCAAATAGTTCACTACCCCCCTCGATACAGCCCGAGAAGAGCAGTCAGGCACTCCCTATTCCTATAACCCTATAGGATTGTGAGATTATGGACAGGGAGTGACTGTAGAGGGGTTAGGGGGTTTATTTTCTTCCATCATAAGGTTGTCCTCCTCTTCTGCCTGAAGAAATGTAGGTGTGCTGTTGTCTACAGCCTTGCTCATTAACTTCTTTACAAATGGTAGGATACAACATACAGTCAGAGCTAAAAGAACTAGGATTATGAATATCGTTACCCCTATCTGGGTGAGCACCTTTTGCCACCCACTCATCCAGCTAAAATATTGGTCCCACGGGTCTGTAATACCTAAGTTCTTCTTCAACTCCAATGACAGATCTTCTAATTTCTTTATAGCTAGAGTAACCTTACCATTTGGGCCAATATTATCAGGGATGTAGGAGCAACAGGTTCCCGTTCTTTCTATCATTTTACAGACACCTTCTTTCTCAGCTAACACCATGTCTAAGGCCATCCGATTCTGGAATGTCATGTAGGAAGTGGCGGCTAACTGGTCAGCAATTCCCTGGAGGGCATCCCTAGTGTAATTCACGAATCTCTGTTGGTTATAGTATATGTAGTTAATCCAATCTACATTCTTGTTAACAGTTATTATGGGGATCAAAGACTCAAAACCAGCTTTTAGCTGGTCCCCGGCTTTGAATTCATCAGGGACCCTCCTTGGGACCCCTATGGCATCTATGTACACATGTGGGTCAAATGGACAAGGTAATATGTCACAATAATCAAAGGTAAAGGTGGCCACATGTGTGCTTGAAGAGTTATACCAAAATGTAATTATGTTATCATTTTCTTAGATGGCTACCTCCTGCCCCCCCCCCCCCCAGACCAAACAGAAAAAGAATATGCAGCATGGTCATCATGAAGTGGGCGGGATCTTGTCCTCAGGGGTTTGAGCTTTCTTGCAGTGGGAAGCGTGTATTCAGGTGTTCTTCCCGGCCAATTTGACTGAGGTAGCTGTGGTCAGCAAAACTTGGAATGGACCATCATATCTTGGATCAAGGGAGTGCTTCCTCACAAACTTCTTTACCAGCACCCAATCTCCAGGCAGTAGTTGGTGTGTTCCTGTATCTAATTCAGGATCTGGAATGGAAGAAAACACCTGGGCAAATATTTGGGTTAATTCTCATGATAATACGGTTACATAATTAGTCAACACATCAGATTGCAACTGTAACTGTTGTGGAAAGTAACAACCAAGTCTAGGGTTGAACCAAACAAAATCTCATAAGGGGATAGGGAGTGTTCTCCCTTAGGTGTGTATCTGATGCTGAATAGGACAATGGGCAAGGTGTCCGGCCAATGCACACCAGTCTCTTGGGCCATTTTTAACATTCAGGTCTTTAGGGTACCATTCATTCTTTTGACCTTCCCGCTACTCTGGAGGTGGTAGCTAGGGTAACCCCCAGTGCAGTCCAGATTTCCTTGGTCACTGAGACTGTGAAGGTGGGGCCTTTTCTGTGCGTTTGGAACAGATAGTGCATGATCTGCAGAAGTTGTTGGTCAGTGGAGTAATTCCTGATGCTACATTGTATTTGTTGATAAGAGAGTTCAGAGTCTTTGACAAGTGGGCAGCTCCATGTGCCCATTGCACCACGGCTGGGTACATACTCCTGGGTAAACAAGGCTTCTTGTTGTACTCGAATAGTCCATCTCTAAGAGTTGCTCCTCTCCGCTTCCAGCTTTCCTTCTCATCCGGACTTGCTGCTTACTGCAGTTCTTTCAGATAAACTCTGTCCACTGGGAGAGTCTGTAGGGCAAGCACAGGGTGATCTTCTTCTACCACCCTGCTGTCCACTTCCCGTGGACCACTGGCTGTCTGTTTGGCAGCTGAATCGGCTAGATGATTGCCTCGAGTTTCCTTCGAGTTCAGTTTGCCGTGTGCTTTTACTTTCAGAATAGCCACTTGGGTTGGGAGAAGCAAGGCGTCCGTTAGGTCTTTGATAGCTGAACTGTGTATCACATTCCTGCAGCCATCAGGAATCCTCTGTCCTTCCAGATAACACCAAAATCATGGGCAACGATGAAAGCATATCTTGAGTCCGTATGAATGTTGGCTCTTTTTCCCTCTGCCAATTTACATGCTGTAGTAAGTGCTTGCAGCTCTGTCTCCTGTGCAGACATCACCGGTGGTAAGTCTTCAGCTTGTAGAACCGTGTTTTCAGTGGTGACCACATATCCTGTGTGGTATTTGCCTCATTCATTAGCAAATCGGGAGCCATCAACAAAAATTGTTAGGTCTGGATTCTGCAGGGGTATTTCACTCACGGTGGAAAGATGTGTGGTCTCCAGCCGCATTAGTTCGAAGCAGTCATGGGGTGACAAGTCAGGACCCGGCTCCTCCTCCATTCCCCCCTCAGGAAGTGGAAGGAGGGTGGAAGGGTTCAGTGTTTGACAACGTAAGAGAGTAATGTTGTCTGGTAGAAGAAGGGAGCATTGGAGTCTCACGTGTCTGGCAGTGGACAGATGTTTCGGCTGGATCTGGTTTAGTATGGCAGCAATGTCATGGGGAGAAAGCAGAATGAGGAAGTGTCTGAGGACGAAGTCTGAAGTATTGTCAAGCAAGGCTTGTGCAGCCAACACAGCTCGTAGACACGATGGACCTCCTCTTGCTACTGCATTCAGCCGACAGGAATAATATCCTATGGGTGTAGGCGGTTGCCATGTGATTGGGTGAGTACACCTGCAGCATGTCCCAGACGTTCAGATACAAAGAGCTTGAACGTTTTGTCGTAGTCTGGTAGCCCTAGCATAGGGGGGCAGAGGAGATGGCGCTTGAGGGCCTCACAGTTGGATATTGCTTCGGGAGACATCTGGAAGGGGTCTGATTTCAGAGCATCGTACAAAGGTTGCATCAGTAGGGAGGCTTCTGGAATCCATGTTCTGCAGTGGGAAATTAGTCCAAGGAAGGCATGAAGGGGCTTCTGACCTTGTGGCAGTGGGATGTTAGAGATTGCTTTCACCCTGTCTTCAGTGAGGTGTCTTGTCCCATGGGACAAGCAATGGGCGAGAAAAATGGCAGATGTTAAGCACCATTGAAGTTTTGGCTTGGAGGTCTTGCACCCTTGATGTGCCAGGTAGCACAGTAGACTTTCTGAGGTGGTTTCAGCAGTAGGTAAATCATCTGCACAGAGTAGGAGGTCGTCTACATACTGGAGGAGAACTACTTCTGGGTGCTCTTTCTGCCAGGTATCCAGTATGGTAGCCATGGCCTTTGCAAACTGGCTCAGGGAATTTTGCGCCCCTAGTGGCATAACTGTTCAGGTATATTGTGGTTTTTCGTGGCAGGGGAGCTCCAGGTTTCAACTGCACCATGACTGGTGGCATCTTTAACTGTCCTTCATCCTCAGCTCCTGTGGACCATAGACAATCTGGAATTCTGTCCATCATATCCGGTGGAATTGCAGTAGTAGGTGATTCTTCTATGGACATTAGCAGAGGGATGGAACAGAGTGCAGAAGTGTCTTCAAGTCCCAGTGGGGAAGAGACAGTAATAGACCCATCTTCAGAAAAGACAATGGAGGCCTGAAGCCTGGACAGTACATCTGCCCCCAAGAGATTAAATGGACAGGTGGAAGAGACAACGAATTGAGCCAAAAGGTCTGGGTACTTCCCAATTTGTAGGGGGCGGATCAACGGGTTAGTTTTGGGAGTTTCGTCTACACTCACACAAGATATGTCGATATTGGAAAGGTAGGAGTGGTCAGGCAGGTCTTCAGTTCTGAGTACGCTTCTGGCATCACCTGTGTCGATTAAAAATTTAGTTGGGTGTCCTTCAATGGTCAGGGTCACCTTTGCTAGTGGGCCTTCTGGGTTCCTTGAAGAGACTGCCATGTAAGGGGATGGTGATGACACAGGCTTGCCCAATTCCTAGCATAGGAGGTCCAGGTGCTCTTGGTCAGGTCAGGGGCATTGGTACTGTGGCTGCTGTTGTTGTTATTGGGGGTATTGACCTTCTCCGTTTCCGGTCTGGGCCAGGGGGGTATAAACCTTGGGTACTTGGGTTTGCACTCCATGGTGGATGGAACCGTCTAGCATGCCTGGGCGCCCTGCACTCTCTTTTGCAATGTCCTTGTTTCCCACAGTTGAAGCAAGTGGGTGGCAGCCTTGGTGCTTGCAGGTTGGCTCCTGCCATCATAAGTGGTGTGGTTTTCTTGGTGGCTTGTGAGGAGGATTCCAAACCCTTTTCTACAAAGAGGAGGGTGTATAGGGGCAACACACGATACTCCGGTCGGGCCATGATGAGGCCTTTTCGAATTGACTCCTTGAGGCCTGTCATGAAGGCTGAAGACAGCATCTGGCTGTGTACCTTGTTATGGGTGTTGAATCCCAAATCTGAAAAAAACTTGTATCAGTCGAGTATAAAACTTCTCCACTGACTCTCTGTTTTGTCTTGGGTGACATCTTGGATACTAGTGGCTTGGTCGGCCAGCCTTTACCCTGCCCATTTGCGCTATTGTTCACAGAACTCCACACCTGAAGTAAAGGTATTGTCATTGACAATTCTTGCATCCTGGAAACACTTCTCCAGGATTGGCCAGTAAGTGTCTCCTGCCTTTATCTCACACAAACTAACTAGATCTCTCCATGCTGCTGAATAATTTTATTTTTTTTATCTGGGCCAACCTTCGTTAAAAGGGCATGGGCTGTTTTTCTGGGTCTGGCAGGGTGGCCACTAGGGTGGATGCCTGGGATGGGGTGAAAGTGACATACATCACCAGTGTATCAACTACCGGCCTAGGAACTACTGTTGATGTTCGTGGCATTGGGTGGGCCGATGGTTCATCGTTCCAGGTGGTCAACTCCCCCTCGTAGGAGAGGGGTGGAAAGGAGTCTGATTGGGATGCCGGATGGTTCAGATATGAATGCATATTACCGTCTGGTCTTGCTGCTGTGTCAGCGAGCACCGGGACTCCCCCAGCTGGGGCAGTGGCGTTGGGGGTTTGGGTCATTGGAGGAGGTATGTTGCAAGTAACGTTCGCTGTCAGGACCGGGTAGAGGGGGGTTACAGGGCCTGTAGGCCTTCCAGTGCTCTGACTAGGTGTACCAAGATGGCCACAGAAGAGGTCATAGGGAGTCTTCCGGCATCTTGACTGGGTGTACTAAGATGGCCGCCTGGCGGAAGTGCACTGGGCTGGACAGGAAGTGGAGGTATGGGTGCTCTAAGATGTCCGCCACAGGAAGTTGTCACAGTGGGTTGTGCTTGGGTTGGAGTGGTGAAAAGGGAGTAGGCATTAGGCAGAGGGCAAGGTTGCCCCCCCCTCCTTTGTTCCAAGCTCCATGATAGGGCACTGGTTTAGAAACATTTTCAACTTTGTGGTACACATGCATATTACAGACACCATCTTTCTTGCTTTCCTCTATCCATCCTTCTTTATGCAATGCTTTAGCAGTTCTATACCAAGCCTCCGCCACATCCAGCAAGCCTTTATAACACAGAAATCCTCTTTGTTCCTTTATCAACGTGTGCCACTCCTCCGGTTGCAGTCTGGCAGCGCGGTCTTTCAAATCACAAACTTTCGCTACTTTAGACAACGTTTTTAACAGCTTCACCACCTTCTCTCTTCTTCACAATATCACATGCTAGCATTCCCTTCTCTGGCTTGGTTATCTTCTTACCCATCTTCCCCTCCTCTCTCTGGGTCACCCAACTCGTATCCAAGCTTTCTCACTCTATTCTGTTCCTCTGCTACAGTCTCGGCTGACGGCTTCAGGGGGCAGTACGGGCAACTAATGGGTTAATATCCCTCCTCTGCTGCTCTCTGTTCTATGACTTCTCTCCCTGTCCCCTCGCACCCTTCTGGCTGTTCCTGACTATATAGTAAACCCCAACTACCCTCATGTATGCCAAACATTAATCCACATACACATTTAGGACATGACATACCAGTGCCGCCCCTTGCACCTTGAAGCCTCAGCAGCTGACCTAACCCTCAGGAGTCTCTCACACCGTCAACCCCGAGTCACCGTCCGTAGATGATTGTTGCAAGGTTCCGTCTTCTCAGGGGCCAACAGCTCACCTGAGTCAGGACACTCAATTGCAACTGTACTTTCAGTCTGCTGAGTCGCAGTCCTTCAGGACGACAGACACTGAACAAATAATACACAGTCAGCAGAGATCCAGTGGCAGGTTTGTTAAACAGCCCCAGGTGAGGAATAAAGATTATCTGCCTCTAGATGACCTCCAGAAGCCAACAAGATCGGCGGCCAGACCGGACAGAAACAAGTGGTACAGTGGTAGGAGTAAATGTGCCTACCATGCTCTCAGGGTTGCGCAGGCCCTCTTGGTCTGTCCCGGTCAGCCACTCAGTCCCTCGGTCATGGTCTCCATTCGGTTGGAGCCTGGGGCCCCACGCTTTTGGGCACGAGTTGTGATGTATCAGAACCGCAATTGGGGTCAAGGTTAGATGTCTGCTGCTGCTCCTAATTATGAAATGTAGGTGTGCGTGCACACCGGGAGTAATCACACTGACGTCTGCTCAGTTCAATTACTTCCTCATCTCCCTTTATTGCAGGGCGGTGCCCAACGTTTTATACACAAAGAACAATAGAGTATACGTCACTACTATGTAAATGTGGTCATAGTCTAAAAGGCACATCTTAGTGGCTGAAATACAGGAAGAATGCAGGAACTTTTTAAATTATCTTTAATTATCAAACCTTTTTACAAAATTTTTTATAAAACATATACACATACGCACATCTACAGACAAAAAGGGGTGAATATTGTTTTGTTCACATTTAATATGTGACCCCATGATCTTTATTAGCACCATCGGTATATATTACTGTATAAATTCGTTAACCTATCTTAGCACGGCCCCTGAATCTATCACACATTACTATCCTAATACCCTCCTTCTATACCAATCACCCACACACTCAACAATCCTCCTACAAATCCCCACTCACATGACAAAACAAAAAAATAAATAAATAAATAAAAAATTTCTCTCACTTTCTCCAACTGTTCATCACAATATTTGCTCCATCTATATCCCAATTTTTCTTTCCCCTACCGCGGCGAGACTCTAGACTCTTCCCACAGACTTCCTGTATATAGTCAACTCCCTCTCTCTAGTATTATCCTCTCCTCTAAGGATCTCATCGCTCCCATTTCACATTCCCACTCCTCTATGGAGGGGGCTATTTTGTTTTTCCACTTTCTAGCTATAACGGTACGCGCCGCAGTAAGATAGTATTTCAAGGTTCCCTTTTTTATGTTTTTTATTGATCCAGGGATCATTGACAATATCGCCTTATATCTGGTTGTATCTTTGCCCCTGTTGTAACCCTATAATTTTTAAACACCTTTTCCCAGAATGGTTGAACTTCTGGACAAAAATACCAGATATGTGACATTGTACCTCTTGCTCCTTCACATCTCCAACATCTATCTGAATTGTCTGAACTTATTTTGTTCATATCCACTGGGCATTTATACCATCTGGCTAGTATTTTATAGTTTCTTTCTTGATGCCTAGTGGAAATTGACAGTTTATGTGTTACTATAATTGCTTTTTCCCGTTCAGCTCTGGGGAGAGTTTTCCCTAGTTCTTCCTCCCATTTTTTTATGTATTGTAACTCTACCTCCTTGCTTTCTGAAATTAAGTGTTTATACACAACGGATAAATTATGCAGGGGTCTATGTTTCTGTAACAATATTTTTTCTAACCCTAAAAGTGGTCTATTCAATATGGACTCCTTCATCAAAGATGAAATAAATTGCTGAAGTTGCCCATACTGAAACCATTTCTTGCTATGTTCGGCACCAAGGTCCTCCAATGGGGGGAGTTTATTCTCTTCTAATATTTCTACAATCCTCGTATCATCCCTCCTCTGCCAATTCAGAAAGGTATTGGTTTTAAGTGCAAGTGGGAATTCCGGGTTGCTAAAGAGGGGGGTCATTGGGCCTCTCAATGTAGATCCTATCCCCCTCCTTATCAAATCGTCCCATACTTTCAAAGTTGACACGACCAAGGAGGGCATATCCCCCTCTCGGGGTCTACATTCCTTCTTAATCCAAGGTAATGATTTCAGTTTTATGTCTGTGACTTCTTCCTCCAATTTTACCCATTGTTTGCAATCCATATTATGGAACCAATCCACAATCCTGGTTATAAATATTGCTTTAAGATACAACGAGATATCTGGGAGAGCCAGTCCTCCATCTTTTTTTGATCTATATAGTGTATTCCTGTTTATTCTGGCGCTCTTTTTTGCCCAAATAAAACTTCCTATAGCCTTACGAATTTGATTCATTATAGTTCTTGAGGGATATAAAGGTATCGTCTGGAATATATAAATGATCTTGGGCAGTATATCCATTTTTACAATATTAATCCTTCCCATCCAGGAAAAGGTCCCTTTATCATAAAGTTGTAGCGTCTTTGTATTCTTATGTATTAATGGGAGATAGTTAAATTCCTGTATCCTATTCATCTCTCTAGGGATAAAAATTCCGAGGTATCTAATTGCCTCCTCCTGCCATTTAAATGAAAAGTTTTTCTTTAGGAGCTCAACCATAGAGTTAGACAGAGAAATATTTAAGGCCTCAGATTTATTATAATTCACCTTAAAATTACTCAGATCTCCAAATCTTTTAAATTCTGCTATTAGATTTGGTATAGTCACCAACGGATTTGTGATGTACAATAACACGTCATCTGCATATACTGACATTTTATATTCTATCTCACCAACCTTAATGCCTTTAATATCATTGTTCTTCCGAATCGCTATTAAGAGGTGTTCCATAACTAATATATACAGAATTGGGGACAATGGACATCCTTGGCGAGTTCCATTGGTGATATGAACCGTATCCGATAACTCCCCATTAGCTCGTATTCTAGCCATTGGGTTATGATAAAGGGCCATTATTTTATCCATCAGTAGGGGACCAATCCCCCACTGCTTTAATGTCTCCTTGAGAAAGCTCCATCCCACCCTGTCAAATGCTTTTTCGGCATCCACTGCCAACAAGCAGGATGGGATGGAGCGTCTCTGGGCATATTCCACCAATGTCAATGTTTTTAACGTATTGTCTCTCGCCTCTCGTCCCTTTACAAATCCCACCTGGTTTAAGTGTATGTGTGCTGGTATTATTGGGGTAATTCTGTTGGCGATAATCTTTGAATATAATCTAATATCAATATTAGTCAAGGAAATAGGTCTATAATTGCCACATATAGAGGGATCTTTTTCGGGTTTAGGTATGAGAGAGATATATGCCTGTAGACTATGTGGGACAAATGGTTGAGAGGTAGACACTGAGTTAAAAGTTCTCTTAACAATAGGGATTAAGACATCTTTAAATGTTTTGTAAAACCGTGAGTAAAACCATCCGGGCCTGGACTTTTCCCTATCACTAATGAATCGATTACTTTTTGTATTTCTATCTCTGAAAATTCTTGTTCAAGTTGTTCTATTTCTGTTATTGCTAATGGTGGTAATGCTGTATCTTTAATATATTGTATATTTTTTTGATAACTTACCACATCTGTATCTGCTAGTTGATTTGGTAAATTGTATAAATTCTTGTAATAAGTCTGGAATGTTTTTAAAATTCCTTTTGGGTCATATATCATTTCTTCATTTTCTGACTTAATTTTATCAATAGATGAAGTGTTAACTCGCTGACGCAGAGCTCTTGCCAATAATTTGCCAGGTTTATTGCTCTGTTGGTAAAATAACGTACGGTTTTTATCCCTTATTTGTAATGTCTGTTCATTAAAGAGGAGTTCCACCCAGGGGGGCCGTCAAAAAAAAAAAAAAATTAAAAGTCAGCAGCTACAAATACTGTAGCTGCTGACTTTTAATTGGACACTTACCTGTCCCTGGGTCCAGCGATGCGGGGGATCGAAGCCCCGCTGGTCCCCCCCCTCCGCTCGTCGGCGCCGGCATTTCAACTGTGGGCGCCGGGCTGTGGCTTCACAGCCTGGCACCCACTGCGCATGCGCGAGCTGCGCCGCGCGCCGTGATTGGCCGCTTAATCACCTGGGACCTGTAATGGGTCCCAGATGATTGACAGGAGGGAGGGAGCAGAGCGGAGCCCTTCCTGTGCCTGGGGGGAAGTGATGTCACCAGCCCAGGCAAAGGAACAGGCAGACTACGAGGGACCACCTAGCAACAGGCATTTAGAGGTAAGTGAAAAAAAAAATATCCAAATGTTTTTTTGGGGTTTTTTTTAGAATTTTTACAGGTATTTTTGTTTTTTGGGTGGAACCCCACTTTAAGTATATTTTGAAATTCCGTTTTCTTTTCCGTTAATTCTAATAGTATTTCTCTAAGGGGATTTTGTTTGTGTTGAGTTTCCAATTTTGATATCTCCTTCAAGAGGTGAGTTGTTCTATTCCTCTTTACCTTTTTTAGTCTAGCCCCATGCTTTATGAATAGGCCCCGAACTACGCATTTCAACGCTTCCCATTGGATCAACAGGGAAGTAGTGTCGTTTATATGGTCTTTAGAAAAGTTTATTATTTCCCTCTTAATTTCCTTATTATTATTTATTTCCTTTCCTTGGGAGTATCTAATACTAAAAATATTGGTGCATGATCTGACCATATGGCATTGCCAATTTCCGAGGAAGAAGTCACAGCTACTCCCAGCTGATTTAACAGAAAGAAATCAATTCTATGATATGTACCATGAACCCTGGAGTGGAACGTATAGTCCCTTTCCAGGGGATGAAGCGCCCCCCATATATCGACCAAATGATGTTTAGCCGTTATTTCCCTAAATTTTACTTTATCTTTTGCCTTCTGTGTTGTTGATGTTGCTGTAGTATCCCTATTTTTGTCCAGAATGAAATTGAAGTCTCCACCTATTATCGTAATCCTTTCCGCTTTTTCCATAAGATCTGTGATCAGTTGTGCTCCTACTCTAGATTGTCCCTGATTAGGTAAGTATACATTAATAAATGTATATTTCTTACCAAATAATAGGAGTTTAAGAAATATTGCCCTACCATCTCTGTTTCTCCATTCTTCCAAAACTTGATGTGGTAATGACTTATGTATCGCTATGGAAGCTCCTCTTGATTTTGAATATGCGAAGGAATCATGATACCATGCATTATAATATCCCTTTTGTAACTTTTGTATATGATCCACCCGAAAGTGAGTCTCTTGGAAAAAAATCACATTCACTTTTTGTCTGTGAAAAGAGTAGAGAACCTGTGCCCTCTTTGCCGCTGAATTGAAACCTCTAACATTATAAGAGCATATTTTAATTGAGTCCATAAAAGAGAGAGAAAAAAAAAAGGGAAAAAAAGGGTTATAAACTAATACACACTCACCCCACTCAACCAAACCACACAAACCTAGCAACTTACAACTTACTACCTATTCGACTCCTCTGAGTCTGGCCTTACCAAGTAAGTTCCCTAACTTGGGGAATAAGAGGATATCTTCCCCGGATTGAACGTGCCTAGCCCAGGCTATATTACTATTATATAAAATTATTGGGAAAAAAAAAAAATTACTTATATCCTTTACAAAAACCCCTCTATTCGGGCATAACATATAGGCAGTTATATCCTATATATATATATTAAACTGTCCAGTATATATACAAATATATATAGTAATTATATCACGCATTCCCTTGGTGCCAAACATAAAAACAACATTTTCATTTTTTACATCTTTAACCCCTGACCCAGCACACACCAAACCACATTATAATGCTTAAGAAAAAAAATTAAAAAATAAAAAAGGAGAAAAAAAAAAAAATTTTAAATATACTTGTATCCGTTGAAAAAACACTTCTGTTTGGACATAACATACAAACAGTTATAACCTATATATCTTAAGTGCGGGAAGAAAGAAAAAGAAATAAATATGCAAGTATATGTAGTGATTATATCACACATTCCCTTGGTGTCAAACATAAAAACAACGTTTTCATTTTTTAACCCCTAACCCAGCATACACCAAACCAAATTGTGGTGTTAAAAAATAAAAGAAAAAAAATTAAAAAACCCAGCCCCCTCTACCCACTCCAAATCAAATACCAGTCAACCCTAGTGTGTCATAATTGCCACAAAAAAAAAACACCCCATGTATCCTACAAATGAACCCCCTGTCCCACCCATTGGATTTTAAGACCTTCAACCACGGATCAAACTATCTAGTGTTATGTGCAAGTATATGTAATTATATCACACATTCCCTTGGTGCCAAACATAAAAACAACTTTTTCATTTTTTATACCTTTAACCCCTAACCCAGCAAACACCAAACCAAATTGTGGTGCTAAAAAATAAAAAAAAAATAAATAAAAAAAAAACAACCCCTTTTATCTTCTCCACATCAAATACCAATCAGCCCAGGTGTGTGCCCCCCCCCCAAAAAAAAAAATATGTTAGCCCTATCAAACCTAGTAAATTATGCAACATACCTCTTACTATTATAATACCTTCTCAACAAAAATATCCTATTATATACTTAGTGCCAAAAACCATAAAAAAAAAAACCCCACCAACCAAACCTAATAAATTAATGTACCTTATTTCTCTCTAATTATGGACATAAATATAACAATTATATCTTATATATCCGCAATACTTCAAATAGAACAAAAAAAAAGAACCCCCCCCCTACCATCCAACACTAATGCACTCTATCTTCCTCTATATTGTCTCCAGTCCAATCCATGATATGAATGTGGCCAGTCCGGAAGGGTGATCAAAGGTAGTTGTAAAAGTCTGGAGAATTCAGGAAGATCAATAATGTCCCAAAAAATAACCCTTTGACCACCCTGATGTACAATAATCTGGAAGGGAAAACCCCATCTGAGTAGGATTTCCCTTTCCCACAACATATCCAATAATGGTTTCACTGCTTTTCTTCTTATCAGCGTGTATTTTGATAAGTCCTGCAAAAATATTATTTGCGCATCCTCGTATTCAAAGTCCCGGTGCCGCCGCGCTATCATAATCTTTTCCTTGACCTGAAAAAAATGTATCCTACAAATTTCTGGAATCATTGACTTTAGGGCCTTGTATTCTATGGACTCTGTCGATCTCTATTTCTTCCTCCCCTGAACGCTCTAGCAGTAAATTAAATATATTTTGAAGAGTTTTCTTAAGATTCTCTGCATTCACAGTTTCAGGAAGGCCTCTGACTCTTATATTGTTTCGTCTGCTTCTATTTTCGAGATCATCTGTAATATTTATTATGTAGCTTAAGTATCGGTCATGTTCTACCCTTTTATTCTTCTAATAAAATCATTTTTTGATCCATATTTGCTATTTTAGGGTCCATGTCCATGATCTTATTTTGTGTGTCAGTCAGAGATGATTTTAATGATTGTATTTCAGATTTATAGGAAGATTTTAATCTGTATATGTACTTATCCATGTCTTCCCTGGTCGGTAGAGCTTTTATATATGTCTGTAAATTCCACATGGGGCCTCCTTCTGCTCCCTCTACATACATCATAAGCTGTTGTGTTTGAACATTGGGGCTGATACTTGCTCCATGCTCTGTTTCTCTAACTGGAGATGAAAAATTTAGCTCAGTTGAGACAGAGCTATTTTGTTGATCCTGTGGCTGTTGAAAAAAGCCTTTAATATCTGGCTTTTGTGCCGATGCAGGTTTAGGGGGATACTTAGTTGACCCCCCCGATAAACCCCTTTTTGTTTTCTGGGTATGTGTGCTTTTAGGAGGCATATTATATTTAGGATAATTATATACAGCTATAAAGGAATATAGCTCTCACCTATATCCCAATTTTACAGCCCTTATAACACTATATACACGGTCTCTTCCAAAGTCTGTTTTAACACATATATTATTTCTTTACCACATTTAACAGAACCAAGTCATGGAATGTTCATCAGATCAGATATTTTGAAAATAAGGCACTTTTTACCTTGTCCTTATCCAGCTTCTTGGAGGCTTTAGTGGGATACCTTGTATGTATCCGGAAAGAAGCTACTCCTCACAGCTGTTATGTGGAAAAAAAAAAAATTCTTCCAGGACTAAGTGGGTTACCTTACAGCTTCACATATGTTCTCCGTGGAAATTGTTTCTTTCTTTCTTATTTCCTTCCTCCCTTCTTTTCTTTCTGCCTCCTCTCCTGCTTCCCCTCTCTTTCCTACATACACCAAATCTTTCACCGCCCAGTCCGAGAGATCCCTCTCGCCGAGCATTCGACTGTGCGCGGTGGGGCTCAATTCGGAAGGACTCGGCGGGACTCGGTTCAGCTCGTGTTTTCCCGGTGAGGTTCGGATCTAGCCGCTCACTCTCACCGCTTTCTCCCTCCGCAGCCACTCGCTCTCGTCCTCCTTGCACGTTGCGGTATCTTGTAGTAGAAGAAACTCCAATAATCTCTCCAGCACGCCGGGGATTTACCCTGAACCGTAGCGCATTCCTTATGCTTTACACCGGGGGATAAGAGCAGGTAAGAGCAAAAGGAAAAAACAGCTGGCTCAAGGGTTTGTTGTTCAGCCGTGTGTTGTTTGGAAGGATTGGGGAGGTTTAGGGAATCATTCGAATTTGCAGCAGCTGATTGCCTGGGCTAGTGGAGTAAAATCACTGCACGTCCATTCTGGTCAGATCCTCCTCCCCCAAAATCAGAATGCAGGAACTTGATGCTTGAAGCTTGATGCTTGGTTGTCGCTTGTTCTCTCTTTACGTCCTCACACCTCCAGGGTATAGTCGGCAGGATGCAGGTGCCATCTTAGTTCCAAAGCAAAGCTAAGCTGTATACTATATAACAAGTAAGAAGTTGCATTAAATCATGTATACATGTAAGAAAGTAGGCATTTTCTGATTATCATTATGTTCATTACATTCCTCCACAGGTGGATTTGCACCAAAAAATGAAAAGACGTAATGGGACATGTGCCGGCAGTGACATCATACAGCGGCGCGGAATGGAAAAGGCACCAAGCGGCGAACATCACGACTGTGACGTCATCCCTAAGAGCCGATGCCGAGTGCGCGAGTAATACCCAGCACAGCTCACGCACACAGCCGCACCCATTCCCCTGGGGTAATGATATCGGTAAAGGGCCCAGCAAAGAAAAGGAAAAAGATTACCCACAACCCACTGGGGGAAAATGTCAGCAATCCAGAAAGTGCAAGTCTGAAGGCACAAGGTTGAAAGTCATACGGGCACAGATGCAGAAGCAGACAGCAATGAAAAACAGAACAATAACACCACACATCAACGAAAACAAAAAACAGACACCAAAAACAAAAAACAAAGACACAAAACACAAAATAATCCATAGTGTCAGGACCAATCCCATGGACAGACAGCGACAATTAAAATAATTTGAACACTCCTATGTCATACAGTCAAGAAAATACATCAATAATTACACTATATTGTTCAGAGATATATAATTCATCATTACCAAATAGCATTTCTTTAATTATAATCAAAGAAGAAAAGAGATTTTTTAATGACATACATTACTCGTATTCATGAGATGTCTTATTAACCCTATATGGCATTTGTATCAAACAACACCACTGTAAATAAAACAAACAATAAAGTTATACTATACAACATAGTATACAAAAAAAAGGCAGAGATCTAAATGTTGAAAGGTCCAAAGGTATCTGTACAAGGTCATGGCTATAAGAAAGGTTTAAAGCTTAACATATCGTTCAAACCTGGGTAGGTAGAGGCCCTCAAGTTGTATACCCATTGGGTCTACCTTTGAAGGACCCTTTGGTCAAAATTGCCCCCTCGAGGATCCTGATAGATGCGATAGAGGGCGGCAAATTTGAAAACCTGAGGATCATATTTATGTCTAAAAGCCACATGATGGCCCATGGTAGTAGTCAGAAGGCCATTAGTAGCGTAATAGACATGGTCCTTCATCCTTCTCCAAAATGGCCTTATCGTTTTGCCAACGTAAAAAAGCTCCACATTGGCAAAAGATGATATATATCACTCCCCTCATCTGGCATGAAATATGGTGCCGTATGGGGTGGGTATCACCATTGGGAAGGGAGATAGAGGAAACCTCTATCAACAGATGACAAAACTCACAAGTTCCACAGCGAAACAGTCCTAGTTGATCCTGTTGTTTAGTCTCAGATTTATGGTATTGACTATGTACTAAACGATCTCTGATGGATCCTGAGCGCCGAAACGTAATTTCAGGTTTTGGTCCCAGGTGTTTAGTAAGCATGGGATCTGCCAATAAAATATGCCAGTGTTTCTGGATAATGGATCGTATTCTTTGATGTTGTTTCAAGTAGGTTGTGATAAATCTGACTGTATTAGAATCAGTCTTTTTTGGTCTTTGGAACAAAGCTACATTCCTTGGTCTACCTTGGGCTTTCCTAAAAGCCCTTTTTAGGCAGGTCCTGCTGTATCCCCTGGCAATCAGCCATTTATGCAAGAGATCAGCTTCATGTTTGAAGAAAACATCATTAGTGCAGTTTTGCCTCTACCGTAGGTATTGGCCAAAAGGAATACATTGGACCAATGAACGTGGGTGTGTGCTCGATGCGTGTAAAATTGTATTCCGAGTAGTGGGTTTACAGTATAATGATGTATTGATAATACCATCAGTGTCAATACTAATGATAATATCAAGATATACAATTGTACTTATACTGGAGGGCATTGTAAACTTAAGATTATAGCTGTTTGTACTTAGCATTTCCATAAACTTATCCAATGCCTCTACCGGTCCCGCCCATAGCATCAGAACATCATCTATATAGTGGAACCATTGTAGGACATTCGAAAGGAAATCCACATGTTCATCACTGGAGAACAGATCACGTTCCCACCCCCCCAGGTACAAGTTTGCATAAGAAGGCGCACAACACGTGCCCATAGTGACACCTTTTACCTGGAGGAAGTGGGACATGCCAAATGAGAAAACATTCTTAGTAAGAATGTGGGACAATAGTTGTAGCACAAAGGTATTTAGGCCGAGGAACTTTCCCTTAGGAATCTAGAGATGACCTCCATCCCATGATCATGTGGGATGAATGAATAAAGGGCCTCCATGTCGATGGCCACAAGTGAGCACCCAGGGGGCACACCTAGGCCATCCAACTTCTTAAGAAGGTCTGAGGTGTCCTTGATGTATGAGGGTAAAGTTGTTACATGTGGACGAAGGTATTCGTCCACAAACTTACTCGCTGTTTCAGTCTTAGAGCCCACTCCTGAGACAATTGGGCATCTTGGAGGGTATCTAAGGTTTTTATATGTTTTAGGGAGCAAGTAAAATGTGGGAGTTTTAGGGTAGGGATCTTGTATGCCCTCAAAAATTTGCTTGGTGAATTCCATCGGCACGGTCGGAAAAAATGGTATCATCATACTGTTGATTAAATCCAGCAATCGTATTTTCAGATATTGGTTTATACCACAATCTGTTTTTCAGTATATCCAAACACATATTTCTGTACTGGAGTTCATCCATTACTACCACATTTCCGCCCTTGTCCGAGGGCTTGATCACCAAGTGGGAATTCTTGCTAAGATTGCTAAGTGAAATCCTGTGTGCCTGGCTGAGGTTGTGACCCACCAATTTAGAAAAAGACGGATTTGCTCAATTTCCCCAATCGATTGGGTAAGAAAAGTCCAGATATTGGAGTTAGTATGGAGGGAAGGAAATTGAATGGATCTCTTTTTAACTGCATACCCTAAAGATTTAATTTCATTCTGGTATTGAGCCATTTGGACCCTAAGGCCCAAAGTCTCATCTGATTCATAGTGACCTTCCTCTATTGTATTGCCCTCATTTTCCTCCAATAGGAGGACCACATTTCTTAGTGCTCTGAAATCTGCCACTGTAAAGTACTTTCATATCTCCTGATTCGAGACGTCAACCTGTTTATCTCATCTATCAAATATAAATTTATACCAATCCTTCCTGCCAGCAATCGACCGATCCTTCCTGCAATTGATCGGCCAAATCTTTTTGCGATTGATCCTTTCTTACTTTCATCCTTCCTGCGATCAATCCACCAATCCTTCCTGCAGTTGATCTACTGATCATTTCTTACTCTGATCCTTCCTGTGATCAATCAACCAATAATTTATGTGATCGATCTATCAATCCTTCCTTTGATCGATCCTTCCTGCAATTGATTTATTAATCATTTTATACGATCGAATGACTGATCCGTCCTTACCTTGATCCTTCCTGCAATCGACAGAATGATTCTCCCTGATCGATCTTTCCTTTGACCAGTCTTTCCTTGGATCGATTGATTCTTCCTTGTTTCAGTCAATCCTTCCTTCCTATTTTGATCCTTCCTTCCTTTAATTATTTTTGTGCTAATAATTTCTTGCAATGTTATTTATCCTTTTCAATATAGTATAATTCCTGGTTGATTCTGCCTGTTCCCGTGTTCCTGTCACTAAACTGACTTTTCCATCATCCTGCTCTCTTGCAGCATCTGTATCTCCCTCTCTGCCCCTCCCTTCCTGTCATTTCCATGGTCTGTGTGAAGCCCCTCCTCTCCTAAAACTGAAACTGAAACTAAACCAGCAGAGGAATATGAGCCCCTCCCACTTGATTTTCTCTGCTTGGGAGGAGGACCCGAAAAAACCATGTGACTGCTGGGAAATGGTATTTAGAGATTATATTGAGGAAAAAAACACACTGCCATTACTATTGCCCCATAAGAGAACCTATCATGGGAGTTTATTGTGGAGACTTTACAACCACTTTAAAGGCTGCAGACAATTTGTAATATGTACTTAAGTTCATTAGCCTTTATATTAGCAGAATAAGCTACAGAACAAGCTTTGTCAGTCACCAGATATTAAAAAATTCCACTACTGAATAACAATACGCATGTACAGTAAGTAGTAAACCAATGTGTGTTTTGGTGCCACCCCTTTTACTAAATGCTCAAATTTAGATGTTTCTATAGGATATAATTATATGCAAAATTCTCCAATTATGACATTAGAATAGAAAATTGTGGAAGTTTCAGTGTGTCTGTAGGAGGTATAGAACTTAAAACAAATATTTACACGTTAAAGTACATATTAAAGACATTGCTACTGAACACTGACTAGCATTGCAAAATGGTTGAACAAATTGCTCTTCCAGGGAAATGAAGACACAGCCTTTAATTACATACAACACCCATAATTACACAACAGGATTGCAACATTATATGTCCTTGTACTTCAGGGTTATTCACATTTTAAAGAGTATTAATTTAATAGGTGTACCCATTCTTTGCTATTTGTTTGGATGAAGCTTGGCAGCAGTTTTTTTTAACTCCCTAAAGGTGGTTCCTGTGAAAGCACGGTGTATGTTATTAGTGTAGTATTACTATATAATGATAAGCATTTGCATGTGTCAGTAATGCACAGCCATTCATTTTTTATATTTGGGTGTCTTGTTATGGCCAAACTGACAAGTGGAATAATGTCTTTAGCCATGTTAACAGCTGCAGGAAGAATAAGAGGAAACTGTGTTTTGCTTGGCTTGTGCCATAAACCGTGTGTATAGAGGTTATAGGGCAGCAAGTTCTTGGTTTTCTGTTTGCACAAACTGTTACATTGTTAATCCCAAAATATATTCTAAATTTCTACATGAAAAAATATAGTTTTTAACAGATTAACAAATTTATATAAATTATAACATCATGTCACTCATTCTATTTTGTATGAATAATATGGTGAATGGATTCAGGCATATTGATCAAACTTTTACGTTTTTCATTGTTTTATTTCATTGTCTTGTAGTTTTCCCATAAGCAAACAAAGCTTTCCAACAGGAGGAAAGACCTTAGGGTAAATGCCCTCCTTACATGGAAACCCCTTAAGTGATTGGCCCAACCAATGGATGTTTAACAAATCATACAGCCTCTAGAATACTATTCCATAAAGATTATTATTTCGGCTTACTGGACCTCAGCAGCATGGGGCTTCTAAGGGCCTGTCTCAACATGCTTTGGGTGTGTCTCCATGGGCAAATGCACCTTGCCTCTGACATCAGTTTGAGACATTAACCAGTTGCCGACCGCCTAACGCAGATATACTGCGGCAGAATGGCACGGGCAGGCAAAAACGTAATTGCCTGCCGCGGGCAGGGGGGGCCGATTGGACCCACCCCCCGGTGTCGAGGCGGTCGGCTTCTGACTGGGAGTGATCAGAGGTGAGGGGGAGACCATCCATTCGTGGCCCCCCCTCGCGATCGCTCCCAGCCAATGAGAATCTTCCCCTGCCTCTGTATAGAACACAGAGGCAGGGGAAGTGATGTCATCTCTCCTCGGCTCGGTATTTTCCATTCCGGCACCGAGGAGAGAAGACATCCGAGTGATGGTAAAACACACACACACAGTAGAACATGCCAGGCATACTTTACACCCCCCTTTACCCCCCGATCCCCCCCCCCGATCACCCCCCCTGTCACCAAGCAGTTTTTTTTTCTAATTACTGCATTGGTGTCAGTTTGTGACAGTTAGTGTGGTAGGGCAGTTAGTGGTAGCCCCCTTTAGGTCTAGGGTACCCCCCTAACCCCCCCTAATAAAGTTTTAACCCCTTGATCACCCCCCGTTGCCAGTGTCACTAAGCGATCATTTTTCTGATCGCTGTATTAGTGTCACTGGTGACGCTAGTTAGGGAGGTAAATATTTAGGTTCGCTGTCAGCGTTTTATAGCGACATGGACCCCCATATACTATCTAATAAAGGTTTTAACCCCTTGACTGCCCCCTAGTTAACCCTTTCACCAGTGATCACCGTATAACTGTAACGGGTGACGCTGGTTAGTTAGTTTATTTTTTATGGTGTCAGGGCATTTACTTATTTATTTATTTATTACCGAATAAAGGTTTAGCCCCCTGATCGCCCGGTGGTGATATGCGCTGCCCCAGGCAGCGTCAGGTTAGCGCCAGTACCGCTAACACCCACGCACGCAGCACGCATATCTGATCTGATCAGATCTATACTAGCGTCCTCAGCAGTTTAGGGTTCCCAAAAACGCAGTGTTAGGGGGATCAGCCCAGATACCTGCTAGCACCTGCATTTTGCCCCTCCGCCCGGCCCAGCCCAGCCCACCCAAGTGCAGTATCGATCGATCACTGACACTTACAAAACACTAAACGCATAACTGCAGCATTCGCAGAGTCAGGCCTGATCCCTGCGATCGCTAACAGTTTTTTTGGTAGCGTTTTGGTGAACTGGCAAGCGCCAGCGGCCTAGTACACCCCGGTCGTAGTCAAACCAGCACTGCAGTAACACTTGGTGATGTGGCGAATCCCATAAGTGCAGTTCAAGCTGGTGAGGTGGCAAGCACAAGTAGTGTCCTGCTGCCACCAAGAAGAAGACAAACACAGGCCCGTCGTGCCCATAGTGCCCTTCCTGCTGCATTCGCCAATCCCAATTGGGAGCCCACCACTTCTGCAGCACCCATACTTCCCCCATTCACATCCCCAACCAAATGCAGTTGGCTGCATGAGAGGCATTTTCTCTATGTCCTCCCGAGTACCCCTACCCGATGAACAGCAAGCGCGGATATAGGCGTGACACCCGCTATTATTGTCCCTCCTGTCCTGACAATCCTGGTCTTTACATTGGTGAATGTTTTGAACGCTACCATGCACTAGTTATTAGCGTAGGGTACAGCACTGCACAGACTAGGCACACTTTCACAGGGTCTACCAAGATGCCATCGCATTTTGAGAGACCCGAACCTGGAACCGGTTACAGTTATAAAAATTACAAAAAAAGTTTAAAAAAAAACAAAAAATATATATAAAATAAAAAAAACAAAAATAGTTGTCATTTTATTGTTCTCTCGCTCTATCCTCTCTCTATTGTGCTGCTCTTTTTTACTGTATTCTATTCTGCAATGTTTTATTGTTATTAGGTTTTATCATGTTTACTTTTCAGGTATGCAATTTTTTATACTTTACTGTTTACTGTGTTTTATTGTTAACCATTTTTTTGTTTTCAGATATGCCATTTACGACTTTGAGTGGTTATACCAGAATGATGCCTGCAGGTTTAGGTATCATCTTAGTATCATTCTTTTTAGCCAGCGGTCGGCTTTCATGTAAAAGCAATCCTAGCGGCTAATTAGCCTCTAGACTGCTTTTACAAGCAGTGGGAGGGAATGTCCCCCCCTCCCTCCGTCTTCCATGTTTTTCTCTGGCTCTCCTGTCCCTACAGGGAACCTGAGAATGCAGCCAGTGATTCGGCCAGCTGACCATAGAGCTGATCAGAGACCAGAATGGCTCCAATCATCTCTATGGCCTAAGAAACCGGAAGCTACGAGCATTTCATGACTTAGATTTCGCCGGATGTAAACAGCGCCTTTGGGAAATTTGGAAAGCATTTTATCACACCGATCTTTTAAGATAAAAAAGCAAATAAAATAATAAAGTAAAAAAAAAAAAGCATTCCTGTCCCCCCTGCTCTCACACAAAAGTGAACGCAAGCGTTGGTCTGGCGTCAAATGTAAACAGCAATTGCACCATGCATGTGAGGTATCACTGTGAAGGTCAGATCGAGTGCAGTAATTTTAGCAGTAGACCTCCTCTGTAAATCTAAAGGGGTAACCTGTCAAGGCTTTTAAAGGCTTTTAAAAATGTATGTAGATTGTCGCCACTGCACGTTTGTGCGCAATTTTAAAGCATGTCATGTTTGGTATCCATGTACTCGGCCCAAGATCATCTTTTTTATTTCATTAAACATTTGGGCAATATAGTGTGTTTTAGTACATTAAAATTAAAATTTGCTGCGCAAATACTGTGTGAAAAAAAAATGAAACACCCACCATTTTAATCTGTAGGGCCTTTGCTTTAAAAAAATATATAATGTTTGGGGGTTTAAAGTAATTTTCTTGCAAAAAAATAATATTTTTTCATGTAAACAAATAGTGTCAGAAAGGGGTTTGTCTTCAAGTGGTTAGAAGAGTGAGTTATGTGTGACATAAGCTTCTAAATGTTGTGCATAAAATGCCAGGACAGTTCAAAACCCCCCCAAATGACCCCATTTTGGAAAGTAGACACCCCAAGCTATTTGCTGAGAGGTATAGTGCGTATTTTGCAGACCTCATTTTTGTCACAAAGTTTTGAAAATTGAAAAAATAAAAAAACATTTTTTTTCTTGGCTTTCTTCATTTTCAAAAACAAATGAGAGCTGCAAAATACTCACCATGCCTCTCAGCAAATAGCTTGGGGTGTCTTCTTTCCAAAATGGGGTCATTTGGGGGGGTTTTGTGCCATCTGGGCATTCCATGGCCTCCGAAACTGTGATAGGCAGTGAGGAGTAAAATCAAAAACTTACGCCCTTAGAAATCCTGAAGGCAGTGATTGGTTTTCGGGGCCCCGTACGCGGCTAGGCTCCCAAAAAGTCCCACACATGTGGTATCCCCATACTCAGGAGAAGTAGCTAAATGTATTTTGGGGTGCAATTCCACATATGCCCATGGCCTGTGTGAGCAATATATTATTTAGTGACAACTTTTTGTAATTTTTTTTTTTTTTCATTATTCAATCACTTGGGACAAAAAAATAATATTCAATGGGCTCAACATGCCTCTCAGCAATTTCTTTGGGGTGTCTACTTTCCAAAATGGGGTCATTTGAGGGGGTTTTGTACTGCCCTGCCATTTTAGCACCTCAAGAAATGACATAGGCAGTCATAAACTAAAAGCTGTGTAAAGTCCAGAAAATGTACCCTAGTTTGTAGACGCTATAACTTTTGCGCAAACCAATAAATATACGCTTATTGACATTTTTTTTACCGAAGACATGTGGCCGAATACATTTTGGCCTAAATGTATGACTAAAATTGAGTTTATTGGATTTTTTTAATAACAAAAAGTAGAAAATAACATTTTTTTTCAAAATTTTCGGTCTTTTTCCATTTATAGCGCAAAAAATAAAAACCGCAGAGGTGATCAAATACAATCAAAAGAAAGCTCTATTTGTGGGAAGAAAAGGACGCAAATTTTGTTTGTGTACAGCATTGCATAACTGCGCAATTAGCAGTTAAAGTGACGCAGTGCCAAATTGTAAAAAGTGCTCTGGTCAGGAAGGGGGTAAATCCTTCCGGGGCTGAAGTGGTTAATGAGATTATTCAGAATTAAATGACAGGTTCATTTGACCTGCACTTCTCCTTCTGATCTGCATTTGATCCGCTTCATCCGCTTCTGAATACTTTAACCATTGGGTTTTAAGACATCCAACTAACTTTAAATTTGTAGCTATAACAGCATCCACCATTGGAAAAGTGTTATCCCCTAGCTTAATTCTTTCAAAAAATATAGAGATACATGGCTGAACACAGAATGTATGTACAAATGTGGTCATTCTCAATGTTCAAGCTGCGCATTTTTAGAAGATTTCCACACAGTCATTACACTAATGTATCTTCAATTAGAATAAAGAAATTGGTAATTTGTCAGACCAGGTATGTAATGTATTTCACCTCCGGTTTGTTGCAATATGTGGAAAGAACAACATGAAATGTATGCAATCACACTAGAGATCATCTCTCAAATATTAGGATAAATAAAAAATATAAACTTAGCAAGATATTTAGTAAATTATCATCATGGCTATGCAGCCTCATTTAGAGTTCAGATAACCAAAAGAGAGAGTAATCTTGCTGGGGGGGGGGGGGGGGGGGTCTTGGATTTTTCAAGTTTGACAGCAGGATCCCCAGAGGAATTATTTTGGAGTGGGATGTGACACAATTCCAAGAGTGATCTTGCTCATTCTTTATCTCATTCTTTATTATTCCAGAATTCTGTGGATTGCTCAAAATAAGCTAATAAGGACAGAATTAGGTCCAGGCTTTTCCACTCTTCCTCAGTTTTGTCCATTGTAAACAACAGAAATAGAAATGGACCGAACACCCACCTGTTCTGTTTGCAGTAGAACTCCCAAACGGGGAAAAGTTCTGCCCTGAACCACAAACTCTATTGAAGTCTATGGGAGCCGAAACATGAGAAATCAAAAGTTCTAATTTTAAAAGCTTATATGCAAGTAATTAGCCATAAAAAGAGTATGGGTGTCTGGGCACTGCCCTGGGGGACATGTATCAATGAAAAAAACTTTTTTTTTTTAAACAATTGTTTTTAAAGGAGCAGAGATTTTAATGGGGGGTGGATGCTTTGGGCTCTGCCCCAGGCCCCAAAGCATCCATCTCCCCATGTTGAGGGCATGTGGCCTGGTATGGTGCAATGGGGGAGGGGGGCGCACACTCGCCCCCCCCTTTTCTGGCCTGCCAGGCTGTGTGCTCGAATAAGGGTCTAGTATGGATTTTGAGGGCACCCCACACCATTGTTTTTTTTTTTTTATGTTAAAATCTATACCAGACCCCAAGGGCCTGGTATGGACTTACTGGGGGGGCATGTCATTTTTTCCCCCACTTTTTTATTGCCAGCAGTGTTTGTTTTTTTCAGCTGTCATCGGGGAAGCCCATTGACAGCTGATAAGTCATTGTTTTTTAATTACCCCGCAGCCGGCTTCCTGGCTCCGCTCCTTAACAACCAGCTATTCACTGCACCCTGATTGAGCAAAGCTTTGCCCAATCAGTGCTTAGAATGCACTGCGCACTGTATTGCAGGGCGTCCGGCGGGGCGAACATCCGCCCAACACCCTGCAAATTCGGGTGTTCGCTGAATGGGCGAACAGGAGATGTTCAAGCCAAACTTTTGCTCGGCCCGAACCTTTCGCCCAACTCTAGTCAACAATACATATTTCCAATTTATGTGAAAAGAAGCAGTAGCCTTTGGCAGGAAGAATGATACTGGCTTAATAATAATTTTATCTGAATGATTTACACAATAAGGCTGGGTTCACATATATGCAGCTGCAGTTTGCAGTCCGATGTCCTGTGCGTTTCTGTTCACTGGTTCAGGTGCGATTCAGGTGTGAATTTTTCTCTGAATTCGCACCTAAACCAGACTCAAAAATGCACAGGACCCTTTTTAAAACTGTACTGCAGCCGCCCGGCATGTGTGAACTAGCTCCATTGACAGCCAATCACACTCACATGTTATATGAATTGGATGCAGTTAAAAATGCATCCAATTCACATATATGTGAACCCAAACTTAGGTTCTTTTTAAGAGAACATACATAGCTCTGATACCTTTCCAGTGGAAGTGATAGCTGTCTAAAGGATTATTCTAGGCATCAAATGAAATGCAGAAAAGGAAGACACTGGATCAAAGGGGAAAAAAAACCAAGACTCTGAGAATAAAAGCCCGTACGCTTTTGAAGCGATCGTACGATAATCGGATCGTTAGTATAGAGAGACAATCACGACAGTTCATACGATATTATCGGATCGGACAAACATGAAACATTTACTCGTATGATACCAGATCGGATGATTTTCGTTTAATCAGTACAGTTGTCTCCGAAAATACAATAGAAATACACTACAACACATTACTTCTCTTCTGATTTTTTATTTGTTCATTAAAGCAGATAAAGCAAGGCCTTCATCTAAGCCACTTTGCAGAAAGTCAAGAATCTGCAACACTGTGTCAATTTTTAATTGCTAAACTTTTCTCTTTCAACCTCCATCCCTTTAGGTTCAGTCTATTGATGTTTGGATGATTGTTTGGAGCATTGTATTGGACAAGAAGGTCCAAGCAGCATAAGAAGGGAATCAAGGGTTGAAATTGGGAAAAGGAAAGGAAGTTGAGAATTAACAACTGACACCTTAACATCTATGTTCAGCATTTCCCATATATTTAATATCTTCTGTAAATACTTACTTACTATTGAAAATAAAAACGCTTTGCTCAAACTGTCAACACATTCAGAGAACCCAGGAGGCAAGAAACAATTAGAGAGGTTAAGCGCTATTCTGCCCATAGGAAAATCTGTACATAAGCCACCATAGTCTTGTTGTCTGATTTTTTTTATTCCATGGCCTCATAACAGATCCTGAAAAGCATTCAGGGCCTATAGGACCACAATGAGCTCCATCCAATTGGTATTAATCGATGTTGTGCTTGATGTCCCAAACTATGCGCAGCCCCTAGCCCAGCCCACTGGCTTCCATTACTACCATTAAAGGTGAAAGGAGGATAGAGAGGAATTCCCAGGGATAAATTGTCAGGATTGATTGACTGGAACTGGTAAAAAAATCTACAACTACTCCAGGGTTCCTAGTCAGCCTAGGGTTTCATTAGTTAATGCTCTGATGTTCCCAAGATTAGAATATTGTCTACATAATAAGAATTCTGTACTCCCTTGGTTCTCAAGATTGTAAGTTGTGGGTGCTGTGCATACATCAAAGGGGAGACAATGAAAATGGAAGTGAGTGGCTGCGACAGTAAATCTTGGAAAATGTTGGTGCATCAGAATGGTCAGATATGCATCTGCCAGATCCACTGAAACCATCCTCTCTTTTTTCACCATCAGGATTATGGTGTCCAAACATCCCATCCTGAACAGAAGAGTGTTTATGAAGTTTATGAAGTATTTCATGAATTTCAGATCCAACACCTATCAGAAACATTCTGAGACTTTTCTGACCAGAAACAATGAGGTAAATCCCTGTACCCTTTCTGAAAGGGAAACTGAAGAATAGATTCTGACTTCTTTAATTCTTTTATATACTGTATGTCTGCAATCAGTAAAATGTATTTTTGGAAGAGGGAGTGCACCTCGGGAACCGCAGCAGCTCGTTTTAGAATAATAACTGAGTCCAAGCAGGATCTTGGAGGTGGAGAAGACAAGTCTTCATCTGAAGAGTGTTTCCTCCAACTCCTAGGTTCTGACACATCTGTTTTGTAAACTTCATGGTTGCCATCTGCCACAGGTTCTTTAATACAAAGTTTCACTTCTCAAGCATTAGCCTCCTCCTCCTTGGCCACTTCCCTTAAACAACATCTGCACACTAACATGTTTGGTAAAGACCGGGCAGCACAGACTCTCCTGAGGCTGGGAATGGGAAGGAACTTGGTAGGAGACGTCCAATCTTTTCCTGTTTTGATGAGAGGATTGTGCTTGTATGAGTATCGTTGCCTGTGGTAGAGAATAACCACGGGGAAACTTGATTACTAGCATGAGCGTCAGGGAGCCACCTTTTACTCTTGAAATACAGTCAATAACCAAAACAGAAACAACTGTGTAGGAGGCTTAAAAATGGATGAGGAACAACCAAACTCTGCTGCTAAGGCAAGGTTGTGGAAGACAGTTTCATATCACAGGTCATGCACCATGGAAAGAATGAGCACAGCAACAAGACACGCAGTAGTTATACTGCATCAGCAAGGTTTCTCCCAGACAAAGATTTTAAAGTACTCTGGGGTTATAAGATGTCCTGTTAAAGCTATTTTGAAGAAGCACAAAGAAACAGGCAATGTTGAGAGTCATAGATACAGTGATCAGCCAAGGAAACTTAATGCAGCAGATTAAAGACATATCATGCGTACTTCCCTTCAAGATCAGAAGATGTCCAGCAGCTCCCTCAGCACAGAACTGATAAAAGACAGTGGGACCCAGGTACACCCATCTATTCTCCAGAGACATCTGACCAGAAATAGTCTTCATGGAAGAATTGCAGCTGAAAAAAGCCATGCCTCCGATGTGGAAAGAAGATTAAGCAACTCAACTATGCAGGAAAACATAGGAACTGGGGTGCAGAAAAAGAGCAGCAGGTGCTCTGGACTGATGAGTCAAAATTTGAAATATGTTGCTGCAGCAGGAGGCAGTTTGTTCTCTGAAGGGCTGGAGAGCAGTACAATAATGAGTATCTGCAGGCAACAGAGAAGCATAATAGAGGTTCCCTGCAAGTTTTGGGCTGCATTTATGCAAATATGTTGGAGATTTGGCCAGGATCAATGGTGTCGAAGAGGAGGAGCCAGAAGCTCCGGTGGGGGACCAAAGAAGGGGAGGATCAGGGCTGCTCTGTGCATTCCTTTGAGGCTATGTTCACACTGTTCTGACACAGAATTTGCACGACTTCTGATGCAACTTTGCCCTGCGACTTTATGTCTGACTTCTATACGACTTTAATGAATGGGATCTGGTATGAATCTTGATCTTGCCAAAATAAAGAAAAAAGTGGCGTGGGCCCCCCAAGATCATACCACACCCTTGTTTGGTCTGGTTTTGATTCTAAGGGAAACCCCCATGCCAAATTAATTTAAAAGTGAAAAGAAGAAAAATGCAGCGCTAGTGTGTGACAAAGTGCGAAAGTGAAGTATCATCTCACGTGCAAATAAAAACTGATAGTAACTTGTAGGTCAGATATCAACGTGAACAATATACAACAACAAAAGGACAAACAAATTAGGAAAGTTTGTCACAGATAGGTGAAAATGTCCATGTAAGACAGCAAAAAAAAACAAAAAACTGCAACTTAAACTGTCTGTGATAAACCAGTAAAATGAAATAACATGTCCCATGTGTAGATGATGCCTGTAGATAATAAATCAACCACTATATGTGACAGGAATAACCTCTTCATAAGATATTTGCCGCATCAAGATGGAGATATTGAAGGAATGGGTACGCTTACCATGAGAAGTGGACACACCCACCATACGGCGGTGGGTCAATCAGGTGTTTTTCATGTTTTTTATGCCCCAGTTGAAGGACTTTTGTCCGAAACATGTCGGGTTGCTGGGCCTTTGTGCTTTCTGACACCACGCGATACTGTTTTTTTTATCCTTTACTTTTTTTTGTGATCACTCCCTGTACCCACCCGACTAGGTGGATTGTACTGTTAAGTTTTTGCTGTTTTAATAAATTTTTATTTTTGGATTTACGCACTATGTGGAGGCCCTTCTCTTCTTTCCTTTTTTTATGGTTTGATGTGACACCATTTGGAGTTTGTACATCCTATCAAGTGTGACCATCGTATGGGAGTCCAAGTTCGTTAGCCGGGCTGTCCTAGCTACACCATTTTCTTACCACGGATTTTGACGGAAGTATTGAGGCGTATCTCCACACCAGCTCCTTCCATTAAATATCTGCCTGGATTGTTCAATCCAAACACCTGATTGACACACCGCCGTATGGTGAGTGTGTCCACTTCTTATGGTAAGCGTACCCATTCCTTCAATATTTCCATCTTGATGCGGCAAATATCTCATGAAGAGGTTATTCCTGTCACATATAGTGGTTGATTTATTATCATCTACAGGCATCATCTACACATGGGACTTTATTTCATTTTACTGAAGAATCTCCTATTTTTTGGTTTATCACAGACAGTTTTAGTTGCAGTTTTTTTTTTTGCTGTCTTACATGGACATTTTCACCTACCTGTGACAAACTTTCCTGATTTGTTTGTCCTTTTGTTGTTGTATATTGTTCACGTTGATATCTGACCTACAAGTTACTATCAGTTTTATATTTGCACGTGAGGTGATACTTCACTTTCACACTTTGTCACACACTAGCGCTGCATTTTTTATCTTTTCACTTGTTTGTGCAGTTTACTATACTGTTTATTGTTTATGCTAGCTGCTTTACTATTTTTTACCTAATTTTAAGTTTTATCACTAGTAGCGCGACATTGTTTCATACTTATCAAATTAATTTAAAAAATGCTAAAAAAAAAAAAAAAGATCCATACAAGACTCTTATCCGAGCATGCAGCCAAGCAGGTCAGGAAAGGGGGGGATGAGCGAGCCAGACCACATGCCCTCAGCATGGGGGGGTGCTCTGGGGCCGAGGGGTGCTCTTCCCGACAACCCTGGGTGGCGTTTTTTGGGGTCTGCCGGCAGGCGGCCCCCAAATCCAGCCCCCCATGTGAATGAGTACCCCTACCCATTCAACCAAAAAAAGGGTAGTGTTACAAAAAACAAGAGACGGTTTTGGAAAAGATCTTTATTAAAATTGTCCCCGATCCTGGCTCCATGTCTTCTTCCTCCCATCTTCTCCCTCCACTTCTTCTCCCTCTGCTTCTTCTCCCTCTGCTTCTTCTCCCGGTTCTTCTCCCTCTGATGATGACTTCTTCCTCTGCCGACCCGGTCTTCCTCCGATGCTGACTACCGCGGTTATGTCAGGACCGGTGTCTGCCATTTCTTATATAGCCATGGGGTGTGGCCATCTGGGGGATGTCACGAGGAAACCCCGTCCCCTCGTGAAGAGAAGAAGCGGATGGGGAAAAAGCAGAGGGAGAAGAACCGGTAAAAGAAGCAGAGGGAAGAACCAGGAGAAGTGGAGGGAGAAGAAGCAGAGGGTGAAAGACCAGAGGAAGAAGACACGGAGCTATAATAAGGGGACATTCTTCATTTTTAATAAAGGACTTTTCCAAAACTGTCTCTTGTTTTTTGTAACACTACAACCTCATACTCAGTCACATGGAGGGGCCTGGGATTTGGGGGTCCCCTTGTTAAAGGGGGCTTCCAGATTCCAATAAGGCCCCTGTCCGCAGACCCCACAACCACTGCCCAGGGTTGTCGGCCCTTGTCCCCATCAGCGTTGGGACAAGGTGCCTTGGGGTGAGGGGGCATAGAGCCCCCTGCCCCAAAGCACCCACTCCCCCATGTTATGGGCATGTGGCCTGGTATGGTCCAGGAGGGGGGTGCTCGCTCGTCCCCCCTTTCCTGACCTGCCAGGCTGCATGCTTAGATAAGGATCTGGTGTGGATTTTGAGGGGGGCCCACACCATTTTTTTTATCTTCACATGGGGGTTCCCCTTAGGATCCATACCAGACTGAAGGGCCTGGTATGGATCTGGAGGGGGGACTCCACTGTGTTTATTTTTATTTTTTTGTATTTTTTTTTGTCATGGAGTTCCCCCTCTAGATCCTCAGAGCACAAGTCTCATGCCATAAGTCGGATCAGTTAAGATGATGATCCCGACTTCCATTCAAATGAATGGGCTGAAATCATGCCCAGGACAGACCTGGTGCAGGAAGCATTTTTAAAGTCGGACCGACACAAGTCAGACCAGTTAAAACAGCTCTCATAGGGAACCATTGATTTTGACATGCCATGCGACTTGTGCTCTGGATGACGGAGCATATGTCTGACCAGTGTGAACCGGCCCCTATTTTCTAATTGTATTAATTGCTTAAATAAAATATATTTTCATATGTTTTACAGAATTAATTTTAGATTTACTTACATGATGCTGTAGTTTTGCAGTTCACTGTATCTATAGGGAGTTAGAGTATATAAGAAAATTTACTACTGTACATAAACACTTTAAATTGCTCAAAACTATCTGACAAAGAGTTAAGTAAATGTCAAAGCCATCACCTCATTCCAGATGTTATTGAAGTCTGAAGAATGTCATCTAGCTACATGATGAGGTCATTACAAAGGGTGTGTCTACTTATGTCAAATTCTAGGCCACTATTAGGATATACATTTGTGTCATTTATACTGCCATTGTGGCTGTTAGAAAAGATTTACAAATCATTTCCATGTAGTTAAATGCATTAGAATGAATTTAAAGAGACTCTGTCAAAGAATACAGAGCAGCTTTTGATGGAAGCAGTCTTCTGACATATCACATTCTAGTTCTGAGGCCAACTTTCAGTGAACTTTTGCTTCACTGCCTCAGAACTAGTATGTGGCAAAGAAGTTTTCAAACTTACTCACACTAATGGTTTGCTTTTTGACATATTCTCTTTTAGAATGTCTGACAGGTTATTCTGATTTACAAAGATAAATTTAATTAATCTGATAAATAGCCTTATTGTGAAGCCTGGGGGGAAGTAGCAAGGGCAAATGACACAACAGAATTAATAAATTATTAAATGCACAGAAAAGGCATGTCGCAAGCAAAGAAAAGGTTTAAGGTAACAGAGTACACCAGGTAAATAAACACAACACTAAGGCACCTAGGTACAAAATACCACAATGCAAGTTGACTGTAACACAGCATACTAAGTACTGCATCTGTGACCTAACAATGATCTAGCTCCAGGCTAATTGTAAGTAGAGATGGGCTGAACACCCCCCATTTGGTTCGCACCAGAACACTCGAACATCGCAAAAGTTCAGATCTGAACCCCAAACCCTATTAAAGTCTATGGGACCCGAATTTGAAAAATCAAAAGTCCCCATTTTCAAGACTTATCTGCAAGTTATTGGCCTTAAAAAGGGTACGGGGGGTGGGTACTGCCCTGGGGGACATATATGAATGCAAATGGATTTATTTAAAAAATATTGTTTTCAGAGGAGCAGTGATTTTAATTATGCTTAAAGTGAAACAATAAAAATAAAAAATTACTTTAAATATAGTGCCTGGGGGGTCCCCTTAGTCTGCCTGTAAAGTGGTGCATCTGTACCATGTATAAAACCTTCTGCAACAAAACTGACATTTATAAAGAAAGAACATGACATTTAAATTGCCTGCAATACAATACTTTTGCCGGAAATACAGAAATGTAAAAATGGTGTGGGGGCCCCCTACCCAATCCAAACCAGACCCTTTGGGTATAGGTTTTTAGGGAAACTGCACACCAACATTTTTTTCAAAAACGGTGTGGGGCCCCCCTCACGATCCATACCAGTCCCTTTTCCGGGCATGCAGCCCAGCAGGTCAGGAAAGGGGGGGAGTGCCTCAACCTTCCTGAACCATACCCGGCCACATGCCCTCAACAGGGGTGGTCTGCCCCCCTCCACCCTAAAGCACATTGTCCCCATGTTGATGGGGACAAGGGCATCTTCCGGACAACCCTGGGCTGTGGTTGTGGGGGTCTGTTGGCAGGGGGTTTATCGTAATCTGGAAGCCCCCTTTAACAATCCCATTTTAATGTGATGTCACCGACTGATGCATGCTGGGGTGGTGACATCAAGAGGAGGCCACTAGGTGACATCGCCAGGTGGCCCCCCCTTACCTATATAAGAAATGTCAAACTGTGGAGCCTGTAGTGGGCGGTTAGCCTTCATCAGGGGCAGAGGGAATTTTTTCCTTTTTTCGGGGTCCGGCAGTGGCGTCAACATCGTGACTGACACTGGATCTACATTGAGGGACATTGTTTTTTATTTTTAATAATGGAATTGTCAAAAATTGGCTCCTGTTTTCATTTACTTTTGACACTTTGTTTGATGAATGGGTAGGGGGACAATGTTCCCCATACTCATTCACATGTGGGGGGTCAAGATCTGGGGGCCTCCTTGTTAAAGAGGGCTACCATATTCTGATAAGCCCTCTGCCTGCAGACCCCCACAACCACAGACCAGTGTTGTGAGGAAGAAACGCTTGTCCCAGAACCCCCTGCCCCAAAGCACTTCCCCATGTTGAGGGCATGTGGTCACGTATGCTCGGGTAAGGGTCTGGTATGGATTTTGCCATTTATTTTTTACATTTTGGCATGAAGGTTCCCCTTAAAATTTATACCAGACCTAAGGGTCTTGTATGGATTTTGGGGGGGACCCCACTTTTTTGGGATTTTTTTTGCATTTTTTTAACAGTTTTCTAATGCGGCAATGTTTTTATTTCAGTCAGCTGTCAGCAGGGAAGTCCATTGACAGATGATGACTCATCCGTTGTTAAGGACGTTGCGGCTGGTTTTCCGGCCCACTCCTTAACAACCAGCTATTCACTGTGCCCTGATTGGGTAAAGCTTGTGCAGTGCGCAGTGCATTGTGGGCCACACAGCAGTTGAACATCCCGCCGAGCGACCTGCAAATTCGGGTGTTCGGGCTGAACTTTTGCTCAGCCCAAACCGCTTGCCCATCTCTAATGGTAAGATACTTAAATACCCATAGGCAGAGTATAAACAACATATGGGAGTAGTAGTAGAAGCTTAGAAAATAGAGCAGGGAAGAAATCTAAAATCATATGGTGGAAAGACAATCTAATAAAGAAGACCTGAACCTGATCCAAGAAAGCCAGGAAAGGTGTCTACAGAAAAAAATAGCACACCAGAATAGGAAGAAACACTGACAATCAAAAGATTCAGAACCCACAAGAAAGAAAACCCAATCCAGATAGTTACATTACGTTGTAAATATGTAGAAATATGTTATTTAGCTACTCCAGCCACAGTATTATGCTAGAGCCGATACAAAAATTTTAACTCTTATATAATTACATTTTTATAATATATAAACCTTGTCAGTACATGTTAATGTAATTTCAAAAGTCGTTTTAAATATTTTTAAATCTTTAAATTATCTAAATACAAGTCATGTGTATTCTTAAAATTGTGTCCTTTGTAGAATTCTTCCAGATCTCAGCAGTAATCCAGCATGAAATAACTCTTATGCCGCGTACACATGAGCGGATTTCTCGTCGAAAAAAGATATGACAGCTTTCGACGGGATTCCGCTCAAGTTTGCCTTGCATACACACGGTCGCGCAAAAGTTTGCTGAAATTACGACCGTCAAGAATGCGGTGACGTACAACACTACGACGAGCCGAGAAAATAAAGTTCAATGCTTCAGAGCATGCATTGAATTGTTTCCGTTCCCAGTGGAAGCCTGTTTAGGGGAAACGCGTCGGGTGGAGCTAGAGGCTGTGACGCCATCACGTTTGTCTGGTCTTTCTCTATGCAGTCAGCCGGTTTGCTCCCGCTCTGCATGTATGCTGATTTTTAGCTAATTATTATCTGGTTCCCATTTTTTATCTGAGTTCCGTTTGGTGTATACTTGGGAGTTTTTTTTTGATTTGTAGTTCCTGATGTGCAGTGGAGTGTTGCTGTGAACATTTGCAGTGGAAAGAATTGTTTTAAAGTGACTGTGAAAGAGATTTTGAATAAATCTATAAAACACATTTGCACTATGGAGCCCTTTTCGTTTTATTCCCACTGAGGTGTATCTTCTGTATGGATGAACTAATATTTTGAAACCGGATACATTGTATCAGTGAGGATAGATCTGCCTGTGTATTGGAGCGCAGTGACTGAGGAAATCTCCCAGGAAAACGCCCAGACCGGCCTGTGAATTGGAGCACAGTGGCTGGGGAAATCTCCCAGGAAAACGCCCAGGTGATAATCTAAGGCCGGCAGGCTGATGCAACATGCTCATCTGATCTCACTAACCTGAGATCCATCTGATCCGGTAAGCGGCCTTTTTTACCATATTTGTGAAAAGGAGGAATATCGGTGTGTCTCTTTCTATAAAGAAGATTGGTGCTAATATCAACCTAGCAGCATATTTCCATCAAGGACTGATCATTGTTTCTACATCTAAGATGTTCAAGGGGAATAAGTGTCCCACTGATAAACATTTTTAGCACTAATTTGGATATGTATGGCGTTCACCACATTGTTGCGAATTGATAATCACAAGTAACATTGTTACTAGCAACATATGTTTCAGGGTGCTCACTACATTGTTGTGGATTGATTTTCATAAGTAACATTGTAATTAATAACACATGTTTTGTTTCACTGTTGAACACGTGGTGTGAGTATAGGATTTAAATGTTCCTAATATAGGAAAATAAGTTAATTCCACGATTTTTTAAATATATGTCTATAGTAATAATGTTTTTCATGAGTTTTGGCCGGATTGAAATGGCTTTAAGTGTGGTATACCAATAGTAGTCATAACTATCGAGATCACTTATATTTAATACACACTAAGATATGATGCGCGCTTGTTACACTATTTAAATGGATCTTCCTGTAAGGGGAGCAACTGATAACCTTTCTGTAGTTTGCCGCACATATATAGAGATAATAGTCAGATGACGGTGTAGAGAGCAGCTTATTTAGAACAAATTCAGTATAGCCGAACACATACCTTCAGTCTTCTGCCCTCTCTGCTGTGCAGTGTGAAGGAGGGGAGTAAAACAGCTGATCTCAGGATGCGGGAACTAACAGGCCGGGTAGTGGAAGACCTGTAACATTCTCAGAGTTCCCAGAGTTACCTTCTAAAAGATGGCCGCGCCGACCCGATCCCCGGGTCTGTGGTGATCGGCACTTGAAGGGAAAAGTGACTGTGGGGTCCCAGAAGCCGGTCTCTGAGTATATCAACGGAGTTGCCAGGCACCGCAGCCGTGCGGCGTGAAGAGCAGTAGTCCACACTGGCTGCACTCCACTGAAGTGAGACGCTCCACAGAGACAGCTCAGCTGGACAAGTGAATGATGGGATAATAGGGTCTTTGATGAGATCATGAGCTCACCATGTGGCCAGTGGCGAGGCATCAGTACATGCTGTATTTTCTTTTGTAAGTATCCTCTGTAAGTATCTGTCTATTGTTTTAAATAAATTATTTGGCGGTTTTACACTATGTGTGGGTGGCCTCTGTTCTCCTCCATGAGTGCAGAGGTAGGCTGATTGGACATGCTGATCCTTGGAATCACTGGAACCAGAAGTTGGTGTCCTGTTATTGCCATTGATGAATGTCTGGAAAGCTGGTAAATACATGCCTGGCTAATTTCTGTGGTGGGGATCTTTCATATTTTGGAAAAGGCCAACCCTATTTGTGGTGAAGGGTACAGTTTTCACCCTATTTGTGGTGAAGGGCAGAGTGTCTTGGTTATCTCTTCAAGATACAGTAGTTGAATGTTTTCACTTGTTCCTGGACTTTACTGTTTTTTAGAAGATTTGCACATCACTGATGTATTTCACTTGATGTTTGTGGATTTTTATTTGTGTGGATGTGCACTCATTGTATGAGTAAATATGGATTATTGGTATTGAACAAATTTTAAAACCGTAAGCATGCAGGCAAACAGGCTACCTCTTAGCTTTTTCTATTTCTATGCACTTACCCAGTTTTAAAGTAATCTGTTTTACGGGGCTTATAATAGGTATTTAAATTTAAAGATTGATCTGCTTATATTTTGCTTGTCCTGGTTCCTCGTTTACCCTTCATTAACATGCAGATGCAATTTTTACATAAAACCTTTATATAGTACTCCTAATGCAAGGAGTGGGCTGGCTTTTGAGGGGAGTTTTGAAAATACCAAAATGTCTTGATGAGTGAATGTGAGTCTGGAGGAGTGGGCATTTCCAGGCAGGCTGCATTTGCGTGAGGAGTGCCTAGATAATTCCCACATGTGCTGCTAAACCTCCATGATTGAAAGAACTGAAATGTTATGAATAAAATGGCAATCCAAGGAAAGTCAATCTGGGGAGAAAAGAGCTAGATCATGCTGGAGCCTCCAGATAATAAATGATGTGGGGTATTTGTCTTGCTGAAACTTTTAATATTAATGTGAACAGGAACTATTTTGGGTTAAGGTATCATTTGCAGACTGCTACTGAAACTTAATTCTGAAGGGCACAGAGGTTAGCTTTAGCATAATGGGACCTGGTAAAACTGGGATAACCTCTGGGATACAAGCTTATACACTTGGTGTGCCATGTTGGAATTGTTCAAATTATGTCTTTACCACTTCACAAGGTCATTGCTGGCAAATTCCAATTAAGTTGTATATGAACCCCAATGATTCTCATACTAGCTTTGGGAAACCAATAGGTTTGAAAAGCATGGTGGTCGCCAGTGGCTGCTGGTGCTCCATTTTTTTTTGGGAAGGGAGAGGAAAACAACCCCCCCCTGCCAGGTCTACACTTACCCCATCCAGGTTGTGGGTGGCTTCCCTGGCTTCTTCTCATGGCCAATCCAATCTTAAGACCCACTTCCTGCCCTGATTGGCCGGATGGAGAAGCAGGAAGACAATAGCGAATGTTCGAATGTTGATTCGCTAATGCCACAAGTGGATGGGCTTGGGGTGCAGTGCTCTGCGCCACAAGCCCAAACTTTTTGAAGCCAGCTAGAGTCTTAGGCTCCAATCATGTGCTTCAAAAAAAAAAAAGCTAGTAGAAATCTATGCGTCTGGCGCCCTGCATGGAGATCAGGGGGCGGCACCCCTGCGCCCCTTATGGACAGGCCGCCGATGGTGGTCACCAGCACTGAGCTAATGTTTTAAGAGGCATATTATTTCATATGTCACCCCCCTCCCCACCTTAATGTATTCACCTAAAGCAATAGGGCCTGCAGATAGTACCAGTGCAGTTAAGAGCTTCACAGTCCTCTTGTTATAAGGTTAAAAATGTATATACTTTGTGTGTATATATATATATATACATATATATATATATATACTGTATATACGTAATGGTTCAATAAATTCACGAATACTTATTGACCTTGAGTCTACCTGATCTGCCATGAACACAAAGATAACCTACCAGTCTAGTTATGATTCTACAGGGGAAAAATACGAACTTGTTGAATACAGCTACCTGATAACTAATAGCTAGGTAACCATTATCAGCACAGTATTGTGCATTGAACTTCCCATAAACCATCATTACACATCACTTACTGGCTAGTAGCCAAATCATTCAGAGTATTCTGTGTTGTACAGTGGCTGACCTAATTTTCCATGTATATCAGTGTGGCTTCCCACAGCAGATTAAGACAAAACTATCATAAATTTACTACTTAGAAGTACATGCTATAAAGTGAGCACCATGATCAAATATGTATTAAATGAATCATGGATATTACACTTATACAATTGATATAAAACAAACTAAATGTAATAATAGCAACATATGTACATTTAATTTGCTGACTATTGTTCCGTGTAAGCCCAAACATGTAATTAAATTGTAAACTATGTAGGCTAATTATATTTATTACTGTTGCTTTGTGCAAAGTACATGCATAAGAAGCAGCTATACATAGGCGTGTGCAGCCTACTGGACTAGGGTGTGCACCCCAAAACTCAAACACACACGTGTGGGTATGTATGTGTGTGTGTGTGTATATATATATATATATATATATATCTATATATATATATATAAAATATATAGAGACATATATACAGAAACCTAGCGCAATTCTTTTGTTTTATATTGTGTTTATATATACAGAAACGCGCTCTTTTAAATAAATGTAAACAAACATTTTGAAATGTGTTAAAACAATTTTTAATCTTTCAATACATTTTACATCTTAAGGCAGAGCCGGTCAGAGGGAGAAAATGTGGGTGAGAGAGAGAGGGGGGTGAGAGAGGGGGGAGATGGGATCAGTTGGCAGTGGCGGTGGGGGAAGGGGAATGGGATCAGTGGCAGTGCTGGAGGGATGGGGATAAGTGGCAGTGCTGAAGGGGGGGTGATCAGTGGCGGTGGTAGGGGGTTGATGGGATCAGTGGCAGTTGTGGTGGGGGGTAACGGGATCAGTGGCAGTACTGGAGGGAATGGGATTAGTGGCAGGGGTGGAGGGATCAGAGGCAGTGCTGGGGGGTTGATGGGCTCAGTGGCAGTGCTGGGGGGTGATCAGTGGCAGTGCTGGGGGTTGATGGGAACTGTGGCGGTGGTGGAGGTTGTGGTGGGGGGTAAGGGGATTAGTGTCAGTACTGGGGGGGTGGGATGACTGGCAGTGGTAGGGAGGGTGGGTTCAGTGAGAGTGCTGGAGGGATGGGATCAGTGGCAATGCTGGGGGGGAGATAGGATGAGTGGCAGTGTTCGGGGGCATGAGATCAGTGGCAGCAGTGGTCGAGGGGTGGGATAAGTGACAGTGCTTGGTAAGAGAGATAGGATGAGTGGCAGTGCTGGGGGGCATGGGATCAGTGGCAGCAGTGGGGGGGGGGTTGAGGTAATTGGCAGTACTGGGGGGATGGGATCAGTGGCAATGCTGGGGGAGATGGGATCAGTGGCAGCAGTGGTGGAGGGTTGGGATCAGTGGCAGTACTGGGAAATGGGATCAGTGGCAATGCTGGGGGGATGGATGAGTGGAAGTGTGGAAGGGGGAGGGGATCAGTGGCAGTGCTGGGTGGCGGGATGGTTGGGATCAGCGGCACTCACTTGCTCTGAGTGTGGATTCCCAACTCCATGCTTGCTGTGTCTCCGGTTCCCTCCAGGCTTCACGTGTCTCCTCACACAGTGGAGACCTCCTCCCCGTTAACTTTACTGGACTTTAACTCAGCTGGCTTTTCCAGCCCCCCGAACGCCATGCCCCATGCCACTATCTGCCTGCTGCTGGAAATTCAATGGGCAGAGCTGCAGAGAGGCTGGGTGGGCGGTCTTGCAGTAGTTACTTGGAACCAAGGAGTCAGGGGGAACTGGGAGGAGGAGCCAGCAGTTCTAGTAGCCAATGGCTGCCGGAAACATATAGCACCAGGCTGGATGAGAGGGGCAGCGGGGAAGCATATAGACCAACCGATGCTCTGCATTTTCCTCCCTGCAGCCAATGAATGCTCACTTCTCCTCCTCTTTCTCCTGGAGGCATTCATTGACTGCAGGGAGGAAAATGCAGAGCATCGGTTGGTCTATTTGCCGCCCCGCTGCCCCTCTCATCCAGGTGTAGACAAATTTGCCAATTGAAGCAGGGGGCCAGATTGCAAATGCAACGCTTATAGTTATGCTTCTGCCTGCACACTTTGGTACACTGCATGACACTGGCGTCCGTTGTGATTAGGGTGTGCCAGGCACACCCGGCACCCTCCCCTGCGCATGCCTATGCAGCTATTTATAAGTGGACAAAAGTTATGGTGTGCAGGTCCAGCACTATATGAAGAGCATATTCTTCAGAGTGGCACCATCAGAACTCAATAATTAGTGTCTTGTTTACATCTGACAGTTGCAAAAGTTTTGAAATATTTTCCTGAGACAGCCGCAGTCCAAGCAGTTGACCTAACTAGAGTTTGAGTAACAGTGAATGCACAGGATTTTTATATCTGACACACAGCTGTTATGATGTACAGGTATGTATCTTTTAAAGATGTAGGTGATGCAGATAGGTAACACAATTATTTAGCATAATTGTGAAAGGGATACAACCATTTTAAATGTCTGATACTATTGGGGAGGTCACCGCCCCAGTTTCTGGTCCCGTTATTCTTGTGGTATATCAGGTGTAAGTTTGTTTCAACTTTGCCTCCCTTTGAAAAATTCTAGATAACCACAACTGTGCAATTTTGGAAGCTATAGAAATGTAGAGATGGTTGTAAAGACAAAATATACTATATTGTAATGTGTGTAATCATTTTCCTTTTTATGCTCTTTGTTCTATTTATATCATTTTCAACTCTGCCTCTTTCAGATCCCAAGGTGCCTAGTGTGGTCAGTAGACATGTGCAATTCATTTCGTAACAAATAGAAAATTCGGCCGAATTTTGCATCTTTCGGACATTCAGATGCACCAGAATGTCCGAATAAAAAAATAGCAAATTTCAACTATTTCGAAAGAAATTATAGCGAATATAATGAATGAATTCAACATGATTCGGTAATTCGTTAAAGATCTAATGAAACAAAAGGTCAACTCAAAGTAAATCTTACAGTCCAATCAGCTGATTAATTTTGTGCTGGAGGTTGGATTACTGGTAAAGTGCATTCCTGAAAATTGAGTGAGAAGGGTGTTGTATTGTATTTGAGCAGAGGAGAAGAGATATTATCATTGTGTGTGTTAATAGAGTCAATAAACAAACGACTTTCCAAACTACGAATCATTATCACAAATATATATACATACATAAATATCGAATTTCAACTAATATGAAAGAAATTATAGTGGATATAACGAATGATTCCGTCATGATTCGAGATTCAGTATAACGAATATCGACACTCTACGAATAATAATGAATTATCCGAAAACAAATTAACGTAACATAACAAATATAAAGGAACGAAATTATGTATTTTACGAATGACAACGAACCGAAACTAAACAAAATTTCCCGTTGTGCACAAGTCTAGTGGTCAGTTCTAAATAGGAGAGCAGAGGGACTGGCAGGAACACCAGGGATTTCACACAGAGGAAGCAATATAAAAAGAACAAGATACTTTTTCATACAAGTACATGGTACAGCAGGTACATATCAGCAATATGAAACGTTGGGGTAACAAACACTTTAAGCAAGGTGATATCCCCACTGAGTGTGCCCACGTAACAGTTTTACATGCGGTTTTTCTTAATAAGCAAGTTGGGGCATGTCTTTGTCTTGGAATGTCCTTTATTATGGGTTTTCACTTTTTTAAAGATAACAAATATAGTTTGTATTAAATATTAACATAATAAATATTTGTTGTGAGTTGTGCCTGAAAAATCTTGCCTTTACACAAGTTTCGTTTTAATCATTTACTATATAAGGGGTGTGGCACATTAACGCAAACACTAAATAGTCTTTTCTCTATCAAGTGAAAAAAAATTTGTCAGTGTCATGTCTATGAGTTGCAAATGTTTTGAAATATTTTCCTGAGACAGCCACAGCCTAAGCTAACTGTAGAATTCAGGTAACAATAAATGCAAGACTGTATTAATTATTAAAATAAATACACAAATAGACCATTTTAGCCACTTCAATAACAGGCACTTGCACCCCCTTCAGCTTTCAGAGCTGTCACACTTTAGCCTCGTACACACGATCGGATTGTTCGCCAACATACCCGTGGAATTTTGTCCGAAGGGCGTTGGCCCATACTTGCCTTGCATACACACGGCCACACAATTGTTGGCCAACAATTATGAACTTAGTGATGTACTACGTTGTTTTTCAGCTCTTTAGCGACACACTTTGGGCTCCTTCTGCTAATTTCGTGTTAGTAAAAGTTTGGTGAGTGTTGATTTGTGCTTTTCATTTCGCGCTTTTCATTTCGCACTTTTAATTTTGCACTTTTTATTTTGCGCTTTTCATTTTGCGCAAAAAGTTTGTCAACCAAACATGTTGCGGAATCGGAGGAGATAACGTGTTATTTATTATTGGTCTTGGCGTTATTGCTTTGACTTTTTTTTGGTTGAATAATGATTTGATTTGGTATATTTTCTATATTTTTGGATGCATAGAATGCACTTTTTGGTTAAGTTCTATTGGCAGATAGCATGTCTATTTGTATTTGTTTTCTTTTTTTAATGCACAATAAAAAAATTGTGGAGAATAATACTTGGCTATGTGTTTGACTTCAAATGATAGTTTGGGAGTAGCCAGTTACATTTTAAAAAATACAATGTAAAATTGACAACAGACACCAACATAGTTGTATCTTTGATCTTAAAAACTACAGGATAATGGTGTTGTGGTAACTTTCCCAAATAAAAAAAAAAAACATAATAATATTATTCTTGATAGCACTAGAAAAAAAAAGCCTTTGAAAATTTGTTTGCAATAACTCCATCAGTATCACCAGCAAAGCAGCTTCATTATTATCCCATTAAAGAAGAAGAGAATCGTGCGCTGCATTTAGAAATGTCACAATTTGCCACGTCACGAATGTTAATTCTCCATTATGAAAACTAGTTTACAAGACCAACTGCTTCTGGCTCGTCCTTGCTTCTGAGCATGCGTATTTGTACTTTGGACTTTTGTCCAACGGACTTGTGTACACACGCTCGGAAAATCCGACAACACACATTGGTACGCGGAAAATTTGAAAACCTGCTAGCCAACATTTCATTTTTCCATGGAAAGTCCAACAACAATTGTCTGATGGAGCATACACACGGTTGGATTTACAGCCAACATTCTGTCATCGAACATTTCCCGTCGGAAAGTCCGATCGTGTATACAAGGCTTTTGAATAACAATTGTACGGTCATGCAACACTGTACCCAAATAAAATTTTGTATTATTTTGTTCACATAAATAGAGCTTTCTTTTGGTGGTATTTAATCAAAAAGACTGCAAATTTTGAAAAAAAGAAATTCTTTATTTTCCTTATAAAATCTTGCAAATAAGGAACATTTCTTCATACATTTATGCCAAACTGTATTCTGCTACATTTCTTTGGAAGAAATAGCTCAACTCAGTGTATATTATTTAGTGTGCAGGAAAGTAATAGAGTCTATGGTGTATATATATATATATATATATATATATATATATATATATATATATATATATATGAAAATCGATCGGTTTTGTTGTACTCATTCCTTAAGGGCCAAAAATGTCAGGATGGTACAAATACTCCCAAAATTACCCCTTTTTGGAAAGTAAGTTGGAAGTTGACATTTTTTGTCACAACTTTTTGGGAAAATTAAGAAATTTATTATTGGTATCTTTTATTACATACTGTCACACCAGTGCAGTACAGCGTCATCACTGGTGTGACAGTGATCAGGGACACTGACTGGTGACATAAAAAAAAAGAAAGACAATAGTAACACTGTACTTACTGTGTGGGAGATTTTTTTTTTACACATTATGATCACTTATAACAGTGAATATCACTGTTATAAACAACCATTTTTACTATATGAAATTGATTTATTCAACAGGTTTTGTTGTGAGTAGCTGTGATTGGCAACAGCTAATCACATGGTACAGATGGGCTGTGATAGGCCCTGTCTGTACCAAGTGATCACTGTGACCAATCACAGTGAGAAACACAACAGTACACAATGAATGGCATGAATGGAAAACATCCATTGTGTCCAATAGGGATGAGCCCGATGTTCGCCTGTTTGCCGAACAGCAAACAATATGCGGTGTTCGTGGGAAATTCTAAAGCGGCCAGAACACCATTAAAGTCTATGGGACACTAATATAAAAAATCAAAAGTGCTAATTTTAAAGGCTTATATGCAAGTTATTTTTATAAAAAGTGTTTGGGGACCTGGGTCCTGTCCCAGGGGACATGTATCAATGCAAACATTTTTTTTAAAAATGGACGTTTTTCGGGAGCTGTGATTTTTTTAATGCTTAAAGTGAAACAATAAAAATGAAATATTCCTTTAAATATCTTGCCTGGGGGGGGGGGGGTGTCTATAGTATGCCTGTAAAGTGGCGCATTTTCCCCGTGTTTAGAACAGTAGACATTTCTATGGAAAAATTGTCATTTAAAACTGATCGTGCTGTAATGAATTGTTGGGTCTCAGCAATATAGATACAGATAATTGAAAAAAAGAGCATGGGATCCCCCCATCCATTACCAGGCCCTTTGGGTCTGGTATGAATAATAAAGGCAACCCCGAATCAAAATTTAAAAAAAAATTGCTTGGGGATCCCCCTAAAATACATACTAGGTCCTTCGGATCTGATATGGAAATTAAAAAGAGACCCTTCAGGTCTGGTATGGATTTTAAAGGGAACCCTGTGCCAAAATGTTTTTAAAAAATGCGTAGGTGTCCCCCCCCAAAATCCATAGCAGACCCTTATCCGAGTATGCAACCTTGCAGGGCGCAGGAAAAGAGCGTTGGCGAGAGAGCACCCCCCTCCTGAACTGTACCAGGCCACATGCCCTCACACGCCGCTCTCTCACCCCCCCTCTTTTCCTGTGGCCTGCCAGGTTGCGTGCTCAGATAAGGGTCTGCTATGGATATTGGGGGACCCCTACGCCATTTTTTTTAAATTTGGTACAGGGTTTCCCTTAATTTCCATATCAGACCCGAAGGGCCTAGTATGGATTTTAGGGGAACCCCCACGCAATTTTTCTTTTTAAATTTTGATTCGGGGTTCCCCTTATTTTTCATACCAGACCCAAAGGGCCTGGTAATGGACGGGGGGAATCCCATGCTCTTTTTTTCAATTATCTGTATCTATATTGCCAAGATCCGACAATTCATTACAGCCGCGATCAGTTCTAAATGACAATTTTTCCTTTAGAAATGTCATTTTGCTGTGGTACTGTTCCAAACACTGGAAAATGTGCCACTTTACAGGAATACTATAGACACCCCCTAGGCACGATATTTAAAGGAATATTTCATTTTTATTGTTTCACTTTAAGCATTAAAAATTCACTGCTCCCGAAAAAACTGACATTTTTAAAACATTTTTTTGCATTGATACATATGACAATAACTTGCATATAAGCCTTTAAAATTAGCTCTTTTGATTATTCATGTTAGTGTCCCATAGACTTTAACGGTGTTTGTGTGTTCTGCTGAACTTTTTGCCTGTTCGCATGTTCTGCTGCGAACCGAACAGGAGGGTGTTCGACTCATCCCTAGTGTACAATTGTCATGTGATCTACTGTGATTGGTCACAGCGATCACATGATACTGGCAACAACTTAGTACAGTGATCTGTTATCGGCTGTGTCTGGTGGACACAGACGGTGAGAGATTCATCACAGTGTAGTGCATTCTGGAGAGGACATCATATGACTTCTATCCAGAATGGCGAATGTCCCACCCAGCCCTCATTTGTCTATAGGCAATTAAACATCTTTTTTACACTTTCATTTTTTTTAAAGCTCCTCAAAATTTTTTACAGAATTATAAAAAGTACTATTCAAAAACTATTAAAGTGAAACCATAACCGTTTCTGACAAGACCTATGTTTTAATTCTAAAGGAGCATTGGTAAACCCCTGAACTGCATTGGCTAGTATTTCAATTTTTCCCCTGATACTTATTATAATAAAGTCCTATCTGGACCTTTCAGTGATAGTGTGGAGCTTCAAATCACATATTACATTACACTACAAGACAAAGAGACTGTGGAGATCCTCCGGGGTATAGAAGCTGCCTGCCAAGGAACCAGATCCCCAACATAAACATCATCACATTAAGATAAGATAGCAATATCAATAAGATAACCTTATGTTCCAGGGTTATTTTTCCACTTTACTTCAGTCATCCATTAAATGGCAGAATCTCCTCTACTCTTAAACTTGCCTTAGGAGCTGGGTGGCTTCAACAGACTCCATGGAAACATTTCTTGGACACTATCAATGCTGCATACAAAAGTATGGAATTCTATCATTGACTCATCCCAAGGTCTCTCTTTATAGTGCCTTCCTATAAGCTCCTTGGAACCTCTTATACAAGACATTTCACTACATAATAGTGCTCACTTATATTGCCACTCTGATCTCAATTCCTTCCTCAACCCTTTACAAATACATGAAGATACAACACGCCTTACAACATATTCCACTTCATGGTTCATCTCTACTAGGGATGAGCCGAACACCCCCCGGTTCGGTTCGCACCAGAACCCGCGAACGGACCGCAAGTTCGCACGAACGTTAGAACCCCATTGACGTCTATGGGACTCGAACGTTCGAAATCAAAAGTGCTCATTTTAAAGGCTAATTTGCATGGTATTGTCCTAAAAAGGGTTTGGGGACCCGGGTCCTACCCCAGGGGACATGTATCAATGCAAAAAAAACTTTTAAAAACGGCCGTTTTTTCGGGAGCAGTGATTTTAATGATGCTTAAAGTAAAAAAAAAAAAGTGAAATATTCCTTTAAATATCGTACCTGGGGGGTGTCTATAGTATGCCTGTAAAGTGACGCGTGTTTCCCATGTTTAGAACAGTCCCTGCACCAAATGTCATTTTTAAAGGAAAAAATCTCATTTAAAACTGCTTGCGGGTTTAATGTCATGTCGGGTCATGGCAATATGGATGAAAATCAGTGAGACAAACGGCATGGGTACCCCCCAGTCCATTACCAGGCCCTTTGGGTCTTGTATGGATATTAAGGGGAACCCCGCACCCAAATTAAAATAAGGAAAGGTCCCTATATACTCTGAACAGCAGTATACAGGCGGTGCAAACAAGACAGGGACTGTAGGTTTGTTGTTAAGTAGAATCTGTTTGTAATTTTGAACATTTTTAATGTGTTTAGCTCCAGCCAAAAAATCTTTTCTAAGCTTTTTGGAAAACATAGGGAAGGGTTATCACCCCTGTGACATTTGTTTTGCGTCTTTCCTCCTCTTCAGAAGATTTCACCTCACTTTTTTGTCCCAATGAAAAATGTTTTTTGAAAATTTGTGTTTTTTTGTGGAACAAGGATTGGAAAGCATCAGTGGAAAGGAAAAATTGTTTTCCCATATTAACTCTTACAGGAGAGAATTTCCCTTCCTTAGGGGTAGATTTCATCTCACTTCCTGTTGTCTCCTTCCGTTTGCAAGTAGGAGTCGTTTGTAAGTTAGATGTTTGAAAGTAGGGTCCTACCCTATATACTCAGCAGAAATTTGGGCCTTAGGTGTTGCTGTGGCCAAAACACTGTAAGCCCTCACAGGGCCCTGCTGTGAAATATTAGATCAAGAATTGTAATTACATGCCCCTGTTGAACAGGAGCTGAAAAATTAGGCCTTAGGCACTGGTGCTGGTGCCACAACACTGCAACCCCTCACAGACACTCTAGTTGGAACGCAGGAACGAGCCCTGCTGCAAAGTATTGCATCAAAAATTGTAATTACACGCCCCTGTTAGACAGGGGCAGAAAAATTGGGTCTTAGGCACTGGTGCTGGTGCCACAACACTGCAACCCCTCACAGACACTCTAGTTGAAACGCAGGAACAAGCCCTGCTGCAAAGTATTGCATCAAAAATTGTAATTACACGCCCCTGTTAGACAGGGGCTGAAAAATTGGGTCTTAGGCACTGGTGCTGGTGCCACAACACTGCAACCCCTCACAGACACTCTAGTTGAAACGCAGGAACAAGCCCTGCTGCAAAGTATTGCATCAAAAATTGTAATTACACGCCCCTGTTAGACAGGGGCAGAAAAATTGGGTCTTAGGCACTGGTGCTGGTGCCACAACACTGCAACCCCTCACAGACACTCTAGTTGGAATGCAGGAACAAGCCCTGCTGCAAAGTATTGCATCAAAAATTGTAATTACACGCCCCTGTTAGACAGGGGCAGAAAAATTGGGTCTTAGGCACTGGTGCTGGTGCCACAACACTGCAACCCCTCACAGACACTCTAGTTGGAATGCAGGAACGAGCCCTGCTGCAAAGTATTACATCAAAAATTGTAATTACACGCCCCTGTTAAACAGGGGCTGAAAAATTGTGCCTTAGGCACTGGTGGTGGCGCCCAGAACCAAAAATGTTCTTACAAGCTATCAGCGTGATGATTGAGGAGGAAGAGGATAATTACTCAGGGATAGTCACTCAGCATCAGCATAGGCAGTCTTTGAAGGGATCTGAGATTTCAAAAAAAATTATTCGGTTACATCTGCATCAGGTGCTTGGTAGCTGGTGGTGATCCAAGACTGATTCATTTTTATGAAGGTCAGCCGATCGACCGAGTCGGTGGACAGACGCACCCTGTGATCGGTTACCACGCCTCCAGCAGCACTGAATGTGCGTTCCGAAAGAACGCTGGATGCAGGACAGGCCAGTAGCTCAATTGCATACTGTGCAAGCTCTGGCCAGTGATCCATCCTCAAGACCCAGTAACCCAGAGGATTTTCGGTGGGAAAGGTGTCCAAGTCTGATCTTGCCCCTAGGTATTCCTGCACCATGTAAAACAGACGCTGGCGATGGTTGCTGGAACCGATCATACCTTGGGGCTGCGGACCAAAAAATTGTCTGAACGCATCGGTCAGACGGCCACCTTCTCCACCGCTCCTTCTTTGACTGACCGAAGCCTCAGCAACACGTTGTCCAGAAACAGGAGTTTGTAACCTCCCAGTCTCTGGGAACGCGTTGCACAGACCTTTCTGCAAGGCCTCCCGAAGATGTTTCATCCTCTGCTCCCTCTGCGATGGCAAGATAAGGTCCGCAACCTTACCCTTGTAACGTGGATCAAGGAGGGTTGCCAGCCAGTATTGGTCCTTCTCCTTGATACCACGAATACGAGGATCCTTACGCAGGCTTTGCAGGATCAGGGAGGCCATGCAGCGTAGGTTTGCTGAGGCATTCGGTCCGGAGTCCTCTGGGTCACTAAGGACAACAACGTCCGCAGCCACCTCCTCCCAGCCACGTACAAGTCCATGTGTTCCTTGGGACTGATCCCTTAAAGACTGCTGATGCTGAGTGCCAGGCTCCACCTCCATACTGACACAATCTTCCTCCTCCTCCTCCTCCTCCTCCTCCTCGTCCTCTTCCTGTGTGATCGGCGGGCACGCAGGAACACTGTCTGGATAAAGGGGGCCTTGAGAGCTAAGGAAGTCCTCCTCTTCCTGCCTCTGTTCTGCCTCAAGTGCCCTGTCCATTATCCCACGCAGCGTGTGCTCCAACAGGTGGACAAGGGGGACAGTGTCACTGATGCATGCACTGTCAGTGCTCACCATCCTCGTGGCCTCCTCGAATGGTGACAGGACAGTGCATGCATCCCTGATCATGGCCCACTGGCGTGGGGAAAAAAAACCAAGGTCCCCTGACCCTGTCCTGGTGCCATAGTCGCACAGGTACTCATTGATGGCCCTCTGCTGCGTGTGCAGCCGCTGCAGCATGGCCAACGTCGAGTTCCACCTGGTGGGCATGTCACAGATTAGGCGGTTCTTGGGCAGGTTAAACTCCTTTTGGAGGTCCGTCAGCCGAGCACTGGCATTATATGACCGTCGGAAATGCACACAGACTTTCCTGGCCTGCCTCAGGACATCCTGTAAGCCCGGGTACCTGCCCAAGAACCGCTGCACCACCAAGTTAAGGACGTGAGCCAAACAGGGCACATGGGTCAGTTGTCCCTGTCGGAGGGCAGAGAGGAGGTTGGTGCCATTGTCGCAAACCACCATTCCTGCCTTAAGTTGGCGTGGCGTCAACCACCTCTGAACCTGCCCCTGCAGAGCTGACAGAACCTCTGCCCCAGTGTGGCTCCTGTCCCCCAAGCACACCAGCTCAAGCACCGCATGGCATCTTTTGGCCTGCGTACTTGCGTAGCCCCTTGAACGCCTACGGAGCACCGCTGGTTCCGAGGAAGAGGCCATGGAGGAAGAAGAAGAGGAGGGGGTGGAGGAGAGAGGTGTGTCACAATCAGCATTTTGGAGGCGTGGTGGCGGAACAACCTCCAACACTACTGCACCTTGTCCTGCATCCTTCCCAGCTGCCAGCAGAGTCACCCAATGCGCCGTGAAACTTAAGTAACGTCCCTGTCCATGCCTGCTGGACCATGAGTCAGCGGTAATATGCACCTTACCGCTGACCGCCCTGTACAGCGAGGCATGGACATTGCCTTCCACATGCCGGTAGAGAGCCGGAATCGCCTTCCGTGAGAAAAAGTGGCGTTTGGGTACCTGCCACTGAGGAACCGCACATTCCACAAACTCACGGAAGGGGGCAGAGTCTACCAACTGAAAAGGCAGCAGTTGAAGTGCTAGCAATTTTGCCAAGCTAGCATTCAACCGCTGGGCATGTGGATGGCTGGGAGCAAACTTCTTTCGGCGGTGCAGCAGCTGGGGCAGGGAAATTTGCCTGGTACAATCTGACGTCGGTGTACCCAAAGCAGATTGCCCATAAGTACTTGGCTGTGACACACCTAATTCTACACCTTCATTCCTCTCACTGCAGGTCGCAGAGAAGACTGAAGGTCTAGTGGGGTTGGAAATCTCAGCTGATGAGGAGCAAGGAGAGATCGTCTTTGTTCTTTGGTGTGGGTCTTTTAGATACGCTTGCCAACGAACTGCATGGCAGGTCAACATATGTCTGGTCAAGCATGTGGTACCCAAGCGGGAGATGTTTTGGCCACGCGAGATACGCTTGAGACATATATTGCAAATAGCAGCGGTGCGATCTGATGCACTCGTCTCAAAAAAGGCCCACACCAAAGAACTTTTTGAATAACGCGCAGAGACTGCAGCGCCCTGCACATGTGGAGCTTTGGGGTGTGATGCAGTCAATGTGCTGCCCTTAGGCTGGCCCCTGGAGGGCATCCTGCCTAGTTGGTGATGTGCCACCTCCTCCTCCTCCTCCTCCTCCTCCTCTCTCCTATCAGGCACCCACGTTGAGTCAGTGACCTCATCATCCCCTCCCTCCTCATCACTGGAGCAAACCTGGCAGTATGCTGCAGCAGGGGGAGCATGACTGCCAGATTGCTGTCCTTCTTGGGCACCCCCTCTGTCCGTGCTCATGTTACTGCCTTCATTGAGCTCAGTATCATCATCAGAGCCTTCCAAACGCTGGGCATCCTCCTGGAGCATGTACCCAACACTGTGGTCAAACAGTTCGAGGGAATCCTCAGGAGGACATGGTGGGGCTAGGGAAGGAGTCACTGATGACATTGAGCTGAGGGAAGAGGCCGCTGCTTTGCCAGACAAAGCACCCTGGGCATGGGTGAGAGAGGATGAGGAGGATGAGGACGGCTTGGTCATCCACTCGACCAAGTCTTCCGCATGTTGCGGCTCAACACGACCAGCTGCCGAAAAAAAGGCCAAGCGTGTCCCATGGCCACGTGCTGATGAGGATGCACCGTCTCCACGACCAGCACTAGACACAGAGCCTGCTTGCCCTCTCTTATTGGCTTGTGACTGTCTGCCTCTCCTTCTTGGCCTTCCAGACATACTAATGGCCTGTAGCTGCACTAAGCTGGGATAGAACACCTGTAATTTTCTTCAGGTAGCTTTATATACTGTAACCAGACAAGCCTGCCTGTCAGTAGGAAGATAACAGGAACGGATCTAGCTGAACACTGTGAGTAGGACGTACTGCACTAAATGTATATAGCAGGAACGGATCTAGCTGAACACTGTGAGCAGGACGCACTGCACTGAATGTAAATAGCAGGAACGGATCTAGCTGAACACTGTGAGCAGGACGCACTGCACTGAATGTAAATAGCAGGAACGGATCTAGCTAAACACTGTGAGCAGGACGCACTGCACTGAATGTAAATAGCAGGAACGGATCTAGCTGAACACTGTGAGCAGGACGCACTGCACTGAATGTAAATAGCAGGAACGGATCTAGCTGAACACTGTGAGCAGCACGCACTGCACTGAATGTAAATAGCAGGAACGGATCTAGCTGAACACTGTGAGCAGGACGCACTGCACTGAATGTAAATAGCAGGAACGGATCTAGCTAAACACTGTGAGCAGGACGCACTGCACTGAATGTAAATAGCAGGAACGGATCTAGCTGAACACTGTGAGCAGGACGCACTGCACTGAATGTAAATAGCAGGAACGGATCTAGCTGAACACTGTGAGCAGCACGCACTGCACTGAATGTAAATAGCAGGAACGGATCTAGCTGAACACTGTGAGCAGGACGCACTGCACTGAATGTAAATAGCAGGAACGGATCTAGCTAAACACTGTGAGCAGGACGCACTGCACTGAATGTAAATAGCAGGAACGGATCTAGCTGAACACTGTGAGCAGGACGCACTGCACTGAATGTAAATAGCAGGAACGGATCTAGCTGAACACTGTGAGCAGGACGCACTGCACTGAATGTAAATAACAGGAACGGATCTAGCTGAACACTGTGAGCAGGACGCACTGCACTGAATGTAAATAACAGGAACGGATCTAGCTGAACACTGTGAGCAGGACACACTGTACTAAATGTAAATAGTCTAGCTGCCTGACCGTGGTACTAATAGGATCAAAAAGAACACCTGTAATTTTCTTCAGGTAGCTTTATATACTGTAACCAGACAAGCCTGCCTGTCAGTAGGAAGATAACAGGAACGGATCTAGCTGAACACTGTGAGCAGGACGTACTGCACTAAATGTATATAGCAGGAACGGATCTAGCTGAACACTGTGAGCAGGACGCACTGCACTGAATGTAAATAGCAGGAACGGATCTAGCTGAACACTGTGAGCAGGACGCACTGCACTGAATGTAAATAGCAGGAACGGATCTAGCTGAACACTGTGAGCAGGACGCACTGCACTGAATGTAAACAGCAGGAACGGATGTAGCTAAACACTGTGAGCAGCACGCACTGCACTGAATGTAAATAGCAGGAACGGATCTAGCTGAACACTGTGAGCAGCACGCACTGCACTGAATGTAAATAGCAGGAACGGATCTAGCTGAACACTGTGAGCAGGACGCACTGCACTGAATGTAAATAGCAGGAACGGATCTAGCTGAACACTGTGAGCAGCACGCACTGCACTGAATGTAAATAGCAGGAACGGATCTAGCTGAACACTGTGAGCAGGAAGCACTGTACTGAATGTGAATAGCAGGAACGGATCTAGCTGAACACTGTGAGCAGGACACACTGCACTGAATGTAAATAGTCTAGATAGAAGATAACAGGAACGGATCTAGCTAAACTGAATACAGTGTATATATATATATGCAACACCTGGGATGCATATATATACACAATACACTGTAAGTGCAGCTAACTGACTGACTGTTCTGCCTAATCTATCTAACTCAAATCAAATGACACTGTCTCTCTCTCTCTCTCTATCGCTCAGCACACCGGAACACACACTACACAGGGCCGCCGTGCAGGCGGCCTTATATAGTGTGGGGTGTGTACTAAATCCCCTGAGCCATAATTGGCCAAAGCCACCCTGGCTTTGGCCAATTACAGCTCTCTCTACTGACGGCGCTGTGATTGGCCAAGCATGCGGGTCATAGTGCATGCTTGGCCAATCATCAGCCAGCAATGCACTGCGATGCCGCAGTGAATTATGGGCCGTGACGCGCCACACGAATTTGGCGCGAACGGCCCATATCGTTCGCAATTCGACGGACGGTCGAACAGCCGATGTTCGAGTCGAACATGGGTTCGACTCGAACACGAAGCTCATCCCTAATCTCTACCTGAAGAACTTTTGATACTCTTTGATTCACCATCAATATTTCATATTACAAGTTCTGCAATCTATAATCTCTTTTCTAATCCACTTTCTCTGCTAAAAACCTAATTTATGGACTTATGGGAATTCTCTCTTCAATTTATAGCCACTTCTGCACAATGGTTCTCGCCTTCTCGGCTACTTTTCTACCACGTCAATATTCCAGATGTATTTGCCACCGGGAATCCTTACAGAAACTCCTTCACAACTGGTATTAGCCTCTATCTTTCCTGATATCCCTCTTATGTTGGAGAAACTGTGGCTCTGTCAGTTCATTATCTCATGTTTGGTGGTACTGTCCAGTTATCAAACAATTTTGGTCATCTGTTTTTTTCCTGGCCGCCTCCATCACTGGTTTTGCAATCCAAACTCAATCCAAAATTGGCCCTTTTGGCCATTTTGAGTATTGGCATGGACTCCTGGCCTCCTGAATTCCATGTAATATTTACCAACATATTTATTGCAGCTAGGGTATCTCTTGCTTGACATTGAAAGCAAGCAACATCCTCTAATTTCTAATTTCTAATTTCTAGGATTAAAAAAATTCTGAACAAACATGCCTTTTACAAATATGTTTGCTAAAGCCCACCTTTTACAAGAAAAACGTACCCATACCTGGTCTTCCTGGCTACAACATACATGTTGCACATTACCATCCTGATTAATACTTCTTGTTATATTTTACAAAAAATACTCTTACATAGGCTTTGGATTCCATGTCTTTCTCAGTAACCAACATGTCACCATTGTGAAATTAATGTTGTAATCCTGTTCCTTTTCTATACAATATACACTGTATTGTCAAAAGTATTGGGATACCCCCTCAAATCATTGGATTCAGGTGTTCCAATCACCTCCATGGCCACAGGTGTATAAAATCAAGCACTTAGGCATACAGACTGCTTCTACAAACATTTGTGAACCAATGGGTCGCTCTCAGGAGCTCAGTGAATTTAAGCATGGTGGTAGGCGAAGTGGTAGGCCATGTAAAATGATAGCACGGGGTCAGCACATGCTGAAGCTCACAGTGCGCAGAAGTCCCAACTGTCTGCAGAGTCAATAGCTACAGACCTAAAAACTTTGCGTGGCCTTCAGATTAGCACAACAACAGTTAATAGAGAGCTTCACAGACTGGGTTTCCAGGCCGAGCAGCTGCATCCAAGCCTTACATCACCAAGTGCAATGCAAACCGTCGGTGCAGTGGTGTAAAGCACACTGCGACTGGACTCTACAGCAGTGGAGACATGTTCTGGACATGGAGTGATGAATCATGCTTCTCTGTCTGGCAATCTGAAGGCCATGTCTGGGTTTGGCAGCTGCCAAGAGAACAGTACTTGCCTGACTGCATTTTGCCAAGTGTAAGGTTTGCTGGAGGGGGATTATGGTGTGTGGTTGTTTTTCAGGGATTGAGCTTGGCCCCTTATTTCCAGTGAAGGAAACTCTTAAGGTGTCAGCATACCAAAACGTTTTGGACAATTTCATGCTCCCAATTTTGTATGAACAGTTTGGGGATGGACCCTTTCTGTTTCAACATGACTGTGCACCAATGCACAAAGCAAGGTGCATAAAGACATGGATGAGCAGTTTTGGTGTGGAGGAACTTGACTGGCCTGCACACAGTCCTGGCCTCAACCCAATAGAACACCTTTGAGATGAATTAGAGCTGAGACTGCAAGCCAGGCCTTCTCGTCCAACGTCAGTGCCTGACACACTCCTAAACTTTGTGGACAGCCTTCCCAGTAGAGTTGAAGCTGGTATACCTGCAAAGGGTGGGCCAACTCAATATTGAACCCTATGGACTAATGCCCCGTACACACGGTCGGATTTTCCAATGGAAAATGTGTGATGGGAGCGTGTTGTCGGAAATTCCGACCGTGTGTGGGCTCCATCGGACATTTTCCATCGCATTTTCCGACACACAAAGTTTGAGAGCAGGCTATAAAATTTTCCGACAACAAAATCCGATCGCGTCAATTCCGACCGTGTGTGGCCAATTCCCGACACACAAAGTGCCACGCATGCTCAGAAGAAATTCCGAGACGGAACAGCTCGGTCTGGTAAAATTAGCGTCGGAAAGGATACAGCACTTTCGTCACGCTGCAATGTTTTAAATTGTTTAATATAGCACACTCTCTTCTTCTTTATAATGTGAAAAGAATGAAGTAGTTTTGCTGCTCATATTCACACAGACTTCTCACAAACTTCTTTCTTTATTATTTATCGTGATTCCCTCAATATATTTTGATTTGTCACATCTGACCAAATTTCTTTTTTGTTGTTTTATTTTTGTTTTGTACTTTTTTCAAGGCTGATTTTTTTTTTGTTTTGTGTTTGTATTTTTTTCCAGGCTGATGTATTTTTTTGTTTTTTTTTGGTTTTACTCCATAATATTTGTGTGTGTGTTTTGTATGTCAAGTTACCACAACACCATTATTATCTTGTATTATTTAATCTCAAGGAGGTTGCTTGGTGTTGGTGTCCCTTGTTAATTTCACATTGTATTTTTTAAATATACCTGCCTCATCACAAACAAACTGTCCTTTTTGAAGGAAAACACACATAGGCGAGTATAATTGAACCAAAAATTCCTTTATTAAGGGCTCATAAACAAACAAAGAGGGAGGCAACGCTGGAGAAACAGCAGAAATTGGCGAAGCCTTTGGCCCCCAGGGCAGGCATCAATTATTTTCCAGCAAAATTGGTGGCCTGAGGAGTTCATATCTAAGGGAGTGCAGTCTGGTCCGGAAGTCCCAGAGATCCTGAAAGCAGCAGATGACATCTGTGTCCCCAGGCTGTGATCATACAAGAGCCTGCATCTTTTGTCAGACCAGACTGAACCCAGGGCCATCACTCTCTGGTCTTCCTTCCATGCTTCCTTCCACGCTGTGGCTGTGGTGGTGTAGTTGTGGCAGGAGGAGGAGGAGGATGGTCCAACTCAATCACGTCAGTATTGGGTGCGATTTTGCCACTCACCCCCTTAGTTAGGACTTTATAAGAAGTTTCTCACACATGAGGTGTTGACATTCCTGCATGCCCTTCAGTTTGGTGGCAGCCATGCAGGCAAAGTCCTCTTCAGGAGTGGGTAAGGCTCTGAGGGATGCAGAAGCCTCCTGAATGAGCCTGAGTGCTGAATCCTGCACGTGACTCCCCTTCCTGGGTCTTTTGTTTGGAAAGCGGAGGGGAGGAACCTGCGATTCTGTCAGGCTCCTACTGGTCCCAGGCTTCTCCTGGCTGCCACTTAGCCCCGCCTCCTCCTGGCTGCCACTAACCCCCGCCTCCTCCTGGCTGCCACATTCCACAGCCTCCTCCTGTGTGCCACATTCCAGAGCCTCGTCCTGGCTGAGGTCTTCCTGTGTATGAAAAAGGGACATAGTTTTAGTTTTTTATTCATCAATCACACACAATTTTCACCTCATGACTGTTGCAAATTGAATGTTAACAAATATAACAGACTATCCTTCTGAGCCCAGCATTTTTCATTCTTGTCCCAATTATTTTTGCCCACTACTGTCTATTGATATGTAAAAAACTGTATTAAATCAGCAATTAGTGATCAATAATAACATCTAGTAAACATCATTTATTTATTGATCAGAAATCTGTAGAAGATTGCTATACCTGACTCCATCTGGGCTCCTTCACTTCTTCTTGGCTGGAAGTCCCAGGTTGGACATCGGAAGCCTCAGCTGGGGTCGAAGGAAGAGTGGAAGGAAGGGTTGAGAGGGATTCCCTGACTCCAGTCTGGTCTGACAGAAATCGCAGTCTCTCATAGTACCACAGTCTGGGGACATAAACGTCATCTGCTGCAGCTCCAGATCTCTGGGAATCTGTGATCTTCTTGCGCTCCCTTAGATAAGTGCTCCTCAGACCACCAATTTTGTCTTTTAAATAGGGGATGTTTGCTGTGGGGACCACTGGCTTCAGCAACTCCAGCAGTTTTTCCAGTGCTGTCTGCCTCTTTTGTTTATTATTGTAATATGGATGTTTCACCTGCCGCAGACAGGTCAGGAAGTTGTGGTCATTGAAGCCATCCATTTTCTCTGCAAGACACAACACAAGACAAACCTTAATGTCAGGCAAAACTCTCCTAATCTTGTTATAATATAGGCCTCAATCTAGAAGCAGTATAGGCCCAAGTTTTTCTCTTACCTTCGTTATCACGATCGGCGCCTCCGATACTCCTTCCTCCGCTTACAGATCGTACGTACTACGCACGCGTGTTACGCTTTATACACACTGCGCATGCGTGTAACTCCGCCCGCCCCTGACGTTCTTTCTAGTCTATTCCCCACCCCTTTTCATTTGGCGCAGTGGGGGAAGAGCACATGGCGGAGACACAGCAGGTGCATGCTAATTACAGCAACGAGGAGGAGGAGGAGAAAAGCCCGGAGCCAGAAACGTCTGGATCCAGAAGGAGACAATTTAAGGCATCGAATATGTCCTTTGGGGAGATGTTGGAGATGGTCGACATCCTGAAGAGGGCTGACTATGATGGGAAGTATGGACCTTACCCCAACCCCAATGTCCGAAAGGCCAAGATCATGGCAAAAGTGGTCAAAAGTCTGCACCGGAATTTCGGGGTACATCGATCGAAAGATCAGCTCAGGAAGCGGTGGTCGGACCTCAAATTAAGAGAGCATGAGCAGTACAGAAAGATCCAGACAGTGCTGCAAAAAAGTAAGTAGTTGTGTTGTGTTCTTATTCTTTTTATGTTTATTACGTTCGTGCTGCTCCATGTGCTTTTCTTAACTGTTATCCTGTTTAAAATGTCAACTTTCATGTTAATGGGCACATTATTCGTTCGTATCAAACATTTTTCTTTAGGCCTATAAAACACCATTGTTTTGGCCATGTGCCTTTGCCCACATTTTTTAGGGCCTACTTGTGTGAAACTAATTTGGTTGTGTAGATGGGTTTGTTACTAGAAAGAAATGCAAACTAGATTCTGTGTAAGGAGAGGACACTCAGCAGCTGTTTACACATCTGGACGCTGGAGCACTAGTGTGGGACACAAGAACACCCTTTTTATTAGGGGGCCCACACAGGTGCTCCAGTGAATACTATAGAGGTGTCTCCATCTGTGAAGCTTGTACAAAACAGGTAAGTATTGAAGCTTCACAAAGGACAAGAAAAATGCAACATCTTGGAACTCTGCCAAAACAGACAATTGTACCCTACTTCCAAGCAATGTTTCATATTTATAGTTCTGCCATCAAATATCTGTGTGCTAAGTAGACCTATTTTTTTTACATAGGGGAGAAAAGACTCGGAGGACACCCCTCATCCAAGGAGACCAGAGACCCCCCACCTCTGGAAGAATGGGAAATCCACCCAGAACAAGCATAGCAGGAGGAGGAGGAAGACGTGGTGGAAATTGGCACCACAACAGGTAAGTGTCTGCGACCACAGGCTCAGGTAAGAGATGGATGCCAGCATGTTTAGAAACCAAAAAACACCATGTATTATATCTTTTTAGGTGATCGTGATGTTGTGGATCCAGATCCTTTCACCTCGGAAAAGTGCACAGATCCTGATCAGGGAGATCATGGGGTGTAATAGGGACTTGGAAAACATCAAGAAAAACATCAATGATGTGCTTCAAAAAATGAAGAAGATCATTGATGTTTTAGGGAGAGTTTAAAACCCCTCAAAATCCCTTTGTTTTTTTGTGTGATAAAAACTTTTGACATTTTTTGTCAAATTTGAGTAAAGCCAAATTTTGAAGATGCACACAGTGTGTCAACATGTGCTATCTGCCATCACGGGAGATCAATGGAGGTGTTTTGGGGGTGCAACCCCTTCCTCAATAATACAGTAGCTGTGAGGAAGGGGTTGCACCCCCAAAACACGTCCCTTGATCCCCCGTGATGGCAGCTAGCACATGTTGACATTCGGCAATTGGTGTGCATCTTCAAAATTTGGCTTTTCCTGGGGTGACTTCACCCCATCTGAACGCATTATCAAACACAGTTTGTAAATGCTCATGTCTGATATTGCCTTCAAGTTCTACCAAATGTGAACTTTGTAAGTTCAAGATTTGTGTCTTTCTTGTTGGTTTTAAACATGCCTGTTTTATCTAAAATGGACATTTCTACTTTTTCTAATGTGACCCCAAATATTGTTATACAACAAACATGTTGGTTTGTTTTAAAAACCTTTTCTAAATGCACATGTGATTGTGCTGGTATTAAAAAGATTGATAATCAAGAATGTGTGGATTATTGTTTCAACGCTCCAACACTTTTGTGGTGCTCTAATTGATGTTTTCTGTGACAATGGGTGTTTTTTCCTAAGGGCAAATCCACTTTGCACTACAAGTGCAGTTTCAAGTGCACTTGTAGTGCAAAGCGTCTTTGCCTTTAGTAAATAACACCCAACAGTGCTTTGTAATGTTACACACTCACGCCATTTTCCGGACTCATCACATTTCTGTCAGGGTCAGCTAAAACAGACACAAGCAGTAAATGTCACCAAAGATTTGAGTAGTTATTTTTTTTAAAAAGGTTTCAGACATTGTCTGCCATATTGATAGCCCCCCTACCCACAAAGAATTCAAGGTATCTTAGCCGGACATCATGGGCACTCAGGGGGGGCAAGCCAGGATGGCCACTTTCAAGCGCCGTCAGGGTTGTTTCATTTTGAAGTCCAGCCACAGGCCCAACCGAGCCAGCATAGTTGGCAGAATGTTGCCGTAAAAAGTTGTGTAGAACACAGCACGCCAGGATAATATGATTCAGTTTGTACTCCGCCATGTGTATGGGTGTAATAAATAGACGGAACCGGCTGGCCATGATTCCAAACGTGTTCTCCACCACTCTTCTGGCTCTGGCCAGCCGGTAATTAAAAACCCTCTGGTCCGGGGTCAGGGTCCTCATCAGGAATGGCCGCATAAGATGGTCCCCCAACGCAAACGCTTCATCCGCAACGAAGACGAATGGGAGTCCTTCCTTATTGTCTTCTGGAGGTGGCAAGTCCAAGCTGCCATTCTGGAGACGCCAGTAGAAATCCGTCTGGGCGATGACTCCACCATCGGACATCCGGCCATTCTTCCCCACCTCCACATACAGAAACTCATAAGTAACCGACACCACCGCCAACATCACAATACTATTGAACCCCTTATAATTATAATAGTACGACCCAGAGTTGGGGGGTGGGACGATGTGGACGTGTTTCCCATCAATTGCCCCTCCGCAGTTAGGAAAGTCCCACCGCTGGGCAAAGTGGGAGGCCACAGTCTGCCATTCCTGTGGCATGGAAGGAAACTGTGAAATTAATAATTTTGCACATAAACAGGGAAAGCTGATTAGACACAAACATTCTTACATTCTTGGCCAACATCAAGATAACATTTATTTGAGGGAGTTTTTAAAGACCAAAGTATAAGGTACACCTATCAGATTCCCCCCCCTCTCATGGGCCATTTCTAAAATTATAGGGGGGGGGGACTCTTGGACAGGTAACCCTCTCCACTTCATTGAGAGATGAATGGCTAAATAATGTGTATTACTTTGAACAGCCCCTCCTTAGTTACACTATTGACAGCCCACTGGACAGGTAAGAAGTGTCTTAATACAAAGGTATAAATACACACTGTACACATTTGAGCACATTTGGACATTCTGCTATTACCTATCAAGATAATAATAGTATACAGAAATTTTTAACAGTACCATTTGAAAGTATACAGGCAGGCCCTTGCACTACATGCTTTGGGAAATTCATCCATAAATCTGAGCACAAAAGAGATGGGTATAGTGTGTATGGGTTTGGCAAAGTCACCAGATAGATGATTGAGGATAGATAGAGAATTGGTATCAGCTGACTTAGCAGTTGGGGGAGAGAGGGTTCAAAATGATTTGGGGACCCCAAAAAAAAGCCTCTGGCTTGAATTCAAAGCACAAATCACATTTAAAAACATTTTAGGGGGTGTTTGGGGTAAAGCACTACTATGGAGCTGATAAAATACATTGTTAAGTGACTACATGAGGTGAATATAGGGCCAGGAGAGCATGCTGGGGAGGTAAGTGAAGGCAAATATGTATGAAGGACAACAAAAATAATTAGATAAAAATCTAACATGCATGAGAACAAAGGGGACATTCACAGCATATTCCAATCATGGTAATTAGGGAATGAGGAAAGACATACAATAGATTATCAAACATTAAATACAATAAAATGTGATATTAAAGGATAAAAATCTTACCTTAATATACTCCTTCTGCAGGACCTGGATGATGGCAGAACAGGTCTCTGGGATAATGATCCCCAGAGCCTGGGGGGAGAAGCCTGTTGAGAGCTTCAAGTCCTGCAGGCTTCTCCCCATCGCCAAGTACTGCAGGGTGGCGACGAGCCTCTGCTCTGGAGTGATGGCTTGCCTCATGCAGGTATCCTGCCTGCTGATATAGGGGGCCAGCAAAGCCAACAAATGGTGAAATATGAGGTTCGTCATCCGGAGAAAGTTCCTGAAATCATCAGGATTATTCTCACGGATCTCACGGAGCAAAGGCATATGACAGAACTGGTCACGCTGAAGCAACCAATTCTTGGTCCATGAACTCCTCCCCACCCTGTTCATGGACTGGACTTGTGTCAAGGTAAGGACCCCAAAACCAAGCCCCCGCACAGCACGAACTCTACGAGGAGTACGTATACGCAACATGGCTAGAAAATGGTCGGCTGCTCAGAACGAAGTAACAGAATGCACTGAAGAACAGCAAGGCCTGTGAAGAGCGACCTGAAAAACAGTAACGAACGAAGAAGAACAGAATGACAAGAGTCACGCGTCACTTGCTGCACGCACTGAAGAGCAGATACAAACCCACAAGCACAAACTGAACAGCAGAAAACGATCTGAAAACCACGAGTCTGAAAAAGCTCGAATCGTCTCTCACCAAACTTTTACTAACACGAGATTAGCAAAAGGAGCCCAAAGGGTGCTGCACTTGGTTCTGAACTGGCCTTTTCTAGTCTCGTCGTACGTGGTGTACGTCACTGGGTTCTTGGCGATCGGAAATTCCGACAACTTTGTGCGACCGTGTGTACGCAAAACAAGTTTAAGGCCAAAATCCGTCGGAAAAAATCCATGGATTTTGTTGTCGGAATGTCCGATCAATGTCCGAACGTGTGTATGGGGCATTAGACTGAGATGCCATTAAAGTTCATGTGCATGTAAAGGCAGGCGTCACAATACTTTTGGCAATATAGTGTAGCTTATTTCATTGCAAAGTTGTACCAGCTCTTCTCCAAACTGTATTTGTAAATCTGTAAACAGTTACCTTTCCTTGCAATTAACGTTTAATGGTATTGTACCTTTATTCTCTACAATAAAAACTAAATGGCAGAATCTCTACTGGGCACAGAGCACGTGGTATTTTACAGTCAAAGAACAGAGGTGCAGATTAGCACTGGGTGACATGGGGCTTATTACAGTCAACTTGAAGTTAAAGGAGAGGTACAGCCAAAGCTCGTTTGGCTGGCCTTCTCCTATGGGTCACAGGAGTGCAATTCGTTTTGCACTCCTGTGACCCATTTTCAGCAGAGAGTGGGCTGAAGGCCGCTCTCTGCTGACATCATGGATTTCAGTCCAGGCACCTGGCAGATCCAGACTCCCATTGTTATGAATGATGCGGTGCCTGGACTGAAATCTGTCGTGTCAGCAGAGAGCAGCCTTCAGCCTGACGAGCCACTGAGAGCCTGAGATGGCCCGCTCCACAGCTCAGCACTCCAATGAGGGCAGAGAGAGAAGATCAGAGAGCTGTGACTGACAGTCTACAGCTCTCTGCTCACGGAGCTGTGAAAACCGAGCAATCACTCGGTTTTCAGTGCAGAGGCGCCGGGGGGACAGAGGGCGCATCGGACCAATGCTGCATCCACCTAGGTAAGTATGATGGGAAAAAAAAAAGAAAACCATACTTCTCTTTTAACCACTTCAGATCCGGGTCATTGCCAAATGAGGGCAACAGCACGGATCTACATTACCGGGATGACGTCTATTGACGTCGTCCCGTGCACGAGCAGCCTGCGCGCCCCCTGCAGGGTGCTCGCGGCGCGCTCAGTGATCAGCGAGTCTATGAGACTCGCCTGATCACAGATCAGAGTAAGGGGTCGGTCCCGACCCCTTACCACATGATCAGCTGTCAGCCAATGACAGCTGATCATGTGATGTAAACCGAGCCAGTAATTGGCTATTTTTCCTCCTCGCGCTGACAGCGTGAGGAGGAAAAAAAAAACCCGATCACCGGCGGCCATGATCGGGACATCAGTCCCGATCAAGGCGATCATCTGCCCCAACAGCAATAGGCAGCAGTGCCGCCTACCAGTGCCCACCAGCGTCACCCATTAGTGCCCACAGTGCCATCCATCAGTGCCATCCATCAGTGCCCACAGTGCCACCCATCAGTGCCCACAGTGCCACCCATCAGTGCCACCCATCAGTGCCCACAGTGCCACCCATCAGTGCCACCCATCAGCGCCCACAGTGCCACCCATCAGCACCCACATCAGTGCAACAACAGTGCTGAACATCAGTGCCACCTATCAGTGCCCATCGGTGTCACCTACCAGTGCCCATAAGTGCCCATCAGTGCCGCCCATCACTACCCATCAGTTCCATCCATCAGTGCCCCCATCAGTACCGTCCATCAGTGGTACCTATCAGTGCCCATCAGTGCCACCTATCCGTGCCACCCATCCGTGCCACCCATCAGTGCCACCCATCAGCGCCCATCAGTGCCACCATATCTGTGCCCATCAGTACCGCCTTATCTGTCCCCATCAGTGCTGCCTTAACTGTGCCTATCAGTGCCGCCTTAACTGTGCCTATCATTGCCGCCTTAACTGTGCCTATCAGTGCCGCCTTAACTGTGCCTATCTGTACCCATCAGTGCAGCCTATCAGTGCCCACCAGTGCCGCCTCATCAGCACATATCAATGAAGGAGAAAAATTACCTGCTTGCAAAATTATATAACAAACTATGAAACATGATTTTTTTTTTCAAAATTTTCCAACTTTTTTTGTTTGTTTAGCAAAAATAAAAATCCCAGCTGTGATTAAATACCACCAAAAGAAAGCTCTATTTGTGGGAAAAAAATGATAAAAATTTCATTTGAGTACAGTGTTGTATGACCGCGCAATTGTCATTCAAAGTGCGACAGCGCTGAAAGCTGAAAATTGGTCTGGGCAGGAGGGGGGGTTTAAGTGCCCAGTAAGCAAGTGGTTGAGCTATAAACTCTCTGGGTCCAGAATCTGGGATGTTCTTCAGGCACAAAAGGAAATTATTTGAAGTTAAGAACAGGTTACTAAAGAAAAATAGGTTATTCACATTGTAAGGGAAGGTGCATTAGCAAGGACATTTTCCCCAGAGCTTGGTGAATATGAAGAATTTTCAGTTTCCAAATAACACCCAATCATGTGCAAGAAAAATAAAAAAACAGCTTTTTGCTTGCACATAATTGCATGATGGAAGTTAGTAGAGATTCATTTCATTCATTAAGCTCTGGGGACATTCCCTTGCAAAATAAACAGTCTATTTGCCTTTAGTAAATCAACCCCTTTACCAGTAACATTAGTGTACACTGTCTATGATGGACTTCTAAGGAAAGACATACGGAAACTGTGATTACAGACTTATTTTTGAAGATGTATGCTATGGGGCTTTCATCCTTGTACAGACTTTACTGCTGACCTCGAAAAAGCACAACCTGATATAGAAACTTCTTGTTTCAGGTCAGGAACTTACTAAATAGTGAAGCAAGTAAAAGGTATGACAGCACGCACCTTTAAAACTAGTCAGCAATAACAGCTCTTATATTTTTTGGCAGTTTCTTAATATAAATACACTAATAGAGTATAGGTATATTTAAAAAGTGAAGAACATGGCCATATTGACCAAACAGAGGTCATATTTTTAGTATATGGGAAAATAAAACAAAGGATAGGATTGATCTAAAGGATTGTAGCAAAATTCTCCAGTTTTGACAAATAAACCTTTCTATGTCTAAACAGAAAATGTAAGTAGACAAAAAGTATACTAAATTACTACACAATGCAAAATATAAGCAACATAATAGTAATTAAGTCAATAAGAAAACTTTAAAACACTTTCACTTACCTCAACCTATGTAGAAAAAGGTTTAAACAGGATATAAATTGTACTCACACTGATGGGAAGAATCCCTTGGGCTTTTCCCTAATGGCATTCTCAGAGTAAGCAACTTTTAGGCCCCTTTCATACGGGGCGGACTCTGTAAAGCACATCTACCTGCTCAGTGGGGATCTCTCCGCTGATCCCAACTGAGTAGGAGGATGACAGGTCCGTGTCTGCTCCGCTATGCAGAGTGGACACAGACACAGCCCCGCTGTTCTCTATGGGGCAGTTAGATTGAAACAGACTGTCTGTCCATTTCCATCTGACTGTCATCCGATCCGCCAGATGAATGGGGAATGGGTGCCCCCATCCGTCTGTTTTTAGTGGACAGGATTGGATCGAATGCCAGTGGGTGCCAGTGGACACATGTCCGCTGACATCTGCCACTCCATAGAGAACAATGGATGGTCCAATCAGGTCCGCCTGAAAAACCGACAGGAGAACCTGATTGGATCGCCCTTGAGAAACCAACCTTAGGCAGCCCATTGATAAGTTTTTTGTTTTTTTAATTCAGCCAGTGGTTTGAATGACAAAAATAGCTTGATCCCTCATCCATACATTCAAGGTGGATGGGGGAATCCTCCTTGCTGTGTCTTTTTACTTTTCAAGTGGGGAGACTTCCCCCCCTATGTCAGAATACACTGATCAGCACTTCTGGTTATAGCCTGCTTTATACCATACCATAGCATTTCGATAGGACTCTGCCCTACTTTTTCTAAAATACTAAATTTAGCCTGTTTAAGAAACCCTGTGTTGATTTATACCTGCGTTTTTGATCGATGTACTGTAACATTGCATGTTCTCTTTTAAGTTTTAGGTAGCAGACAAACTGACATCCTTCTGTAAGGTTTCCTGATTCAATCTGAAATTCATTGGTTTCTCTGTCATTTCCACTGATTCAGCATACAACTTCACACCATATTGAACTATACTCAATTGCAGGTGGGATGAGGTTTTGGAATGTGGTTATTTGATTTCTCCGACATAATACTATGAAAAAATACAACCTTTGCCTCAACTTTTCTAAAACATTGTTTCAATACAATTGTGGAACATTCAGGGTTTTTGTAAAAGTAGTATGCCACTCAATTCTGAAGTTGACATAAATTCACTGATATAATATTTTTTGGAATCTGTCCACGAATGAATGAATGCAAAAGCTTTATGTTTACCAAAATGAATAGTTTTCTATCTTACACAATTTATTATTTCTGTTTGCATTCTGCAATTGTAGTAGCAGAAGAAGAACCATCACCATCTACGGTATTTCACATGGTATTTTGTTTTTCTTTTAGAAACAAACAAAAAAAAAAATAGATATACTATTTTCAAATCAGTGAAAAAAATCCATTCTCATACTTTGTTTTCTTTCCTTGTGTATATTTTGGAGACCTTCCAGAAACTTGGTAATACTACTATCATACAATCATTGATGACTTACAGTATGACATCCTAAGCATGAGAGCTGCATGAAAAATTACATTCAAATGCAATCTGAAAAAGAAATTAATTTGCGCCCTAGGTAATTGGGGCTGTTGCTTTAAGAGGTGGGAATGGGAAGCATAACAAAGGCCAATTTCACTTTAAATCAAAGAATACATTCTGAAGAGCAGATATGTGGCCATAATTTCAGCAGAGACACTAATGGGTATTTAATGCGCCCATCAGTGTTTGTAAGTTTCTGGCATAAGGAACACACACAATAGCTTCAAATCCCTCTTTAACACTTATTTGAGATGACAGGAAAAATGAAACAGTTTGTGCTTTCAATGGAAAAGCAATCATTGCTTCATTATATTTCTGCTTGCCCTATCATGCTAATGCATGGTAAAAATGTCACCAGATGTATTTAAGGACCTGATCGAGCTCTAAGGCTTCACTCCTTTTACTTGGCTGATTAGTTAAGGGAGGAGAGGGAAAAAAAATCTTCAATTTGTATGTAAATGCGGCACGGTTTGCTATCAGCTGTACACCTGCACCTGTAAAAAATAATAAACTGGAGTTTAATGCTGTAATTATAAGCATTTATGGAAGTTTTAAAGAGGCTCTGACCAGTAAGATGAGATATTTGCGTAGGGATATTACTGATGCCCCGACAAGAGGGGAAAATAGGCCTGCCACAGATTAAATCACTCTATCCTGTTCACTTTCTTTGGAAATATTACCTGGAACTTATATGTATGTAAGTGCTTGCAGTACACATTTGTAATGGATAATTTAAAGCACATCGGTGTTATGTAGATGAGCAAGTGCCCTTTGAATTGGAAATTCCATTTATATCACTCATGGATAATATATATCACAAGATATTTTTCCAAGTTTACTGGATGCTAGGCAAAACAAAGTTGTGTGTCATTCAAGACCCATTACAGAATCAATAGTCAATAGCGCAATAAGAACATGTAGAAGCCGAAACAGGTGACTGTTATTATCTTTTGTTTTTGTGGGTAGGTTTTGTTTTTTAATGTCTCCATCACAAATTTTGCCTCTCTAGTCATAGGTTTCATTTCAAATATGAGGGATGCTTGTGTTTCCAAATGAATAATCCTTTTTATAAACAGTAATTTATCGGCACAGTTCCATAAACATTTTGCAGGACAGAATTAACAGCATTTAAAAAAATCATTATTGTGACTTATTAAAAAAGCAAGAGAATTTTCCAATTTTTTAACTATTCAGTTTACAAGGACAAAGCATCATAAAAAAACAAAAAAAACATAATAATTAAATTGTAGGAGAAAAGCAGCACAATTCTAACATGGGTGCAATGCATAGGTGGACTCATTGCAAAACTGGGCTTTACTGACTTCGGATGCTGCTGTAAATAGTGAACCACAATACACAGTATAGTCAGAATAAGTGACCTATGCCAAGTTAAAGCTCACATGACAGGAACCACAGACTGGACAGACTGCATTTATAAAAGAAAGGTAACCATTTAGCATGCTTAAAACTTGTGTGCTTTCTACTTGATTTTGTAATGTTGACTAACACTTGGGTATTGATCTGCCTTAACCACTTGCTGACCCGCTGCAGTACCTTCACTGCGGCAGATCGGCTCGTACAGGCACAATCATGTACCTGTACATCACAGCTTTCTTCCGGGTCTATTCTCATATGCGTATGTGGACCTGGAAGATGGTGCTGTCATTTGCTGCAGCACAAGCCAATGAGCGATTCTCAGCCAATAATTTATAGTCAGCACCCACTAATCGGCTGAGCGAATGACAGAAGAGAGCCCTGTGGTGGTAAACACCACAGGGCTCTCTACAGACAGACGCAATGTGCTATTTTTTTTTCTAAAATCGGCACATTGCTTAGTAAAAGCAGCACACAGTACATGCACAAAACATTGTTAGGTAAACATTAAACCCCTTGATCGTCCTAGATATTAACCCCTTCCCAGCCAGTGTCATTTAGTACAGTGACAGTGTATATTATTAGCACTGATCACTGTATTAGTGTCACTGGTGATGTCATCATTGGCAGTTAGTCAGTTCCCCGCCAGCGTCAGTTAGTGTCAGATTGCCCACCACACAATCCCAGTCCCACTAAAATTCACTGATCACCGCCATTACTAGTATAAAAAAAATTCCAGTTTCTATACCATAGTTTGTAGACGCTATAACTTACATGCAAACCAATCAAAATGCACTCATTGGGATTTTTTTACCAAAGATATTTTACATTTTGGCCAAAATTTTTGGAAGAAATTCGATTTTTTTTTTATTTTTTATTAGAAATGTTTTAAAGCAGAAAGTAGAAAATATTGTTTTTTTTTGTTTTTTTTTCAAAATGTTTCTTTTTTTTCGTTTATATCCCAAAAAACAAAAAACCCTGTAGTGATCAAATACCACCACAAGAAAGGTCTATTTGTGTGAAAAAAAATTATATCAATTTTGTTTGGGTACAGTGTTGTATGACAATTACCAGTAAAATAGCACAGTGTTGAATAGCAAAAAATGCCCTGGTCATGAAGAGGGTGAAATCTTTCGGAGCTCAGTTGGTAAAAGTAGATGTTACATAGTTACATAGGTGGTGAGGTTGAAAAAAGACACAAGTCCATCAAGTCCAACCTGTGTATGTGCTTTATGTTTATATTACATTGTATATCCCTGTATGTTGTGGTTGTTAAGGTGCTTATACCCTGTTTCCCCGAAAATAAGACCTAGCGTGATTGTTGGTGATGGCTGAAATATAAGCCCTGCCCCCCAAATAAGCCCTACCCTGTTTCCCAGAAAATAAGCCCTACCCTGAAAAGAAGACCTACAAGGACTTTAACTAGGGCCTATTTGAGGGGTAGGGCTTATATTGCAGTCATCACTGACAATCACGCTAGGTCTTATTTTCGGGGAAACAGGGTAGTTTCTTTTAAGTATCGATGCTCCTCGCTATAACCACTGCTTGTGGAAGAGAATTCCACATCCTTACCACTCTTACAGTAAAGAACCCTCTACGCAGTTTAAGGTTAAACCGCTTCTCTTCCGCATTCACTAATTTTAGTGAATGCCGCGTGTCTTTTTAAATTCCCTTGCGCGGAAGAGTTTTATCCCTATTGTGGGATCACCAGTACGGTATTTGTACATTGAAATCATATCCACTCTCAAGCGTCTCTTCTCCAGAGAAAACAAGTTCAGTGCTTACAGTCTTTCCCCATAGCTGAGATCCTTCAGTCCCTTTATTTGTTTTGTTGCCCTTCTCTGGACTCTCTCCCATTCCAGCACATCCTTCCTAAGGACTGGTGCCCAGAACTGGACGGCATACTCCAGGTGCAGCCAGTACAGAGTCTTGTAGAGCGGGAGAATTATCTTTTTATCTCTGGAGTGAATCCCCTTTTTAATTCATGCCAATATTATGTTTGCTTTGCTTGCAGCACCATTGCATGCCATTTCTGAGCCTGTCATTTACTAGGACCCCCAGGTCCCTTTCCATCCTAGATTCCCCCAGAGGTTCTCCCCCTAGTGTATAGATTGCATTCTTATTTTTGGCACCCAAATGCATTATTTTACATTTTTCAACATTAAACCTCATTTGCCATGTAGTTGCCCACCCCATTAATTTGTTTAGATCTTCTTGCAAGGTTTCCACATTCTGCATAGTAGTTATTGCTCTGCTTAGCGTAGTATCTTCCGCAAATACAGAGATTAAGCTGTTTATCACATCCTGCAGATCCTTTATGAATAAATTAAATAGGATTGGTCCCAGTATAGAACCCTGGGGGACCCCGTTTTCTACACCGGACCATTCTGAGTACTCCCCATTTATGACCACCCTCTGGACTCGCCCCCATAGTCAGTTTTCAGTCCATGTACTCACACTTTGGTCCATGTAAACCCCACTGAAAGGCATTTTGTGCATAATAAACCATTTTCATTTGAAAGTAAAATCCTTTTTTACATTTTATCATCATCTGTTGCATAACAGTACTACCAGTCTCATGCAGACTCTTTCCTGTCTATATGCGTAAACTCCAGTGATGAGAGCATGGCTTTTCTCAGAATGGGTTTCCCACTGGTGATAATATTGGATCATGCCTGCCTCATGTGTATTGATTTACTCACTCCATCGGAAGCATGTGTGATAGGGAGACAAAGTAGGAGCACAATTTGGAAGCAGGAACATGCTAAAAAGAACATCAGGATCACAAGGTATTCATTTAAAGAATGTTGCAGATTAAACAAACTTAAAATTACTGTTGATATTATTCTTATGAGATTTATGAGAATGGGATTACATAGACTTTTAGCAGGAGAATACATACATATAATACGTATTAAAATACATACAGAAACCTACGCTTATGGGTCTAAACACAGTAGGGGTTGAGTTACTAAAAGATTAGACCCGTCACTGAGCAAAGTGAACACTCTGGGCCCATTCAAATTGTTGAAGTGCATTAAGAGACACAAAAATGTGTGATTTGTGTTTTGGAATAAATGGTGTAGGTGTATTGTATTGCATTCATAGTCCACTCAAAATAAATGGGCTGTCTTACCATTTATTTTGAATGGGCCGCAAATGCAATGCAATCCATCTGCACTATTATTTCCCAAATAGTGCACCAATAAGCACAGCTGTGCATATTGATTCTCTATATGGCCTTTTGCGTCAAGAACAACTATTTATGAATTGGGGTCCCATTCAAAAGGAATGTCACAGTAGTGCAACATACATGTGTCCATGCATTAATATGCTTTATAGTATGTAGTGAGAGACTCATTTCATTGTACATTACTGCAGCACATGTGTGTAGCACAACCCCCCAAAGGGCTGCTTGAAGAGGACTGACTCCAAATGTTGCCCTGACCTCCCAAAACCTCTGACACCCTGCGTTCAGACATATTTCAAAGTGATAATGCAATTACACAGACCCCAGATTGTAGCACTAGTAAACTAGTAAACAAATAAACTCTAACTCTTGGTAAATATGCAAAGGGTATGCAATGCAAAGAAAATCACAATTAGGGATGGGCCCGATGGTCCAGTCGAACGTAAGTTCGACTCGAACATCGGATGTTCGCCTATTCGACGAATACCGAACATTATGGCACGTTCATGGCAAATTTGAGCGCCACAGATTGCTCATTATGCACTGCAAGATTGCAGTGCATTGACGTTTGATGATTGGATAAAGCATGCACCTGACCTGCATGCTTTGGCCAATCACAGTGCCCTCTGCTGTGAGAGCCATTATTGGTCAAAGGCAGGGTGCCTTTAGCCAGTCATGGCTCAGGGGGCTAAGTCCACACCTCACGCTATATAAGGCTGCTTACACGGCGGCCGTATATAGTGCTATAATTGAGCTAGAGGCAGGTTAGTTAGTGGCGTGCAAGCAGTTAAGTATATATATATATATATATATATATATATATATATATATATATATAGTTGTGCTCCTAAGTTTACATACCCTGGCAGAATTTATGATTTCTTGGCCATTTTTCATAGAATATGAATGATAACACAAAAACATTTCTTTCACTCACGGTTAGTGTTTGGCTAAAGCCATTTATTATCAATCAACTGTGTTTCCTCTTTTTAAATCATAATGGCAACAGAAAATACCTTAGTGACCCTGATCAAAAGTTTACATACCCTGGTGATTTTGGCCTGATTATATGCACACAAGTTGGCACATAGGGGTTTTAATGGCTATTAAAGGTAACCATCCTCACCTGAGATCTGTTTGCTTGTAATTAATGTGTGTGTATAAAAGGTCAATGCATTTCTGGACTTCTGACAAACACTTGCATCTTTAATCCAGTGCTGTACTGATGTTTTTGGATTCTGAGTCATGGGCAAAGGAAAAGAATTGTCAAAGGATCTGCGAATAAAGGTAGTTAAACTGTATAAAACAGGAAAGGGATATAAAAAGATACCCAAATAATTGAGAACATACACAAAGCACAAGCACTTGAAAATGTTTTGAATTATTTTATAATGCATTCATAAACGAGGGGAGGGTTTACCCCCCTATCACCCCCCCTCTTTTTTTTCACACATAACAGGTCAATAATATATATAGAGCACTAATATTTGAATAATTTAAATACGTCTTATAACACTTTCATAGAATTGGACTTTTTGGTTTTACTTTCTTTCACGTGTAATAAGTTAATGACACATATAGAGCACAGCACTTGAAAGAAGGTGTCGTCCCTTTCTTTCAATTTTTTTTTTTTCCTCTCCTTTAACAAGTATTAAGTCAACAATGTATACAGAGTACAATATTGGAAGATCTTAAATTATTTTTATAGCACTCTTATAAAACTGGGGCTTTTTTTTTTCTCTTTTCGTCTCTTTTTTTTAGGGTATGGGCGAGGGGGTGTAGATGGAGCCATCCCTGTTGTTGGCGGGTATATATAAACCAGGATATTGAATATTGTCCTCTGTCTTAGGGAGATGAGCCATGTAAATGTTTATTGTATTAAGAGAAAAATGTTTAATAAAGAATGAATTCTAAAAAAAAAAAAATTAAGATACCGATCAGCAGTATTTAAACTCTAATCAAGAACTGGAAAATAAGGGGTTCTGTTGAAACCAAACCACAGTCAGGTAGACCAACTAAAATTTCAGCCACAACTGCCAGGAAAATTGTTTGGGATGCAAAGAAAAGCCCACAAATAACTTCAGGTGAAATACAGGACTCTCTGAAAACATGTGGTGTGGCTTTTTCAAGATGCACAATAAGGAGGCACTTAAAGAAAGATGGGCTGCATGGTCGAGTCGCCAGAAGAAAGCCATTACTACGCAAATGCCTCAAAGTATCCCTCTTACAATACGCCAAACAGCACAGAGACAAGCCTCGAACCTTCTGACATAAAGTCATTTGGAGTGATGAGACCAAAATTTAGCTTTATGGCCACAACCATAAACGCTACATTTGGAGAGGAGTCAACAAGGCTTATGATGAAAGGTATGGAGGTGGATCGCTGATGTTTTGGCGATGTGTGTGCTAAAAAGGCACAGGAAATTTGGTCAAAATTGTTGGCAAGATGAATGCAGTATGTTATCAAAAATACTGGAGGAACATTTGCATTCATCAGCGCATGGCACGTACTTGGACATTCCAACATGACAATGATCCAAAACACAAGACGAATTCGCCCTGTCGTTGTCTACAGCAGAATAAAGTGAAGGTTCTGGAGTCACCATCTCAATCTCCTGACCTCAATATCATTGAGCCACTCTGGGGAAATCTCAAATGTGCAGTTCATGCAAGACAGCCCAAGAATTTTCAGGAACTGGAGGCTTTTTGCCAATAGGAATGGGCAGCTTTACCATCTGAGAAGATAAAAAGCATCATCCACAAATACTACAAAAGACTTCAAGCTGTCATTGATGTTAAAGGGGGCAATACACGGTATTAAGAACTGGGATATGAAAATTTTTGATCAGGGTCATTTGAGTAATTTCTGTTGCCATTATGATTTAAAAAGAGTAAACACAGTTGATTGATAATAAATGGCTTCAGACAAACACTAACCACGAGTGAAAGAAAAGTGTTTGTGTTATCATTCATATTCTCTGAAAAATGGCCAAGAAATCATAAATTCTGCCAGGGTATGAAAACTTATGAGCACAACTGTGTATATATATATATATATATATATATATTTTTATATAGTGCAGTCAGTGTACAGCATATACAGTGTATTGAAGTGGTTAAGGGAAACCCTATGACAGAATTAAGAAAAAGCAGCATGCCCCCCTCCCCATACTAGGCCCTTTGGGTCTGGTAAAGATATTAAAGGGAACTCCACGGCAAAAAAACAACAGCGTGGGGTCCCCCCAAAATCCATACCAGGCCCTTTGGGTTTGGCATGGATTTTAAGGGAAACTCCACACCAAAATGTTTTAAAAAATTGGCGTGGGGTCCCCCCAAAATCCATACCAGACCGTTATCCGAGCAAGCAGCCTGGAGGAGAGGATGGGAGGGAGCAACCCCCCTCCTGAACCATACCAGGCCGCTTGCCCTCAACATGGGGAGGGTGCTTTGGGGTCCCCTCCAAAGCACCTTGTCTCCATGTTGATGGGGACAAGGGCCTCGTCCCCACAACCCTGGCCAAGTGGTTGTGGGGGTATGTGGGTGGAGAGCATATTGGAATCTGGAAGCCCCCTTTAACAAGGGCCCCCCCAGATTCCACACCCACTATGTGAATGGGTATGGGGTACATTGTATACGCTCAAGTAAAAAAGAGCTGCCAGAACCAAAAGTCTTTAATACAAAATTCAAAATCATAAAATAAAATGTGGGTGCAGCGCTAATGCAATTTAAATTCCCAATTATATGTAAAAAAGGGAAAAAAATTCAACCAAAATTCTGAAATGGCAAAAACGGTCTGAAAATTAAAAATTAAAGCGAACAACTTAATAAACAATATAATCACCAATGTCATGCTATGAGGTAGATATAGGTAACGGATGACCCCGTTACATAATGGGTGACCCCGCCCCCTTCTGACGTCACGGGGAATGCCACAGGGAAGTCCCCGTCAAGTCCCCGTGCATCAGAGGGGGGCGGGGTCACCGGGTGGCCCCGCCCTCCGTTATTTAAGAACCGTCGAAGACGAGAAGCGTCACACAGCGGGAGCCTCCCATCATGGATGCGGAGCAGCATGAGAAGAAGAAGGGAAGAAGACGCCGCTGAGGAAGGTGCCGGACGAGAACACTGGAGGAAGAACCAGAAGAACCAGAAGAACCAGAAGAAGAAGAAGATGGAGGAAGAAACCAAAGGTAGATAGAAGAAAGAAGATAGAAGAAAGAAGATGGAAAAAAGAAGACTTTAAATAAAGGAATTGTCAAAAACTGTCTCTTGTCATTTTTAACATTTTTGACAGTTTTTTGTGAAATGGTAGGGGTAAGTACCCCCTTCCATTTCACACGGGGGGGCGGGATCTGGGGGTCCCCTTGTTAAAGGGGGCTTCCAGATTCTGATAAGCCCCCTGCCCACAGACCCCCACAACCACCAGGCAAGGGTTGTGGGGATGAGGCCCCTGTCCCCATCAACATGGGGACAAGGTGCTTTGGGGGGCTACCCCAAAGCACCCTCCCAATGTTGAGGGCATGTGACCTGGTACGGTTCAGGAGAGGGGGGCGCTCTCTTGTCCCCCCTCTTTTCTTGCGGCCTGCCAGGTTGCGTGCTCGAATAAGGGTCTGGTATGGATTCTTAGGGGGACCCCACGCCATTTATTTTTTAATTTTGGCACGGGGTTCCCCTTAAAATCCATACCAGACCTGAAGGGTCTGGTATAGATTTTGAGGGGGACCCCCACGCCATTTTTGTAAAAAATTTTGTCCGGGGTTCCTCTTAACATCCATACCAGACCTGAAGGGTCTGGTATGGATTCTTAGGGGGACCCCACGCCATTTATTTTTTAATTTTGGCACGGGGTTCCCCTTAAAATCCATACCAGACCTGAAGGGTCTGGTATAGATTTTGAGGGGGACCCCCACGCCATTTTTGTAAAAAATTTTGTCCGGGGTTCCCCTTAACATCCATACCAGACCTGAAGGGCCTGGTATGGAATTTAGGGGGACCCCCTACGCCATTTTTTAAAAAATTTTGGTTCAGGGTTCCCCTGTGGGGAAATCCCATGCCATTTTTATCTATGAACTTTTATGTGTATTGTCGGACCGGCAATTCATTAATAGCCGCGAGTAGTTTTAAATGATTTTTTTCCTTTGAAATGTCATTTTGGTGTCAGACTGTTCTAAACACGGGAAACATGCACCCCTTTACAGGCATACTATAGACACCCCCCAAGTACAAAATTTAAAGGAATATTACACTTTTATTATTTCACTTTAAGCATTATTAAAATCACTGCTCCCGAAAAAACTTCAGTTTTTAAAACTTTTTTTTGCATTGATCCATGTCCTCTGGGGCAGGACCCGGGTCTCCAAACACTTTTTATGACAATACCATGCATATAAGCCTTTAAAATTAGCACTTTTGATTTCTCCCATAGACTTTTAAAGGGTGTTCCGCGGCATTCGAATTTGCCGCGAACACCCCAAATTGTTCGCTGTTCTGCGAACTGGCGAACAGCCGATATTAGAGTCGAACATGAGTTCGACTCGAATTCGAAGATCATCCCTAGTCACCAGATATTAGCTGTAATTTAGTCCTATTATAATTGTTTTTCTTTGAGAATAAATGAGTTATACTACATATGGATAATAAAGGAGTTTTTTGCGGTAAACTGTTTATCATCTAAGTCTGAATTAGTGATAAAATTACTCCATTTTTTGGTTTTGCAATGCATGACTTTTAACATTTGGCTAAAAGAAAAACATGTCCCGGGTATTACTAATGAGATTGCCAATTCCTTATCTCATTCACAGTTCCAGAGGTTTCAGGAACTCGATCCAGAGGCGGACCAGGAAGGATTTCCTTGCCCAGAATTTCTCTGGGGCCTGATTTGGGAATAATTGAAGAAAATGTAAGAAATTGCATGGCGTTATGTTTTGTCTCCTCTCTAATTCAAGCTAAACTTAGCCCTTCGGTTAGCAAAATTTTAGCAGGCGTCTCATTCTTTTTGAAAATGTCAGCACTTCTTGCCCTTAATTCCTTTTTTCCAGTCAAACAAATGCTGAACAGTTTCAAAAGATCCTCTCTCTAGCTGTTGACAGTAGATGCCCTATTTCCTCTGATTTCTTGGTAAAATTGATGTCTACACTGGAATCAGTTTCTTTTTTCTCTTTTGAGACTTCGCTGTTCAGAACGGCGTTCGTTATTGCATTTTTTGGTGCTCTTAGATTAGGGAATTCACAGCACCTAATAAATCTTCTTCTTCCTTTTTAGTTTTTTCAGACATCTCTGTTTCAGAAGATTTGGTTAGGATTTTTATCAGTGGATCCAAGATGGATCAATTAGGCAAGGGTTATTGGTTAACTCTTTATAGAGCTCCTTTTCAGGTCATATGTCCAGTTTTTAGAGTTACTTAGTATCTTTCTTCTCTACCCTCTTTTACAGGTCTATTCTTTATTCATATTAATCTATCTCCATTAACTAGATACCAGTTCTCATCGTTCCTGTCTTCTTGTCTAAATAAACGTAAGCTTTCTGGTTCTCATTTCTCTTCGCATTCATTTCGGAGTGGGGCGGCTACTAAAGCCAGCCTTCTCTGGTTTTCTAAGGATGGTTTAAAGCAATTGGGGCGTTGGGATAGTGATGATCTTGTTATTGTTTAACTTTTCTTAGGTTCTTCCAAGCACGTCATTTGGATAATAGGACATTCCTTTATATTTTGGGCCAAAAGGAGAGCTTCCATCAAGAATGGCAAAATCAATATTGGTCTGGCTGAAGAACGTTTTCAGGGGGTTTTTTTGGTGGGGAATAAAGGGGCTGAGATGGAGGAATTTAAAGGATCAGTTAATTTACTTGCTAGGACAGTGGCCTTCTCCCGATGTACTTATAATTCATGCCGTGGGTGATGACCTGGGCAGGATCAAAACTTGGGATTTGATTTGCGAGATGAAGAGAGACTTACCTTCTTTTAAGTTGTTACTTCCTTCTACAGTTATAGTTTTTTCAGAAATAGTGCCAAAACTCCTTTGGCCAGATTTAAGTAATCTTCATTATGTAGACAGGATTAGGAACTCGTAAATAGATCCATACGCAACTTAATTATTTCTCAAGGCGGTTTTTCTTATCGCCATATAGACCTTGAGGGTTTCCTGCCTGGTCTATACAGAATTTATTTTGTACACCTGTCGGAGGTTGGTTTAGACATTTTTATTTTAGGTTTACAAAACATGATTGAGCAGGCCATGGCGTTTGGGGGGTTTCAGCCACTCAGTTTTTGAGTGGCTGTTGGGATTTGTCATCCAGTTCAGTTCTGGATGAACGATGTGATATCATTAATGAATTAAATAATTTATGGTTATGGAATTTTAAGATTAAATATTTTGTTATGAAGGATTATTGTTCATCTTGGGTAACCCCTTAATAAATGCAGTGTCCATTACTGCCAACATGAAATTGTGTTGTGTCTCTTTATTCTATATCCTCTTTTAGTCCTTTGTGCTGTCCTTTGGCTTAAATGTTGATTGGGACATAAATTGCTTTCTGAATAATTGTCATGGTTATGCAATAGAGTTTTCTCTGTCAGCTTACCTGTCTCCATGTGTTCATCTCTAAAGACCAGCTGCCTCTCACCTGACTGGTTTTATAACCTCTCCTCTAAGCATGGCCCCACCCCAGGCCCTATCAGGGAACCCTATATTAACCTGTGCACTGCAAGCCAGCAGTGCTGATCAACCATTGTGCGTTAGCCTCCGTGTGTACTTGCTGTGTTTCCTAAGTCTGATTCCTGTTACCGACTTTGGCCTGTTCTCGACTCTCCCTGTCTGCTTGTTACCATGACCTTTGGCGTGTTATGTTTATCCTTGTCTGCCTCTTGCCCTGACCTTTGGCTTATCCCTTACTTCCCTGTCGTTCCCGCCTGCTGCCTCCTTCCTCTTCTCCTGTAGTCTACGGTGAGCGAGAGCTGTGAGACCCTGGGGGCGGCGACCTGGAGCCAGACTGCAGCGCAGTCCATCCTTACCACTAGAGGCTCTGGTGAACACCCGCTGGGTCTTAGATTTTGCGCCCTGGGGAATCTATGCTCTAGCTCCCACTGGGATCCATGTTATTTATCCTGTAGACCTGCATCCTGAACCTTCCAGGGTTCAATCCGCAGCAGTCAGTCCTAGGGTCCACTACCTTAGCGGTGCACTTCTGACTCCTACAGAGTGCATCTGTCACCTGGTCCCAGGTGACCTGACAATAATGCCTAAAATCTCATTTGATTTTTAGTCCCTTTATTTTTTATAAAAAAATTTTATAAAAAAAAAATATTTTACCTTATGTATTTGTGCATATTTTCTATATACGCTTATCTATTTTAGATTGTACACTACAATTTTTTGCACTATATGTACATAGTATGTGCTTCATTTCAAATCCATTTGTATCATATATATATTGTCTTAATTGTATGTTCGGCGTCTCCCTTGGCTTCTAATGCTTGCTCCTTACTGTGACCTTCTGTTAGTGTATTTTTATTGATATCTTGTTCTGCCATTAGAGGACACTGGTACCTATTTTATTCCTTTTGGTTTCCTCTTTTTGCTCTGTTTACCTAAGCCTGCCAGTAGTCAAAATGGTGGCGCTTATATGTTTCCATCTTAAGTGCCTCAACAGCCCCCAGTTAGGATGGTGCTGCGGCACTATTTAAAAGACGTACGTGATGACACAGTCACAGCATCCAATCCCCAGATGACGTCCTATCATGACGAAACGCGTAGGGTGGAGCTTGTGACACTGACATCATCACGTTTTCCTCTTCGGAGGTGATGATTACAGCAGGCAGCCAGCAGAGGAAGCCTGAGGAAATGCCGCCATTCTGATCTAATGTGATATACTGCGCATAGAAAGTTATATCTTGTAAGTGCAATATCTTTTAGCCCATTCAATTTTTACTCAAATACTACACAATGGGAGCCTTTCTTGCTTATGTCTTTTGAGTGACACGGATCCAGCAGCTTTAGAAATCCATACAGGTTTTTGGGAGACCGAATTCCCTGGGCTTGGTGAGACCACCTTGATGGTCTTTTGAGTCAATAAGGAGATTACAAACTCACTTTGGGTGTCAAACCTTCTGGAGCAGGGATCCCACTTCACGATTTTTCTATGATATCTTGTTTGCGCACCTACTAAAAAATCTACTGGTTAACCTTTTTATCACAAGATTATCCATTTGGGACTGTGTATCAATTTCTCAATTATAACCTTTCGGACTTTGCTTTAGTTTTCTTTTCTTAGACTTTTTTTCACCAATCTTTTTGGAAATTTTGTATTTTTTATCAATATTTCAAAGTTTTGGCTATTGCTTGCACATGTATTTCTGAAGGCATTCTAGTACTTATTTATATGGTTATTCATTTGAGCACTTTATCATTCTATATCTACCTCATAGCACGATATTGCTGATTACATTGTTTATTAAGTTGTCTGCAGTTATTCCAACTCTTCAGGTTGGAACTCTGCTTTCGTTTTTCATTTTCAGACTGTTTTCGCCATTTCAGAGTTTTGGTTGAATTTTTTCTTCCCTTTTTCACATATAATTGGGAATTTAAATTACATTAGCGCTGCATCCACATTTTGTTTTATCATTTTTTTAAATGACAATTTTTTTCTTATTGCATTTTAGTGTAAATATGAGATCTGAGGTCCTGTCATGCTTTTTTTCTATTACAAGGGATGTTTACATTCCTTGTAATAGGAATAAAAGTGACACAATTTTTTTTAAACAGTGTAAAAATAAAAAATAAAAGGTAAAATAAATAATAATACTTTTTTTTTTTTAAACACGCTCCCTGTCCCGCTGAGCTTGTGTGCAAAAGCAAACGTATACGTGAGTAGCGCCCGCATATAAAAACAGTGTTCAAACCACACATGTGAGGTATCACCGCGATCGGTAGAGCGAGAGCAAACATTTTAGCCCTAGACCTCCTCTGTAACTTAAAACATGCAACCTGTAGAATTTTTTAAATGTCACCTATGGATATTTTTAAGGATAAAAGTCTGTCGCCATTCCACGAGCGGGCGTAATTTTGAAGCGTGACATGTTGGGTATCAATTTACTCAGCGTAACATTATCTTTCACAATATAAAAAAAATTGGGCTAACTTTACTGTTGTCTTATTTTTTAATTCAAAAAGTGTATTTTTTCCAAAAAAGTGCGCTTGTAAGACCGTTGCGCAAATACGGTGTGACAGAAAATATTGCAAATACCGCCATTTTATTTTTCTGTTGGAAAAAAAGTGTATAATATTTTGGGGTTCTAAGTAATTTTCTAGCAAAAAAAAACTGTTTTTAACTTGTAAACAACACATTTAAAAAAGAGGCCTGGTCCTTAAGTGGTTAAACATTTTTTTCACATTTCTAAATATACCTCCTGGTTTCCAGGCCTAGGAAAATGATTTGATACATTCCAGGAGTCTTTAAGTGGGGTTTTCTCAGCATGCCCTGCATGCCTGAGCTAAGGTCAGATTGATTCCAGGATGTAAATGCTACATGAATCATCTGCCCTTACTCAAGATGACCACAGCCAGAAATGCCAGGTGGGTGTTTTTCAAAGTGGTTTCTCTGCAAAATAAAGCATTGAGACATGGATGGATGGGTGAGTTTGCATTGAATATTAAAAATGAACTAAAAAGCATTTTTGGTTTCTGGTGCTCACATGCAGAGTAGCTCCACTTTAAGCACAGAAGTGTAAGTGTGTCATAATTCAAATCTTGCGTGAGTGGGCCTTAAATTCGATGTAAACCCGAATTTTTTTTTTATTTCATAATGTAGAGTATAAGATTTCCTATCATTTGAGCCCAGTCTTGCCACACAGAGTTAATCCAGCTCTGAGCAATCCTCTTTTATTGTTCAGTGAGATAAATCTTGACAAACAGAGAAACACTTTTTCAAATCCTCCCCCTTGCTGTGAGTGACAGGTGATTTACATATCTTGTGCACTAGCCTAAGACACTTGCATTATTTTTTAATTCCCACCCCCACTCCTTTCTTCAGCAGCTCTGCAAGGATTGGCTGTTCCACACCTCAGCATGATTTGGCATGCTGAAGTCATGTGGTTACTTTACTATCTTTTCACTGGATGTTAGAGATCATAGCAGGAGTTCAGTGTAAGAAATATACACAGGAGAAAATGCATATTGACAAGGGGAGTGTAGAGGTGGGCGGGGAGTCTACTGACATCACGACTCCACCCACCGAGCTCCAAACAACAGAACCACCCACAGAATCTGAAGTTTTTCGTATCTCATAACAGACAGAGGGGAGACATTTGACAGGTAAAGCTGCAGGTTTTAACTGCTTGTAGGCCGCCTACCGCAGTTTTACTTTGGCAGAGTGGCCCCACTATGCTGGATCACATACATGTACGTAATCCAGCACATTCCCTGCAGTACAAGCTCATCAGCAGTTCCCAGCCAATGATTTATGGCTGAAACTCACTGAATGAGAGAAGAGAGCTCTGTATTGGTAAACAACACAGACATCTCTACAAACAGTGGCAGTATGCCATTTATTTCCTCCCTGCTAAGCAGGAAGTAAAAACCAGCACAACACTCAGTAAAAACAGTACACAAAGCACACAGTGAACATTGAAGGCACACAGTTAACAGTTTGTATTAATGTCACTGGTGATGTCAGTGGCAGTTAGTCAGTCCCCCCCCCCCAGCAGATTGCCCTCCACACTTTTGCAGTCCCCCTATAAGTCGCTGATTGGCCCCATTACTAGGAAAAAATAAATTTATAAAAATACCAGTATATATCCCATCGTTTGTAGACACTTTAACCGTCATGCAAACCAATCAGTATACACTTATTGGGATTTATTTTACCAAAAGACATGTAGAAGAATACATTTTTGCCTAAATGTATGAATAAATTAGATTTTTTTTACTCCCAGTTTTTATTGGATATGTTTTATAACAGAAAGTAAAAAATATACAGTGGTGATCAAATACCACTAAAAGAAAGTGCTGGTTGTGTGAAAAAAATGATATAAGTTTTGTTTGGTTACAACGTTGCATGACTGCACAATTTCCAGTTAGCGCAGTGCCAAATAGCAAAAAATGGTCTAGTCATGAAGGGGTAAAATCTTCTGGAGCTGAAGTGGTTAAAGTGAGTGAAAACAGAATAGATTATGGGCCAAATGATAAGATGGGGAGTAACTGTAACATGCAGTTTATTAGACCAGTGCAAAGCTGGAAGCAATAGTGCAAAACAGGCTCAGGATGGCAAAGAGCATGCACAATACTGTAAAATCTGATTTCAAAAGCTGTAGATGGACTCTTTACTGCCACTCCACTGGAACTGATGTAATCTAATGACAATCAGAGAGAGGCATCTCACAGTGGCTGGGTCTCCCAGAGAAGCTGTGTGCTATTAGGTTTCTGCTTGACTGCCTGCACGCCCATTCTGAAAATGGAGTTCCACTCACCTGGCTGGAGATAACTTGCCCGGCTACTTCCGCCTCATCAGTTGTGGCCTCTCTGAGTTGTGGAGGGAGTTCCTTGGGCATGTCAAGAAACCCAGGGAGGTGTGGGAAAGGGCATTAAGGGGGCCTGTGCCTACATCTGAGCATGGTGAGTAAATGAGCACTCTTCTACAGGTACAATTTAGAACGAGTGAAAGGATCAAGGTCCTCCCAGGACACCTTATCACCAAACTGAAACTGCACTTTAAAAACTGAAGGTCTTGTGGTTTTCAAGGTAGATATGCACCCGAGACTCCAAGTTTGTATAGGTCACTCACAGCATTTTTTGTAAAAAAGAATTGTAGGACCAGAACACAATAAAGTGAGCAATCATTTAAGTGCTTTAAAAGATACATAATTAATCATAATTGTGATTGTAAACAATGTATAGCTTTATGTTACCAATAGAAAGAGTAGTGATGGTGAGCTTGTACTCCCAAAACTGCAGCACATATGGTTCTATGTGCACTGTAACAATGCTTGTTAATATAGATACAGATACATATTTGTAGATGAATGCAGGTTCTGTGAACTGAAATTTTTAATTTAGTTCAGGTACAGAAATGTAAGTAAAAACACAAAATATAATACACCACCATCATATTATGCAGTCTTATTGCAAATTTGCTTGTCCTTACTGAAGTTCTCGTTTAATTAAAAAAAAAAAAAATTCACTGCATATTTGAAAGCTTTATCCTATTATTTCTGAAGAACATAAACATTATCACTCAATTGAAATTGATAAACACATGCAGTTAATTTACTACAGGGTTTATAGGCTGTTTACGTATGCAAAGTGAACTTTCTTGCTGACTTCAGTCATCTAATCACGTACAAAGAAAAATAACTTTTTTTTTTTATTTTGCCTGTGATTGCCTGTGATTAAGTATTCTTGGGTGAATTTTCATCACATTCACTGAGTTAATTGAAAATGCACTTTGCAAGTGAACATGCTCTACTCCTTTAGTAAATCAACCCCAATGTTTACAAATGCACTGCTAATACATTTTATACGTATCCCAGTTTATAGAGTTTTACTTTAATATCATGTACAAAGATCCTACATAGGCACATTTGATTTCTGAAATTCCAATCCTTGTTCTTTCCAGAAGCGTTGTGTTTTTAAAAATGCAGGAGGAAAAAAAAAACAGAATTCTTAGAATGTGATCTAGCATCAGTAAAATCTCACTGCATCTTATCACCAGATTTAGGTGCAGATACCCAGCAAAAAACCATGGTGAAATATTCAACAAGGAGAATTCCTCTCAACAGGTCATAAATAAACCATGCATTTTACAAAACAATGGGATCTGATAAATTGACAGATTTGCATGCAACAGGCTAACTTTCGGAGCTGTTGTGTTTATTCTACTAATTTAGCCTGTCTGTGAGCTGACAGCATACACACATCAGCAAAACTTGCTCTGTGTACAAGCACAAACCCTGCCAAAAATTAACCCATGCGACACTGAAGATAGCACCATGCATGCTAAGCCAGAGCACAGACGTTCCTTTTATTAGTGTAGAAGTGGAGTTGTAGGGAGCTGCTGATAAATAACACCTATCTTATTAGTTTGCTTTCGGTGGTGCATCTAAATGTCATGTTTTCCTTGCCAAGTATTGATTTGTTTCATAAACCACTAAAAATAAAATAAAATGAAGTGGATGCTTGGAATTAATAAGAATGTTATTGGAGTATTCATGTTTACATGGCTTTGGATCATTACTGTACTGATGTGCATTAGGTGAGTATAATTATTGTTATCGCAGTTGCTCATCCACAAAACATCTTGATTTTGTATATTTTTCTTTATTTTCAGTTTCATAGTATATGAGATATAAGACAAAAAAGTTCGTTTTAAAATATCTGTAAAATTAAATACATTTTTGGATGTTAGTCAAGTTTGAGCTGGATCAAAGAATGGCTCAAAACATTCAAAGTTAGGCCTCAAATCAAGTAAAACAGTTCATAATATGGTAAATATTAAAATATATACAATATGATTGAAACCTGTGTGAAAGGCTATAGAAATGCATGCAATAAACTGTTCATATCAATGTCTGGGTAATTAAAGCCAGCCATAAATGGACCAAAATTTGACCTGTTTAGCAGGAACCAGCCAAGATATATTCTGTCTCTGTGGGCAGGCTGGTTGTACTGAAGTTGATCAATTAACTGACTTTAGTGAAAACAGCCTGCTGGATTTTTGCATGCAATTATTGCCAGTGACTATAGCAGTAATCATTGTGTTCTGCAGACAGGGAAAGCTCCCTGCTGGCAGAACACAACAGTGCCGCGGGAGGGATTCCTCCATCAACATTGACTGTGTTGATGGGGGAATCTAGCGATTTTCTTTCCTGCAACCCATGGTTACAGAAAAGAAAATTGCATCAATTATGGCTTGCCATAATTTACACTGTACCTCCTAAAGAGCACTACTTATAGTAAAACGATTAAGCAATACTGTCAAAGTAAAAACACATAGGAGTAACATAAGAAGATAAGAATAACTATAAACTATTAGCTCATCAAAATTGAATTTAATGAGACCCAGTAAACAGGGAGAACCCAGAAAGCATTTGTGGCTCCAGGGACCTCAGAAAGCCCAAGGACTTGCAGTCTCTGGATTCCTCATTCTGCTTTGTGCCTCCTATGCATATTTTGTGCATTACTGAATTCATTGGGAAGTAGTGGCTGTTCGTTTTGCAAAGGGAAAGTCGATGAAAAAGATCAAAGTAATATTATTTTGAATGCCCAATCATTTTGAAGTAAACCTAAAAAAATAGGACTTTGTTAGCATATGATTGGGAATTTAAAGTGGGCACAGGTTCACCTTATCTACTTCCACATGACAAGGTAAAATTACACTTTGCAAAGTGAACAACCTCATTTCTTTAGCAAATAAACCCCACTGGATCAGCCTGATAGCTGGCCACATTCATATATTTACTGTATTTATATAAATGTTTTCATACTTACATATATATATATATATAGTTACATAGTTAGGTTGAAAAAAGACACAAGTCCATCTAGTTCAACCATAAAATAAATAAAAAATACAATCCCATATACTCAATTCTATACCCACAGTTAATCCAGAGGAAGGCGAAAAACCCCATCAGAGCATCATCCAATTTGCTACAGCAGGGATTTTCCCTGGATCAACTTTACCTATAAATGTCAGGACCCAGTTAAATTATCACTTACCTATATAGGGAATAAAACTGTAAACGAACCGCAAAGTTTTCCTCCTGTCAAGCTAAAACATTTAGCATGACATGTTTTAAGAATGCTTAGTCTTTTTCTGGGGTTCTGCAGATCAAACATAAAAAAAAAAAAATCTGATCTGGGTCCCTTGATAAACATTTTCACTGTCCGCAGCTCACAATATTCTAATTATGCAAACCCACTAAAATCCAGAAGGAAGTAAAACAGGCTATTCACATAGCAAATGAATGTTCACTGAGCTAAGTAAATCAAATGCTGCTTTTACTTCAATTAACTGACCATGTGCTAGCAAAAATCCTGTTTTTTTTTTTTCTATTATTTCCCTTGCATATAATTTGATATTGAAAGTGAACATATTTTCACTTTTTTTTCTTATGAATCACTTTGCAAAGTGAACCTAATTTTTTTTTTTATAGTAAACATCATCTATCTCTTTATTAAAGGAACCCCATTGTGTTGGGGAGAATTTCTCATGAGGACGGCTGCACAGCATACATTTACAGAGAAGAGGCTATGGGTAACCTAGAGGCAAGCTTAAAGCGGCATTCTAAGGAGATATAAAAGTCACAAACAAATGCAGCTTTGTTATCATTAATACATCTTTTAAATGTATTTTAATGCATGTAGTGTAAGTATCAGAATTGTAATTGGTAACAGCCTTTTTTTAGTCCATGTATTGCAAAGCTCAGACTGGATGAGGAAGAAGCAGCACAAGAGGTCAATCAGTTGAGCATGCAGATAGGAGAGAGCAAAGTGACAGGGAGGTTATACTATCACTGTCCAGTCACAGAGTGGAGGTAGGGAGGAGACCTCTATGGGTTACTGAACTGCGAGAGAGAAAAAACAGGTCTCCTGCTGTGCCTGACAGGGCTGTGATCTGTGGCAGAGTGATGTCAATTTCAGGACTGGATGGACACATACTGTAAATAAGTTTTTTGGCAGATAAATACTTTGCTTACAGTATATGTATTTCAACTGTGTATTTAGCTATTTGCCTGGAGTTCGGCTTTAAAATCCATTTCTATCTGGGCATCATTCAATCCTGAAGAGAACTGGCTCTAGATGACAGTGGTGAGTCTGCAGGGAACAGTGCAAACAAAAGGTGAGTATTGCAGCAAGACCTATTCTTTTTTTACTTTCTCTTCTTTTTATATATATACTGTAATTATTGTGCAGCTCTTTAAATATGGAATTGGTCTTTAATGCCTTGATCAGCCTGGCAGTAGAAAAAGATTTAACGTTTAACTTTAAATACATTGAGTGGACTTTTTAACCTAAGTATGGTGTTTCCAGAACAACATGAATAGGGCAACTGAATGATGTTAGTTATTGCAGGTAGTTGCTCTTCAGACACCAAAGGCTTTACTAAGATGCAAATAAGGCAGTTAAACAACCCAAATAGGAACATACACATAGTGGCATCATGTGGACAGCTGGGTGCGTGTGTATCACTTACCTCAGGAAGAGATGGCACAAAGATGCAGTATGGGAAGAAGGCAAGCCAGCGGAGGCAGTGTGATTGCGGAGGCAATGTTCTGCTGGGAAACCATAGCCCTGCCATTCATGCAGATGTTACATTTACATGTAGCACCTACTTAAACATTGATGCTGACCAAGTGCACCCCTTCATATAAACAGTATTCCCTGAGGGCAGTGGCCTCTTTCAGCAAAATGATGCACCCTGCCACACTGAAAAAATGGTTTAAAAATAGTTAAGGAACACAACAATGACTTCAAGGTGTTTACTTGGTCTCCAAATTTCCCATATCTCAGTCTGATCAAGCATCTGTGGGATGTGCTGAAAAGACAAGTCTGATCCATGGAGGCGCCACCTAACAGCTTACAGGGCCTAAAGAATCTGTTACTGATGGCTTGTTGGCAGGTGCCACAGCATACCTTCAGGGGTCTAGTGGTATCCATGCCTCGATGAGTCAGGGATGTGCTGGTGGCAAAAGGGGGCCTATTATTATACTTAAAGGTGCTCCAACAATTTATATATATATAGAAAGAGAGAGAGAGTTAAATCACATCAGCCCCTTCACTCAAGAAGCATACAGTCTAATGTCCCTAACTCACATTCATATATACACATACCAAGGCCAGTTTAGACAGGTCACAATTAATCTGCAGGCATGTCTTTGGAGTGTGGGAGGAAACCAACACAGGCACAGGGGAGAACATGCAAATTCCAGGCAGGTTGTGCAGTTGATGGGATTTGAACCAATAACCCTAATGCTGTTAGATGGATGTGCTAACCACTTAGCCATTGTGCTGGCCTACTCAATATTATGCTATGAGGACAGGAAAGACAGTGATATATGCTACAAAAGATGTAGTTACTTTTTGTGGTTGTGATGAAAAATAGTTAAGCCTAAAACTGACCATATGCAGTTTAGATTTCATAATTACATAGCTGCATAGTTGGTAAGGTTGAATAAAGATACTGGTCCATCGACTAATTCCTGCCAAATTTCAGCCAACATTCAAGCTGTGGGTGGCCCCATTGGCATTACCCACTCAATACACATTGAATGAAGAAAGGAGCTGGGTGGATTTGACAGACATTTAGGATGCAGTCACTGTTCATGTTTGGATATTCAAATACAGTAGAAGAAGAGAGGAAAGATCCCTGGTGCCACACATCCACGGAGTCCTATGGTTGTATGAGTGAAACAACCTCAGTCTGGGCTCCCGCCAGGTCACGCCCCCAATGTGTTTCACCCCACCCCCCGAGCTTAGTCAAACACATTGCCAGCAGCAAACATTCCTCTATTCACTTGGACGAAAGAATATTTTACATTTCAATTGTTAAACCAACAACTGTTATACTTGTTTTTCCTTGTACACAGTGTGAATAATACAGCTGGGGACTGTAGAAATTTACTGACTTAATCCTAGCCAAATATCTGTCAAAAAAACTTTTTGGTAATTATCAGGTTTTTATATGTTTATGATTGCCCAGCTAAAATAAATCCCATAGCAATAATAATATCATAAACGCAACAATGTATGTTACTATAAGTAAAGACAAAAGAAAAATAGTTAAATCTGTGAATTTCAAATTATTTTATTTATTTTATTTATCTGAGTACATGTGCAAGTATTTTCATATTTTTGGACAGTCGTACAATTCAGGATTGATAACATCCCCTTCACCAGAATGTCCAAATCATCATCATCATCATCAGTGTGACATCAGGCACCAGTGTGACTTCAAAAGACCTCAATAGCTTGGTTTTACTTTACATGTTGATAGCTAGGAACAGAACAGCTGAAAGAAAATAATATGGGTTTGATCATATGTATTTATGGAAAAACAGCAAATCTCAAAAATGCAAGCTAGCTACTGGTAAGTTCGCTGTTCCTATTTTTATCCAATCAAAACATGGAATTGAAGTAGAGATACTGACAATGTTATCCCTGTGTCATTTGATACATCAGGTCTATTTCTTCACTTTAATTTTAGGTCAAATACAGTAATGTAGAGAATCCCGTTTCAATTTTTTTCATTATTACATAGTAATAGTAATATTACATAGTAATATTCAGCGATGCAATCCCATACCTAATTACTTGGTTCCCACTCTAACAAGTGGTATGGATACTCCTAGTTGGGGACCCTGCTCTATTAGTATGCCACTGGAAACATTATCATGATGTATTTTCACATTATCTCAGAATTAAAGCTTAGTTTGGTCTGCCTGCATTGCCCAGATTAGCCCATTTTACAAAAATTCAACTTATTGCACAAAAAAAAAATCACTATAGGAAATTTATAAAATCAATGATAAAACAGTACAGTATGGTTGCATTGAGGGCGCAAACAAACTTGCAGAAGAATGCACAAGCAGCAGGTACAATTTCTGTGTTTTTTTTTCTTTTACCAAACCATATATGTGGTATAGGGTATGTTGTATATGGACATCCAAATAATGCTTTTGTGCCTTTTATTTCAATAAAATGCAGTAAGACATGCTGGTTTCAGCACTTTAGGTGAACAAGAAAAAGGAAAACGTGAACAACTTGAATAAAATGTGCCAAGCAAAGCAATAAGAAAAAAACAAGTATATAAAAAGCATATGCAGTATATAGGTATGCCATATTGGAATCTCTATTCCAAACACCAGTGTATGTAATCTCTTATGTTGGTTGGTGAATGAGTAATTGGTAAAAGCCATGGTAATCCTATATGAAAAGGCTTTGTACTTTTGCATGTACACACTATTGCCTGTAATTAATTGCTAGTGCATGTAGTAACAACTGATCACACACATTTGGAGCATTGTGTTATCACTGACATTTATTCACTACTATGTTCTACTCTTCATTGTTCAATATGTGCAGCATTTGGTGATAACGGGGAACCATCACAAAAAATCTCCCTAAATTACCCTTAGGCTGCTTTCACACTGGGGCGGGCGTTGACAATAAAATGCTGTTAGTTTTAGCGGTGCTTTACCGTCATTTTAGCGGCACTATTCGGCTGCTAGCGGGGCACTTTTAACCCCTGCTAGTGGCCAAATAAAGGGTTAAATGTGCCAGTGTAGTGCCGCTGCCAAAGCACTATACACCACTCCTTCACCGCCCCAAAGATGCTGCTTGCAGGACATTTTTTAACGTCCTGACCGGCGCAGCTCCCCAGTGTGAAAGTACTCAGGCTTTCACACTGGGACTGCAGGGGAGGTGTTTTCAGGCGCTTTACATGTGCTATTTTTAGCCCAAAAGCATCTGTAAAACGTCCCAGTGTGAAAGGGGTCTAAGGGTCAGTTCATACCAGAATATGGCCCACGTTTCTGCATGATTCCTGTGCATTCCTGTGCCCTGCAGTGCAATTTTGCAGCCCATTCATTTGAATGGGCTGCAGATCAAACTGGAATGCACAAAAAGTAGTGCACTACTTTGGAAAAAATGCCACACCGAATCACATGGCATTGAGGTGCCATGTAATTCGGTTCTCCCAAACATACATTTGTGATCTGTATTTGGGGTGCTATTAACAATTTATTGAAAACTGCAGCAGATTGCAAGAACAGTGCATTTTGAATGCAGTGCAGGAAACGTGCATGGAATGCTCCTTTCTCACTTTATGTTCTGGTGTGAACCGGCCCTTATTGATAATAGTGCACAGTTAATGTAGTTTTCTATTCCTACATGGTAGTAGTGCATATACAGACCCAGAAAACCAAATGTTGTTTATTTAGAGTACAGTATATGCACTGTAGCCTGAATCCACATGTCTGCACGCATTGCATAACACGAGGATCTCTGTGCCTGTGTACAATCAATGCATTTGTATACATGCATGTAAGTAAATCAGCCTCTTCAGTGTAATCTGAGAAACCCAAACAACTCAGAAACAGCAAAATAAATTCTTTCTTTCAGTTTTCAGTGGTGCAGCTTAGAAGATAAATGCAAACTGGATGCAAAACACATAAAACATAACTGTGGAAATGGGCCTTGGCTCTTGTGAAGGACACTCCTATACTCCTATAGTGCCTAACATGAAAAAGCCACTTCCATATTTCTTTTACCGGTAGATAGGTTGCTACCATTCCTGACAATACGACTACGCAAATTCCCTCTACGTAGGTCTACCCCAATACCAGCTTGCGCGCTTGCAACTCATGCAGAACACGGCGGCAAGGCTGTTAACAGGGAAAAAGCCCTGGGAATCCATCTCCCCATCCCTAAAAAGCCTACATTGGCTAACGGTGAAGAATCGGATCACATTCAAGACCCTCTGCCTCACCCATAAATGCATACAAGGAAACGCTCCGCAATATCTCCGGGAAAAAATAAAACACTACACACCGAATCGCAGTCTTCGATCAGCTAACCAAAACCTCCTCCTCATTCCCAAATACCGCTACAAAGCAAAGGGAGAACGTAGATTTGCAGTCCAAGGACCTCGACTATGGAATGCTCTCCCAACCAACCTCCGCATGGAAGAAAACCACCAGGCCTTCAGGAAAAAACTAAAGACCTTCCTTTTCTAGAAGCTGGCTACAGAGAATACATCTAGCGCCTTGAGGCGATTCAGTTCGCAATTTGCAGCGCTTTACAAATTATTCATTCATTCATTCATTCACAATTATTCAAACCAAAATCTGCTAATATAAACAACAGTTTTATTTTAAATAAATGTCTGAATATCTTTTAACACACATTATTGAGGTCAATGTATATGAAAACATGCTTTGTGGTTCAAAGGACTGTTTAGATGAGGGGCCCCTATATCCATATTAAAAATTCAATATAGCATCCCATCTCAAAAAAAGCCACGTAAAAGACATGAGCATATATCAGTGACACTGTTCCTTAATTCCAAATGCATTAGTGGTAAGTAAAGCAAATATTAAAATAAATCATAGCATGAAAAGAGAGAGTTGCTTTATTTAACTTTTACTCTAGACATGAATCAGCGTCCCCATCAATTATGATTATATATGGAAAATATATGTGTTTATTGCAAAAGAGGCAACCAGTTTTACAGATCTCTTTCAAGTCATAGATGCAGGTTTTTTTGCATACAATAAGATGTTTTAGAGGAGTCTTTGTCATTTATCATAAAGCACATTGAACCTGTAATGAACACGTATCTATAATCTTAATATGATATTATATTATATTATATTATATTATATTATATCATATTGAGTTATGTTATATTATATTATTTACATTATAAATGCTATATTTTTAACTATATTAACTGTAATATTAACTATACTGTAGATTTACAGTATATTGAGTGGTGCAATTGTCAGCATAAATACTACTTGACAAAACAGCAAGTCTAGAAAGTGTGGCAGAAGTTCACCTTATCAAATCACTGGTTAGTGTGAGGCAGAATGCAATGCTAAGTGGGAATATCATTTCTAAGCACAGCTGTCGCTGGACACTTAGTTATCCATTTCTATCAATTCTGCTGGGAATTGACTGTTTTCATGCAACAATGCAAAACCCTCTCATTACCATCTTCTAAATATACATGAATAAAATGCTTGATAATCGCAGCTTACAGACTGCTCTTCTGCTGTCCAGTCTTAGACATATTTATCTTTAAGCTATATGGCATAATAAAGGGGGCAGCAATGGCACAATTGTAGACAAATGAAAATGCTAAATAGAGAAAAAAACACTCTTATGTTGAGTGACATTTTCTGCATCTTAACTGATGAGGCATCTAACAATCAGAGAGGCTGAAATGAAACGTATCCACATCATACAGAGACATTTACCTTCAAACCACAGAACCATTGTCTTCTCTTGCCCTGGCTCACCAGAATTCACCTACACCAGGGAGCTTTGGAAAACCTGTGGTTTGGTGTTATAAGTAGTCCTTAATAAAAGACCAGAGTAAGAGAACATAATATTCTTGTGTTTAATTTATAATTGAGAAAAAATGTCTGCTAGAAATTTCTTTGATTTTCATCCATTACCTAAAACTAGAATTAGTGGAAATGCAGCTAAATTAATACCAGTCTAGGCCACAGGCAGGTCCACAGCTCTGGGCTCATAGCTCTTTAATAACTGTACTACCTTTTTTTTTACCTTTTAGCTTGTGCCAAGCATAAAAAGTATATCAGAAGTTGTGACTGGCATTGATATCTAGGCTAATCGTCAACAAATTCTAAAACCCTATACCTTAAGGAATACCAAAGATCTAGACCCAGATATACACATACTTTTTGTACTAGCTAAGGCTAAATAGCAAATGTGATAGTTAAGTAATTTGTCAGGGAGATTTACTAAAACTGGAGAGTGCAAAAGCTGGTGCAGCTCTGCATAGAAACCAATCAGCTTCCAGGATTTATTTCCAAACCTTAATTGAACAAGCTGAAGTTAGAAACTCATTGGCCACCAGCTGCACCAGATTCTGCTTGCACCAGTTTGTAGTAAAACTCCTCTTGTGTGTTAGCTGACTTTTTATGTTATTTACACAAAGTAACTTCACATTTACGAAATTAAAAAATCAAATGTAAAGGTGTTGGCGCTAAAAACATACAAAATGAGTGTATACAATATTAAGAAAAAGCATATGGTGATGGAAAAAGCAAATAGATATATAAAGTCCAAAATGACAATCCCAACACCATAAATAAATTAAATCTTCTAGTTTGATGTTCCTTCAAATAAAAGCTTCACCACAGGTGCTCATGAGGTAGATGGCAACTCACCAAAGGTATCTGAACACTTTTTACAGTAGGTCAAAATGAACTTAGGTTGAATGGACCAGAGGAATCCCAGGTATGCATCTCTCTACTTAGTGACCCCCTCCAGATGGCGGATGAGGATAAGTGAACAGACTTCATAAAGGACACACAAAAAGATCCTGATGACACCAGTACAGTGAAATGTATGTAGAAGCGCGGACTCGTCATTTTCGGGTCCTCTATGTGACATCCTTTTGGCATATCCAGAACGGAGCATGGACCGCACGCCACCGTGATTCCGATATATCTACCCTCACATGTTGTAGACACCTTAGTGCTGGGCTTAGCACAGTCACATATGAATGCAAAATCTTTTGTTACCTTTTTTAACATTTTTTATTAAAACTTACTACACCATAAGAGATCTTTTTGTGTGTCCGTGGTGGAGTCTGTTCCCTTATCCTCAGCCACCATCTGGAGGGGGGCACTCAGTGGAGAAATGCATACCTAGGATTCCTCTGGTCCATTCATCCTAAGTGCAAAAAGTGGTCAGACACCTTTGGTGAGTTGCCATCTACCTCATGAGTGCACGTGGTGAAGCTTTTGCATTTATATGGTTCAGTGTTTACACTTTCTTAAAGCGGCAGCTATTTTTTAAAACAATACACTAGGCGGCATTTTCAACCCACTCATTATCACATTTACAAATTAGTCATTTAGTATGAGACATGCTACATCAAGGTTGGGTTCAGACTATTGCGCCGTGGATATGGGTTTCCCTGCATCTAATTCTCATAGCAGAAGATTGTGACCGGCTCTCTATGGAGCCAGTGTACACCTCTCTGCAGCGGCTCTGGTGTGAATTGCACAAGAGTCCCGTGCGTCTTTTGGTCCATTTGAGGTCCAAATTCAGCCCAAAATTCATGCTGAATTTGGACCTGAAACAGTGAAAAGTGATGCACGGGACTCCTGCTGTGAGCAAGAACGTGCTGCAGTGTGAACCCAGCCTCAGTAAAAAAAACACCTCAGTTATTCATATTTAAAAGTAATTATTTGTTTTCAAAGTCAACAGCCTGGAGCATACTGATTTTATATATTTTAAACAGAGTTAAAGTATAGTAAAGTAGAGTAAAGGCAAGATTATTTTTTTAGTTTTGGATAGAGATTAAAAAAGGGCTCTAACCAGTGTTGGATTTTTATTTATATTTTACCATCTGTCTCATTGTGCAGACTACAGGTCATTTCCTGTCCCATAGCAAAAATAGGAAGTGAGAGGAAGTGAGAAAAAATACCTCTAAAGTGAGGGAATCCCTGGTTGCCACCAGGGTCCCTATTGGAATATTTGCCCTCTATTACTATTCCTATAATAACCCGAAATTTGGGATTCTTTCACTTTCACTGAGAACAGTGAATATGAAAAATACAGAGTGATTCACCTTAATGGGGGGCACAGACAGCAATAAAAACCTGACATGTGTTCCAAATCCTCTCCACTCTGTCCAAACCTAAAAAAAGTTTTGCTTTTAGTTACACCTTAAGCAAACTTCCCTATATTTGTACTGATGACCATTTCCTTGATCTCCCTCTTTGATGTTTTAAGGGGGAAAAACACTTGGTTTTTCCCATCTTAGGCTATTTTTAATGGTAAATAAAGAGAATGTTACTTATTAAAGAGAAACTTCACTCTGAATTAAAAAATAATAATTACCATGCACTTACCAGTCAATGGATCTAGCACTGTCCTCACCTGGGCTGGTTATTCACCGGTATTCGGCTCCCCGGTAGCACCACCTTGGATGTGGAAAGCTGTCTGTGATTTCTTGGTGCTTCACATCTGGCTTCCACTGTCCATGCACGAGTAGCACTGCACTTTCTCAATGGACCCACAGCCTCCTGGGGTCAGTGATGTGTCCCAGGAGGGTGCAAGTGGGGGGACTGAAATAGGTACCAGCTCCAAGAAGAAAAGAAAACATCTAAAAGTAGTGGATGGAGGAGGAGGAGGAGGAAAAGTGGAATATTCCTTTTCAGGTGAAGTTCTGCTTGAGGTTTGTTCTATGAGTATACAGTATTTCCAGATGAAAATATAATTAAAAATAAAACATAATAAGGCTAGTTTAAAATGTATGCAGTGCTTTTCATATATATAAAATAAATATACTGTATATATATATATATATATATAGTGTATATATTCACATTAATCCCTGCTCTCAAAGAGCTTACAATCTATGGTCCCTAACTCACATTCATACACATGTCTTTGAGCAGGGCCAGACTGGCCTACCGGGATACTGGGACATTTCCCGGTATGCTGCCTGCCCTGGGGCCACTTTGATCTATGCTGTGGCTGCAGTGCTCCCCTCCCTCCTCCTCCTGCCTACTTGTCACACAGCGGGAGACTGCTGTGTCATGGAGCTAAGTGTGAAAAGTTCGGCCGCGCTGTGATAAAAGTCCTCCTAGAGCTCCCCCTAGAGCAGCTTATGTGATAGACGCAGTGTTCTGTCTATCACACAAGCTGGTCTAGGAGTAGGGCGGGACTTTTATCACAGCGTGGTCAAACTTTTCACACTCAGCTCCGTGACACAGTGGGAGATGCCCGCTGTGCGTAATGCACGCACTGACTGGTGAGGCTGCAATGAGGGCACAGTAAGCCTGCAATGATGGTGAGGGAGGCTGTAATGAGGGCACAGTAAGGCTGCAATGATGGTGAGGGAGGCTGCAATGAGGGCACAGTAAGGCAGCAATGATGGTGAGGCTGCAATAAGGGCACAGTAAGGTGGCAATGATGGGCACATTGAGGCTGCAATGATGGGCACAGTGAGGCTACAATGATGGGCATGTGTGGCTGCAATGATGGGCATGGTGAGGCTGCAATGATGGGCATGGCGAGGCGGCAATGATGGGCACAGCAAGGCGGCAATGATGGGCACAGTAAGGCTGCAATGATGGTGAGGCTGCAACAAGAGCACGTTGAGGCTGCAATGAAGGCACAATGAGGCGGCAATGATGGGCGCGGTGAGGCGCCAATGATGGGCACAGTGAGGCTGCAATGATGGGCACAGTGAGGCTGAAATGATGGGCACAGTGAGGCTGCAATGATGGGCACAGTGAGGCTGCATTGACGGGCACAGTGAGGCTGCATTGACAGGAACAGTGAGGCTGCATTGACGGGCACAGTGAGGCTGCATTTGATGGGCACTGGTGAGGCTGCATTGATCTCTTGTATCATGTCCGCAGTCTCTGACCATCTCTTGTATCATGTCTGCAGTCTCTGACCATCTCTTGTACCATGTCTGCAGTCTCTGACCATCTCCTGTATCATGTCTACATTCGCTTAACATTTTTAAGATCATGTCCTAAGTCTCTGACCATCTCCTGTACTATGCCCGCAGCCTCTAACCATCTCTTGTATCATGTCCGCAACCTCTGACCATCTCTTGTACCATGTCCACAACCTCCGACCATCTCTTGTCTTATATCATGTCTGCAGTCTCTGAGGGAGTCTGGAGAGGAGTCAAGAATGGGAGCACCGCTGGGATGAGGATCATGGGAGAACTCAGTGTCATTTTTTTTTTTAATAACTAACATGTCATACCTACCTGCTCTGTGCAATTGTTTTGCACAGAGCAGCTCTGATCCTCCTCTTCTCGGGTCTCCCTCCTGCCGCTCCTTGCCCTTTCCCCCCTACTGAGTGCCCTCACAGCAAGCTGCTTGCTCTGGGGGCACTCGTGCGTGCTCGCTCCTGAGTTGCCTCTGTGTGACTATGAGACACACAGAGTGTGGCTCTGCCCCACCCTCCACTCCCTTCTTACTGGCTATGATTGATAGCAGCGGAAGCCAATGTCCCCTGCTGCTTTGTCTCAGCCAATGAGGAGACTGAGACCCAGAAGGCGTCTGCTCTCATGCACTTCGCTGGATTGGGACCTGGCTCAAGTTTACAACCACTTTAAATCAGAAATTGAGATTCTCTTTTAAAGGAAATTGTTTTACTGGATATTTGTTGGCATAACTATAGGAAAGCATTGACTAATCATGACTGAAACTGAACCTCGTTTACTGGTGAATATCTGGCAAATCCAAATTTTAACATTTAGGCTGGGTTCACACTACGTGTCATCGCACCACACTGCTGTGAAAATCACATGCAATGTCTGTGCAATAGACGAGATATACTAAAATATTAGTAAATCATAAAATAGTGATACCTACTGATGTATAACAATGACCTGAAACAATTGTATAATCGTGATGATTCCAATGATAGTACTAGTATTGTGGTGATAAAAAATGTGAATAAATACATTTATAAATAACAGTGAACAGTTCATGCAATATTAAAGTTAAACTGTTAAAACAAAGTCCAAGCCAAATAGGTGTATCAAACAAGTGAATCTAAAGCTGTGATCTTCCTCTGCCATAAACAATCTCCTCCACCACACCGATCATGATTGTGATCCACTCTAATGGAGCCACACTCACAAGATACACATGCCTTGCACTCTCATGCGTGGCGTGTAAGCATTGTAAACACCCCCCATGGGGTTGCTCGAGCTGGGTAGAGTTGGATCTACAGCCAATGGAGCTCTTTACTTAGCAGCGCTTCTCAGCAGGCAGAGGTATGTCACCATGCAAGAGAAATATAGCCTCCAATAGTGTAATGACGTTTAAAAGCATTTATTGAGTTAAATAAATAAGGTCTTTTAACATTGTACTCACATTCCTAACAAATTAAAACAGCATGAACAAGACACTCCTTGTGACTGGTAAAGACAATGTACTGGTGGTCACGGCGCACCCGGGATGCAGCCTGAAACTCTCACCCCTTCCCTCGTTGGATCCTCAGCGCTACGAGGTAGTGTCAGCCGGCCACAACAGATCACAGTGTGTCATACGTCATAAGCAGATGCTGGGTTACCGTACAGCCACGCCCCCGACATGTTTCGTCATATCGACTTCTTAATAAGATTGGCTGTACGGCACGGCAACCCCTCCCTTATACTCCCCGCATAAGTGACTGGCGGACGTAATCATCATTGCACAGACTACTGGCGGAAGTGATGTTAGAGCGCCTGCGCGCATCCCGCGTCCCCGTGAATGTAATACACCGATCTTACAGGACATACAACGCAGGCAACAGTAGTGAAAAAACATAACAAGTGATAGTTGATGATGCTAAAACATATCCTATATGATAATATACAATTATGAGTGATGAAACCCCATACAAACGCAATGCATAGCATAAAAAATGTGTAGTACACATCCTCCCACATGACACCTGCATATAAATTAGTATAAATTAACTACACAGATATAGAAATATATAAACAATAAAATGAGAGAAAAAAAGGACATGTCAGTCTCACTTTCCTTCCTAAATTTCATCCATTATATATGTACATAAAGTTCAAAAAAATATAAAAACTTAAAATTAAAATTATTATAATATTTAATAATATAATATAAGTTTTTATATTTTTTTGAACTTTATGTACATATATAATGGATGAAATTTAGGAAGGAAAGTGAGACTGACATGTCCTTCTTTTCTCTCATTTTATTGTTTATATATTTCTATATCTGTGTAGTTAATTTATACTAATTTATATGCAGGTGTCATGTGGAAGGATGTATACTACACATTTTTTATGCTATGCATTGCGTTTGTATGGGGTTTCATCACTCATAATTGCATATCATCATATAGGATATGTTTTAGCATCATCAACTATCACTTGTTTTGTTTTTTCAATACTGTTGCCTGTGTTGCATGTGCTGTAAGATCGGTGTATTACATTCACGAAGACACGGGATGCGCGCAGGCGCTCTACCATCACTTCCGCCAGTAGTCTGTGCAATGATGATTACGTCCGTCATTCACTTATGCGGGGAGTATAAGGGAGGGGTTGCCGTGCCGCACAGCCAATCCTATGAAGAAGTTGATGTGACGAAACATGTCAGAGGCGTGGCTGTACGGCAACCCACATCTGCTTATGACGTATGACGCACTGTGATCTGTTGTGGCTGGCTGACACTACCTCGTAGCGCTGAGGATCCAACGAGGGAAGGGGTGAGAGTTTCAGGCTGCATCCCGGGTCCGCCGTGACCACTAGTACATTGTCTTTACCAGTCACAAGGAGTGTCTTGTTCATGCTTTTTTAATTTGTTAGGAATGTGAATACAATGTTAGAAGACCTTATTTATTTAACTCAATAAATGCTTTTAAACGTCATTACACTATTGGAGGCATTATTTCTCTTGCATGGTGACATACCTCTGCCTGATGAGAAGCGCTGCTAAGTAAAGAGCTCCATTGGCTGTGGATCCAACTCTACCCAGCTCAAGTAACCCCCTGGGGGGGTGTTCACAATGCTTACACGCCGCGCATGGGAGTGCAAGGCATGTGTATCTGGTGAGTGCGGCTCCATTAGAGTGGATCACAATCATGATCGGTGTGGTGGAGGAGATTGTTTATGGCAGAGGAAGATCACAGATTTAGATTCACTTGTTTGATACACCTATTTGGCTTGGACTTTGTTTTAACAGTTTAACTTTAATATTGCATGAATTGTTCACTGTTATTTATAAATGTATTTATTCACATTTTTTATCACCACAATACTAGTACTATCATTAGAATCATCACGATTATACAATTGTTTGGTATAATGTTAGCACTTAGGTCATTGTTATACATCAGTAGGTATCACTATTTTATGATTTACTAGTATTTTAGTATACCTCGTCCATAGCGCCACTATTTTATTCATTTAGAATACTTTGTTACAGTTCTTTCTTTTTAAGTTGGCAGCTATAGTCACTGTTCATTATACACCGTAGCGCAGTGGTGGGTTATCAAGTTTTTTGCGTGACAATTGATCACGTTTTTTAATGTCTGTGCAATACAAATTCAGCCATACAGGTTGTATGGCTGAATTTGAATTGCATTCGGACCAAAGTCGTGCAGGACCCTTTTTTGGTCTGCACCAGAATCGGATTGCATGGGTGTTCGCACTGTGATATGTAAACTGATCTGGGGGTGTCATTAACTTTCTATTGACAGTGGTTTCCATAGGGCAGTGTGAACTGGCAATTCGGACAGGAATCGAATTGCATGAGTGTGAACACCCATGCGATTCGATTCTGGTGCGGACCAAAAAAAAAGTCCTGCACGACTTTGATATCAATGTGTTGCAGATTCAGCCATACAATCTGTATGCGACATGCGATGCTGGAACCCATGCTGGATGTGCGTAGGTTCCCCGCATCGCAGAAGTGTGAATCCGAGCCTTAATGTTGTTTTCATTTATGTTTGAACAGGTGCTAGCTAATTCTGGAGTGTTGGCAAGAGAACACATATGTGGTAAAGTCAAGATAAGCTTATAAGATGATCATTCTTTTTCAGTTGCTCCATAATTGTGCCTAAAGCTGGCAATACACTAGTAGATTTGTATGAACGTTTGTATGAAAATTCTCAGCACATTCAATGACTTGATGGATGTTCTTTAACAGTACTTCAAAATGTGCTTGCTTATAACATTTGAATTTGGAGAAAATGTACTTTGCCACATGAAACCAACATATATTGTTAGATATTTGTTTATTCAAGACCAATTTTACATCCAGCTCCTTCGAATTCTTATGTCAGTGCAGTTTAAAATGAATGTCGATTTCACCCCACTTAATGTCGATTTCACCCCAATAAAAAAAACGGAACTAACATTTTTAAAAATGTTTGTTCAAAAAACTACTAGTGAATATCCAGCATTCATAAAAAAAGAGCAACAAGCCATGTTTGCAAGGAAACTGTGTGAAAGTGGATCATACCAAGATAAATCAAAATGTAGGCAAGTAAATGTAGAACGTAAAGCAAGCGTAGGCAAGTCTTTTTTTAAAAATGCCACAAAGACTTGCAAACCATTCTGTTAACTCACTTGCACTAACACCAACTGTAAAAAAAAGCAGGCCATACAGTACATTACTGGTTTTTTTTTCATTCAATTTGTGTCGAGTGGGGATGACCACACACTAATAAAATGTGGGCGCTTAAACAAGGATCAGTGTATGGCCAGGACAAGTTAAGTGACATCTCTATGTAGGGGCATAACTACAAATTATAAGGTTCCATAGCAACTTATTGATTGGGTGCCCCCAAGCTCAGCACTAGGGATGATTATGTGCAAACTCGCCAGGGAGAAAAGGACATGATGCACTACATAAAGAATAAAGAAAGGTAAGCACTTCTAAAAGCAGCTGTATTCATAAAAACCAAAGATAACACACATATTCTCCTCATCTGGTGCACACTGACCACCTGTGTATCAAGTGGAAAGAATAAGTTTATCTTGTTTTTTTATTAATACGGCTACTCTTAATGGGTTTTTTTTACTAAAGAAAAGAAATGAGACAGGGCCTAATGTCACATTTAAACAAGCTCTTAGGAGTGATAGATATTCTAGAACAAATTGATACAAATTGATACAAATAACCCAGATTAGTGGGTTTTTTTTACTGCTCAAAAACGCCACTGCCCAAAACTGCTGATAACAGTCTATGTGTGCATGGACACATAGGATAAGATGATGGAGAGTTTAATGACTGTAGAAAAAAACGCCTACAGCCAAAAACAGCTGCTGTAAAAACGTCAAAACACGTCCAGTGTTTCTTTCTTTCTTTCTTTCCTTCTTTCTTTCTTCTTAGAAATGTCTAATATCACAGAGCGACTATTTTAGAGCTCCCTCACATTGGGCTTCTGTATATTTGTCAGGTGTGTGTAACATGGCTGCAGAATGTTATGTTTAGTGTATAATGTGCTAAATAGCCTTTGAACTATCGTCAGCAGATTTAGATGGGCCAATAAGTTGCCAGCCCCCTCACTGTAAAAGGTGGAGAACAAGGCAGCCATAGAGTCGGTACATTCAAATATTTTGCAGGGGAAGTATAGAGAAAACTACATAGTTAGTTAGGGTGAAAAGATCTAGTTCAATCAAGGCTGCATAGGGAGAGATTAGAGTAAATTAGAAAATTGTACTTTAATTATGATTGTTAGCTCTTTGGACCACTTTGTTGCCTTTTTATTCTTATTATTATTGGCTGTGGATCCAACTCTACCCAGCTCAAGTAACCCCCTGGGGGGGTGTTCACAATGCTTACACGCCGCGCATGAGAGTGCAAGGCATGTGTATCTGGTGAGTGCGGCTCCATTAGAGTGGATCACAATCATGATCGGTGTGGTGGAGGAGATTGTTTATGGCAGAGGAAGATCACAGATTTAGATTCACTTGTTTGATACACCTATTTGGCTTGGACTTTGTTTTAACAGTTTAACTTTAATATTGCATGAATTGTTCACTGTTATTTATAAATGTATTTATTCACATTTTTTATCACCACAATACTAGTACTATCATTGGAATCATCACGATTCTACAATTGTTTGGTATAATGTTAGCACTTAGGTCATTGTTATACATCAGTAGGTATCACTATTTTATGATTTACTAGTATTTTAGTATATCTCGTCCATAGCGCCACTATTTTATTCATTTAGAATACTTTGTTACAGTTCTTTCTTTTTAAGTTGGCAGCTATAGTCACTGTTCATTATACACCGTAGCGCAGTGGTGGGTTATCAAGTTTTTTGCGTGACAATTGATCACGTTTTTTAATGTCTGTGCAATGCAAATTCAGCCATACAGATTGTATGGCTGAATTTGCATTGCATTCGGACCAAAGTCGTGCAGGACCCTTTTTATTCTTGTTATTATTGGAAGTTTTTAGGTTATTTTATTTCATTGTGATTGAAGTCAGTGGTTACTTTACCCAGTTCCCACCCACCCACTGTACATTTACTGCGGGATGGGCAGCAAGGGCAGACTGGATCACATATATGTAGTGCGCCACTTCCATGACTGCTGTGCCCAGTGGATTGTGGCTTTCGGTACCTGGCTGCTTTGAGTGGCCAGGGGATCATGTGTTCACTAGGCTATTTTTTTGGCTATGCTTCCCTTTAAAAAGTGGCTTATTTTTCAGGAATGATATTTTAGGATTAGGATTTTCATTTCTTTTGTGTTTTTTATTTTACATGAGGGGATAAAACAGTTTAAAGTGAATGTTTAAAAACCAAGTGATAAATATCAAGCTTGCATAGTTATGGTGGTTGCAGTAAGGCCTTGTTTTGACTTGCTTTTGGGGGGCAGTAAAAACTTTTTTATTGGCCCCAACTGCTCCCTAAAAAATGCAGACACATACCGCAGCAGCGATGCTTTGCTTCATCACAGCAGATATTATACCCCCTGTAATATTCAGTGGACACTACAATCCACCAAGTGTGACTTATTCAAGTGAATGGGGTCACACTGCATCTGCCTTGCTATTGCATGCAGGGTGGTAGTTCACCATTTAGGGAAAAAAGATCCAAGCATGGATAGTCCATGCTGCAGCATTAAACAAGCCCTAAAAGAGTTAAAGAACTTTAGTCAGTGATACTCTTCCCTCATCAGACGCTGAAATACACTGAGCGGTTAAAAACCACAGGATCATGCACCTTGTGCAGGTAATGTAAATGAAAACATGCAGAAGCTCTCCAGGTGCTCAGAGGTTTCACATTCCAACAGTATATAATAACCCAGTTATCAAGCAATTGAGCTGCAAGATTGAAAATTACTTGCTAAGCTATTGCTAGACTTTCCAGGCTTGACAAGTTTATTGCACAATGCAGAAAATGAGCATGACTCCAGATCAACTTTCTTTGCAAACATTCTGCAAGTCTGCTGCAAGTTCTGCAAGTTCTGGTTCAGTTATGTTGTACAATACTCATCCCATCACAGGGGTCACTGTGGCTGAATTTGGAAAAGTGTCAACTAGAACTTGCACTTCAAGTGCTTTGCAAGTGCACAACTTGCCAATGAAATATGCAGCAAGTTAACAAGACTTACGTCTTAACACTGCCACAAATTTGTGGCACGTTATCCGTACTATCTGGGAAACATTCAATACGAAAATTTAAAAGCACACATTATTATATTATTAGGATTAGCTCATTGTTTGAAAACAGAGCCTCCAGCCCTAACTTCACAGTTCAGGCCTTGTTCCACTAATGGATAAGAGTAGCCCAGAATTCCATGCCTCATATTCTTATCCTATGAAAGTGTATTGGTACTGTCTGTGCCTTTCTTTCCCAGAGAAAACTACTCTCCTCATTTGTTGTCTGGGACAGACATGAAACCCCTCCAAAACAAAGCAACAAAAACTCAGAGTAATATGCATATTATTACTAGATAGTGTATTATTGTTAAAAAATAAATAAATAAATAAATAAATAAACAAAGGGAAGGAAATGTGACATCAAGTGCCCCCTGCCCAATTTCCATCTTTATTATGTCACATACATACTGTTCACTTCACTGTCTTACACTATCTTGAGATGGAAGGGACATTCTTTTATTGATTGGATATTCCCCAAAACTAGTTTAGAAGAAAAATACACCGATCTACTGCAATTAAAGCCTAACATTTTGTATCTGAAGTGATCGATTTGATGAAGCACAATTTTGCTTCTGAAAGCCTACTGGCATACAGACACAGAAATAAAATGACTCTTTGATCATCAATGGAGTCTATGGACTCTATGGGCTAAAAACAGTTGACTATTTGAAACTGTGAACAGTAAACAGTAGAAAATGTATTTTATGATATGATATGCTAACTGTTGCCTTCCTATCTGCCTATTACACCTGGTCAGACCACACTTGTTACCAACTAACATTTTAATGTTCCAACAATTACTATTGTATGCTATTCTTTTATTGTTTTATGTGTTTTAATTTGGGTCTTACCCTCCTGGCATTCATCGCCTCGACTGTTGTTTATATCCTGTGTACCACATAACTGAATATGTCTTGTCTAACCCCTTGGTGTACTACATAATTAATCCTTTGTTGTACCGTGTGATATTATAAGTTTTTCTCAATAAAAATGAATGAAACAAAAAAAAAGCCTTACATTTACTGATAGATAAAATAATGGTCTCGCTCAAAAAACACTTGGAAGTGGCACTTATCTACACCCTCAGGAAAAGTATTGTAGCCCCAGAGTCCACGGTCAGCAGCAGGGCTATACCTCAGATGGAGAAACTATCCTTCACTAGCATCTGAGGACCTACTGCTAATTATTTAGATTAAAATATCATTGACATAATTTAAAAGGGTTAAAAGCTCTGTTAAGACTGAGGGTCAGAGAGGTACATTGAGAACGAAAGAGCATGTGTCTGAAAGAAAACAGCTTCTGCTATGATCTCTGTTCAAAAAATATTTTTATGTTCTGTAGCATCAGTGTCATGGTTGCACACTGTATTCCAGGTTTTATTTGTACAGTAAATATTTTATACTAACAAAAAAATATGTTACACACTTTGCTAAATTATAATAAAAATAAACCTTGGGGGCCCGCGGTAACACCTGGCAAAATGCATGCTTTATTACATAGCAAAACACATACCACAATCATTTACTACACTCATTTAATGCACCCCCAATGCTCCCATGTTGCTGTGCACTATAACCAACAGTCACACACATACTGTGCAATGTGATGCGTTGCATCAGAAAAATGCTGCAGGTTTAGTTTTGGTTGCATTGTGGAGTGTTAACAGAATGTAAATTCATGTGCAACACAATCATTTATCCTTACCCCCCCCATCTTTACACCAAATATTCTGTTGTGAATGTGGAAACCTTGTCCAACAGGAAAAAGTTTTATCAAATTAACTTAGACATTTATATTGCACATAAAAAATGACCATCATACATTAAAATGTCTAAAACAGAAAGTGCTCATGTTGAGCCATAGCGAATTCCAAAATTCAATGAGGAAGAATCTGGTTGCTAAGAACATATTTGTGTTAAGAAAAAAAATCTTATCTTTTTTTGTACTGCCTAAAAATATGTTTTTCTGTTTCTAATTCAAACTTATATATGCAACCATTTTTCTATATTACATATGTAGGCTGTGCTTCCTCCAGTGCTGCACAGAGATTGTGCTTCATTAGTCCCCTTCCAGTCAAAGTTTATCAGTTGTCTTTGACTGGAAAGGATGCAGTGTTTCATCCATTAATCTTTTACCTGAGCAGTCCTTCAACAAGGATGCTTATTTTAGTTGTCAAACATACTGACAGCCGCTAGAGGTAAAATCTAAAAATCTCGATTTGAAGTACCACTGTGAAAATATTGAATCAGCTTGTAAACATGTGAAGGTCACATTAAAATAGCTTTTTAGGTAAGCTTTAAAACAACACAAAATTTCTGCTCACAAAACCACATTGTAGTGTTCCCATATTATATGAACACATAATCATCTATGGCAGGTTTCATTCCTGTCCATTCATGGTTATGTATCTAGCAGCAGCTGAGAAATATATGAGAATAATTTATTATACTAAATTAATATGACATATAAATGTATTACAGCTTAGTGTAGGATTATAAATTCAAACCTTTGTGAATTAAGAAAAAAGCTAAATAACCAAATTATGAAATATGAAGCTGCCATAAATTATCCCCAAGAATACATAACAGATATTATTATGTAAGCCGTCAGGTCATATGTCTCTCTCACTGCAAACGTTTTCTCAGTACCTGCAAAGCACAGACAAGACAGGTTGTGTTGTTTTTTTTTTTTTTTGTCAAATCAAAACACTGGGCAGCGCTGTCATTACAAAGCAATGTCAAAAGCTTTCATACGGCCACTTACTAACATGAGACAGTGTGAAAAAATCTTAGCTCAATTTAAGTCTCATGCAAAGAGCTTACAATTGTAATTAAATCATTAAATTCTTGTCTACGCTTCACAGAGCGTAGAGAAATTAACTTCCCACCAACCTCATTTTCTATTTGAACATGAAATAATGATTTTCTGCCAGTCTAATTACAAAGCCAACATCTGATCAAGGCAGCATCCAGTAGGGATTATCAAATGCTCGCGTATTAGACCTCATTACCAGCTTGAGTGCAAAATTATTACATCTTGTAATTGGATGGTGAGATTTATATACAGATCTGCCTGGTTTCTGTAAGATTGTAATTACAAGCTTGGTTGGTTAGCTACTTATCAGAACTTTGCAGGAAAACAAAACAATATGGCTCAGTGAAATGAGCATTTCATTAACCTCTCACCTTACCATGGGGGGAACTGGTGTAACATTCATGTATGCATTAAGCAAAATGGGTTCATCCATTTCTCTGCCTTTTTGTGATGGCTGAGCATAAGAGTATGTTTCATTTATTTAACCTGGGTAATCTGTACTGAAAAACTATATAAATGAGCTGTCTATTCTTGCAGGATAGGCTCAATGTATCTTTTACTTACAGCTAACTAGCTGTGAAACCATCATTCCTAGCCCACAACGGGCTACATTTTTTTAAAGCTACACATTTGAAATAAAAATAAAAATGTGAGCATGTTTCCTGAGATGCAGGCATTTAATCAATGCTTTGAAGAGTGCATCATGAAATAGAAGGGGGAAAAAAAATAAAATTGTTCAATTACCAAGCAAACATGATTTTTCTTTTTTTAACAAGTGATTTCACAGAGCAAATCAATGGTGGCAGGTTAGGCTGACTGCCACTAATCTTGGCATTAGGGATCTCCAATCAGAACCTCGCAGGTAATGAAGTTGTTATTTGGTCTTCATAGTTTAGATTAGATTCTCAGTAAGGATCAATGCAGCGCTAAAATAGGATTGATAAAACCTTGATAGGAATCTGAATCCCTGAAGCCACTGAGTTTATCGTGGCTTTTATTCTGTAAATAGAAGTGAGAGACAGAAGGCCTTGGCAAAAACCCATTACTGACTGGTCCTCTTAAGCTATTGCTGGCAGGGATAGGAGCATTACGTTTTGAAATACCATGTGTACCACAGTTCCCCCAGGCAGTTAAGAGGTTAACAATGAAAACAATACACAAAGGAGCTAATCGGTTATTAGATTTATACTGTATTGATAGTGTTGAAATATATACAAAAATATATATTCTAATATACAAAGCTGCTCAGCTTGCCTGATGAATGCACATTGTGCATTGTCGTATGTAGGTTAAACAAATTGCTATATACGTTTTGAAAACATTACTCAATCTTTTATGGAACAGTTTAAATTTCCTGTTTGGTGACTTCATACGCAGAAGACAGAGCTAGCTATGTCTCAATGCAGTGATTACTTTTCTTGTCATACAACTCAAGGCTCAAATTAAAATGGCAGGCTTTCATCCATGTGTTGGTCAGGGGCTGATTATCAGAGAGAGGAGTCAGTATGTGCTTAAGGTTTAAAAAAAATTATTTGGATATATATATATATATATATATATATATATATATATATATATATATATATATATCAAAAATATATTTAATACATGTTAATTGTTTACTGTGTATGTAAAATATAACTTACAAAGTCAAAGCAAGAATGTCTTCAATATTATGGCGCTATTGATAAATTTCAATATGAATCATTAAATTCCTTGAATGGTCAAGCAAAAGTTTCTGTAAGCGAGTAAGTCAATCTGCAAATTTGTACCCTACTACCATAGCACTATATAACTAATACAATCTATAGTCAACTTTACTAGTAGAGTGATTGAAATAGAATAGATTACTGGTAATAGCACATGCAATATTTTCCAAGCCATTACATGTAAAGTTGATAAGATTATTTTAGTTCCAAAGTAAGATTTCTAAAGCAGAATTCATAAGCAGGCTTCTTATTGTTGTTTAACACATACCACAGCTGGGTTAGCAAGGATCAATACTGGATCAATACAGTGGGCAAATCAATCACCCAGGGTTTTCTTTTCAAAATATTTAATCAAATGTGCTTGCAAATAAGTTCAGGATTTATTGCTCGATTCTAACTGCATTACTGATTTTTCTTTGCTAAATTTCCACAAGGGAACCCCTGTGAGTCCGTCCTCCATAGATTATAAGAGGCTGGGGAGTAAAGTAGACAGTTTTTCAATATATAATAATGTGTATATATACATGGTTATAGACACACACGGTGTTTTAAATAATCCACTGTGCCAATGACTCATTTCACAGGCCTGAGAAAGGCAACCCTGACGTTAAGAGATGTTTTTAGTAAATTATACCACCTTACACAAAATCTATTCAGCTTCTTATGGCTGACAAGGGGGCACAATTTTTATTGATTTTACATTAGAAGGTTCTCTGCCTGTTTTACCTACAGCTGTTGTTGCTTTCAGCTGGAATTAACCCCCCAAGAAAGGGAGCCAGTCCTGCAATAATATTTAATTAATATTAATTCAATTAATAAGAAGCCTCCTGTAGCAAGGATAGGCCGTTAGCAATACAAATACACATTATGTCACCCTATTACACACAATATAAATGATACCGTTTATAATAATTAGTTAATAGTTAAATATCAATAATCTAGTTTAATTTGCTTGCAGTGATGAATATATCATTGCCTATGACTGGTAATTAGACAGGCAAGTATAATGCTTCATTGTTAATAATACTAATAATTTGCTACAATAAAATGAACGGCATCCCTAAAAAAAAAAAAAAAAAAATTAAACAAGACCTCTATGTGAAATACGCCTTCATTTCCTTAATGCATGCTTTATTCTCTCTCTCCTCATTAATCAGTTAGGCAGACAGAAAGTGCAGAGTGGGTAAGGCTAATGACTGTGGGGGTCCACCCCTGCTAATAGCTCTCATCATTATTTATTTCTTTTTTTCCAATACTTCAGAGTGATTTCAAGTGGGCTGATGTGATTGGAGCAGGGGAAAGCTAAGTAAGGATTTAACACTTTGCCCTCCAGTGATGCTTGACAGAGAAGACTCTTTAATCATATTATTATTTTACCGTTGTCGTCAGAACAGCTTGCAAAATATAAACATTTTACCCACAAATATTATGGAGTGATTAAGGTATTTAAATGAAATGTACAGCCGCTTGTCAGATTCATATTCATCCATATCTAGTTTACGCTCCCCTTTCAGGTTAGGAAAGGAAAACAATAATAATGTACAACCTTTATTTTTATTTCCCTGAAGGAGTCAAGGCTGACGTAGGATGCAAATGACAAAAGGGATTTTGTGACCAAGAAATAATGCTTGCACATAGTGCATTTCATTAATTAGACAAAGTAACATATTTGTGCCAAATCTGTAAGTACCAAGATTTAGGTTACTATATAGGCATGCTATTAACAAATAAAAGACCATTTACTGCATTGCCGAGCATCACAATAGATTGTATCTTGGCTATAAAACACGTGGGATTGATTTACTAAAACTGGAGAGTGCAAAATCTGGGGCAGCTCTGCATAGAAACCAATCAGCTTCCAGGTTTTATTGTCAAAGCGTAATTCAACAAGCTGAACTTAGAAGCTGATTGGCTACCATGCCGAGCTGCACCAGATTTTTCACTCTCCAGTTTTAGTAAATCTACACCACAGTGACTGGAAGTGGTAGAAAAGCACAGAAAGGAATGGAGTTTTTTTCCCCTTGTTGTCTGTGTCCTATTGGGTAGTTTTCTCATCACTTCCTGAACCAGACACACACCAGGAAGACAGTGGAAATCTGGAGTCACTGGAATAGGTGTCTCCATGGGAAGATTTCCTCTTACTACCTATTTTCCACTGTTAACATTAACATAACAAAATCCTTTTCCTATTCAGTTAAGAGCCTGGAACTTTGCCATTACCTATGATGATACTAATATATATATTGTGAACGTGGAACAGGTAGCAGGTACAAAGCTCCCAGGGATATGCAGTCTCTCAAGCACAGATACCAAATCCAAGGAGGTAGTAACAAAACAGTGTGATGTTTATTGGTGATATTTACAAGTCTATATAAAGATTCTGTATAGTGTCACAGGAAACAAACATGAATAGTATTATCAAAACAAAAACCTAGCCGTGTCTCGGCACTAACTATACCAAAATACAGGCCCTAACTAACAGACTGAGCAAGCCTACAGCTTGTCAGCTTCCACATATACAGCTTGTTAGCTTTTACCAACCTCTTTAACTCTCACAGACAGGACTTGTCTGATTCCCAGGCCAAGAGCACTGGCTGTCTGTCTCAGGTGAGTATAAATTGCCCCAGGGGAGAGAACCAAGACCCAAACCAGACCATTAATTAGAGATCCCTGAATGTATATGCGAGAAGCCTGGGAGATGCATAAACCCTGAACAGGACTTTTTCTGGCTCTCTCTAGGATTCTTTGCTACATACCCCCCCCCTTGTTTCAACCCCAGGGTTGGAACACCTGTGGCCCAACAGAAAAGAATGCGGGGGCAGGGCATCTACATTCTCCATCTCAACACCTGCTCTGTGTTTTACTGTGAAGGCGTAATCCTCTGGAGCCAAAAACCACTGGTCTATTTGTCTCCTTATTTTGTGCCATCCATTTCAGGGGAGCATGGTCAGTTATTATATCAAACAGGCGCCCTAACAAATAGTAACTTATCGCACCCAAGACCCACTTTATGGCTAAACATTCCTTTTCAATGACTGCATACTTTTTCTCATGTTCATTGAGCTTTCAGCTCAGGTACATCACAAGGTATTCTTCCCTGTTGTGTATCTGTGACAATACTGCCCAAATACCTACATCAGACACATATGTGTTAACCAAAAAATCATTGGAGAAATGGGGGTGAGTACAGCACTGGCTTTGCACAAAGAGCCTTCTTCAGGGGACTATTTCACCATTACCGAGTCTTTCCTTGTCATAAGGTCAGTCAGTGGGGCAGCTAGAGTTGCAAAAATGTGGGGATAAACTTTCTATAGTACCCCGCAATCCCAAGGCTCTGACCTGCCTATTGTTTGCAGGACGTGGCCATTCTTAAATGGCTTCTACTTTGTTCAACTAAAGTTTTATGACTCCATGGCCAATAGTGTAACCCAAATACCTGGCTTCCTCTAAACCAGGGGTGTAAAACTGCCGGGCCCTCCAGATGTTGTGGAACTACAAGTTCCAGCATGCCTCTGCCTGTAGGATTCATGCTTTGTAACTGTCAGCCTTGCAATGCCTCATGGGACTTGTAGTTCCGCAACAGCTGGAGGGCTGCCAGTTTGACACCTGTATTCTAAACCAATGGCACATTTTTTTGGATTCGCCATAAAACCTTCTTTGAAGAGGGAATTCAGGACAGCCTGGACATGGGGTAAGTGAGACTCCCAGTCAGAGCTTTGTACCACTAAGTCATCCAGATAGGCTGTTGCATACTGTCGGTGAGGTCATTTTTTTTTACTGAAACAAACCCTCTGGGGTCACAAACACAGTATTTTCTTTGGCACTACCAGTCAGGGGTATTTGCCCATATCCTTCGGTCAAGTCCAAAGTGGTCAGGTAGCAGGCCTTGCCTGCATCTACCCTGGGCATTAGGTACCTGTCAAACTTTGTAACTGCATTAAGCTTGCTGAAGTCATTACAAAACCTCCAAGTACCATCTGGTTTTGGAACTAACACGTTGGGACTAGGCCAGTCACTATTGGATTTCTCAATGACGTCTAGCTCCAGCACCCTTTTGATTTCATCACTGATGTCCTTTCTCCTAGCTTCAGAAATTCAGTACAGTTTAAGCTTGACACAGACCCCAGGTTCCATAACAATATCATGCTGAACCTCTGAAATTGTACCGGGTAACTCAGAAAATTTCTCTCTATTCCTTATCAGGAACTCTCTAGCTTCCTGTTTTTAGGAATAAGACAGCGTGTCTGGAAAAGTGACCTCAGGGACTAGAGGGGACTCAGTACCCCTAGGAGTTACAGTGATGGACCTCACAGTCAATGCCAGCCTATCCTTCCAGGGCTTTAACAGGTTTATATGGTATATCTGCTCAGCCTTCCTTTTACCTGGTTGTTACACTTTGTAATTGACCTCCTCAACTCTTTCAATCACTTTGAAGGGGCCCTGCCACTTAGTCATGAACTTGCTTTCAACAGTGGGAACTAACACCAGGACCCTGGCACCAGATGGGAAAACAAGGGGTTGAGCTTCCCTGTTGTATATTCTCTGTTGAGCTGCTTAGGCCTGAAGTAAGTGTTCTTATACCATAGGCATGATCGCTGCAATCCTGTCCTGCGTTTGAGCGATATGTTACATAGTTACATAATTACATAGTAGGCGAGGTTGAAAAAAGAGACAAGTCCATCAAGTCCAACCTATGTGTGTGATTGTATGTCAGTCAGTATTACATTGTCCCTGTATGTTGTGGTCGTTCAGGTGCTTATCTAATAGTTTTTTTAAATTTAAAAAAAAAAGATACTCCCCGCTGAAACCACTGCCTGTGGAACGGAATTCCACATCCTAACCGCTCTTACAGGTTATACTGCTTTTCTTCTAATTTTAGTGAATGGCCGCATGTCTTATTAAATTCCCTTACACGGAAAAGTTTTATCCCTATTGTGGGGTCACCAGTATGGTATTTGTAAATTGAAATCATATCCTCTCTCAAGCGTCTCTTCTCCAGAGAGAACAAGTTCAGTGCTCATAACCTTTCCTCATAACTAAGGTCCTCCAGAACCTTTATTAGTTTTGTTGCCCTTCTCTGGACTCTAGCACATTCTTCCTGAGGACTGGTGCCCAGTAGGGATGAACTTCGAGTTCGAGTCAAACTCATGTTCGACTTGAACATCGGCTGTTCGCCAGTTCGCCGAACAGCGAATGATTTGGGGTGTTCGCTGCAAATTGGAAAGCCGCGGAACACCCTTTAAAAGTCTATGGGAGAAATCAAAAATGCTAATTTTAAAGGCTTATATGCATGGTATTGTCAAAAAAGTGTTTGGGGACCTGGGTTCTGCCCCAGGGGACATTTATCAATGCAAAAATTGTTGCAAATGTTTCTCGTGTTTAGAACAGTCTGACAGCAAAATGACATTTCAAAGGAAAAAAAGTCATTTAAAACTACTCGGCTGTTAATGAATTGTCGGTCCGACAATACACATAAAAGTTCATTGATAAAAACGGCATGGGATGTCTCCACAGGGGAACCCTGAACCAATATTTGAAAAAAAATGGCGTGGGGGTCCCCCTAAATTCCATACCAGGCCCTTCAGGTCTGGTATGGATATTAAGGGGAACCCCGCGCCAAAAATAAAAAAAATGGCGTGGGGTCCCCCCAAAAATCCCTACAAGACCCTTATCCGAGCACGCAACCTGGCAAGCCGCAGGAAAAAAGGGGACGAGAGAGCACCCCCCCTCCTGAACCCTGAACCCCCTCCTGAACCGTACCAGGCCACATGTCGTCAACATTGGGAGGGTGCTTTGAGGTAGCCCCCAAAGCACCTTGTCCATGTTGATGAGGACAAGGGTCTCATCCCCACAACCCTTGGCCGGTGGTTGTGGGGGTCTGTGGGCGGGGGGCTTATCGGAATCTGGAACCCCCCTTTAACAAGGGGACCCCCAGTTCCCGCTCCCCCCTGTGTGAGATGGTAATGGGGTACAAAATTGTCCCTACCATTTTACAAAAAAGTGTCAAAAATTTTAAAAATTAAATGAGACAGATTTTGACAATTCCTTTATTTAAAGTCTTCCTCTTTCCATCTTCTTCAGGTCTTCCTCCTTCTTCCTTCCTTCTTCCTTTGGTTTCTTCCTCCATCTTTTTCTTCCTCTGGTTCTTCCTCCGATCCTCTGCTTCCTGCTTCGGTGTTCTCGTCCGGCTTCTTCCCCGCTTCGTTCTTGGGCCGCTCCGCATCCATGGGAGGCTCCCGCTGTGTGACAAATAAATAAGGAAAATCCTTGCGAGCCACAATGGTATATTGCTTCAAATGTGGAAAACACCTAGCTGCCCGCTTAGAAACGTTTCATATGCCATGCATTATAATATATACAGGAAATACGCTGCGCTAAGGCAAAAAATGTAGATCTGGAAAATATTCAAATACTAAAATGATGTATAAATGATATGCTGAAGATACCGTATAAATGGCCTTTCCAGTCTCAGTGTATAAATACAATAAAGAGCAATGTGCTTAAAGTGCAATGTGTAAGTGGTATGCTGAATGTATGATATCCAAACAGGAATAACAATCTATATATCTACTTACATGAGACAAAAATTATGACATGCAAAATAATATATCACAGTAAAATATGATAAGTGCAAAATCCAAAGAAAGTGCCAAAGTGTAAATATCAGATCCAAAACCAATATAGCATGTGATTAATGAGTCCAATATATTGAAAAATGAATATATGTAAAATCCATAAAAACAGTTCATAGAAAAAATCCAACGTGTTTGAATTAATCTTAGTGCTTGGTGCTCAGAATTCCATGTTTAAGTGCCATCCAGTGATTACCCGGGACAGCCGCTCACTTCCCTTTGGTTTCTTCCTCCATCTTCTTCTTCCTCTGGTTCTTCCTCCGATCCTCTGCTTCTTGCTCTGGTATTCTCGTCCGGCATCTTCCTCCGCGGCGTCTTCTTCCCCGCTTCGTATCCATGGGAGGCTCCCGCTGTGTGACGCTTCTCTTCTTCTAACCGGGTGACCCCGCCCCCTCTGACATCACAGGGAAAGCCATAGGGAAGTCCCCGTCAAGTCCTCATGCGTCAGAGGGGGTGGGGTCACCAGGTGGCCCCGCCCTCCTTTATATAAGAAGTGTCAGAAAAAGAGAAGCATCACGCAGCGGGAGCCTTCCATGGATGCGGAGTGGCCCAAGAAGACGCCAATACAATAACTTGCATATAAGCCTTTAAAATTAGCACTTTTGATTATTCATGTTCAAGTCCCATAGACTTTAATGGTGTTCGCGTGTTCGAACAAATTTTTTGCCTGTTCGCATGTTCTGGTACGAACCGAACAGGGGGGTGTTCGGCTCATCCCTAGTGCCCAGAACTGGACAGCATACTCCAGGTGTGGCCGGACCAGAGTCTTGTAGAGTGGGAGAATTATCATTTTATCTCTGGAGCTAATCTCCTTTTTAATGCATGCCAATATTCTGTTTGCTTTGCTTGCAGCTTCTTGGCATTGCATGCCATTGCTGAGTCTGTCATCTACTAGGACCCCTAGGTCCTTTTCCATCCCAGATTCCCCCCAGAGGTTCTCCCCCAGGGACTAGATTGCATTCATATTTTTGGCAACCAAATGCATTATTTTAAATTTTTCCACATTAAACCTCATTTGTCATGTAGTTGCCCACCCCATTAATTTGTTCAGATTTTCTTGCAAGGTTTCCACATCCAGCGAAGTTATTGCCCTGCTTAGTTTAGTATCATCCGCAAATACAGAGATTGAACTGTTTATCCCATCCTCCAGGTCATTTATGAATAAATTAAATAGGATTAGTCCCAGCACAGAACCCTGCGGGACCCTACTTTCTACCCCTGGCCATTCCGAGTACTCCCCATTTATCACTACCCTCTGAACTCGCCCCTGTAGCCAGTTTTCAATCCATGTACTCACCCTATGGTTTCATGCCAACGGACCTTACTTTGTACAGTAAAAGTTTATGGAGAACTGTTTTAAATGCTTTTGCAAAATCCAGATACACCACGTCTATGGGCCTTCCTTTATCCAGATGGCAGCTCACCTCCTCATAGAAGGTTAATATATTGGTTTGACAAGAACGATTCTTCATGAATTCATGCTGATTACTGCTAAAGATACAGTTGCTAAAATCTTGTATATAGTCCCTTATCATCCCCTCCAAGAGCTTGCCTACAATTTATGTTAGGCTAACTGGTCTGTGATTCCCAGGGATGTATCTTGGCCCATTTTTTAATATTGGTGCTACATTGGCGTTTCTCCAATCAGCTGGTATCATTCCAGTCAGTAGACTGTTTGTAAAAATTAGGAACAATGGTCTGGCAATTACTTGACTGAGTTCCTTTAGGACCCTCGAGTGCAAGCCATCTGGTCCCGGTGACTTATTAATGTTACGTTTTTCAAGTCTATTTCTAATTCTGTCCCCTGTTAGCCATGAGGTTGCTTCCTGTGACGTGTTATGAGGATAAACATTGCAGTTTTGGTTACTGAAGCCCCCGATTCCTTCGCGAAGACTGAGGAGAAGAATAAATTCAATACCTTCGCCATCTCTCCATCCTTAGTAACCAGATTCATAGTTCTTTATGGGACCAATATGATCTGACCTCCCTTTCTTGTTATTTATGTACTTAACCACTTGAGCCCCGGACCATTATGCTGCCTAAGGACCAGAGGTCTTTTTCCAATTTGGCACTGCTTCGCTTTAACTGCTAATTGCACGGTCATGCAATGCTGTACCCAAACAAAATTTGCGTCCTTTTCTTCCCACAAATAGAGCTTTCTTTTGATGGTATTTGATCACCTCTGCGGTTTTTATTTTTTGCGCTATAAATGGAAAAAGACCGAAAATTTTGAAAAAAAATGATATTTTCTACTTTTTGTTATAAAAAAAATCCAATAAACTCAATTTTAGTCATACATTTAGGCCAAAATGTATTCGGCTACATGTCTTTGGTAAAAAAAAATGTCAATAAGCGTATATTTATTGGTTTGCGCAAAAGTTATAGCGTCTACAAACTAGGGTACATTTTCTGTAATTTACACAGCTTTTAATTTATGACTGCCTATGTCATTTCTTGAGGTGCTAAAATGGCAGTGCAGTACAAACCGCCCCCAAATGACCCCATTTTGGAAAGTAGACACCCCAAGGAAATTGCTGAGAGGCATGTTGAACCCATTGAATATTTATTTTTTTTGTCCCAAGTGATTGAATAATGACAAAAAAAAAAAAAATATTTACAAAAAGTTGTCACTAAATGATATATTGCTCACACAGGCCATGGGCCTATGTGGAATTGCACCCCAAAATACATTCTGCTGCTTCTCCTGAGTATGGGGATACCACATGTGTGGGACTTTTTGAGAGCCTAGCCGCGTACGGGGCCCCAAAAACCAATCACCGCCTTCAGGATTTCTAAGGGTGTAAATTTATGATTTCACTCTTCACTGCCTATCACAGTTTCGGAGGCCATGGAATGCCCAGGTGGCACAAAACCCCCCCAAATGACCCCATTTTGGAAAGTAGACACACCAAGCGATTTGCTGAGAGGCATATTGAGTCCATGGAATATTTTATATTTTGACATAAGTTGCGGGAAAGTGACACATTTTTTTTTTTTTTTGCACAAAGTTGTCACTAAATGATATATTGCTCACACAGGCCATGGGCATATGTGGAATTGCACCCCAAAATACATTTAGCTGCTTCTCCTGAGTATGGGGATACCACATGTGTGGGACTTTTTGGGAGCCTAGTCGTGCACGGGACCCCGAAAACCAATCACCGCCTTCAGAATTTCTAAGGGTGAAAATTTTTGATTTCACTCTTCACTGCCTATCACAGTTTCGGAGGCCATGGAATGCCCAGGTGGCACAAAACCCCCCCAAATGACCCCATTTTGGAAAGCAGACACCCCAAGCTATTTGCTGAGAGGCATGGGGAGTATTTTGCAGCTCTCATTTGTTTTTGAAAATGAAGAAAGACAAGAAAAAACTTTTTTTTTTTCTTTTTTCAATTTTCAAAACTTTGTGACAAAAAGTGAGGTCTGCAAAATACTCACTATACGTCTCAGCAAATAGCTTTGGGTGTCTACTTTCTAAAATGGGGTCATTTGGGGGGGTTTTGTGCCACCTGGGCATTCCATGGCCTCCGAAACTGTGATAGGCAGTGAAGAGTGAAATCAAAAATTCACACCCTTAGAAAGCCTGAAGGCGGTGCCTGGTTTTCGGGGTTCCGTATGCGGTTAGGCTCCCAAAAAGTCTCACACATGTGGTATCCCCGTACTCAGGAGAAGCAGCAGAATGTATTTTGGGGTGTAATTTCACATATTCCCATGGCATGTTTGAGCAATATATCATTTAGTGACAATTTTGTGCAAAAAAAAAATTGTCTCTTTCCCGCAACTTGTGTCGCAATATAAAATATTCCATGGACTCGACATGCCTCTCAGCAAATAGCTTGGGGTGTCTACTTTCCAAAATGGGGTCATTTGGGGGGGTTTTGAACTGTCCTGGCATTTTATGCACAACATTTAGAAGCTTATGTCACACATCACCCACTCTTCTAACCACTTGAAGACAAAGCCCTTTCTGACACTTATTGTTTACATGAAAAAGTTATTCTTTTTTTGCAAGAAAATTACTTTGAACCCCCAAACATTATATATTTTTTAAAGCAAATGCCCTACAGATTAAAATGGTGGGTGTTTCATTTTTTTTTTCACACAGTATTTGCGCAGCGATTTTTCAAACGCATTTTTTGGGGAAAAAAACACACTTTTTTAAATTTTAATGCACTAAAACACACTATATTGCCCAAATGTTTGATGAAATAAAAAAGAAGATCTTAGGCCGAGTACATGGATACCAAACATGACATGCTTTACAATTGTGCACAAACGTGCAGTGGCAACAAAATAAATACATTTTTAAAAGCCTTTAAAAGCCTTTACAGGTTACCACTTTAGATTTACAGAGGAGGTCTACTGCAAAAATTACTGCCCTCGATCTAACCTTCGCAGTGATACCTCACATGCATGGTGCAATTGCTGTTTACGTTTGACGACAGACCGCCGCTTGCGTTCGCCTTAGCACGAGAGCAGGGTACGACAGGGGTGCTTTTTTTTTTTTTTTCTTTATTATTTTTTTGCTTTTTTATCTTATTTTTAAACTGTTCCTTTCATTTTTTTTTTTCTTAATCATTTTTATTGTTATCCCGGGGAATGTAGTGACAGGTACTCTTTTTTGAAAAAAATGGGGTCTATTAGACCCTAGATCTCTCCTCTGCCCTCAAAGCATCTGACCACACCAAGATCGGTGTGATAAAATGCTTCCCCAATTTCCCAATGGCACTATTTACATCCGGCGAAGTCATAAAATGCTCATAGCTTCCGGTTTCTTAGGCCATAGAGATGTTTGGAGCCACTCTGGTCTCTGATCAGCTCTATGGTCAGCTGGCTGAATCACCGGCTGCATTTTCAGGTTCCCTGTTGAGACAGGAGAGCCAGAGAAAAACACGGAAGACGGTGGGGGGGGGCATTCTCTCCCACGGCTTGTAAAAGCAGTCTAGAGGCTAATTAGCCGCTTGGATTGCTTTTACATGAAATCCGACCGCTGGCTGAAAAGAATGATACCAAGATGATACCTAAACCTGCAGGCATCATTCTGGTATAACCACTCAAAATTGTGAATGACGTACCTGAAGACAAAAAAATGGTTAACAATAAAGCACAGTAAACGGTAAAGTATAAAAAATTGCATACCTGAAAAGCAAACATGATAAAACATAATAACAATAAAACATTGCAGAATAGAATACAGTAAAAAAGAGCAGAACAATAGAGAGAATAGAGAGAGAGAGAACAATAAAACGACAACTATTTTTTTTATTTTATATATATTTTTTTTTTTTTTACACTTTTTTTGTAACTAACTTTTATAACTGTAACCGGTTCCAGGTTCGGGTCTCTCAAAATGCGATGGCATCTTGGGAGACCCTGTGAAAGTGTGTCCTAGTCTGTGGAATGCTGTACCCTACGCTAATACTCAACTAGTGCATAGTAGCGTTCAAAACATTCACCAATGCAAAGACCAGGATTGTCAGGACAGGAGGGACAATAATAGCGGGTGTCACGTCTATATCCGCGCTTGCTGCAGACACAACCTCTTTTTTGGGGGGGTTCGTTGGGTAGGGGTACTCGGGAGGACATAAAGAAAATGCCTCTCATGCAGCCGACTGCATTTGGTTGAGGATGTGAATGGGGGAAGTACGGGCGCTGCAGAAGCGGTGGGTTCCCAATTAGGATTGGCGAATGCAGCAGGAAGGGCACTATGGGCATGATGGGCCTGTGTTTGTCTTTTTGGTGGCAGCGGGACACTACTTGTGCTTGCCACCTCACCAGCTTGAACTGCATTTATGGGACTCGCCACGTCACCAAGTGTTACTGCAGTGCTGGTTTGACTACGACCGGGGTGTACTAGGCCGCTGGTGCTTGCCAGTTCACCAAAACGCTACCAAAAAAACTGTTAGCGATCGCAGGGATCAGGCCTGACTCTGCGAACGCTGCAGTTATGCGTTTAGTCTTTTGTAAGTGACAGTGATCGATCGATACTGCACTTGGGTGGGTTGGGCTGGGCCGGGCGGAGGGGCAAAACGCAGGTGCTAGCAGGTATCTGTGCTGATCCCACTAACACTGCGTTTTTGGGAACCCTAAACTGCTGGGGACGCTAGTATAGATCTGATCGGATCAGATATTGATCCGTACAGATACTATACCACTAAGGGAGGCGTATGCTGCGTGCGTGCGTGTTAGCGCTACTGGTGCTAACCTGACGCTGCCTGGGGCTGGTGCTTGCCAGTTCACCAAAATACTACCAAAAAAACTGTTAGCGATCGCAGGGATCAGGCCTGACTCTGCGAACGCAGCAGTTATGCGTTTAGTGTTTTGTAAGTGACAGTGATCGATCGATACTGCACTTGGGTGGGCTGGGCGGAGGGGCAAATTGCAGGTGCTAGCAGGTATCTGGGCTGATCCCGCTAACACTGCGTTTTTGGGAACCCTAAACTGCTGGGGACGCTAGTATAGATCTGATCGGATCAGATATTGATCCGTACAGATACTATACCACTAAGGGAGGTGTATGCTGCGTGCGTGGGTGTTAGCGGTACTGGCGCTAATCTGACGCTGCCTGGGGTGACGCATATCACCGCCGGGCGATCAGGGGGCTAAACCTTTATTCGGTAATAAATGGCGGGTGCCCTGACACTATAAAAAATAAACGAACTAACCAGCGTCACCCGTAACACTTATACGGTGATCAGTGGTGGAAGGGTTAACTAGGGGGCCATCAAGGGGTTAAAACATTTATTAGATAGTATATGGGGGTCCCTGACGCTATAAAACGCTGACGGCGAACCTCAATATTTACGTCGCTAACTAGCGTCACGAGCGACACTAATACAGCGATCAGAAAAATGATCGCTTAGCGACACTGGTGACAGAGGGTGATCAAGGGGTTAAAACTTTATTAGGGGGGGTTAGGGGGGTACCCTAGACCTAAAGGGGGGTAACAGTAACTGTCCCAACACTGTAACTGTCACAAACTGACACCAATGCAGTAATCAGAAAAAAAAAAAAAACTGCTTGGTGTCAGTTTGTGACGGGGGGGATCGGGGGGGGCGATCGGGGGGGGATCGGGGTGTTTAGTGTGCCTGGCATGTTCTACTGTGTGTGTGTAGTGTTGTGCACTCACATACCTGTCTTCTCTCCTCGGGCCGGAACGGAAATTACCGAGCCGAGGAGAGATGACATCATTTCCTTTGCTGTTGTTTAGCATACAGCAGCAAAGGAATGATTCGATTGGCCGGCGGCGATCGCGAGGGGGGGGCCACGAACGGATGGCCTCCCCCTTACCTCCGATCGCCGTGGGACAAAAGACGACCGCCTCGGGCACCGGGGGGGGTCCGATCGGACCCCCCACCCGCGGAAGGCAAATCACGTACATGTACGTGATTTTGCCTGTCCGTGCCACCTTGCCGACGTACATCGGCGTGAGGCGGTCGTCAAGTGGTTAAAGAATTTCTTGGGATTTTTCTTACTCTCCTCCACTATGTGCCTTTTGTGTTCTATCTTAGGTCCTGATTGCACCCTTACATTTCTTGTTGCATTCTTTGTAAAGTTGGAATGCTGATGATCCCTCAGCCTTGTATTTTTTTAAGGCCTTCTCCTTTGCTTTTATATGCATTTTTACGTTGGAGTTGAGCCACCCAGGACTTTTATTAGCTCTTTCAAATGTATTTCTCATTGGGATGCACTGGCTAATGCCCTTATTTAATATGCTCTTGAAGCATACCAATTTCTCCTCCATGTTCTTTGTTCCTAAGATTTTATCCCAATTTGTATTTTCTAGCAAGGCTCATAGTTTAGGGAATTTGGCGCTTTTGAGTGCCTTTGTATTCCCCTTATGTTTCCTATTAGTGTGATTTATACTGAAACTAATTGACATGTGATCGCTGTTTTCCTAGCATTGCTTCTAGATGATTTACCATATGACTCATGAAATTGTCCTGCAAGACATTTTGGAGCTGGCGAGCCTAATGTCCTGTACACACGGTCAGATTTTCCGACAGAAAATGTGTGATAGGACCTTGTTTCAGAAATTCCGACTGTGTGTGGGCTCTATCACACATTTTCCATCGGATTTTCCGACACACAAAGTTTGAGAGCAGGCTATAAAATTTTCCAACAACAAAATCCATTGTCGGAAATTCCGATAGTGTGTACACAAATTCGAAGCACAAAGTGCCACGCATGCTCAGAATAAATAAAGAGATGAAAGCTATTGGCTACTGCCCCGTTTATAGTCCCGACGTACGTGTTTTACGTCACCGTGTTCAGAATGATCGGATTTTCCAACAACTTTGTGTGACCATGTGTATGCAAGACAAGTTTAATCCAACATCCGTCGGAAAAAATCCTAGGATTTTGTTGTCGGAATGTCGGATCACTGTCCGACCGTGTGTACGGGGCATTAGATGAATGCGCGTTTCCTTCCACCCAGTCTATGTCTGGATAATTAAAATCCCCGATTATGATGACACTTCCCATACTTACCGATAATCCAAATTGTGATAAGAGGTCCACCTCTGCCTCTTCACTCTGGTTAGGGGGCCTATAGCATACTCCCAGTATTACTTTGCCCTTAGTTTCATCCCTTTGCAGCTCTACCCATAAGGATTCCGCCTCCTCGCTTGCTCCCTTAGTGATGTCATCTCTCACATTCACTTGTACATCATTTTTCATATACAGGCGTACCCCTCCCCCTTTTTTACCCTCTCTATCCCTGCAATATAGGATATACCCGTGAATGGTTGCCAGCCAATCATGAGAGCTGTTGAACCAAGTCTCTGAAATTATGAGGCATGATGGGACTTGTAGTTTTGCTACAGCTGGAGGTCCGCTAATTGCATATCCCTGCAATAGAGCACTGGGGTACTTCCCTGATGGCAAACATCAAGTACGGAATCAGAAAATCACAGGTTTTCCCATCCTTGTCAACAATCTTTTCTAATATATTCTTTAACGTTTTATAGAAGCGTTCCACCAAGCCAAACGTTTGAGGGTGGTACACAGAGGTTCACAACTGTGTCACCTTAAATAATTTGCACAACTCCCTAGTTATTTGTGACATGAATGGGGTGCCCTGGGATGTCCTTAGGGATCCTCATGCGACTGAACACCATGAACAACTCTTTAGCAATGTTCTTAGCAGAAGCAGTGAGTAAGGGAACTGCCTCGGGGTAATGGGTAGCATATTCTATGATTATGAGAATATGCTTATGCCCCCCAGGCAGACTTGGGGAGTGGACCTACAAAGTCCACGGAAATCCTCTCAAAGGGCAATACAATAATGAGTAAGGTCACTAAAGGACTTCAGAAGTGGGGTAGTGGGGCTGACATTTGAAACACAGGACAGGATTGACAATAATTCTCCATGTCTTTCTGTATCCTGGGCCAGTAAAACCTGTGTAAACACCCTTTCAGTGGTTTTCTCAACCCCTAAATGAGCTCCTAGCAAGTGTCCATGGGCAAGTTTTAACACCACCCCCCTGTATGGCTTAGGGACCATCAACTGTTCAACAATTTTATCATTCTTTTATATACACAATGCAGTAATTCATCATTGCTGCTGAAATAAGAAAAACAGGGCCTGTCCCCTGGTTCAACAGGTACATCATTAAACCCTACTTCATTTTCCCAGGCCCTGGCAAGGGTAGGCTCTTTTTGCTGCTCAGTACCAAAGTTTTCCTTTTGTACATTAGGGTCAACAAACTCTAATATAGCCTCAGGGTCAGCAGAAGGCTGACCACCTTCACTGGTTGTGGGGACTTCCCCAGGCTCCTCCAGTTCTCCTGCCTTAACAGAGAAAGGAAAATCTGGAGAACCCTGAGAGGAGTCCCCTGAACCAATATTGTCAGTACTGGCCAAGAGTTCTGGCTCCGTGACTGAGTCAGTTACTGTGACTGAGTCGGGACCATCCCACAGTTCCCAAAACTTAGGGAAGTCCCTACCAATGATAGCCTCATGCACTAAGTGAAGCACAAGTCCTACCGAATAAGTCACTGTTCCTAAGTCAGTTTCAAAGTTAGCAGGCGCTATAGGATATTCCCGGGTATCCCCATGTACACAGATCACAGCAACTTTTCTAGCATGAGAGTTTACAGTTTAAACCATCTCGGCCTTTATCAAAGTAACCAGACTTACAGAGTCCAACAAAGCCATAATAGGCTTATATTAACCACTTGCCGACTGCCTCACGCATATATACGTGAACAGTGCGGCACGGGCAGGCAAAATCACGTACCTGGTACGTGATTGCCTTCCCGCGGGCGGGGGGTCCGATCGGACCCCCCCCTGGTGCCAGCGGCGGTCGGCATTTGTCTAGGAGCGATCAGAGATGAGGGGGAGGCCATCCGATCATGGCCCCCCCCCTCGCGATCGCTCCCAGCCAATGAGAAACATCCCCTGCCTATGTATAGTACACACAGGCAGAGGATGTGATGTCATCTCTCCTCGGCTTGGCAGTTTCCGTTCCGACGCCGAGGAGAGAAGACATCTGAGTAAGTGTAAAACACTACACAACACAGTAGAACATGCCAGGCACACTAAACACCCCCAATCCCCCCCCCGATCGCCCCCCGACCCCCCCCCAATCACCCCCCCCCCTGTCACAAACTGACACCAAGCTGTTTTTTGTTTTTTTTCCTGATTACTGATTGGTGTCAGTTTGTGACAGTTAGAAGTGGTAAGGCAGTGAGTATTAGCCCCCTGTAGGTCTAGGGTACCCCCCTAACCCCCCTTAATAAAGTTTTAACCCCTTGATCACCTCCCGTCACCAGTGTCGCTAAGCGATCATTTTTCTGATCGCTGTATTAGTGTCGCTGGTGACGCTAGTTAGTGAGGTAAATATTTAGGTTCGCCGTCAGCGTTTTATAGCGACAGGGACCCCCATATACTACCTAATAAATGTTTTAACCCCTTGATTACCCCCTAGTTAACCCTTTCACCACTGATCACTGTATAACCGTTACGGGTGACGCTGGTTAGTTTGTTTATTTTTTATAGTGTCAGGGCACCCGCCGTTTATTACCGAATAAAGGTTTAGCCCCCCGATCGCCCGGCGGTGATATGCATCGCCCCAGGCAGCGTCAGATTAGCGCCCGTACCGCTAACACCCACGCACGCAGCATACGCCTCCCTTAGTGGTATAGTATCTGAACGGATCAATATCTGATCCGATCAGATCTATACTGGCGTCCCCAGCAGTTTAGGATTCCCAAAAACGCAGTGTTAGCGGGATCAGCCCAGATACCTGCTAGCTCCTGCATTTTGTCCCTCCGCCCGGCTCGGCCCAGCCCACCCAAGTGCAGTATCGATCGATCACTGACACTTACAAAACACTAAACGCATAACTGCAGCGTTCGCAGAGTCAGGCCTGATCCCTGCGATCGCTAACAGTTTTTTTGGTAGCGTTTTGGTGAAATGGCAAGCACCAGCCCCAGGCAGCGTCAGGTTAGTGCCAGTAGCGCTAACACCCACGCACGCACCGTACACCTCCCTTAGTGGTATAGTATCTGAACGCATCAATATCTGATCCGATCAGATCTATACTAGCATCCCCAGCAGTTTAGGATTCCCAAAAATGCAGTGTTAGCGGGATCAGCCCAGATACCTGCTAGCACCTGCGTTTTGCCCCTCCGCCCGGCCCAGCCCAGCCCACCCAAGTGCAGTATCGATCGATCACTGTCACTTACAAAACACTAAACGCATAACTGCAGTGTTCGCAGAGTCAGGCCTGATCCCTGCGATCGCTAACAGTTTTTTTGGTAGCGTTTTGGTGAAATGGCAAGCACCAGTCCCAGGCAGCGTCAGGTTAGTGCCAGTAGCGCTAACACCCACGCACCGTACACCTCCCTTAGTGGTATAGCATCTGAACACATCAATATCTGATCCGATCAGATCTATACTAGCGTCCCCGGCAGTTTAGGATTCCCAAAAACGCAGTGTTAGCAGGATCAGCCCAGATACCTGCTAGCACCTGCGTTTTGGCCCTCCGCCTGGCCCAGCCCAGCCCACTCAAGTGCAGTATCGATCGATCACTGTCACTTACAAAACACTGAACGCATAACTGCAGCGTTCGCAGAGTCAGGCCTGATCCCTGCGATCGCTAACAGTTTTTTTTTGTAGCGTTTTGGTGAACTGGCAAGCACCAGTGGCCTAGTACACCCCGGTCAAAGTCAAACCAGCACTGCAGTAACACTTGGTGACGTGGCGAGTCCCATAAGTGCAGTTCAAGCTGGTGAGGTGGCAAGCACAAGTAGTGTCCCGCTGCCACCAAGAAGACAAACACAGGCCCGCCGTGCCCATATTGCCCTTCCTGCTGCATTCGCCAATCCTAATTGGGAACCCACCGCTTCTGAAGCGCCCGTACTTCCCCCATTCACATCCCCAACCAAATGCAGTCGGCTGCATGAGAGGCATTTTCTTTATGTCCTCCCGAGTACCGCTACCCAACGAACCCCCCAAAAAAGATGTCGTGTCTACAGCAAGTGCGGATATAGGCGTGACACCCGCTATTATTGTCTCTCCTGTCCTGACAATCCTGGTCTTTGCATTGGTGAATGTTTTGAACGCTACCATACACTAGTTGAGTATTAGCGTAGGGTACAGCATTGCACAGACTAGGACACACTTTCACAGGGTCTCCCAAGATGCCATCGCATTTTGAGAGACCCGAACCTGGAAACGGTTACAGTTATAAAAGTTACAGTTACAAAAAAAAGTGTAAAAAAAAAAAAAAAACACAAACAAAAATAAAAAAAAATAGTTGTCGTTTTATTGTTCTCTCTCTCTCTATTCTCTCTCTATTGTTCTGCTCTTTTTTACTGTATTATATTCTGCAATGTTTTATTGTTATTATGTTTTATCATGTTTGCTTTTCAGGTATGCAATTTTTTATACTTTACTGTTCACTGTGCTTTATTGTTAACCATTTTTTTGTCTTCAGGTATGCCATCCACGACTTTGAGTGGTTATACCAGAATGATGCCTGCAGGTTTAGGTATCATCTTGGTATCATTCTTTTCAGCCAGCGGTCGGCTTTCATGTAAAAGCAATCCAAGCGGCTAATTAGCCTCTAGACTGCTTTTACAAGCCGTGGGAGAGAATGCCCCCCCCCACCGTCTTCCGTGTTTTTCTCTGGCTCTCCTGTCTCAACAGGGAACCTGAGAATGCAGCCGGTGATTCAGCCAGCTGACCATAGAGCTGATCAGAGACCAGAGTGGCTCCAAACATCTCTATGGCCTAAGAAACCAGAAGCTACGAGCATTTTATGACTTAGATTTCGCCGGATGTAAACAGCGCCATTGGGAAATTGGGGAAGCATTTTTTCACACCGATATTGGTGTGGTCAGATGCTTTGAGGGCAGAGGAGAGATCTAGGGTCTAATAGACCCCAATTTTTTCAAAAAAGAGTACCTGTCACTACCTATTGCTATCATAGGGGATATTTACATTCCCTGAGATAACAATAAAAATGATAAAAAAAAAAATGAAAGGAACAGTTTAAAAATAAGATAAAAAAGCAAAAAAATAATAAATAAAAAAAAAAAAGCACCCGTCCCCCCTGCTCTCGCGCTAAGGCGAACGCAAGCGTCGGTCTGGCGTCAAACGTAAACAGCAATTGCACCATGCATGTGAGGTGTCACTGCGAACGTCAGATCGAGGGCAGTAATTTTAGCAGTAGACCTCCTCTGTAAATCTAAAGTGGTAACCTGTAAAGGCTTTTAAAGGCTTTTAAAAATGTATTAATTTTGTTGCCACAGCACGTTTGTGCGCAATTTTAAAGCATGTCATGTTTGGTATCCATGTGCTCGGCCTAAGATCATCTTTTTTATTTCATCAAACATTTGGGCAATATAGTGTGTTTTAGTGCATTAAAATTTAAAAAAGTGTGTTTTTTCCACAAAAAATGCGTTTGAAAAATCGCTGCGCAAATACTGTGTGGAAAAAAAAAATGAAACACCCACCATTTTAATCTGTAGGGCATTTGCTTTAAAAAAATATATAATGTTTGGAGGTTCAAAGTAATTTTCTTGCAAAAAAATAATTTTTTCATGTAATCAAAAAGTGTCAGAAAGGGCTTTGTCTTCAAGTGGTTAGAAGAGTGGGTGATGTGTGACATAAGCTTCTAAATGTTGTGCATAAAATGCCAAGACAGTTCAAACCCCCCGCAAATGACCCCATTTTGGAAAGTAGACACCCCAAGCTATTTGCTGAGAGGCATGTCGAGTCCATGGAATATTTTATATTGTGACACAAGTTGCAGGAAAGAGACAAATTTTTTTTTTTTGCACAAAGTTGTTACTAAATGATATATTGCTCAAACATGCCATGGGGATATGTGAAATTACACCCCAAAATAAATTCTGTTGCTTCTCCTGAGTATGGGGATACCACATGTGTGGGACTTTTTGGGAGCCTAGCCGCGCACGGGACCCCGAAAACCAAGCACCGCCTTCAGGCTTTCTAAGGGCGTAAATTTTTGATTTCACTCTTCACTGTCTATCACAGTTTCGGAGGCCATGGAATGCCCAGGTGGCACAAAACCCCCCCAAATGACCCCATTTTGGAAAGTAGACACCCCAAGCTATTTGCTGAGAGGTATAGTGAGTATTTTGCAGACCTCACTTTTTGTCACAAAGTTTTGAAAATTGAAAAAAGAAAAAAAAAATTGTTTCTGGTCTTTCTTCATTTTCAAAAACAAATGAGAGCTGCAAAATACTCACCATGCCTCTTAGCAAATAGCTTGGGGTGTCTACTTTCCAAAATGGGGTCATTTGGGGGGGGGTTGTGCCATCATGGCATTTTATGGCCTTCAAAACTGTGAAAGGCAGCGAGGAGTGAAATCAAAAATTTATGCCCTTAGAAATCCTGAAGGCGGTGCTTGGTTTTTGGGGCCCCGTACGCGGCTAGGCTCCCAAAAAGTCCCACACATGTGGTATTCCCGTACTCAGGAGAAGCAGCTGAATGTATTTTGGGGTGCAATTCCACATATGCCCATGGCCTGTGTGAGCAATATATCATTTAGTGACAACTTTTTGTAAATTTTTTTTTTTTTTTGTCATTATTCAATCACTTGGGACAAAAAAAAAAATATTCAATGGGCTCAACATGCCTCTCAGCAATTTCCTTGGGGTGTCTACTTTCCAAAATGGGGTCATTTGGGGGGGGTTTGTACTGCCCTGCCATTTTAACACCTCAAGAAATGACATAGGCAGTCATAAACTAAAAGCTGTGCAAATTCCAGAAAATGTACCCTAGTTTGTAGACGCTATAACTTTTGCGCAAACCAATAAATATACGCTTATTGACATTTTTTTTACCAAAGACATGTGGCCGAATACATTTTGGCCTAAATGTATGACTAAAATTGAGTTTATTGGATTTTTTTTATAACAAAAAGTAGAAAATATCATTTTTTTTCAAAATTTTCGGTCTTTTTCCGTTTATAGCGCAAAAAAATAAAAACGGCAGAGGTGATTAAATACCATCAAAAGAAAGCTCTATTTGTGGGAAGAAAAGGACGCAAATTTCGTTTGGGTACAGCATTGCATGACCGCGCAATTAGCAGTTAAAGCGACGCAGTGCCGAATTGTAAAAAGTGCTCTGGTCAGGAAGGGGGTAAAACCTTCCGGGGCTGAAGTGGTTAACAGTCATTTGGCACATGTGCTTTTCTACACTCGGAGCTGCAGTGCATGAAACAGCAGCAAACATAGACTGCCATCTGTGAGTTACGTCACACTGCATGGGTTCATCTGTCAATGGACAGTTTGCTGCAACATGTCCCAGTTCCTGGCAATGGAAAAACCTGATGTTGCCCCAGTTTGATTTGCTAACAGGGAGTGGCTTCCCTTGTTTGGGACACCAAACTTCAGTCCTGGCACCAAAAATCCTCCCCCCGTCTCTTTACCATGCTTACCATGCACTTCCCCTGAAACAGTCTTACTGGTTACTTGGGGAGACCATGGCTTTGGGTGAAAAAGTCCTTGTGGCTGTTGGGGTGGTGACTAGGCTTTCTGCAGCAAAGTACCTCTCGACGAGCTCCACCAGATTGCCTGCTGACTTGGGGTCCCCTTAACTCTCCCACTTCTGCAGGGGAATTGGTAGTAACCTTAGGAGTTGGTCCACTATTTGTGGCCCAGACAGGGACTCCAGCTGCAGCCATTTCCACACCAGGTGGATTAGGTTAAACATCTGTGATCTTGGGGGCCTCTAATCTCAGAAGGACCAGCTCTTGACCCGCTGTGCTCGAACGGCCAAGGTAACACTGAGATGCGCCAGGATTTCCTGCTTCACCTTCTCATGTGCTCTTGCTTCTGTCGACTCCAAATTGTAGTATCGTAGTATCGTAGGCCTTCTGCGTTTCTCCTGTAAGTAAGGGGGCGACCACTCTGGCCCACTGGGTTTTGGGCCAACCTTCCCTCTCAGCGGTTCTTTCAAACAACAGCAAAAAGGCCTCTGGGTCATCATCTGCAGTCATCTTGGAGAGGAAGCGACCAACACCAACACTAAAACACCTTCAATTTTAGCAGGTGACCACTGTGCCGGCGTCTGTACAACCTCAGTCAGGGTTTTTTTTATCTGCTTCTGCAGCAGTGGGTAGCTGTTTAAACAGCCTCTACATTTGCCCCTGAACAGCACCAATCTGTTGGCACAGCGCCTTTGTTTGCTCCTGTGTGATAGCGTTGGCTTGCTGTTGTGCAGAGTTTGCTTGCTGCTGTGCAGCGTTAGATAACACCAACTGTTTGAGAGATTTCTCCATGTTTAGTCACTACAGGTACTGGCCCTTTAAATAGTGGTTCCTTACTAACAAATGGGCACAATCCTCCATCATATGTGAGTGGGGAACAGGTAGCAGGTACAAAGCGCCCTAGGATAAGCAGTCTCTCAGGCACAGATTCCAAATCCAAGGAGGTAGTGACAAAACAGTGTGGTGTTTATTTGTGATATTTAGATAAAGGGAATATTTGTTAAGCGCTGTAGAGGAGATCACTGCAGGGAAGTGATATACAATATATACAGGCTAGTATCATTGTAATGGTATTAGTACATATTCATGCATGTAAATACATGAATGTAAATATAAGTTACAATTCAGGGTTAATAGTCCACATGCACTGGTGGAGAGCACTGTAGTGGAGGGTAGTTAGCTGTCAGAGTCAGAAGCAGCTCTGTGGGTTAGAGAAGATAGGAACAAGCGGCGTCACTCCAATGCTTCGTACACACTATCGGATTTTCCGACGGGAAATGTTCGATGTCAGGCTGCTGGCAGAAAATCCAACCGTGTGTATGCTCCATGGGACAACTGTTGTCAGACTTTCCACCAACAAATGTTGGCTAGCAGGTTTTCAAATTTTCCGCCAACAAATGTGTTGTCGGATTTTCTGATCGTGTGTACACAAGTCCGTCAGACAAAAGTCCAAGGTACAAACACGCATGCTCGGAAGCAAGGATGAGCCAGAATCGGTCAGTCTTGTAAACTAGCGCTCGTATTGGAGAATTAACATTCGTGACGTGGCAAATTATGAAATCTCGAAATGCAGCACACAATTCTCTTCTTCTTCTTTAATGGGATAATAATGAAGCTGCTTTGATGATGATACTGATGGAGTTATTGCAAATAAATTTTGCAAGGCTTTTTTTTCTAGCGATATCAAGAATAATATTATTATGTTTTCTCTTTTTATTTTTTTTGGGCATGTTACCACAACACCATTATTCCGTAGTTTTTAAGATCAAAGATACAAATATGTTGGTGTCCCTTGTCATTTTTACATTGTACTTTTTAAATTGTAACTGCCTACTCCCAAATTGTCATTTGAAGTAAAACACATAGCCAAGTATTATTCTACACAATTTTTTTTTATTGTGCATGAAAAAAAGAAAACAAATAAAATTAGACATGCTATCTGCCAATAGAACTTAACCAAAAAGTGCATTCTATGCATCCAAAAATATAGAAAATATACCAAATCAAATCATTATTCAACTAAAAAAATAATGTCAAAGCAATAACTCCAAGGCCAATAATAAATAACACGTTATCTCCTCTGATTCTGCAACATGGCTGGTTGACAAACGGCCGTGTGTATGCAAGACAAGTTTGAGCCAGTGCCCTTCAGACAAAATTCCACGGTTTTGTTGGCCAACAATCCGTTCGTGTGTATTAGGCTTAAGTGCAGTATTGGGTAAAAGATACATATTTATTAAAATTACACTCAAATGATATAGGAGATTAAAAGCTTGTAGTGTAAAGCCACATTGTGTGCCAAAGATGTTGCTGGCCATGCTGGTGCATTCCCGGGGCAGGAGTGGAGGACTCGTCAGCCTTGTGTCACCAGGGGGATGGATCGTTGTGCTGGGCTCTGTGATCCGCTGACACCATCGCCCCTATTTAACCCCACCTAAGATGGCCGCCCAGGAGGCCTGAGGAAGGAGCACGCATGCTCCGAATGCGTGCCATCTTGACCACGCCCACTACTACGATCATTCTCCCTGGTGACACAAGGCTAACTACTCCTCCGCCCACTGCCCCAGAGCTTCAGAATCAACTGGCGCAGCTGGAAATGTGGGAGGCCGTAGATGACAGCCCCCCACCCGGACCATTGGCACACAATGTGGCTTTATACTACAAGCTTTTATTCTCCTATATCATGTAAGTGTCATTTTAAAAAATGTGTATCTTTTACCCAATGCTGCACTTAGCGTGGCACTGCTTGTTCCTATCTTCTCATTTGTGATATTTACAAGTCTATATACAGGTGTTGTACAGTATCTCAGAAACCAAACAGCACCAATAATAGCAAAACAAATCCTAGATGTGTCTCAGCACTAACTATACAAAAATACAGGCCCTAACTCCCTAACTAACAGGCTGAGCAAGCCTACAAGCTTCCATGTATACAGCTGTATATGTGTATATATATATATATATATATATATATATATATATATATATATTTTTTTAACAAACAGCGCTTTTTTGCCATTATTAACATCAAAAAAAATTTTGTTTTATTTACCATGTTAATGAGCCACAGAACCTGTGTAACTAATATGTGTTCTGTTTTAAAGGGATGAGGTGGCAACCCTAGTCACTTTAGGTCCAGACAGACTCAGAGGTAGGTGAATATAAACAGACACATAGCCATTAAAATAAGTTTGTCTATTAAGCTGCATGGAGCTTCCAATCAGGCCCACCTGAAAAACTGATAGGAGGGCCTGATTGGTAAGCCTGAGTGAAAGGGCCCCATGGAGGTATTTGATAGATGGGTCAGTTTTTGCAAGAAAACAATATTAAATGTGATAGTCAGCAGCATAGATACACAAAAGGCAGAGGCTGTCAAACAAATCTTCATTCTTTTTATGAGTAAGTTAGCAAAGACTTACTAACTTACCTTACTTACTTAACTTACTAAAAACTAATATGTAAGTTATAGCTTTAGAAAATTCAGTTTGTAAATGGATAGATAACTGGCTGGAAGACTGTATTCAGAGAGTACTGATTAAGGATTCATACTGTGAATGGTTTAATGTTCTTGGTGATAAACCCCAAGGTTCAGTGTTGGGGTGATTACTTTAACCTATGTATAAATAAGATTTTGGGATTAAAAGTACTATTTTTCTGTTTGCAGGTGACACCAAGTCATGTAATGGAATAATGTTCATACATAATGTCTCTAACTTACAAGTCAACCCTAAATCGCTATTTGATTTGGCAACTACGTGTCAAATGGGACAGTAAAAAAGCCCTGGCCACACATCAGGGACATCACTTTTCATAAAAACTTTATTGACCCAAAGACAGTATAGAGCATGTCAATTCCTGGGAACCCCCCTCCTTGACGTGTTTTATGCTAATAGGCTTAATCTCTATGATTATGCCCATTGAGATGAAACGTCTCAGAGAGGGATAGTTCTCAACTGCATGCTGCATGCTGTCTGTGGCTCAATAAAGTCTTTATGAGGTGATGTCATCAGCGCGCAACCTGCGCTTTGTTACTTTCTCAGGATTAGGAGCATGGACATTCTCTTTTGCTGGCACCCAGAGCATCCGCAGTATAGGAGAGGCTCGATCTTTGTGTTGTTCGGTTCAGAGGTTTTATGAGGTTTAATGTTGATAAATAAAAAGTTATGCCCTTGGGGGCTAAAAACATGCCAGGAATTTACACTCTAGTAGGGGTTGACAATATCAGCACTCCATCTGAGGTGAAACTAAAAATCCCAACATACCTTATTTTCTGGTAGTGATTACTGGGGATGTCAGAGTCTTCCAATGTCTCAAGGGATTTTTGTTTCACAACAGCTGGAGTGCCGAAGTTGCCTAACCCTGTTCTAGGGTGAGTAAATATCAGGGAATCAATAATCAAGAAGAAAATAAGAGTTCTGGTATTATTATTTTTATACTTGCTTTATATAGTGCCAGCAGTTTGTGTAGTACTTTACAACATGAGGGCAGTCAGTACAATATAATTCAATGCAGGAGTAATCAGAGGGCCTTGCTCATTGGAGCTTACTAAAATTAATCAGAGAAAAATATCTGTGATCTAAATATATCATAAACTTAAAGCAGAATTCCAGGCTAACTAATCTAACAAATGCTCACATCTCCCTCCTAACAACTATGTTGACTAACCTGTATAAGAAAGATATATATACTTATCTATTTTTAGGCCTACCGGGTCTGGTCACGTGATCTGGCTCCCCTGTGTCAGCCAGGGCAATGGAGAAGAGGGAGCGCCGACAATGAATCGACCATAGGAACCTATGGGTGACATCACTGATCCCAAACATTCTAGTCATTGAACGCTCTCTCCTCTTTCCTGCAGCTGCCACTGGCTAACACAGGGAAGATGACGTGACTGGACTGGAGTGACCTTTAAAATAGGTAAATATATGTACATATTTCTAACACAGATTAGTCAGCATAGGTCTACAAATGCCCATTTGCTGGGAAGACTGATTTCTACAATATACTGTATGTTTTCACATGCCCCAGAGAACCCAAGATAATTAAGTTGCTGGCAGCTACTCTAAATTGAGACATGTACACAAGTGGACCTATCAAGTTAAGCATTCTCCTATTCACATATGCATGAACTTATTCATCTTGTATAGGAGAGGTTGCTGCATGGATAGATGAGCCATGTGGATCTGAAGTCACTGGAAAATATATATCTGTTAAAGACTTTTTTTTCCCTTCAATTTTTTATTGCAAATGCAAAGCTATACAGAGAAAGGCAAACATTAGTCATAATTGAACTATGGTCTGAGCTTCATTTATGTCAAAGCTAAGATTTCCAAAACAAAAAAAAAAGGAAAAAGAAAGAAGAAAAAAAAAAAGAAATAAAAAAAAAACAATATGAACTACGATAAACAGGTTTACAGTATCATAGGGGCCTACATGGGCAACAAGCAGCCCAGCTGTCTATATAAAGAAAGAGGCACATTCCTGAGATCGATAGCACTTGGTAGCTGAGCCTGGGTGATTGTTTCGCCCCCAGCGAGCAGACTGTCATTGGAAGTGCAAGCCTAAATGACTAGATTCCAAATTTTTTATTCAAACTAAGAGGGTAGGTAGGAGAGAGTTGAAAAAGGAAGAGCAGAAGTATGATTAGAGTCAGGGATGTTAAAGACTTTTTAAAGATGTCTTGAATTGGTCTACACCAAACTCTGATCCAAACTCCCAAAATCACAGAGGTCAGAATATAGTCTCTATTAACTTGAGTCATGCAGGTTGCAAAATGCTATAACTTAAAATCTCTGGAAGTGAAAAATTCTCTAGTTGAACTGTAGTGTACTATTAAAATGGTCCTAAGAGAGGACTGGCTAAAGCAATATAACATAAATATTAATAAAAATCATGTCTCTGTAGTTAAAAATTCTACTTTCCCCAACACCTTCATTCTTCACCAATTTTTAAAGAAAATTTCAATTGAAGGTAAAAAAAAAAGACTTTGTCAGCATTACCCCCAAATGCACTTAATAAAAGCACACAAAATGTAAAAAGTGCATAAACATTACATCTGCATTCTCCAACTATATTCTCCAACTAAATAAATATGGCTTCAATCTAGTCAATTCAGAGAATGTTTACCTTTAACTGGTAGATAAAAGTATGGTCAAGGTTATGTGTTTCCACTATTACTCTCCTACACCTTTCCATGCAATCTGACCTTACTTCATGTGCTTGCTTTTCTGTATGCTCCTCCTGGCTAAGGTGGGTATTATAATATAGTCCTTGTGCAGCATTTAAGATAAAAGTTCCCAAGAAAAGGGCTGACTGACATGATACACATGGAACCATCCCACCATTATGTCCTATGCTCCAGCATATCATGTTCAGGGTTCTAACCAATTTTTCTCCATCTTCTGCTGCCACTTTGGTCTACATTTCAGATATTCTTCACCTAGTTTTCTTCATTGTTTCCTACCTAGGTATTTTCTCTCCATTTACTATTCACACTGTTCAGAATTCATTATCTTAACCTTTTTTTAAATGTTTCTACCAGCTCTTTATTGAGAATCTTGACGGTGTCATGTTTGCTTCTATACTGATTTGCTTTGTAAAAGTATTACATATTTAGTATAGGTTTTTTTTTTGTTTGTTTTGTAGGACCTATTTTTTCCACCTATTGCTCAAATGAACTCTCAGAGGGAATGTTTACCTCATGTATTTAATATTAATCGTACTGTAATTATTTGTACAAATAGCCAGTAAAAGTATTAATTGTGAGAGCTCTGGTATGTTTTTAATTATTTAAATGGTTTGAGTTGTGTTGTACTGTTACTTAGATTGTGAGTTAACTCAAATATTTTCCATCAATGTGATTACTTTTTATATATATATAACTATATAGGAGTTGTACATTATTATAGATACAAGTAGCTAATACCGAATACTACACCTAACAGAGGTCAATTGTTGTCATTCACTAAGATAATAACAAATAAGCACATATGAGTATAAAGGAGGCCTGTCAGTCTGTATATTTCATACAGGAGCACCAGACACTGCCAAAAATAGGAGTTCTGGACAACAACAGAGCTGCCCACCCACACCATAAGAAACTCTTCACTGCAAACAATACATTTTCTTTCCCTACCTACTATGCTATAACAGTGGGTATTGCCAAATTGTGCAATATAGCTTGTTGTCTGGTAGTCAAATCCCTGGCAACTAATCTATCTTTGAACAGCCCCATTAACAATAAATAACAGCGCTGTGCTACATGGAACTGGCAAGTAGAAGAGCAAAGATAAAACAAATGGAATTGTTGGACACAGACCACATTCAGCATAACATTTATCATATAAAACCTGTGTGTTATCAGACTGTGAATACAGAATAAGTTATTGCTCGATGTGTCAATGGAGGACCCAGAGGCCATAGTACACATAAGCACCAATAAAACATTTGTCTTCAAAAATGATTTCTGAGAATTAGGAGAAAAACTTAAATTCAAGTCTTCCAAGGTATTATTCTCCAAAACACCGATTGTCAATACAGCAGTTTTTTGCTTTCAGACTTTCTTTCTAGAAAGAGACAGAGCAGTTTCACTGAGCTAATGAGGGCTCCATCTAATGGTTAATCTACATATTACAATATTTAAAGTCCAACTTAGCTATCAACTAAACTAAATACATTTCAGGTGCATAAAAAAGTGTGCAATGTCTTACAGTTAGCAGTATTTAGAAAGAATATTAAAAAGTGAGGGAAAGACTTTGACTGTTTTTAAAATTGTGTTTAACACCAGCCCTGTTTATGGGTATCCATGAATACATTGACAGCCACAGTTCTATTTAGGTAAGAATACACAGTAATGGTAAGGCTATTTTCACCCTTAGGCGCTTTACAGGCACTACAGCACTAAAAATAGCACCTGTATAGCGCCTGTAAAGCGCCTCTCCTGTGTCTCCAGTGTGAAAGCTCTCGGGCTTTTACACTGGATCGGTGCGCTTGCAGGATGGTACAAAAAGTCCTGCAAGCTGCATCTTTGGAGCGCTGTAGGAGCGGTGTATTCAGCGCTTCTAAAGCACCCCTTCCCATTGAAAACAATGGGGCAGCGCCACTAAACCGCCGGCATATCGCAGTTTAACCCTTTTTCGGGTGCTAGCGGGGGTTAAAACCACCCCTCTAGGGGCCGAATAGCGCCGCTAAAACGACAGTAAAGCGGCGCTAAATATAGCGCCGCTTTACCACCGACGCCCACAATGCCCCAATCTGAAAGTAGCCTAATAGTTATAATGTACATGTAGGGGTATAAGCTATCTGAACTGAAGTTCATTTGATGCTACCCTAAATCAGTTATGGCACACAAAGGGCCCCTCAATGACCTTCTTCCCATAACAACTGTCCAGTGTTGGTTATGACTGCTTAGGCTAATGTGTTGGGTCCCAAGGAGTATAAAAATCCTATGCTGCAGCGGGAGCAACAGGAAAGTTCAGCAAAGGTATGGCTGAATGTAGGCAGCTAAGCTTATATTTAAAGCTTGACTTTTTCAGTAAAAGATGAGCCTGGTCCCAGGCCTTCTGCCTCCTTTACCATTTTATTGATCTTAAATGCTTTAACAGCATCAATGACCAACAAAATAGGAAGTAGTCTTATTAAAAGCTTTTTCATAGACGATAAAACATTGCAAAGATGCTTATGGAACATTTCCAGATTACTAGAACCATTTTCCACTCCCATTGGTTTTCAAGTGGTCACTTGTGGGAGATTAATTAAATTTTTTCCTCTTTTTGGTATGCTCCCCTGTACCTCTCTCTGTTTTGATAATAGCTGATAGCCCAGGTTTTCCACTGCCTCTGTGCTAGCTAGCATGTCTGTTCCAATCAGTTTTAGTGTAAAAATGTTAATAGGTAATGGATCTTTTTACCTTAAAATTTAAAAGTGAGGGGAAGTCTACACAATTATTTTTTCTTTCTGATTTTCGCAGTAATGATAATTACCAGTACAAATAGGGGAATAAATCTCCCTGGCTAGACCCAGGCAGCAGTAAAAACAGAAGAGGGGGTCTAACCTTTCAACACACTATCCAAAATGAAAAAATAAAGTTTTGGTTAGGGATATACTTTAACCACTTGCCGCCCTCCATATAGCAAAATTACAGCGGCAAAGTGGTTTAGTTATCCCGATCGGACATCATATGACGTGATCAGGATAGCAGAGCCGGCACGCGTCAGTCTGACATGCCGCAACTCCGATTGTGGTATGAAGCCTCTGACAGACGCTTCATACCACGTGATCAGCTGTGACCAATCACAGCTGATCATTGCATGAACCAGGAAGTGCCGGTAAATGGCTTTGCTCGGTTCACGCTGACAGGGAGAGCCAATCGGTGGCTCTCTCTGTCAGAGGCGGGGTTTTTGCTGATAATCAGCACATTGATTATCAGCACAGCCCCCATCAAAAGGTGCCCATCAGCTGTCAATCAATGCCCATCACCTGGCAGCCTGTCCCCCTCTATAAAGCCTGTCAGTGCCCATGAAAGTGCAGATCAATGCCCACAACAGTGCCCAAAAAAGTGCCAATCAGTATCCCATCAGTAATGCCTGTCAGTGCCCCATTAAATTGCCAATCAGTACCACTCTGTAAAAAGCCTGTCAGTAGCTCCTCATCAGTGCTGCCTATCCAGTGTTATCTATCAGTGCCCATCAGTGCAATCTATCAGTGCCCATCAGTGCCAACTATCAGTGCCATCAGTGCCGCCTATCAGTGCCATCAGTGCTGCCTATCAGTGCTGCCTATCAGTGCCCATCAGTTTTTTTTTCAAAAACCACAGAGGTGATCAAATACCACCAAAAGAAAGCTCTATTTGTGGGAAGAAAATGATAAACATTTAGTTGGGGTACAGTGTTGCATGACCACACAATTGTCATTCAAAGTGCGACAGCGCTGAAAGCTAAAAATTGTCCTGGGCAGGAATGGGGGAAAGTGCCTTGTATTGAAGTGGTTAAATTGCCTGTGGATCTTGTCAACTCAGCAAGCCACCAGACTTGTATTCAGGAGGCATGTTTGTTGCACAGATTGATATTTGAGACAAAGTGTATATAGCCAAAATACTTTGCTTTCTCATTGTATGAATTTTCAGCACTGAATATCATTCTCTTTCCCCTAAATATTTAAGCACAGCTTCCCTGTTCTTCAAAGATGAACTATAGACAGCATTTAAAATGACTATGTAGCCCCTACACACACACACACAACACACGCACAACGAGGGTTGTATTCTTATTTAGTCTAGGGATTTGGGAGTAAGGAATAAGCAGAAATACTTCTTATTCCTCGCTTTCACAGTCTTTCTCTCCACTTTGTGACTGGCCCCACAAACCCACTACATGAGGGCATCAAAAGCCTACTAGATTGTAAGCTCTCCTGAGCAGGGCCCTCTTAATCCTCTTGTATTTTATTGTATTATAACAGTATTGTCTCCTTTTTATATTGTAAAGTGCTGCGTAAACTGTTGGTGCTATATAAATCCTGTATAATAATAATAATAATAATAATACACATACAGGGAAGAGAAGGACATGCTGGGGGAGCAAAGAATATAATAAGTATTACTAATTACAATGTACCCCTAAACTAAATGAGCATTTATTCCTTGCTATGCAGGAGAAGGGGTACTATACTTAGTCCTTTTTAGTTCAGCTTTAACAGAGCTGCCAGATACTGAGACATTGAAATAATAGGCTACCATTTTTTTTCTTGCATATGTTTTATCTACATTTTGAATGCCAGGTAACATGGTACTTTGCTAGTAGTGTGTTAAATGTTGTAAGCATGGAATGACCTAGACCTTCTCTAGGTTTTGTTGCCAGTACCATGACCTGAGGTATTTTGCACCATCTTGCTTGCTTAGATCATCCACTATAAGCATATTTTAAGTTTATTTAGGCATCTAGGATCCATCCAAATTAGCAGCTTATCTGTGCAGGTACTAGTAGCTACATATATTGTACATTCTCCTCAGTCCCTGCCCTCAAAGAGCTTACAATCTAATGGGGTTGATTCACTAATGGCAAATCCACGCTGCACTACAAGTGCACATGGAGGTTCAGTCGCTGTAAATCTGAGGGGAAGATCTGAAATGAGGGGAAGCTCTGCTGATTTTATAATCTAATCATATACAAGCAAAAATGCTGTTTTTTATTTTACTTGCATGTCTCCCTCAGATCTACAGTGACTGCACTTCCAAGTGCACTTGCAGTGCAAAGTGGATTTGTCTTTAGTAAATAAACCCCAAGGTCTCTAAATCATATTTATGTAGGCAAGGGTACTAACTAGGGCTGTTACTGATTAAAATTTTTGTGTTCGATTAATTGTTTGTTTTTTTTTAAATCGATTAATCGACTAATTTCGATTAATTGTAACGCACATACAGATCCAACTCCTTTTAGCTGATTTAGCACCATTGTTATGGCAACGGCCAAAGCCGGACATAGCGGGGCATGGCTAGGACGTCACACGTCATAAACTTAGCCTCACCGTGCCCATAATCTCAGCCTTACCGTGCCCATATTCGCAGCCTCACCATGCCCATATTGCTGTCTCAGCGTGCCCATAACCGCAGCCTCGTCCTGCCTATAATCGCAGCCTCACCGTGCCCAAAATGCTGTCTCACCGTGCCCATAATCGCAGCCTCGCCATGCCTATAATGGCAGCCTCACCGTGCCCATAATGCAGTCTCATCGTGCCCATAATGCAGTCTCACTGTGCCCATAATCGCAGCCTCACTGTAGTCAGTGCCTGTGCCTGGATTACACAGTCTGCGGGAATCTCCTGCTGTGTGTCTCGGAGCTGAGTGTGAAAACTTTGACCACGCTGTGAGAAAAGTCCTGCCCTCCTCCTAGATCAGCTTGTGTGATAGACAGAACACTGCGTCTATCACACGAGCTGATCTAGGAGGAGGACGGGACTTTTCTCACAGCGCGGCCAAAGTTTTCACACTCAGCTCGGAGACACACAGCGGGAGATGCCCGCAGACTGTGTATGACATATACTGGAGGAGGAGGAGGAGGGAGCAGAGCACTGCACTGCAGCCACGGCTTGGCCCAAAGTGGCCCCAGGGCAAGCAGCCTACTGATCAAAAAAATTTTGATCGATCAAAAAAATTAATGATTAATCAAGGAATTAATCATTAATTTCCACAGCCCTAGTACTAACCTCTATTAGTAAGGCTCCTCATTGGGTAGAGCTAGTGGGTGGAGTATAGTACCCCTCTATAATCTTGTGTGGGAGGAGTCTTAGGCAGAGGAGTAATGGGAACAGGCTACCCCTGATATATGCTATGTAAGTCTGTAGCCTGAGAAGAAGAGTACCCTTCAGGGTGGGCTATAGAGACTTTGAGGGAGAACCCACTTGTGGAGGACCTACATTGAGAAGTGCAGGAGAGCTGGCCAGATATTCTGTATTCAAGTATTTCTACCTTGGGGTGAACCATATACTGCACATGAAGCTATGATACTGGAGAGTGGGGTGTAAAAATCAAAGATATGTTGCTACCACAGTAAAATATTTAAAAAGATGCTCGTGTGAACACTCATTTAGTATCGGAGGTGGGCCTCAGGCCAGAAGAATGTGAGTAGCTAAGATAGTGAAATTTTTACCTATACAGATGTGTGCATACCCTAATCCCTGTTGGTTCTGAGCATAAGAAAGATGGGAGGTGCCCTGGCCAGCTTGGTGAGAAATCAGGGCCGCTTTCTTGCATACATAAACATACTTGAAGCCAGTTTAGACAGAAGCCAATGCCCCTACCAGCATGTGTTTAGAGTGTGGGAGGAAACCCACACATGCAGAAGGAGAACAATAAACTCAATGTAGGTAGGATTCAAATCAATTGCTATAGTGCTACAAGGCAGATGTGCTAACCACTAAGCCACTGTGCTGACCAAATGGGGAAGTTTGCACAGACCACTGGCCGTGGCTGTTCACACGCACACTGCACATGCCTGCTGGTGAGAGTTTTGTAGCAGAATTGTCTCAAAGATGTAACTAGTATTACAAGTATGACACAATGTACTCAACATTGAAGAGGTCTTATTACCTTATTACCCATTTAGTGATATTTGTCTCAACAATAGCGCCATGCAGTGAAAGCATTGCCAATAAGAAATACTTAAATTTGTTGCATGCTTTGAACCCATTATTCATCTTTTTTTATTTGATTATCATGTCTAGATCGCAATTAATACAATTTGAGTTTTGCATGAAGAATGCACTGTTGGGATGTATTTTGTATTCTCCAGGGAATTGGATTAGTCCATGAAAGTATCCTTGTAATCTTTAGAATTATTAGAGCTTTTTTCATCAGATGACTGCCTATTGAAAGTATCCTATGGACAATGCAAACGGAATCAATTTGTATATCGGTTAAGAGAAGTCATGGTATTTACAATTTAAAACTAAAATTTCTATGTATTGCTTTTTTAGGTTTGAGTGCATCTACCTTTTACATCCAAATGCTACCCACCATATCCATAAAGCTTTTGTTTGATATAATGTTTCATAGAAGTAAATGCATTTAAATGTACCGTAACAGTGTATTAGTCTCAAGTTTAATTGAGTCATTTTTTTCCATTATTTTGTTTCCCTAAAAATTGCTATTGCTATCTGTGTGATCTATCACTACATATTTTAAAGTAATACCAAACAAACTACTGTCTTTATTGGCGTATAACACTCACTTTTTCACCATGAAAATCGGGTGCAAATAGCGCGTGCGTGTTATACGCCAATACTTCAATTTTAGCTGCCTCAGAGGGGACAGGGAGGGGGTGGGACGAGCGCCGTCAGGTTACATACAGTGAGAATCTTCTGTTTACTTGGCGGCCTCTGTAATAAGAAGTCCCGTCTCCTGGGCTGCCATTGGACTACTGTTCTGTCTATCATAGGAGATTCTCACTGTATGTAATCTGTCGGCGCTCGTCCCGCCCCCCTCCCTGTATCCTCTAGGCTGCAGATGGGCATCGATCAGTCTGCACTGATGGCATTGGCGAGACTGCTGCATTGAAGGTAATGGTGAGGCTGATGCATTGAAGGTAATGGTAAGGCTTATGCATTGATGGCAATGGTGAGGCTGCTGCATTGATGGCAATGGTGAGGCTGCTGCATTGATGGCAATGGTGAGGCTGCTGCATTGATGGCACTTGTGAGGCTGCAGATGGGCATTGATCAGGCTGCATTGATGGCAATGGTGAGGCTGCAGATGGGCACTGACCCTTATTTTGCTTTAAAGTTCCTTATTTAAAATTTAAGTTTTTTTCCTAAAACTTCCCTCTTAAAATGAATGTGCGTGTTATACGCCTGTGCGTGTTATAGGCCGATAAATACGGGTATTTAATTTGCATTATCCATTCTCTTCATGTATATGGATAATGGCACAGTGTTTATTTTTTTTTTTTTAAATTACCTTTTTCATAATCTATACACTGCTGCCATTGGACCCAGCTCTTTCCCAGTCCATCTAATGGAAACATCAGCAGAAGAAGCTTCCAAACCTCTGTCATATGTTCAAAAAAATAAAAAATAAGAACCCTCGAAATACAAAGGAAAATACCTAATTAATATAAAACAAATGTTTTCATTCATCATATAAATATGTATCTGAACTCAATTTTTTATTATTTCTGTGCAAACACACGATGTGGGCTATTTAGGGGGAGGTTCTGCCAAACACAGCCTGTTTCATGCCCCTCCAGTGTGTGTCTTTTGTTTGTACATGCTTAGCATTACAGGGAGGTGATGCCTCCAATAATCGACAATCAAGCAATATCCCACCCCCATTGTGTTTAACTGTTTAGTGGGTATAGAGGGAGGTGGGCGAGAGTGGGCTCTCATTTATCCAGAGTGTATACACCCACATGTAAGACTCTATAGTCACATAGGCTGCACAGATAAGAAAAAGGAGGAAATGAACAGCTTAGATGTGGCACTGGCTGGTCAACACAATCTCAGGCTGCAGCAGGGACACAGACATACAGTAAAGGTAGGAACAGTGAACAGCAGGATAAACCATTTTTTCCACACAATACAGAAAACAAATCCTATAGAGACTGACTGAGTATGAACAGCATGTACTGATAACATTTAATGGCTTGGGTTTAATGATACTTTAACAGCTTCCCTTTTGTCTGTTGTATCACATAAATCTGGGGATAGAAAGTGATTTGTTATTTAATTTACCTTATTTGATTTAGCCAAGAGCTGATACCATGTTATAAACCCAAAAACAAACATGGAATATATTGTAGCTTACCAGTCCTTAGATGCGGTTGCATTAGTTTTCTTTTTTTAACCTTTTTTATTTATGTTCACCTACTGTAACACATGTCCTGTTCCAGTGTATACTCTGTGAAATATATTTATGGAGGAGACACATTTTGATCCTAGGCTGCTCTCCTGATTTTCACCTCCACCTGTCATCATCTAATTACATTGAGGGGCAATGCTTTGTAACTCACCAGAGACAGGTGATAACATTATCGGAGATTTTAACTTCAATCCATGGGAAGTTACAAGGACCCACAATTTAACAAGATTAACAGGTATTTTTCTGTACTTGCAGAAAGTGTATTGAGCTAAAAAAAAACAAAGAAAAAAAACCAAATTCAGCCACATTGCAAAGATTTACATGATTTGTTTTCTGGTTTAGAAATATTTCAGATTGTGCCTGGGCAGATTTATGGTTCTTGCAGTATCAATTGCTTTTCTCCTCAATGTATTAGTTTTCTTGTACTTATGGGAAGTTTGTTCCAGATATAATTCTATTGAGAATCATTTCTTTAGTCTCAGAGAATAGATAATCTCTTAAATGTTTCCAGTCGGTCACAAACTGTTCAAATGTTCACTTACATTTCACATTTTATAACAGTCTTTGTATTTTTACTAAACCCAGGATTGCTTTTAGGATCATATAATTATATATTTTATAATAAGTATAATGTTTTTTGCTCTCTTATGTAGACATGCCTCTGCATATGTTGTCTCTGCCTTTTACTCCCATCTATAACAGTAAATGACAGCATTTATCTTTCTTTTCCTTTACTGGAAGATGACCTTTGAAGATGAGTTTGATATGCTGTTAACATTTTTCATTAATCTGAAAGGTTTACATGACACTGTCCCAATTTATGCTGGGTGGTTGTATGTCAACGAGCTCCATTTCCTGTTAAAGCAGTGGGCCTTACTGTGTTTTAGATTTCTTTTAATTGCAATCTTTTTTAATCTCCAGATTGATACCTTATAATGTTCAGTTGCAATGTTTGGTTGCATTGTTTAGCGTTTTTGACTACTAAAGGCAGGACATAGCAAGCATGCTCGTTACATCAAAAATGCACATTTCACATCTAGAAGAACTAAGATGGCTTCAGTCACAACTCTGACTAACATGTAAGACATAACATAATACATACTGACCAATTCCACCTAGTATTTACTTCAATATATAAACATTTTCCCTTAGCTTAGTGAATGAGGTGAAGCTATTCTGAACTCCATCATCCCATTATGTGCAAGCAAAATACTGTTGTTTAATTTTCCTTGCACTTGCATTTTGGGTATTCTTTGCAAAGTAAACAGCCTATTTGCCTATTTACCAACACACCAATATCTTTTCCTTCTACTGGTAAAGAAGATGAACGTCACTTCCTCCTTACATTTTTCCCCACCCTATCCTACCTTATCTGCTGAGTTGTCTTCAAAAAACATCCAGTGTTGTAGGCTGTAAACCATTGTTCCACTGCTGCATGCCAGATACAGCACCACCATCTTCTCTTCCTATGTCATTAGGGAGATGACTTCCTGTTCTTGACATACCCCTTGTTTTGCCCCGCTGTGCAACTGCAGTGTTAGTGCCACAAGCTTTCTGGGGTGCATGACATTTTTATTCCAGGAGGCTGCGGATTTCTGGGGCTGCATCATCCTAGGCAAGAAAGTCACAAGTCCCAACACTCTTTTATTATAAAAAGGTGTTTGTTTAAAAAATAGTTCCCAAATCTTAGTAGTGGGGGGGGGGTCCATTAAATAAAGTTAAAAGTAAGAATGGAGGTCAGCTTTAATAAATACCATTTCAGTTTTGTGACCGATTTCATATATTCAAGTATTGTCATCCCATCCTCACCCTTCTAGTTTTCTGGATCTGTCCATTCAGCTTGTGGCTGTCCTTCCAGAGTTGGTTTTACACCTACAAACTTTAGATTTATGTGATATAGCAGAAGAAAGAACATCTCTCTTAGAAATCACTGTCATGGTTACTATAATAATGACTCTTTGATTAAATTAACCATAGAAAAAAACAGCTGATAAACCGAGTCAAAGGCCTGCATCGTGGGAGCTGTGATCTTGCTAACCCACTGCAAAAAAAGCCTCTATGCTGCACTATGCTCTAAAATGCATCCGTCACACTGGATTCTGTGATTGATTTTTTTAATATTGGGATAGCTTCATTTTTCAGTGGCATATTAATGCTGATGATATGTGATGATGTGCCTAAACACTTTCCCTCTCATGTCTGTTAAACTGCTGAAGGATATGTATTTAGCCAAAGGTCATTCCTTAGCATCACATACAACTCTATTATTTCCCATTACCAACTCCCCTGCTTGATATTGGATAGCTATAAATCCTCATTGCCATTTTTAAAAACAAAAATATTTAGAAAAAAAAAAAAAATATGAGTATACAAAAGAAAAAGGGTGGAAATTCAATAGGACCTACTGATGTTGTTCTGCACTAGTTACCAAATTGTCTTAAAAGAAATCAAATATTTAATAAGTGATATTTATAGGTATATGTGAGATATCATTTGAGAAACAAATACTTTGGTGAATGAAATAGAGAAATATTACAGTAAAGTCACATTTTAAATTTTGCAGTGTGATGTGTTTGCTTATATTAGTTGGATTGCTAAACATTTCCATAATATATTTGTAGTCAAATGGAGTCTTCACTTGGAAATGCGATACTTTAACTACCAAGGCCTGAGGTGTGCCTTGGCCTAGCTGGTCAGTATGCCTGAAACAGGGCATACCCTAAATGTATGAGTATTAAAAAAGTGTGATGTGTTTAAATATGTAGTAAGGTTTGGGGAAATGGGTGTGTGGGAACCCTGAATGTGAGGCGAACGCCTGATCCGACAGGGGAGGAGGGATATGTACCCCTCAGACTCCTCCTACAAATACAGGCTGGCCTCCAGCCAGCCTTCTTACTTGTAGTCAGAGTCTTCACTTGGAAATGGGATACCCTAACTACCAAGGCCTGAGGTGTGCCTTGGCCTAGCTGGTCAGTATGCCTAAAAGAGGGCAAAAAGACACAAATTTGGGTGTGATAAGAAAGCTTGATGAAGGGTAGGTAACAGACCCTCTAGTAAAGTAGCGCATGCCCAGATGGCTACAGTATATGTAGCCGGTATGTATTCGCTATGACAGGAGGAAAACCACTGTCTCATAACTTAATAATAAGAAGGGACCCCTATTAGAAATTACTGCCTCCAGTAACTGGATTGGCAACGAAAATATGACTGTCTGCCGAAACCAAGATACTACACATGAAAGACTCCAATCAGATAGTGATGAGTCCCACGGGCAGGCCTGAAAATTCTTCCAGCAGGGGCTGTCTGAAGACCAGAAGGGAGATTCCCACATAGCCCCTGACAAGGAACATTACTTGGGTCAGACATATTGAACTAGAAGGCTTGATAAGACCGGTGGACTAAGGGGATGCTGACTTGTCTGCAGGAATGTAGGAAGAGCAGGATCTGGGGGTGCGCTGACACCCCGTCTCTGATTGAGTGAGCATCGATCACCTCCATCCTGTCTAGCAACCGTATCAGGTCGTGGAGAGCATATTAGCCTACATGAATCTGCGTTAAAGAATAATGCCTAGAACATGTTCCACGCTGGTAGATAAGAGTAGTTGGGACAGAATTGGAAACAATCCGAAGCGTGCTGCCATTCCAGCTGTGGCTGGGAAAGAAAAACCCCCGTGACTCCGCTATGTGCTGAAGTATGGACCAACTCCTTGATGACGGAGTGCTACCATGCTCTGAACCCCCATGTGGGTTTGAACAGATGAACCTGAAGTTGTTGCTGCTGAAATGTGCCCAAACCCAAGAAAACGCAACCTAGAGAAAACAGACAACAGACAACCAGACATGAGAACACCACCCCTCTGTGCCTACCTGAGTATAAGGATGTGAGCAGTAAAGACCAGACCACAGCGCGTGAATGACCCTGATGCCCCCCCAGCGTTTGAAGCAAGTGAGCCTGAGTAACCTGCAGCGCAGAGACATGTAATTGAAACTGAACACTCAGGGCTAGTGTACCCTCAGACCGTGGTGGGTAGGCGTACAGGTGTAATTAAATGAAAATGTGCATCGTATGACTTGTGTTATATGGACCACTGTGACTGATCCGCTATGACAGAACATGCTGACAGAAACACTGTGGCAGAACTGTTATGACAGCACCGCTCTGACTGAACATGCTATTTTGGCAGAACCGCTCTGACTGAACATGCTGTGACTGAACACGCTATGACTGAATACGCTATGACTGCACCTGCTGTGACTGAACACGCTATGACAGCACCTGCTATGACAGAACTAGCTATGAGAGCACCCGTTGTGACAGCACACGCTATGACAGAACCACTATGATGGACCTGCTATGACAGAACCGCTGTGATGGAACACGCTTGGACCGAACCACCCTGACTGAACATGCCCTGCCTGAACATGTCCTGCCTGAACACACTATGACAGCACATGCTATGAGTGAACCACGCTGTGCCTGGGACACGCTGCGACTGGAACCTGCTATGACTGGAACCCAGTGTGACTGGAACTCGCTGTGACTGGAACATGCTGTAACTGAACACGCCGTGACTGGAAGGTGCTTATGATTGTAACAGGCTGACTGGACACGCTATGATTGTGACATGCTGACTGGACACACTTTGATTGTGACATGCTGACTGGATACGCTATGATTGTGACATGCTGACTGGAACACGCTAAGATTGTAGCATGCTGACTGGAACACGCTGAGATTGTGACATGCTGACTGGAACACACTATGATTGTAACATGCTGACTGGACACGCTATAACTGGATACGCTATGACAAAACTTGCTATAATTGTAGAATGCTGACTCAACATGCAATGATTGTACCATGCTGACTGGAACATGATATGATTGTCACATGCTGACTGGAACACGCTATGACTAAATATGCTATGACAGAACACTCTATGACAGAACATGAAATGACAGAACACACTATTAGTGTAACATACTGACTAGACATGCTATGATTGTACCATGCTGCCTGGAACACGCTATGATTGTACCATGCTGACTGGAACACGCTATGAATGTACCATGATGACTGGAACACACTATAATTGTAACATGCTGACTGGAACAAGCTATGATTGTACCATGCTGACTGGAACATGCTATAACAGAACACGCTATGACAGAACATGCTATGATTGTACCATGCTGACTGGAACACGCTATGATTGCAACATGCTGACTGGATACGCTACGAGTGAACACGCTATTAATGAAGCACACTGATAAAAATTGTTACAAATGTTAAATAGCATATATGAAGAAACTAACGATTTGCCCATTGCTAGTCAGCAGTATGACCGGCATACTGTGTGGCTACTGCTTTCTACCCTTGATTTTTACCAACATTTGCATTTCATTTTGAGAGGATTCTTGAAAACTGCAATGAAAGCCTGTAATCAAGCTACCTTTGGTAGGTGGGCGCCCCCCATGATGCCGGCGTGACCCCGGGAGAAGTGGGTGTATACCCCCCTCCCTCATGATGCAAGCGTGACCCCAGGAGAATTAGGTGGACGCCCCCCTCATGATACCAGCGTGACCCCCGGATAATTAGGTGGACGCCCCCCTCATGATGCCAGCATGACCCCGGGAGAAGTGGGTGGACGGCCCCTCCCCCCTCATGATTCCAGCGTGACCCCGGGAGAATTAGGTGGACAACCCCCCTCATGAGCTCGGGAGGAGGAGTGGGTGAACGACCCCCCCCATGATGCCAGCGTGACCCCGGGAGAATTATGTGGACGCCCCCCCTCATGATACCGTGAGCCCAGGAGGAGGAGTGGGTGGACGCCCCCCTCATGATACAGGTGTGAGCCCGGAAGGAGAAATGGGTGGACGGCCCCCTCATGATACTGGCGTGAGCCGGGAGGAGAAGTGGGTTGAAGGGTGGGCACAGCCCCATGATGCCCGGCATGCACACCGGGAGAAGCGGGCAGGGCGGCCCCCATTAAAGATGCCAGATGAGCACCGGAGAAAAGAGTGGACGGCGGGCGGATGCAGGTGGATGGATAGGCAGACAGGCATCCCCCCTCCAATGATGCCGGCGTGAGCACCGGGAGAGGAACTGCCACGAGACTGCTGCAGCCAAAAAACTGGAAGTGACGTGCATCGGCTGTAACCCTGAATGCGAGGCCAACATCTGATTTGACAGGGGAGGAGGGATATGTACCCAGCCTTCTTATAAGACTATAACTGAAAGTTATATCCACCACTCCCAATATATTTTAATACTGATTCTTTTATTAAAAAAAGCTCTTCACTTTTCATAAATAGTTAAATTGATCCTGGTCTTTGCATGGCTCTTAATTTTAGATAATCTATCAATAGCATCACGACTAATATATGCTAGAAATTCTGCAAATTACAAATATTTCATTACCTTTTCTGTTGCTTAACAATTACATGTCCTTGTATCATTCAGTGTATCCCTCTTTTTCTGTTGTAAAAACATTGGCAAAATATTGGGAATGTAATTGTTCATCCTTTCTCTACTTGCCCTTACTGACAAAGCACATGGAAAGTGCATCCATTCTAATTCATTAGTGTAACATTGCAAAAATCTATACATCTAATACATGTCATTATGTTTAGTAACAGCAATGACATTATTTAGGAACAAGAATTTTGTTTACATCATACTGGAAAAGAATACCATTAAATACAATAAGCTGTCTATGAACAGTCCTGCAGGCTGGAAAATGGTATTTTCTATCTTTAAAGATATATAAATCCTGTATAATAATATAATAATGACAATAACTAGCTAAATAAAGGGTTCAGTGGAAATTTTAGTTCTTATTAAGCAAGAACATTTTGTTTTCTGTCCACAGTGGGTCACAGTAATCCACATTGCCTCCTTGTTTTGGACCTTATCCAGTCTGTCTGGTCGCTATTATCAATACATGTGTCTTGAAGATCTCACATTCACAAAACCAGTAGCAGAGACATCTGTTTTATGCATCAAACATAGCCTCCCTGCATTTCAGTTGCAATGCTGCTTTGGAACTCATATGCCTCCAACGTTGTAGCTTATCACTGAGTATCTCCTTAAAAAACCTTTTCAAAGACATAAAAATTCAAAAACATGAATCAATTTCATAGACCTAATTATCTAAGTGACCCGTCTTCACAAATTTTTGTTTAGTGTTGTGTACATAATCAACCCACGAAGACCATATTTGACCAAATTTTTGCTTGTCTAAAAGTATGCTGGGTATCTTCTCATTAAACATGCTCCAAATAAGCACTACGTTTATGGATTTTACGTTTCCATGGTCAATCTATCGCTATTTTAGCTTCCAAATTATAAAGGAATATGGAGATGTTTATGCATTTATTATAGTTTAGTTTAACACAATATTATTATATTATTATATTGTAAAGAATTACTTACATGCATACCAAAATAAGGGAGTGAATTGGATTGGCATTAAACATTGAAAGTTTGCTTTCAAAAGTTCTAACAAAGGTTTTAAAAGTTAATTAATATTGAGTAGATGAGCTATTAATTTTTAAACCTGTAGTTAAAAAAAAATAGAATTTGTTAAGGACTCAAATTCGAATGGGAAGTAGAACTAAAGGAGAGGAAATTAATATTAATTTGTATTGAATATATGCAGTGCACTTTTGTTCATCTCTTATACTATATACTATAATTCTGGGCGCTAATGATACTGACCAATCCCTCATTAAAATTATTGATAATGGTGAACAAACTTCAACAGTACCTTTTTGGACTAGGATTGAAACAGATTAAAATGTTTAAATAGGTGCTGCTAGAACAACATAGAAATATGAAATTATTGATGAGAATTATGTGCCAACGTCCATCCAGTCATATGTTGTATACATATTCAACATTAAAATATGAAATTATTGATGAGTATTACCAGTATGTGCCAAAGTCCATCCAGTCATATGTAGTATAAATATTCACATATCACTATATCAAATGCTTTCTCAATCTCTTTTCTACAGCACCCAGCTTGATTGGATGGCTGATATAACATGACTTGCTCTTCTAGTTTGATCAAACTTTTTCATTTGGAGACGTGGATTATGTGAAGTAATGTCACTATTTCCTAAATCCAAGGTGTATTCATCCTTTTGACTATTACAATTGTGTTACTGATTTATGTCATCCTCCTTTTACAGTGTAGCTAATTTATTTTTAATGATACTTCTTACCAGATAGGGGTACAGCAATGGGCACATGTGTATGAGGTTATGCAATTAGGTTCCTTGGTTAACATAAAGATAATCTGAGTTTCATTTCAACTACTTTCATGTTAATCTATTTTAGGGCATGCATCAATGCGTTTTAGACTTATACTAATGAGTACATTCAGAATGCTTTCAAAAGCATTCTGGTTGCATTTGAGATGTTTTTGATTTCTTTCAGAGTTCATTGACAGGTAAAATTGACCTTTCTTCTAAGCTGCATCAAACTGCTCCAAGCTGCTTTTGCATTTCAATTGACTTGTATGGAAAAGTAGTTCAAACTTGAAAGCTCATCAACACAGGCCCTTGAACTAATACATTTAAATGTTTTATTTTTCTTTTCTTTTTTTTTTTTCAATACTTTTTATTGGATTTTCACATAGGTTACAAATAAACAGTAAGGCGTAAATTCTAAGTTATTTAACTTCAAAATAAGTACAGTTGTTCAGTTCAGCATATGGACTTCAAAGTAAGTACAGGTGGTACAGTTCAACATATTAAAACTTAGCACTTTTCCAAGAGCAGATATAAAGAGTGTCTATAACCATTTGTGTCTAGTTGAGTCTACGTGTGTAATGTTTTATAAGTAAGCTGCTGCTCTGGACCATTGAGACCAAGGGAGTCATTCAGATCTGGCTCTAGTGAGCATGCATATGCTGGAGGCTAACATCATTTCGTAGCTATAATGAAGGTTAACCAGGCTTAGAGCGTTTTCTATAGTCGGAGCCAGGGTGTTTTTCCAGAGACTGGTTATACTTAGCCTAGCCACTAGCAGGATGTGGGTAGTCACTTTTCTGAGGGGAAAATGTATGTTCTCTATTGTTAGGTTTAGTAGTCCCAATGCTGGTGATGGTAGGACATTGTGCCGTGTGATGTCTGACACTATACGGAATATTAAATGTCCAAAAGTCATGTATGGACGGGCATGTCCACATTATGTGGAGAAGGTCCCCTTTTGATTTGTTGCATCTCAAGCATGTGTCTGGAATATTCTTACTAAAGGACGCTATTCTTGTGGGTGTTAAGTACCAGGGTAGGGATAGCTTTTGGATACGTTCCCAAAGTGTGGAGCATTGTGTGGATTTGTAGATAGATCGAATGTCATTGTGCATCCAAAAAGGTTTGTGCGAGATCTGTTTCCCAGTGTAGATGTGAATTTGATTTAGTGAATATCTTTTTTTGATAGAAAGCGTTATAGAAAAGGGAGATACCTTTCACTTTCTCTTCAGGTTTGGTTAGGAATGACCATATTTTGGATAGTAGTGTGTACGTTGGGGTAGGTATGTGGGAGATACAGTGTTTTTTGTAATTGAGGGAATGTCATTAGGTTGGATCCTTGAAATAGGTGTTGATTCTGTGTGATGCCTTTTGTTGCCCAGTGGACTAGAGATAGGTCAGGTGAAAATTCATGAAGTATTTTTATTGATAGAGGTGGAGAAAATGTTTTGGGTTGGAGTGTGCCTAGCTGAGGCTTTTATTGTGGGAGAAATTGCAATCGGGATGGGAATTCCCAGTGGGGTACCCAATACCCATGTTTGCAGTGTTGTGTGTTTGAAGGTTGCTGCTTCTATAAGGCTCCATAAGTTTTTGGGTTGTGGTTGGAACCAGTCTTGTAGTTGAGTCAAGATAGATGCTCGGTGATAGTCTTCGAAATTGATGGATCCTGTCCCTCCTGCAAGTTTATGTTTGAATAGTTTAGATTGTGCACATCTTTTTCCCTTGCCAAAGGAATTTGTTAAGCATGGACTGGAGAGCTTTGTAGTATGATGATGGTAATAAGATAAGGATGGTTCTAAAGAGGTATAATTGTTGAGGCAAGTGTATCATTTTGAAGGCAGCCAGTTTGCCTGACCTTGATAGTGCGTGTTTTGCTAGGTGTTGTATTTCTTTTTGAAGTTTGGTAAGGAAGGGTTGAAAGCTGTAATTAAAGAGTTTTTTCGTCGATTTAGTTAATTGAACTCCCAGGCAGGTTATGTAGTTTTTGGCCCAAGTGTATGTACAATTTGTTTGCAGTAGGTTCTTGGTTGTGGCGTCTATACCTAGGTCTAGTGTATATGATTTTGTTGCATTTACTCTGTAGTATGATACTTTGCTGAATTGTTGCAGGACGTTTTGAACCTCTAGTAATGAGGAAGTCGGATTGGTAAGCATAAGAATTACGTCATCTGCAAACAGGTTTATTTTATGGGATGATTTGCCTATTTCAAATCCTGGTATTTTTGGGTTTTGTCTAATGTGTTCTGCCAGGGGTTCAATTAGTAGGTTGAAGATAAGAGGGGATAGTAGGCATCTCTGCCTCGTGCCGTTAGATATGTGGAATGTTTGGGATAGCATGTCTGCCGAGAATACTTGGGCAGAGGGGGTGGAGTATAATGCTAAAATGGCGTTCAGTATGTGCCCTTTAAAGCAAAATTTTAGGAGAGTTTGCTGTAAGTATGACCAATGAACCCTATCGAACGCCTTCTCTGCATCCAAGGAAAGTAGCAGAGAAGGCGTTTCGCTGGACTCAGCAGAGTGAATGATATCTATCATTCTCCTAGTTGCATCTGATGCTTGGCGTCCGGTAGTGAAGCCGGATTGATCTTTGTGGATTAAGTTGGGCATAATATTGAGTAGTAGAGTGGCCAATGTTTTCACATAGATTTTAAGGTCTAGATTCAGGAGTGATATTGGACAAAAGTTTTGGGGTAGGGTTACAATTATTGCTTTTAGTGATTCATTGGGAAATTTTGCTGAGGAGGCTGCCTCGTTAAACATGGTGGTTAGATGAGGTACTAGGTGGTGGGAGAATTGTTTAAAATATGCACCTGTAAGACCATCGGGTCCCGGTACTTTATCTGGAGGGAGGGATTTGATAGTGTTTGCGATTTCTAGTTCCAAGAATGGTTCGTTTAGTCAGGTCAGTTGATCGCTCGTTAGAGTTGGGAGGTAGTTGCTTAAGGCATCTGCTTTTGCTTGAGGGTTTCTCAATTTTTCCTTTGTGTGGGGATGATATATGTGTTGTATTTTATGTTTGATTCATCTAGTCTTAATGCGGTTAGCTAGGGCTTTACCTGCTTTATTGGAAGTAGAGTAACATGTGGCTTTAAGCTTTCTTTGTGCATTTTCAAAGGACTGTAATTGGTGCAGTCTAAGATCCTGAGACATAGTAGTTGTGCCGTGAGAGAGGGGTGGGGGGGGGGTTTGATTTGAGTTGGTTTTCTAGGCCATTGATTTGTGTCATGAGAGTGTCTATATGTTGTGTCCTTTTTTTTTTAATTGGGAACTTAGCTTTATCAGTACACCTCGAATAAACGCGTTATGCGCATTCCACACCACTCCTGGATCGGACACAGAGCCTGCATTATTTCCAAAGTATTCTGCTATTTGTTTAGTTATTTCTGGGGAGTAATCTGGATGTTAAATAATGTAATTATTCGTTCTCCACAGGAAAGAGTTTTTAGTTGTGGGGAATCTGAGATAGAAATGGTGTTGGGGGCATGGTCCGACCAAGATGCGGTGTGGATCACAGATGCACTATTCTTTTGCAATAACCATTTATCCATGCAAAAGAGGTCAATTCCGGAATAGGTTTTATGGAGCGGAGAGAGGAAAGTATAATCTCTCTCCGTTCCATGTTGACAATGCCATACATCAAACAGGTCGTGCGTATGTATGAAAGATTTCAATGGGGATTTTCTATGTTTTGCTGTGGAGTTGGAGTCCATTTGTACTTCTGGAACTAGGTTGAAATCTCCACATAAGATTAAGTGTCCATGCCGTGTAAGCTGAATTTTTTTCATGAGCTTACGGAGAAATCGAATTTGGCACACATTTGGAGCATATAGATTGACTAGTGTATAATCTGTTTTGCTAATTGTGCAGATCAAGATAAGATATCATCCATTGGGGTCTGAGATAGTTTGTTTGAGTTGGAAAGTGACCGTGTCTTTGATCGCTATCAATACACTCCTTTTCTTTGAGGTGAAGGATGTGGTGTATACATGTGGGAAGCAGATGTGTTTGCAGATTGGAGTAGCTGTGGTAGCAAAATGCATCTCCTGTACACACAGGATGTCACATTTAGTTTCTTGGGCTCTTTTCCAGAGTGAGTGCCTTTTGGCTGGGTGGTTAAGCCATTTGCATTTAGGGATAGAATAGTGACTGTCATTTGTGGTGTGGTGTGTGTGACTCAGGCGGTCGCTATCACTTACAGTTAGTTTCGATTTGATGGGAGTTGTGGAGTTCTATCAGGCGATGTCTCTGTTGTGGTTCCCCTTGGTCTTAGTCTTCTTTGAGTCTCTGAGGGAAGGCAGAACGAGAGCTGCAAAATAACACAGTTAACAGGAGAAAAACTGAACGAGATCTAGCTGAACTTGTAGGGGAGTAGATGAGGGTGATCTTATCACTAGTGTGGTGAACAGGTGGAGTAGTGAAACTTGTGGCTCAACTAAACCACTATGGGGGGTAACAAAAGTCAAGAGCTTAGCAACAAAGAGTCTTACAACAGGTAGCCAGGGAGAGGCTCATTTGAGTGTGGATATGGGCCCAATTTTGATCAGGACTTGTGGGCCTTATCAAGTGGCATGCTTCCCATGAGTATGGCGGGAAGAGTTGTTGGGGCCATGTAGTTCCAACAATGGGTTGGTATCATGCGGGAGATCTGGTATTATTCCCCAGGTATGAAGAAGTCGCAGGCCACTCTTAAGGTTGTTGATCATGTGTGGCGATCCATTGTGTGTAACTAGTAGTGTTGCTGGGTATCTCCATTTGTATAGTATCTTGTGGTTGTGGAGGCCTTTGGTGACTGGATTCAGTTGTCTCTGCAATTGAAAGGTATTTTTAAATCAGGTTAGGTCAGGAAAGAGCAGGATGTTTTCATAAGGTGCAGGGAGCCGTGGGCCATTTCTGGCTGTTAGTATTTTCTCCTTAATATGGAAACACATCCCTGGGGACAGAGGCAGCAAGATGTGAGGGTTTGGCAATCCTGTGAATTTGATCTATTATAAGGTCTCTTGGTGAGGTATCAGGAAGGATCGTCTGGATGAGCTCCTTGGCAAATTTAGGGAGATCAGGTGGCGGGGTTGATTCAGGAAAACCTCTCAATTTTATATTATTCCTCCTGGATCTGTCCTCTAAATCTGCCAATTTGGCCCGTACCCAGGATTGTTCTTCTTTTATTTCACCATACGTATAGATGAAATCATTAACAGTTGTGGTGCATTCTTCCATACTGTTCTCAATGTGTGACAGTCTTTCATCCATAGCATGTATATCTGTGGATATTTTGGTGAATAAGGATGAAATGTCAGTCATTACAGAGACTGGAGAGAGAGCAGAATATCTTTTAGGGTAGTGTCTAACACAGGTTGCCCTGTAGTAGGAAATGAGGCCATGGAGGATTGTAAGGCCTGGTTAGATTGGAAGGGGAGAAAAGCCTGGGCCTCAATTTGCGGGTCTGGAGGCTGTAAGCTCATCCGAATGTGAACTTTTGCAGGGATGCCTGTGACAGGATTGGCCTCCGATCTGTGGGCTGTAGTTCTTGATCTCCCTGAATCTCGTCAGGGAGATCAGTATATGCCTCGTGAGTCGGTGCCATCTTTACTCTGACTGACCTTAGAGGGAGGCTTCATAAATAAGTCTGTCAGCTTTTGAGGGCGATATTCCTTCATCCTCTTGCGGGACATTGCTCTCTGTGTTCTCCGGTTGATGAGGAGGAAGGATGGCCCTGGATGGTTGTGTGGATCGGGCCTGTGTTGCTCCAGTAATCTCCCCTGGCTGACGAGCTCAGCGTCTAGGTATCCATCACTGGCAAAACATGAGGCTAACAATGGCATAGTTACATAGTTAGATGGTTGGTAAGGTTGAATAAAGACACTGGTCTATCCAGTTCAACCTGAGTGCGTGTATGTGTGTGTGTTTATATCACTACCATTTTCAATAACCCTGTACATTGTGTTTGCTAAGAAACACATCTAAAAGTTTTTTAAATTTATTTACACACTCTACTGACACAACCCACTGTGCAATGGAGTTCCACATCCTTACCACTGTAATGCCCTGTACACACGGTCGGACATTGATCGGACATTCTGACAACAAAATCCATGGATTTTTTCCAACGGATGTTGGCTCAAACTTGTCTTGCATACACGCGGTCACACAAAGTTGTCGGAAAATCCAATCGTTCTAAACGGGGTGACGTAAAACACGTACGTCGGGACTATAAACGGGGCAGTAGTCAATAGCTTTCGTCTCTTAATTTATTCTGAGCATGCGTGGTACTTTGTGCGTCAGATTTGTGTACAACGGATTTTGTTGTAGGAAAATTTTATAGCAAGCTCTCAAACTTTGTGTGTCAGAAATTCAGATGGAAAATGTGTGATGGATTTCTGACAACAAGGTCCTATCACACATTTTCTGTCGGAAAATCCGACTGTGTGTACAGGGCATAACAGTAAAGAACTCTTTAGGCCGACCATACATGGTTCGAATCTAGACCGGTTCAGTAGAAACCAGTCGAAATTCGAACCGTTAATAGGCAGGCTGAATGTAGCAACTTGGGTACAACCAGCCTGCTGGATTCTCTTGCGATTATCGCTATAGCCGCTAGCATTAGTCACTGTGTTCTCCCGGAGGGGCAACTTCCACCACCCTCCCCTGCCGGGAGCAGACAATTGCTCAGAAAGTGGGATTCCCCTGTCAGCACTGTGTTCTCCCGGCGGGGCAACTTCCACCGCCCTCCCCTGCCGGGAGCAGACAATTGCTCGGCAAGAGGGATTCCCCTGTCAGCACTGTCTGTGTTGATGGGGGAATCATGCAAATTTATTTCCTGTGACCTGTGGTTGCAGGAAAGAAATATACTTAGTTTAACCACTTGCCGCTTGTAGGACTTCATATGATGTCCTGGATTTTGAGTGGAGATATCTGAATGATGTCTGCAGCTACAGGCATCATCCAGATATCTTTTTTTCAGTCTGCAATTCCCTCACATATAAAAGCCATCTTAGCGGCTGTTTAGTCCCCTCCCGTCGCCCTCCGGTGCTTCTTAGGTGCTTCTCTGGGCTCTCCCAAGCCAGAGAATAAATCCGCCACCGGCAGTTTACCATAGAGGTAACTGGGGGCCAGATGGTCCTTGGCCATCTCTATGACCCTCGGAGGCCGGAGGCGATGTTATGATGTCAAGATGTCAAATCCGGCACTGGCAAATGTAAACAATGCCTTTTTTTTGCTGGAAAGCCTGAGATCAATTGTTTTTTTTAGCTCAGGCTTTCCAGCATAGAGGAGACCTGTGGGGACTTAGAGGACCTGTCATGCCCTATTCCTATTACAAGGGATGTTTACATCCAGACCCCCACCCTCCAGTGCTCCCTGACCCCCACCAGTGCTCTCTTGCCCCCCCAGTGCTCTTCACCCTCCTGTGCTCTCCACCACCCGTGCTTTCTACCCCCCCCGTGCGCTCAACTTCAACCAGTGCTCTCCACCCCCGCCAGTGCTCTCCACCCCGCCAGTGCTCTCTGGCTCCCCCTTGTGCTCTCCAGCCCCTGTGCTTTCTTCACCCCACCATGCTCACCAACCCCCCTCAGTGCTCTCCAGCACCCCCCCAGTGCTCTCCTGCCCCCCCAGTGCTTTCCAGTTTCCCCCAGTGCTCTCCAGCCCCCCCCCCCCGCAGTGCTGCTCTCCGGCTCCCCCAGTACTCACCACCATCGTGCTCTCTGACTCCCCTCAGTGCTCCCTGCCCCCCCAGTGCTCACTGCCCCCCGTGCTGTCCGCCCACTTGCTCTCCACCCCGTGCTGTCCACCTCCCATTCTCGCTATCACTTGTTCTTTCCGCTTCCCCCGTGCTCTCCAGCTTCCCCAGTGCCCTTCGGCTCCCCCAGTGCTCTCCAGGCTTTCACCCTACAGTGCTTCCTGCCTCCCCCAGTGCTCCCCTGCCCCCAGTGCTCTCCAGCCCCCAGTGTGCTTCACTCCCTAAGCTCTCCAACCCATCCTTGCCCTTACCCCCATTCTCTCCCCCCCATTCTCAATGCCAGCCCCCCAGCCCCCCCAATGCTCTCCAGCTCTCCCCAGTGCTCTCCGGCTCCCTCAAGAGCTCTCCAGCTCCCCCCAGTGCTCTCTGGCACCCCTAGTGCCCTATAGCTCCCCCAGTGCTCTCTGTCCGCCTGTTCTCTCCAGGCCCCCACCCTCCAGTGCACCCTGACCCTCCCCCCATGCTCTCCAGCCCCCCCCATACTCTTCACTCCCCTGTGCTCTCCACCATGTGTAAACCTTGCAAAAAGATCTAAATAAATTAATGGGGTGGGCAACTACATAGCAAATGAGGTTTAATGTACAAAAATGTAAAATAATGCATATGGGTGTCAAAAATATGAATGCAATCTATACATTGGGGGGAAGAACCTCTGGGGGAATCTAGGATGGAAAAGGACCTGGGGGTCCTAGTAGATAAGCTCAGCAATGGCATGCGATGCCAAGCTGCTGCTAACAAAGCAAACAGAATATTGGCATGCATTAAAAAGGGGATCAACTCCAGAGATAAAACAATAATTCTCCCGCTCTACAAGACTGTGGTCTGGCCGCACCTAGAGTATGCCATCCAGTTCTGAGCACCAGTCCTCAGGAAAGATGTACTGGAAATGGAGCAAGCACAAAGAAGGGCAACAAAGCTAATAAAGGGTCTGGAGGATGTCAGTTATGAGGAAAGGTTTGCGAGCACTGAACTTATTCTCTCTGGAGAAGAGACTCTTGAGAGGAAATATGATTTCAATTTACAAATACCGTACTGTGACCCCACAATAGGAATAAAACTTTTTTGCGGAAGGGAATTTAACAAGACACATGGCCAGTCATGTAAATTAGAAGAAAAGAGGTTTAACCTTAAACTATGTAGAGGGTTCTTTACTGTAAGAGCAGCAAGGATGTGGAATTCCCTTCTACAGACAGTGGTATCAGCGGGGAGCATTGATAGATTCACAAAGCTATTATGCGATAAGCAAAAAGCACCTGAACGACCGCAGCATACAGGGATATACAATGTAATACTGACATATAGGGGGTCATTTACTATTGCGCCCAAAAATTCTCCTGCAGTACCAAAAAATAACTCTCAAAAAAGGCCAGAAAGACTTCAACTCTCAGAAAGTCAGCGCTAATGCAAATGGAAAGCAGCGCTATTGCGGCAGTAATGCCTGTCAGATCACATATGCTGGAATAGTGGAAGTCAATGGGGCTCATAAAAATGTAATATTCCTTTAAATTTTGTACCTAGGGGGTGTCTATAGTATGCCTGTAAAGGGGCGCATGTTTCCCGTGTTTAGAACAGTCTGACAGTAAAATGACATTTCAAAGGAAAAAAAGTCATTTAAAACTACTCGCGGCTATTAATGAATTGCCGGTCCGACAATAAACATAAAAGTTAATTGCTAAAAACGGCATGGGAATTCCCCACAGGGGAACCCCGAACCAAAATTTAAAAAAAAATGGCGTGGGGTCCCCCTCAAAATCTATACCAGACACTTATCCGAGCACGCAACCTGGCAGGCCGCAGGAAAAGAGGGGGGGACCAGAGAGTGCCCCCCCTTCCTGAAACGTACCAGGCCACATGCCCTCAACATTGGGATGCAATTCTCCACAGCTGTTATATATAAAAATTCCACCTTTATCATTAACTTGCAGGTTTGCAGAAGCCTAGTTTTACATTGGAGCGATTTGTCATGCGATTTGAGAGATCAAATAGCATGACTATTGGCAGCAATGGCACTATTCCAATCAATGCAACATTTTTTTGCTAAAGTAGTTCCTGCACTACTTTTGCCGACTTCAGGTGCGACATTTGTGTATGAAGCCACATGGATGTCTTTTAAGTCGCACCTGAAATCACGCTGACCTAGCTACTTTGAAATCGTGCTACTTCAAGTGAAGTAGCGTGATTTCAAAGTAGCATCAATGTGAACCAGGGCTTCAAAAAAATTTAGACAGGATATATGGTGCTACATTTAGCAATGGGATTAAGGGCCCTGCTCATAGGAGCTTACAATCTAAAATGTGACAAAACCTTAGAGTGGACACAGCTTTAATTTCAGTGTATAATGGGCAACACGTCACATTTTTATCTGCAAGATTATAGAAACATACTTAACAGTCATTCTTACAAAGCATTCCAACATAATATTACAAAAGACTTATTCAAAACACCCACCACCAGCCCACAATCCACACATACATACATACATTGGTGACCATGTTCTGTTGGAAGCTGAATTTTGGTGTACACGATTAAACGAGATCAAAAAGAGTAGGTCAGCAGATGCTTCCAAACGATGTTTGCATGATCAGACAAGAACAATACACGCACAACATTGACAGCATGGCCACATAAACACACTTTTGATTGAAAAAATGCACAAGAATTTCATCAAATCTCCCAATATCATGCCTTCTCACCCACAAATCACAGCAAAAAGCCTGACCTTCTCAGGCCAAACACACCCCCCTACTACAGGCCTTTATATAAGAGAGGTTGTATTGTTAGCACACTGACACACCCAATAGAAGTACACGCCCACCAGTATCTTTCAATCAGTCTCTTCATGTATGTCTAAAGTAATTGCACCTGATGAGCAGGAACACATAATAGTATTCGCAACTGTGTTAGCTCTTGGCTATGTGCATCAAATCTCCAACTACAGGACAAAGATCAAAGTCCATTTTCATCCACATAAACAAAGCAACAGTTTTCTAAGCATATGTACCCGTGCATTGTAAACCCTAAAATTCGAAATGTCCAAGTCCCTGGGCATGATTAGTGCTAATAAACATTAACATCAGTCCCTGGCTGCAATGAGCTTCCAATCTAAAGTCCAAAATTAACTTTCTTACATTAGAACCTATTTCGACAGGAGACAAATAAGATGCCAGCATGTCTTAGGATTGTAGTGAGAAACCCACACAGGGAGAACATATAAACTTCAACACAAGGATTAGCATGTTGGGGAATTGAACCAACATCCCAGGTGCTGCTAGACAGAACTGCTACCCACGTAGCCACCAGGCAGCCTCACACATGTTCTCTGCATCTCTGTGATGTGAACCAGTCCTAAGTCCTTAGCCATGCTCAGTGTCACAAGCAATATACAATATATTGGCCTAAGTATTGGGACGCCTGCCTTTAAATGCACATGAACTGTAATGGCATCCCAGTATTAGTATTGGGTTCAAAACTCATTTGACCCACCCTTTGCAGCTATAACAGCTTCAACTCTTCTTGTCCACAAGGTTTAGGAGTGTGTCTATGGGAATGTTTGACCATTCTTCCAAGTGCATTTGTGAGGTCAGGCACTGATGTTGGACAAGAAGGCCTGACCTACAGTCTCCTCTCTAATTCATCCCCAAGGTGTTCTGTTGTGTTGAGGTCAGAACTCCCTCATCCATGTCTTTATGGACCTTGCTTTGTGCACTGGTCCAAATGATTTGGTGGAGGGGGGATTATGACGTGGGGTTGTTTTTCAGGGGTTGGGCTTGGCCTCTTAGTTCCAGTTAAGAGAACTCTTAAGGCATCAGCATACCAAGACATTTTTGGACAATTTCATTCTCCCAACTTTGTAGGAACAGTTTGGGGAAAGTCCCTTCCTGTTCCAACATGACTGCACACCAGTGCACAAAGCAAGGTCCAGAAAGACATGGATGAACAAGTTTGGGGTGGAGAAACTTGACTGGCCTGCACAGAGTTTTGGCCTCAACCCAATAGAACACCCTTTGGCTCAATTAGATTAGAGACTGCGAGCCAGGACTTCTCATCCAACATCAGTGCCTGGCCTCACAAATGCACTTCTGGAAGAATGATCAAACATTCCGATAGGCACACTAAACTTTGTGGACAGCCGTCCCAGAAGCTGTTCTAGCTGCAAAGGGTGGGCCAAATCAAATTTTAACCCTACGGACTAAGACTTAGCTGCCATTAAAATTCATGTGTGCGTAAAGGCAGGCGTCACAATACTTTTGGCTAAATAGCATATCTGGAAAAGACTTACAATGGTGGTGGAACCCTCCTACACGTAAATACTACATTTAGACATAGTTATAGGACCTGGGAGATGAGACAACTTCTCCACATGAAGCAACATGGTTGGGATTTGAACGCAGACCTTCAGGGATACTAAGCAGAAGTTCTAACCTCTAAGCCACAGAGCTGCCACATGTGAGAACCTCCTACACATAACTACACATAAATACACATAAAAACACATAAATACTGCATTTCTTTGGACATACAGGTGATGGAATTACATTACTCAAGAGTTATTCTTCTTGATTTATTCTGTGATATTTGGTGTTTTTTTTGGGGGTGAGAGTAGAATATTACCCTCACATTTTTGGGAATTACATTTTCCTTTCTGATGTTGGTACACATATCACATTTCTTGGGCTCAAATTATGAATATTTGGAAATAATAAAAAGCACAAAAAATTGTGATTCATTTCAAATTTGCATCAGCAATTGTATTGTTTGTGGATTATAAAGACACCTGTATGAGTTTGGGGTAAAGATTGTTGTGAGATGGAGAGTAACAAGTGAAAGTGACAGAGAAAAATGTATTTTATCAAAACATTCCACATTCTAGTATTCTTAAAATCAAAATATTTTAAGTAGAAGCAACAATGTTGCAAAGGAAAATTTATTTCACAGAAAGATACATTTCATCTCAACATTAAAAGTTTTTTTTGGTGAAAGTTAGAATTGTTCCATTAGAATCAATGGCTGAGACTTCATTTGGACTGAAATAGAGCAGATTTTCATTTTTTAAAAATGCTCTCTAATTAGCTCTCATTTTGGTATTTACTATAGCGCCGGCTAAAAAAGACACTTGAGTTAAAATGAGAGTTATTTTCAGGTCTGAGCATGCTCAGTTGTGTTGGCCCCTAGTTGTCCGAAATGGGGAATTTTTCACTTCTCAGACTTTTAAAGATATTTCAGTGTAGAAATCACCTTTTCACAAAGTTTAAAAGCAGATTATCTTTAAATAATATACCGCATATTTCAGTACCATTTCGGCAATTATATCATGCTCTAAACATTATTTCCATGTGCACTACTCCAGGTTTTAGCAGAGTAAGGGTTTGGGTGCTATTTGGTTTCAGGGAACTATAGTAAATTTGATTTTGGGAGTATTTTCTCACCAGCGCTATAGTGAATACCATTTTGCAGTAATTAGCGCTAATTAGCGCCGCAGCTCTATAGTAAATGACCCCCAGTATCACACACATAGGTTGGACTTGATGTATTTGTGTCTTTTTTCAACCTCACCTAGCATGTAACTATGTAACCCCCATGCTTTCTGCCCCCCAGTGCTCTCCACCCTGCCAGTGCTCTCCACCCCCACCAGTTCTCTTTGCCCCCCCCCAGTGCTCTCTAGCTCGCCCCAGTTCTCTCTCTCAGCCCTCTGCTCTCTGCCCCCCAAAGTGCTTTTCCCGTGCTCTCCACCCCAGTGCTCTTCACCCCCCAGTGCCCCCCCCTGCTCTCTGCCACTCCCCCGCTCTCTGCTTCCCCAGTGCTCTCCACCTAACTCCCATACTCTCTGCCACCCCTGTGCTCTTTCCAAGCCCCCCTCACCACCCACAGCTCTGCTTTCTTCCCCTCTCCTTTCTCCTGCCAACTGTTACAGGGGGATCTGAAAGGATTGAGAGCAGCGAAGGAACTGGTATCATGGGCAGCTCAGTCTAAAATGCCTGGGCCTATTTTTTTTCCAGTCCGAGCCTGCATTCCTCATATCTCAAGTCCCCCAGCCCCCCTATTAATTTCATTCACTCCAGTTCAAGGACATCCTTCCTGAGCATTTGTGACCACAACTGATTGCATACCCAAGATGTGGTATGCTTAATGAAAAAAAAATCAAAGTTTTATTAGGGCACACTTATTGCACCATGGGAAAACCTAAGGTTAACTGTGTTGAGCCTTAATAACGACAGACTTTTTTGGAGTGTGTCTATGGGAATGTTTGACCCTTCTTCAAGAACTAAGACTAAGACTGGGGTGCCATTAAAGTTTGTGTGTGCGTAAAGGCAGGTGTCCCAATACTTTTGGCAATATAGTGTATGTAGGCAAAATATGATAATCCTGACAATACATGGGCCCTAGATGGGCAATTGTATGCAATACACAGGCAATAATCAGTCAACTGGTACAGTATGTCAACAGAAACTAGGTAATCATTACATTATGGGTTCAGAAAACAGACAATTGTGAAGATATGTAGGTAGCAATTGCAGAGAAAATCCCCTCTCCCCCAGCAAACTCTTCCTTGTCTAGCAAATCCCCTCTCCCTCAGCAAAATCTCCTCTCCCCAGCAAACCAACCCGCATGCAAAATTATCTAACATTAATAGAAAATAATCTCACAGAAATTGCCTAACACTTTAATGTTGCTTTCCAAAAAAAAAAGAAAAAAGGAGATAAACCTGGCCATAAATATCAGACATAGTATTGCAAACATAAAAGTTAAAATCCAAATATTGTCCCCTATCTTTGGGAGCAATTGCACAGTTTGTCTGATTTATTATTATTTTATTTCAGGTACTTATATAGCACCGTCAATTTACACAGCACTTTACAAATACATTGTACATTCACATCAGTCCCTACCCTCAAGTAGCTTACGATCTAAGGTCCCTAACTCACATTCTTACATACACATACTAGGTCCAATTTAGACAGGATCCAATTAACCTGCTAGCATGTCTTTGGAGTATGGGAGGAAACCCAAGCAGGCACAGGGAGAACATGAAAACTCCAGACAGGTAGTGTCGTGGTTGGGATTTGAATCTGTGACCCTTTTGCTGCTAGGTGAAAGTGCTAACCACTACACCACTTGTCTGCTGAGATCACAAAATGGCAATAGACACCACAATCATTGCCTGAATATGCTGGCATTGGGAAGATTAGCTGAAAAATATATAATATTTATGGGTAGCCTAAAATCTGAGTTCTGGCCACAATGAAAATATATTATCTGCAGTAATATCTTCCCAGCATACCTGAAAGGAATAGTATTATTTGCATTAGTAGCTATGACATCACAGATGCCTCCTTGAGAGTACTGATCCACTACAAGTCAGGTGACTGCTTTTCAAGGTATTTGCATCTGCTTTCCGTAAGCCGACTTTCTGACTGAATTTACCTTTGGTGCTGTTATGTGACGAAGAGCCAGGTAGAAGCTTAGGAGAGCTTTCCTTGACTCAGTGCTGCCTCTATATAAGATCTGAGAGGATTGCATGGGGTACTTCAGGCCAAAAGAAACATGGTAATATGTGTCTGGCAGGGGGTGTGGTCCTAAAACACCCCCCCAACAAGACTGTACTCAGGGTGGACCACCCCATTTGCGCAAGCACATGCAAGCACACTGTGTGTATGTACAGTATGCACTTACACAGGGATGCATGCCTAATCTGAGTCTTGGCACCAGACACTGCCTATTTAAGGAACAGGTACAAACAAGGCCATGGATAAATCCATGGAAAAAAGCAAGCTTAACTTACCACCAGCCCACAGACAACCAAATAACCTGTCTAACAGTATGCACTAAAAGCAGGGGTTTAGTCTGCACACATTTGCAAATGCATGCGTAAGCCACAGAGCCTCGTCAAGGCACCCCAGTATCTGTGGTACCTAACACTAAAATATAAAAGTGTCCCCACAGTGGAGGCACATGCATTCTGATGGATAGGTGAGAGCAGGTGGACTGTAGGGGGGCCACCCCTTCTTGGAGGTGCAGGGGCACACTGAACACCCAGCATGTAGCACAATGGCAGCAAAGGTGTCAGTGTGTTGCCTGACCAAAAAACATGCCAGTGATACAAAAAACACCACTAGCTCACACCTATAGCTGGCTATTGCAGTAAGAAGCATTGGAAGGCTAACAACTGCTATTTGAGGACCAGAGCTGAGCAAGAAAGTTGCTGAATGGTCTTGAGCTGAACCTGTTCCTAAAATCTGCTTTCCTGTTGCTGACCCAGTCTGCACTTAGACTTGTCTTCTCTCTGTATTTTATTTATACCTTGGCTAGTTCCTTACCACAACCAGTCTCTACTGATTCCTAGTTTGGTCTTGACCTAGTTCCTGACCACAGCTTGTCTGCTGATTCCCAGTTTGACCTCAGCTATCTTCTGACCACAGCTTGTCTCTGCTGATAACCAGTTTGGCTTCAGCTAACTCCTGACTATGGCCTACCTCTGCTGATCTTCTGGTGTGACCATAGCTTGCCTCCTAAGCATAACTATGCCTGCTACCGTACCTGTCTGTCTCATTGGCCACCGACCACTGCTATTCCAGAGCTTGTTTTCAGTCTAACTGGTCCTCTTCTTCCCAGGGACCTTCCTGTCACACTGCACATGTACCTCACAGCCAAGCTTACCTCCCAAAGGGAGCTTTCATCAACTGGACTCTTGGAACCCATGCCACTCTGTGCTTTCTCACTCCCTGTGCTTCACTCCAAGGGTGCCTGGACTGGATCTGGCCTCCAAACAGGTACAATGCTGAGAAAAAATATTTGCCCTCTTCTGATTTTTTTTTTGCATATTTGTCACACTTAAATGATTCAGATCATCAAACACATTTTAATATTACACAAAGATAACCTGAGTAAATACAAAATGCAGTTTTTAAATGATAATTTCATTTATGAAGGGAAAAAAGCTGTCTAAACCTGCATGGCCCTATGTGAAAAAGTAATTGGGCAAATATTCTGTGGACTGATGACACAAAAGTTGAACTTTCTGGAAGGTGTGCATTCCATTATATCTGGCATAAAACTAACACAGCATTTCATAAAAAGAACATCATACCAACAGTCAAACATGGTGGTGGTAGTGTGATGGTCTGGGGGCTGCTTTGCAGCCTCAGGAGATGGATGACTTGCCATGAATGCTGAGCTCTACCAGAAAATCCTGAAGGAGAATTTGCAGCCATCAGTTTGTGACCTCAAGCTCAATCGCACTTGGGTTATGCAGCAGGAAAATGATCCAAAACACACCAGCAAGTCCACCTCTGAATGGCTCAAAAAAGCAAAATTAAGGTTCTGGAGTAGCCTAGTCAAAGCCTGGACTTAAATCCGATTGAGATGCTGTGGCATGACCTTAAACAGGTCATTTATGCGTAAAATCATCCAATGTGGCTGAATTAAAACATTTCTGCAAATATGAGTGGGCCAAAATAGGTTTAGAGGGCAATTCCTTTTTCCTGCACTTCAGCACTGATGTTTCCTTAGATTTGTTCTAGATTATGTCCTAGAAAGTGGAGAACCTTACACCTGGATTCAGATCACTTGCCCAGCCACATCTGCCTCATCAAGTGCAGTCTCTTTGAAGGCAGAAAACAGGAAACACATTCCGTGGGCCTGTCCAAGAGCCCAAGATATTGCGGAAACCCTGGAAAATATGGGAAAATAAGTTATGGAGCATGCACCTGTATCGGAGCATGTGGAGTAAAGAGGTGCTCTTCCATAGTCACAAACTGGTGAAATATCTTACATTCAAAACCCCTCGCATAAAGCAGTGATAGGCAGGGCCCCACTGGCTTACATTACAGAAATATGTAGAAATTACTAGTTACATATTTTCTAGTAAAGGACTTCCCCCTTTTGTCCCAGCACTTCTCTATGCATTGTAACATAATTAGCCCTTAGCGTACTGAAGAATAATCTTGTTGTTACAAATTTAACACATGAGAACAGTTTAAATGAATAAAATGATGAGTAACGGCATCGCTGCCACAACCAATTTACTGATGCCACTAAACAACAGTTGCAACCTTCAGTACAAATAAATTCCTAGTGATTTTGCCTTGTCATTTGGCCTGGTCTTGGCTGCATGAAGCCAGCTTGCATTTTAATTTGGCCCTGCAGTTACTTACTTCATTATTGATCAAACATAATGCTGAATCAATGTTCATCTTGTTACTTGGGCCATTTCCGTGTAATACAGTGATAGCAATACCCAGACTTACTCATTTTCATCCCAAAGTGAAATCACTATAAAATCAATGTTTGCCAATGATATAAGGTAAGATTCACATAATGATATATATGGTGTATCTTTGCTCCTGTATATATTTATACATGTTTTACATACTTCTGTTAAATCTTCAAGGTATTGGTGAATCCACACTATACCTTCAGGGCAAATCTATTCTATTCTGTAAGTTTCTACAGCAGGAAAGCAAAAAAAATATTCTCTGACATTCATTTTATATCCCAGTGCTTTTAATCAATTAACTATAATCTTCTTTAATGCAGTTCAAATCATTAGGCTGATAATGCAATGTACTTTTAATAGTCAAAAATCACTTGCAATTATAAACATATTGATTTGCAAACCACTATAAATGTCTTTCTGTATATTTACATAGAGCTTGTTAAGGAAAAAATCATTACAGTTTCAGCTTAAACTAACACAATTTGTCAGAGTGCAGGCTATGAGTTTACTGTCCTATGAAATCTATAATGTATATGCTATTGTAATGCTCCAATTTTTGTTTTTATATTTTAATGCACTTACTTGGGTTGTACCTGAAACACATCTCAGTGTAAGAAAATCACCAACATGACTCTAGAAAATGAACAGTTACATTATACAAGAAGTGCTCAATCTAGACATGGACAATAAACCTGCCACTATAATTAAGACGTCAGTCTGTCAAAAAGAGTTAAAAGGAGGTACCTAGAGCTGCCTTTCCGCCTTTTTTTTTTGTTATCTTTCTGAGCTCCCAGGGTCCGCCAAACCCAGGAGCATCCCATGCAAAAAAAAAAAAATTTCAGCCCAGAAAATGAGTGTCCTGGCATTTTTTAGTACAATGCCAGACTCTCTACTAGTAGGACAGATTTAGAGCCTTCCACTGAGACATTTGGCCTCAGGGCTGATTTATATTTTATATATTTATATTAAATTCCCTGGTTTTAGGGGTTCCTTGACACTCTGAAAAAATACAGGCATTTTGTGTGATATGTGTGATATGTTTGTATGTGTGATAGTTTGATGTCTTTAATATGACAGGCTTGCAGGACCTTCACAGACATCTGCTTGAATAAAGATTTCTCCACCACATACTCATCATCCAGATGTGTAAATCATGGGAAAATTTCCAGAAGGTTGTACACTCTTGGTACTTAACTCCCTACAAACTCTCTAAGTTTTATCACACTCATTCAGCCCTCTGCTGTCGGAATTGCGGAGAACATGGCACATTGTACCACATCCTTCGGTCGTGTAGATCTGTACGATCCTTCTGGAACAAAATCTTCTCTATAATATCAGATATATGCAACCAATGGGTAGACCCCAATACTGAATTAGCCATACTACACCTAAATATCCACGAATTTCCATCCAATTTACGAGTAGTGGTTATTCAACTTTTGTTAGCAGCAAAACTTACAATCACAAGATTGTGGAATACATCACACTCACCCTCTCCTGATGCCATCCTCACTCTTAATCATCAGTGTGAAATGGAGAAACTGATGGCAATTACCAACCTTAAGCTCATGCCATTTAGAACTAAAAAGTCAAAGTATGATAACTTGTACAGTATGACCTTACTATAACCCAGTCCATGCACTTTCATAATGTCTAACATATGGTGACTATCCTGTTCCGCCCTCTTTCTCCCCTTCCTCCCCCCCCCTTCTTTCTTTCTTTCTTTCTTTCTTTCTTTCTTTCTTTCTTTCTTTCTTTTTTTCTTTTTTTCTTTCTTTCTTTCTTTCTTTCTTTCTTTCTTTCTTTCTTTCTTTCTTTCTTTCTTTCTTTCTTTCTTTCTTTCTTTCTTTCTTTTTTTCTTTCTTTCTTTCTTTCTTTCTTTCTTTCTTTCTTTCTTTCTTTCTTTCTTTCTTTCTTTCTTTCTTTCTTTCTTTCTTTCTTTCTTTCTTTCTTTCTTTCTTTCTTTCTTTCTTTCCTTCTCTTTCCCTCATCCCTTCCCTATCCCTTCAAGTGCATCTTACCTACCCACATAAGTGCCCTGTACGATTATTTTAGTATGCTCTTACCGACAACAAAATAAGGGTCATATGTTATGCTACCTCCATTTCCAACAGGTGTCTCTTGTTATTCACACTCTTAATATACTTCATTTCTTGTTCCTGTATTACCTTAATTTGTTCTTCATAAAAAGTTTCACACAGACAGAGAGGGGTGTTGTCTCCCCCTTCAACACAGTTTGTTACCATATGGGGTGTCTGGGGGGGTTGGACAGTACCCTTGCCTGATAAGTAGCAATAATATCTTCCTACCGTTCACTTGTTATTACCATGTTCTGTCACTTGTACTTAATTTTTTTTTTTAATTCCTTTATTTATTTATGGCAAAGTTCCTTGAAAAATAACAAGTCATGTCATTTTCTTATATATGAGTACAATTGGTCAAACATATTCCATGAGACAAAAGACATAACCAAACTTACAAAAAACTTTGTTGACATTTTGAACGTTAATTTGCCAATACAATATCATTTATATAAATGAAAACTTGTACTTAATTAAGTGATTCTTTTTCCATTGTCAATGTATGATAGATACTGTTTTCATCAGGTACGTCCCCCTACGTGAGCACGTGCATGGGCCACGTACGTGACCGTGGCCACGGATCCCGCAGACTCGATGTCCGCCGAGGGGCCCGCGATCGTGTCACGGAGTGGCAGAACGGGGAGATGCCTATCAAACAAGTAAACAAGGCATTTCCCTGTTCTGCCTAGTGACATGACAGAGATCTACTGCTCCCTGTCATCGGGAGCAGTGGTCGCTGTCATGTTAGTGGTAGCCCTCCCCCCCACAGTTAAAATCACTCCCTAGGACACACTTAACCCCTTGATCGCCCTCTAGTGTTTAACCCCTTCCCTGCCAGTGTCATTTACACAGTAATCAGTGCATTTTTATAGCACTGATCGCTGTATAAATTACAATGGTCCCAAAATAGTGTCAAAAGTGTTCGATCTGTCTGCTATAATGTCACAGTCACAATAAAAATCACAGATCACCGCCATTACTAATAAAAAAAAAATAATAATAAAAATGCCATAAATCTATGCCCTATTTTGTAGACTCTATAACTTTTGCACAAACCAATCAATATACGCTTATTGTGATTTTTTTTACCAAAAATATGTAGAAGAATACATATCGGCCTAAACTGAGAAAGAAATTTGTTTTTTTATACATTTTTTGGGGATATGTATTATAGCAAAAAGTAAAAAATATTGCTTTTAATTTCAAAATTGTCGCTTTTCTTTAGTTTATTGCGCAAAAAATAAAAACCGCATAGGTGATCAAATACCACCAAAAGAAAGCTCTATTTGTGGGAAAAAAAGGATGTCAATTTTATTTAGGTGCAACGTCGCACGACCGCGCAATTGTCAGTTAAAGCAGCGCAGTGCCGTATAGCAAAAAGTGCTCTGGTCAGGAAGGGGGTAAATCCTTCTGGGGCTGAAGTGGTTAAAGTAAAAATGTCACTACTTTAGTTGCTGAACACAAATCAAATGAAAACAAGGAAGATAGTAATGTCTGCAAATACCTAAAGATATCTTCTAGAGCAGCCTAAGAACCCCAAATCCCGTGTATCCAGAAATAATTTTCAGTAGGAAGTCAGTGCTTTGATCTACCTTTTTCTTCCTTGTGTGTCTCTCTATTGATCTGTGAAGCTACCCATCACACGCTAGACCAAAAGAAAGGCATGGGAGGTAGGAGGGAGCTAGTTAAAGTACCAGTTTCCCAAATGAAATCTGTATTTGCTTGATATATCATGCCAGAGGAACATACTTCTAATCTTAAACTAACCACTGCACCAAATCATCCTCTGGGGTGGATTTAGTAAAGTGCGGTTGCACTAATTTTCCCCAGAGCTTAGTAAATGTGGCAAAGCTTTGCTGATTCCCATCATCCAATCATGTGCAAGCAATAAGGCTTTTTTTTCCCTTTCACTTCATTGAGTATTATTATTTATTTGAAGCTTTACCACATTACATTTACTAAGAAAAATTAAGGCAACTGCACTTGCAGAGTGCAACTGTGCTTGCAAAGTGCACAGTCTATTTGCCTTTAGTAAATCAACCCCATTGTGTTTCTCCAGGCCATTAGCACCATGTGCTAAATAGACTGGCTTTGTTAGGTTACAAGCTGATCAACCCTTCTCATGTGAGCTACTTAGACTGGAGCACCTCTTCAACTTACTGACACCTATAACATAGATGCTGGGAAACACAGGTATGCAACCACTATCCACCAATGTAATTTGCACCATGTAATGTCCATTATTATACTAGGGGTCCTCCTTAAGCCTGGTACACACAAAAAAACTGAGGAGTTCAGGAGGAGCTCACTGTAGTAACTATGCAATGTTAGTACAGTGATCTCTCCACTGAGCTATTATGTCCTGACAGGGGGACTGCCCCCCGTCAGAACACACCAGTCAGTGCACGCAGCTATTGTCTGCCAGCGATGATCAGACACCATTCGGATGCTGGTTTTCCAGCATGTCCGTTCCGCAGAAGATGCTCATTCAGCTGGCTTCTCTCAGACAGGTCGATGTACACATGGGCCGATAGTCGGCCAGTATCTGTTAAACTGGTCGATACCAGACAATATTCGGACTGTGTGTACCAGGTTTAGGCCAGCCATACATGGAACTAATTTGTTTCCTGCAACCAAGGGTTGCAGGAAAGAAATTCACAAGATTCCCCCATTAGCACAGTCCATGCTGACAGGGGAATCAGCCATTGTCTTATGCTGACAGGGTGGCAAGGGAAGCCATCCCAGCCGGGGGAAGACTGTAGCAACCGCTTGCAATAATCAGAAGCAAATCCGGCAGGCTGGTTGTACCCAAGTTGATCGATTGATCAACTTGGTACATTCAGACTGCTCCTTAATGGTTCGAAACTCGGATGGTTCCTTCTGAACTGGCCAAGATTCAAACCATGTATGGCCAGTCTAAAGGCCCTGTTACACATCTCTCTTGGCACCTCTCTTCCTGTGGCCTTCAATAACACCTGTATGATAAGCGGATTAGCCTACCTACTTCTGATCTGTATTCCTCTGCTTCAACAACAAATAAAGTCAAACTTGAGTTCTTTTGTTATGAACAGCTGAAAGCTATCTGAAAACTAACAAGCAGACAACTGGGTAATTACCTTCTTAATTCTAAACCACTCCCTGACATTGATCTAACTGTAAATAGCAATGCCAATCACACAGTGACAGTGAAGCTGATTGTTGCATCCATCCCTTTGAGGAAAGATAGAAGATAGTGTGATAATTAGTGATCACTGTGTGATAAGGAGGAATTCAGTGTGTGAGCAATGACCCTGTTTAGCAATCAGTTCTGCTTAACTATGGAGACAAGCTTGCACTTTATGCTGGCTTTTCCTTGAGGAAGAATTATCACACATCTGCAGAAACCGTACTAGACACCTAAAGCCTGGTACACACGGGCTGATTATCGGCCAGTATTGGCTGGTTCAACAGAAACCAGCGTACATTGGGCCCATGTGTACAGCAACCTGTCTGACAGAAGCCAGCAGAACATCTGACTTCTGTAAAACGGATGTGCTAAGAAAATATCTGCCGATCGGCACCCAATCAGCGCATGCAGCCAATGGATGCCAGCGCTGACCGGTGTGTTCTGGGGAGGGCAGTCTCCCTGTCAGAACACAATAGCTCAGCAGGGAGATTGCTGTACTAACATTACATAGTTAGTACAGAGACATCCTTGCGAGCTCCCCAGTATTTTTGCATTCAGCCGGCTGAGCTGAACAAAAAGAAGCTCATAGTGTGGTGTACCAGGCATAAGGAATTCCCCAGCTATAAAGCTGGCCATACACTAAACAATCTGATTGTACAATCTCTGTGCAGTCTACCTTTAGATTTACCAAAGCTATGGAATATGAGGGCAAACCTAAACAATCCATGAAATAGTATCCAATGAGGTAGGTCCGAGCACTACATAATTGATGGTAGATCTAAATGAAATTGTATAAACGGATTGTGTAGTGTATGGTCAGTCTACGAATTACCAGTCTGACAAGAGTTAGCTAGGGACAACTGTTCAATATATGTTTGGGAGTCAGATTCTGAAAGTAAAAATTTCTCCTTAAAGGGATGTTCCAATATTCTCCTTAGGATTATGACTGTTGCCAGCTGAGCTGCATATCCAATTAATTTTGTGACAGTAAAGTTTGTCTGGAAACTGGCTACAGATGTGTGCTTTAATAATGTTTTCGAAGGGGCCAATCCAAAAAATATTCTGCTTACTATCAAGTTCTCGCTCACTACCTTGCAACCTACAGTAATTTAGGGTAATACAGATACTATGTACAGTATTATCTAATTATCTTGAACATACCAAAAAAAAATGCTGCCAAGTTCAGAGTAGGAAAATCCAGTTAAGTGCTTGACCTGGCTTATCTTTAGAACCCCCCAGAATCACCAACATCTAGGAAACAATGCTATGAAAATATAAAATAAAGGTTCTGTTCTCACATATTCCTATGGGCCAATTGATGTGATAAGTGGCCTCATCTGCAAATAGTAATATTATTGTAAGAGTAAATGTAATAGCCTCACTGGCAAAATATTGTCCTCACTGGCAAATATGACTGTTGTAGACAGACTAGATCTCAATATTTTAGAGCTCAAAATGGTGCTCTAGGTCAGTGTTTCTCAACTACAGTTCTCAAGGCGCCCCAACAGGTCATGTTTTAAGGCTCACTATTATTTTGCACAGGTAATTTGATCAGTTTCACTACCTTAGTAATTACCACGGCCATTTCATCCGAGGGAAATCCTGAAAACATGACCTGTTCGGGCACCTTGAGGACTGGAGTTGAGAAACACTGCTCTAGGTTTAGGGGAATCCTGGTGCTCTTAAGATAATTAGAGTATAGAAATACCTAGTAGCTCCTGCTGTTTAGAGCTGGGCCATTTAAAAAGATAAGGTATGTCACAGGTATATTAAAGATAGTAGCACATCTATAATGCTAACCCTAGTACAAAAATATAAGAAATGTTGGAACCTCAGACCTCAGGATGTCAAAAACAAACATAAAGACTGAGTAAAATAAAAAATAAATAGAACAAATAAACCGCGCTAAAAAATGAGTCCAATTAACAATCAGTGAAATAAAGTTCAATTGAAGTCCAGAACAAAAGGGTAAATTCTTCTATGTGATGAGGTGAAGAAAAATAAATAGAAGATAACTGTGTGGTGAACTGCTTACCAGAACGTAAGCCAAGTCAGACAGATGGCTTAAGCCCAGCCCAGGCCTTTAGGAGCGCTCCCAAGTGGGCAGAATCCGTCACGCTCATGCAGCAGAACGGGTCCACATAGGGTTTAATCAGATAAAAATACAAAGACCATAGCGTGATACTGATATAAAATTATTAAATCAAAAAGGAAAAAAAAGTGATGTTCACACCAATAATCATGAAAATCATAAATGCACCCTGAATGCGTAGCAAATACAGGGACGTGAAAAATAGTGACATGCAACATGCAATGAACAGTGTCCTTGGAAATGAGATGTAAAGCACCAAGTATATCTGTTTACCAGAAAATAACGTTGGACCAGCAGACAAAAAGCCAAAAACCAGAAAAAACACCCGGTGCACAGACACAGGAGGCCGCTTACCAGATGGCAAACTAGTGAGGATATAATCAGCGGTAGGCTTACTACCACTGTGTGACCCGGAGTATAAACTTGATTAGACCCATAGGGGTTCCTGCTCACCAGAAGATTGACTGGAAATAGCCCAAAACGAAACCTTGGCAGAGTCACCGCGATCCCGTCCTGGCAGGCTCTTCACAGGCTCAGATATACATATGCGTTCAAAGAGGAGAAGCAGCCAATAGTGTAATAACGTTACGACTCCAATTTATTAAAAAGCAAACACTTACATTTAAAAAACGAAAAACAGCAATGCCGGCCGGCACTCAGATAGCTCCCGTCCACAACAGGGCAACGTGGTGACGTCAGCATGTCCCTCCCAGACGCGTTTCGTCACAGGTTGACATTCTCAATGGGGAACGGGCAGCGCGCTGAGCCACCACATTATATGCAGACACCAAGCCTCGCTCTGGAACCGAATAGGAAAAGCACAGAACGCCATCTTTGGTGTGGGCATAGGTTTTGGAAAGTTGCGGGAATAGCGGCGAATAAACTTCAGCTAATTCCCGTCACTTCTAAGGTAATTTAGGCACATAAAAGAAGAGGCACTTAGCACTAAAAGTTAAATAAGAAATTAATGTAATTAGCGCCCTCTGTGTACAGAGGGCGGGCCTCAGTTGTTAGATAGAAGGGACCAATCTGAGTGACCAGATGTGCATATCAAAAAAGGAACAGTGTCCCCAATAAGTGGACCACATCTAAGTTATAACCCTGGACATTCGGCCATATAGGAACAAACAGTTTAGAATTAACTGATTGAGGGTTAAGTAGCACAAAGCCCTATTTAGTTCCACAAAATTAATTGCATATATGTAACAAACAATAGGGCTAAATATGTATAATATATATTACTGGTACTGGGGGGATAAGCCTATACCTTATAAGTAACTTAAATGGAATGAACCATAGCTTTACATATTACACCCCATGAACCGCGGATCACATTTATAGTCACATATTAGTAGTGCGATTGACCTCCTTAGGTGTGGGAGGTAATAAAGATTTAAAATTACATAAAGAAGAATAATAATAAATATATGAGAAGGACATAAACTAATATATCCTCTAAGGAAACCTTATAGATTAACAGCCAGAATACTTAATATTAATGAAGAACCCATCAAAATTTAAGACCAGTGGTATTATGACCACCCATATAGGGTGTCTTTGTGCACAGAAACATAAAAATCAAAACAGGACCCTACCAGGGGCCCCAACCAAAATGCTTTATAGCAAAAACACCATCCAAAGGAGTGGTTGAAAATTAAAAAACTAAATAAAAATTGAAAAATATGGGAAATATATAAATATAAAATATAAAGATAACATAAATAAATAAAATAAAATAAAGAAGGTCGGAGTCCTATCAAAGGTTGGATATATCCATTCCACTAGAGAATTCTGCCTAGAAAATTCTTTTTATTTACACCGAAAATATAGTGTTCAGGAATTGTCAATGAATGAATTAACATCCACATCTATATTGAGACCGTAGGGCGTGTAGCTTTTAATCCTATGGATCCAGGCCATTTCGGATTTGAAAATCTCTCTTACCAAAGAGCTACCCCGCCAATGAGGTTTGTAACGGTCTATCCCCAAAAATAAGGTGTTAGAGGGGTCTCTGTTATGAGCCAACCTGTAATGTTTTGAGACCGAATGGTTTTTAAAACCTGTCAGAATGTTGGTAATATGTTCATTGAGCCTCACCTGGAGGGGGCGTTTGGTCCGCCCAACATATTGCAAGCCACAAGGGCATTGCAACAGGTAAACCACTCCAATGGTGGAACAGGTGATAAATGGAGTAATGTGATGGGTTCGACCAGTTTTCGTCGAGACAAAAGTTTGGGTCCTCCTGGTCACACATGAGTTATAGGAACAGACCCGACACTTATTGCATCTATAGAAACCAGTTAATTGGTTAATAAAATAAAATAAAAAACTTTATGAGGAATAATGGTTATAGTGGCAAGTAGCGACAAACTATGAGTTTGCAGATACCATCACTTAAGGCAAATTCTGTGGGGTCTGAGAATCACAGTTCTGATGCATTTATGTGTAGATTCACCTGAAAGAACTTTTTAAACCATAACACACTGCATGGCCTTTTAACTACGACATAGCCTAGAAGGGCAATCAAGATGTCTTTTGGTTAAGACAACCCCCTCACTAAGAAGAAGGGTAGAAGGTAGAAACATTTTAGGTGTCAGCATCGCCCCCTCAGCCCCCTTTACTTACCTTAGACCAGATTTGATCCAGCACTGTGCACGTCTGCAGATCTTTTCTCTCCTCATTTCCGGTTCTTGCTGTCTTCTTCTAGTCGTCACACACATAGGTTGGACTTGATGAACTTTCAACCTCACCTACTATGTAACTATGTAACTATGCTGGGGCACTGAGAGCCATTGGTTCCAAGTGCCGTCAATCAAAGCTAGTGATGAGGGAGCGGGGGGCGGGGCTGAGTCCCGCTGCCTATGTCAATGGACGCAGCAGAGAGACTCGGGTGTGAGCACACACGAGTGCCCCCACGAGAAGCAACTTCGCATGGGGGCACTGGCCAGAGAGGAGGGGCCAGGAGCGCCGACAGGGGACCCAAAAGGAGGAGGTTCACGGCTGCTCTGTACAATTCCAGAGTAGGTAAGTAAAGGCGTGTTTGTTATTATTTTATTTTTTTTAATTGCACCTTTGCAACCCCTTTCAAAAAAAGGGCTTTAGGTTTAAGGGGTGGTATTTTTGGTTTTTCATTTATTTTTGGGATATATTGTCATTTTTATTTTATGTTGATATGACCTTGTATAGGTTAAACGGTTTATTTTTAAGTGTTATTGGTTATTTTTGTGAGGTTTTTTTTATTTTCATTTTATGTTTATAGGGCTTCTTTCTAAATTTGGGGTGTTCGAAGCGTAGCATGTTCTTGGAGCTGCCTTTTGTTTGTAGAAGAGAAAGAAAAAACTGCAGCGGGCACATAAGCCAACTCATAGTATATCACTCCCATATAACTACAGATAAAATAAAAGGTAGGTATATACCAACTAGTCCAGTTACCAGTCAATAAAAACCTTCATCCTAATGTAAAATTTTACACTGCTGTATCTTCCCTTCTATTGTCTCTTAATTCTTGTAGTAAAACACCTGCATGTACTCTTTGTCTCATTTTGGCAATTCTCCCTCATTAAAAATGTTCTGCTGCCCAATTTTACACTGCTGTATCATTTGTGGCCTTTTAATTCTTAATGAGAGCTTGGTAGAACTTGACCACAGGGACAGCCACAGCAAATTAGAATCAGACAGGATAAATCTGTGATGCCCCTGGCCTTATATTATTAGAAAACCTTATGTTTTATACCAACATTGGATTTTTGAGGTGCCCCAGGAAAAACCCACACCAATACAATGTTAAAAATTTGGGGGAAATACACTACCCATTACAAATTTGTGACATTAAAGAAAAGAAATAACTTAAACAGCATCCTCACCATAACTATTTACCATGGACATGTATGATAAATAGGTCGTTTCTAACATGGGGTAATAAATCTGCTCTATAAATTTAATGTCCACCTTGGTTATAAGCATTGTTCCCCAACATGTTTCACAGGAATCAATGACTGCTTCCTCACGGACCTAGCTCCCGCTTCTATGCTTGATGCGGCCGTGTAGCGTGGAGAGGGAGATGCTGAGATGCCCGGAACGCCTGGAACACAGTGCCACTGTACGGAGTGTCGGTCCCAGTGTCTGAGCGGTGAGCAGCCTGCACATTCATCTGAAGCTCTCCCGGGTAAGGTACCAGCAGCGCCTATCCCAGTGAGAGAGGGAGGCGCACAAACCCGGGATAGAGCGGCCGCTAGTGACATATTCATGGAACACAGTGCTGCTGTAGGGAGTGTCGGTCCCAGTGTGTGAGCGGTGAGCACCCTGCACATTTACCTGAGCTCTCCCGGGTAATATACCAGCAGCGTCTATCCCAGTGAGAGAGGGAGGCGCACCTACCCATGATAGAGTGGCCGCTATTGACATATGTGTGATCCATCAGGTGGAGGTGATTGTGCCAGCATGACTAGGAAGAGGGAGATGGAGGAGGCGGCAGTGCAGGATGGAGCAGGTGTTCCTGCACAGCGTGGCCCTAAGGAGAAGCCAAATCAAGTGGCTGCTAAATTGGAGCGTTTTGCACACACACCAAATCAGACACCTAAGAAGAGTGGTCAAGCAGGGGTCGCCCAGCACCAGGTGAGCCAACCTGGGAGGAGAAGTCAAGCCTCAGCAGCGGGGGACGAGATAGCCACACCGTCAGACATAGTAGCAAGTGGGGCCCTGGAGGGGGAACCTGGTCAGAGGAAAGTAGTCGTGTGCCAGTATCAGCAGCAGAGAAGGAGCCATCTTTGAAAGATATCCTCCTGGCAGTCAACAACTGTAAGTCATCAATATCTGATTTATCTGACCAGCTTAAAGGCATTAGAGATGAATTACTCGCTTTAAAACATGAAGTACAAGTGGTTTGTACTCGGACAACTGTCCTTGAGCGAAGACTCAGTCAGTTGGAGGATGATGTGTTTCCATTGAGACAAGAAGTATCACTTATGAGGGACCAACTAAATTCATGTATGCAGAAAATGGACAGTATGGAAAATAGGTTACGTGATTGAGCGCGCGCACAGAGTTGCCTCAAGGACCCCGTCTTCAGGGGGACATCCAAGACCCCTATATTTTAAACTCCTGCATTTCAGAGATAAAATTACTATCCTCCAGAAAGCAAGAGAGATGAAGAATATACAGCATAATGGTGCAAGGATATCAATATATCCAGACTTTTCCCCTGAGCTACAGAGACAAAGAGCTAAGTTTGCAGAGTGTAAACGGAGGCTACAACAGTTTAGAATTAAGTATGCGTCACTTTATCCCACACGTCTACGAATATCAGCTCTGGGGGAAGTTAGGTTTTTTAATGCCTCTACAGAAGTAACAGCATGGCTAGAGAAGAACTAAAGAAGATTACAGTGGGGGGAGGGGATCTGAGGAGACCAGTAGTTTACAGTGACTTTCTCAATCTAAGGTCCGGGACTTTTTTTTTTTTTTTGTGTCTCTATTCCTCTCCAGGACTTATGATGGGTTATATATATGTAAATAGGGGGGCGGGCGGGGGGAGTTTATATTTATATTCACATTGATTATGCTTGGGATAGCTCTCATCTTATTAGGTTCGGGTAGCACTGAAATTTCACTTTAGGGGGTTATGACAGTCACAACAGAAGCCATTAGGTTGGGCCCTAAATTGGGCAAAGGGGTAATGAATAATCGGATGGGTGGGGGGGGGAATTGGGGGGGGGGTGTGGGGAGGGGGTTGGAGTGAATGTGTGGTTGTGTGGGTGCACAAGGGGGGAAGAGAAGTGGTATGGTTTGATATGGGAGATTTTGTGTTTGTTCAGACAGGAGTAATATTTAGATTTAAAGGGGAAAGGTCATTATATTTTAGGCATAAGAGAATGTGGGACAGGTTAGAGGATATTCTGAGAGAAGAAAGGGAACAGGGACTGAAGAATTATGGGTACTAAAGGTGGTAGTAGTAAATCCCCAGATTTAATAAAACAAGTTAAAATATGCTCATGGAATGTGCGGGGGGGGGGGGTAAAAGATAGGTCCAAAAGGCAGGCAATTTTTTCTATGGCTGATAAAGGGAGAGTTAAAATACTCTGTCTGCAGGAGACACACCTAGTGAAGGATACAATCAGGGCCCTGGAACATAGGAATTATCAGGTGCAGTATCTCTCCACTTATTCTTCCTATTCAAGAGGTGTGAGCATTGGATGACTTAACTAGATTTATGGCAGATCTCCCAGGGGTGCCGGTTATAGTGGTTGGAGATTTTAATATGACTATGAACAACTGTATAGATAGGTTTCCACCGAAAATCATTAGCGATGGGGCACCTAATGGTCCACTCTTACAATATTGTGAGGAGATAGGGTTGGTGGATATCTGGAGGAGGAGGCATCCTGGGGTGAGACAGTATTTGTGTCACTCCAGGACATATGTCACTTTGTCTAGAATCGACCTTGTGCTGGGAAATGGGGAAGCACTGAATGTAGTGGAGGAGATAGTTTATGAGCCGAGAAGGATTTCAGGCCACTCACTAGTGTTTTTTTTTATACAGGCGTGGAGGTGTTATAGTAGAGGTCACTGGAAAGTACCGTATTTATCGGCGTATAACACGCACTTTTTTCCCCTTAAAATAAGGGGAAAATCGTGGGTGCGTGTTATACGCCGATCCCCGCTATTTTGTGATCTGTCGGAGCGATCGCGGCGATCGCTCCGACAGATCACATAGCTTGGATTTTTAAACATGGCGCCGCGGAGTTTGGAGGGACTCGGGGGCGCTCGTTCAGCTGAACGAGCGCCGCCGAGGACACAGTGACTGGGCGGAGCCGAGATACACATAGCCGAGGCTTCTCGGCTATTCTCGGCGCCGTTCACAGTCACGCCCAGTCCCGCCATTGGACCTGTGTTATGTCCATCATAGGGACTGGGCGTGACTGTGAACGGCGCCGAGAATAGCCGAGAAGCCTCAGCTATGTGTATGTCGGCTCCGCCCAGTCACTGTGTCCTCGGCGGAGCTCGTTCAGCTGAACGAGCGCCCCTGAGTCCCTCCGAACTCCGCGGCGCCATGTTTAAAAATACAAACGAAACGTTTGTATGTCGGCGGCGACAAGGCTGCACGGACCACTGGGGACAAGGCTGCACTGGGGCAAAGCTGAACTGGGGCAAAGCTGCACTGGGGACAAGGCTGCACTGGGGCAAAGCTGCACTGGGGACAAGGCTGCACTGGGGCAAAGCTGCACTGGGGACAAGGCTGCACTGGGGCAAAGCTGCACTGACAAGGCTGCACTGGGGCAAAGCTGCACTGGGGACAAGGCTGCACTGGGGCAAAGCTGCACTGACAAGGCTGCACTGGGGCAAAGCTGCACTGACAAGGCTGCACTGACAAGGCTGCACTGGGGCAAAGCTGCACTGACAAGGCTGCACTGGGGCAAAGCTGCACTGACAAGGCTGCACTGGACACTGGGGAAAGGCTGCAGATGAACACTGATGAGGCTGCATTGATGGGCATTTAAATGTAAGTTTTTTTTTCCTTAAACTTCCCTCCCAAAAGTTTTTTTCCTTAAAATTCCCTCCTAAACTTGGGGTGCGTGTTATACGCCGGCGCGTGTTATACGCCGATAAATACGGTAAATCCTATTTGGCTCGAGATTATTGAGGATACTGGGGCCATTATGGACAGTCTGGTGGAATTTATAAATTTAAATCTAGTAACGGCCCCATTAGGGATAATATGGGATTCCCTGAAGGCTTTTCTTCGGGGAGTTCTAATTCAAAAAAATGTCCCATGCCAAAACGCAATCACAGGTTAAAGAGATAAAAGCAAAAGAGAGGGTGAGAAGTGCTGAAGTGCAACATGTGGAGGTGCCAACCCTAGCTAGTTATGAAATCTGGGTAGAGAGGCAAGATGTCTATAGGAGAGTGGTCTTAGAGAAAATGGAAAGGAAAAAATAATTTCAGAGACAGAGTTTTTTTGGAGAAGGTGAGCAAGTTGGGAAAACTTTGTCTCTGATTGTTAAGGCAAATGGCCCCTCAGCCACCATACCAGCAATTGAGGGTAAGGAAGGAACAATTAAAAAAGCTACCCCGGAAATACTAGAAGAATTTAAAAATTATTTTGAAAATGTATATAGTACGGCACAAACAAATGTAGAAGGGGAAATGTGGGATTTTTTTAGGAAATTAAAAATAACCCCCTTATCAAAAGAAGATAGAGAAGTGTTGGAAGCCCCATTGACACTGGAAGAGTTGCAAAGGGTAGTAGCAGACATGGCAAATCAGAAAGCACTGGGTCCTGACGGTCTAACCATAGAAATATTTAAGAAGTATGGGGAAGTTTTACTTCCTAAACTGTTGGAGGTGTTTAATGGATCTGTGGAGGATAGGAAACTACCTATATCTATGACAGAAGCCATAATTGTTTTGCTGAAAGAGGGGAAAAACCCGCTTGATGTGACTTCATACAAGCCTATATCGCTGTTATGTTCGGATGTGAAGATCTTGGCAAAAGCTTTGGCAACAAGGCTGAATAAAATAATTTCTAAAGTAATACATTCAGACCAAACCGGGTTCATACCGACTAGATCTACAAGCACGAACATAAGGCGAGTGTGCCTAAATATGCAATTGCCAATAGGGAATAGTGTCAAGAGAGCCGTCCTTTCATTGGACGCAGCTTAAGCCTTTGATTGTCTGGAGTGGCATTATATGTGTAAAGTATTAGCCGAATTTGAATTTGGCCCTAACTTTGTCCACTGGCTCAGTCTACTATATGACAGTCCAAGGGCCAAGGTTAGGGTTAATGGTGAATGCTTAGAGTGGTTTCAATTTAGGAGGGGAACGAGACAGGGGTGCCCTTTGTCACCCCTGCTCTTTGCCCTGGCAATGGAGCCATTGGCTATCGCTTTGAGGTCTGCCCAAGAGATACAGAGTTTTAAAAGAAGTAGGGGGGATGATATTTTGTTGTTCTTATGGGATACACAGGCTTCCCTGAAGGTAGCTATGGGTATAGTTAGGGAATTTGGTTATTTCTCTGGGCTAACAATTAATTGGGAAAAATCTGTAATTTTGCCAATAGATCCTCTCATAGAGCCACTCCCACAACAAATATTCCAAATTAAAGTAGTAAGTCAAATGAAATATTTGGGTATTACTATAACAAGAGATCCAGGGCAGTACATAACTGGAAATGTGGTTCCACTTATAGAAAAATTAAAACAGAAAAGCCGGGTGTGGGGTCGTTTGCCATTAAGATGGTTTGGTTGCCACAAATATTATATGTAATACATAACTCTCCAGTGTGAATTCCTAAGCACTGGTTTAAAAAAATGGACAGTGTGTTTAGAGAGTTAATTTGGAAAAATGGGGTGGCAAGGATCAGCTTGCAGGCGTTGCGGCGGCCGGGGGAGATGGGAGGTATGGGAGTGCCAGATCCAAGGTGCTATTTCCTGGCATCCCAAATGCAGTATGTGGGAGGCAGTAATAGGCCAGCTGATAGGGGAACAGGGTGTCATTTATTGCTGAATGATACTAGCCATGACACAATAGTAGAGGCGATGGAGGCAGACTCCTTTGGTACCAAGTGCCCTACCACTCAGAGAGTGGTCAAAAGTTGGGTGTCAGTCAAGAATATGTTGGGTTATACTGGCTTCTCAGAGTTTTCCCCATTATGGGATAATAAAAACTTAAATGAACTTAAAATAATGGGGATAATAGAAGAATGGGATCTGCAAGGTATTAATTGTCTGGCACAGCTATATAAGGCTGGGAGGTTAAAGTCATTCCAGGAGTTAGTGGAAGAATATGTGATTCCTAATCGATCATTTTACAGGTACCTGCAAATCAGGCATGCCCTAGAAGCACAATTCAGTGGGAAGGAACCAGTGTGGTGTGAAATATCCTCTTTGAGGAAGTTAATTCGTAGACGTGCGATATTCATAGACGTGCGGGTTAATGCTAGCTCTACAAAAGGATTAATTTCTGATTTGTATGGGAGTTTGAATGTGAAGGGTCAGGAAGGAATGGTGGAAAATAAAAATAGGATTAAATGGGAGGGAGATGTTGGGCCATTGTCTGATAGTCAGTGGGAGCATGTTCTGGCACTGGGGCCCAGGATCTTCCTCTCTCCTTCACAGATAGTCTCTCATCTGTATTTAATATACAGGTCCTATTATACACCACTGAAGTTGTTTAGGTTTGGAAAGAAGCCTGATGCTATGTGTCAAAGGTGCGGGGAAGGGAGAGGGGACTTGGTACACATGTTCTGGCGATGCCCCAAGCTGCATAGGTACTGGAAGGGTATTATGGATAAGATAAACTCTGTGTTTGGGACATCGCTGGGCACGGAGGCTAGGACCTGTCTAATGGGCCTGGTGGAGGAAAAAGGGATATTAAGGGACACACAGACTGCAATAATTAGGTGTTTGTTTCAAGGAAAAACTAATTGCACAGAAATGGCAAACAAAAGATCCCCCGACGGTAGCAGAATGAGTGAAAGAAGTAAGGGAGGTGATTAGTAAGGAGAAGTATATTTATAAGAAGAGGGGTAACTACAAGAAATTTGAAAAAATATGGAAGCTATGGATGACTTCAGAGGATGCTAAAATGGAAGTTGGGTAGGATGTTAGTGGCAGTGTGAGGGTTGGTTGGTGTGTGTATGTATGGGAGGAAGAGGGGTGCGGGGAGGAAGGGAGGGAGGGGGTGAAGTGTGGTGATAAATGGGGGGGAAGGAAAAAAAAGGGGAAAATTAGAATATTTATGTTTATAGATGTTTTGGCCTTGTGTATAAATGGTAAAAATACAATGACTTGATGGATGATGGCATTTTGAAGCTTTTTCAATAAAAAGAAGGAAGTAAAAAAAATGACTGCTTCCTCAACAGGAAGGTAGGTGGGCAAACCATTTTTTGTTTTTTTCATTGAAATATAGTCACTCTGCACTGGGCACAATCCCACGTGGCAAGGCCAAATCCCCCTGGTGAGGCAGCCAAGGCACTGAGATGGTATCCCCCATGTGGAAATTCTGGGAGCTTACAGGGACCCAGAAAATGAGTGGCCCGAACAGCAGGAGGAGTAAAAAGAGAAGTACACCATCCGTTGTCCGCCTGTGGAAAGGGAATTCCACATCCTTGCCTCTCTTACAGTAAAGAACCCTCAGCATAGTTTAAGGTTAATCCTCTTTCCTTCTAATTTTAATGAGTGGCCACGTGTCTTGTTAAATTCCCTTACGCAAAAAAAGGTTTATCCCTATTGTGAGGTCACCTGTATGGTATTTGTAAAGTGAAATCATATCTCCTCTCAAGCGTCTCTTCTCCAGTGAGAATAATTTCAGTGCTCCCAATCTTTCTTCATAACTAATGTCCTCCAAACCCTATATTAGCCTTGTTGCCCTTCTTTGTACTCGCTCCATTTCCAGTACATCCTTCCTAAGGACTGGTGCCCAGAACTGGTTAGCATACTCCAGGTGTGGCCGGACCAGAGTCTTGTAGAGTGGGAGAATTATCGCTTTATCCCTGAAGTTAATCCCTTTTTTAATGCATGCCAATATTCTTTTGTTTGCTTTGTTAGCGCCAGCTTGGCATTGCATGCCATTGTTGAGCCTATAATCTACTAGGACCCCCAGGTCCTTTTCCATCCTAGATTCCCCCAGAGGTTCTCCCCCTAGTGTATAGATTCATACTTTTGCCACCCAAATGCATTATTTTACATTTTTCTACATTAAACCTCATTTGCCATGTAGTTGCCCACCCCATTAATTTGTTCAAATCTTCTTGCAAGGTTTCCACATCCTGCGGAGAAGTTATTGCCCTGCTTAGCTTAGTATTGTCCGCAAATACAGAGATTGAACTGTTTACCCCATCCTCCAGGTCGTTTATCAACAAATTAAATAGGATTGGTCCCAGTACAGAACCCTGTGGGGACCACACTACTCACCCCTGACCATTCCGAGTATTCCCCAAAAAATCAATACCTTCAATGATAGGCAGCACAATCTAGGTGACGAGGAACGGGAGGCGCTAAAATCATTAACCTCCCATTCCTCAATCAGGAATAAACCTTCGGACAAGGGGCAAAATATCATTATTATGAACAATGAGCATTATGAAGAGATCTGCAATAGAATTCTATCCAACAAGCTATGGTACTGTAAAATTTCTTCCATCAGGAATTTTACAAATTAGTTGATGAACTATATGCTGCCAACATACTCTCCAAATCAGAATGGGATTATGTAAGAACTGCGCTACCCCGCACCCTAACTTTTTACACTTTGCCTAAACTGCATAAGAACATACACAAGCCAGGCCCATCATATCTGGTAACGGTACGCTGACGGAAAACCTTAGCCAGTTCGTAGGCGGTCACCTACTCCCACATGTGTTAAACTTACCAAGCTATGTAAAAGACACCCTGCATCTATTACAAAATATTGATGGCCTATGCATCCCACCAGCATCAATCCTTGTGGCATTGGACATTGAGGCCCTATACAGCTTGATACGACAAGGGGCTGACATGCATTAAGCATGTCATCTCACAAAATAGTCGTTTTGAGAAAAAAAAGAATCTATTTTTTTATAGATGCTTTGGACTTCATCATAATCACTTCACTTCGGTGCACATTTCCTCCAGGAACAGGGGGTAGCGATGTGGACGTCTTGTGCCCCGTCCTATGCCAAACTTTACCTGGGGGGATGGAAGCAGATGCTCACTCAATCTGAGCACATCCGTCTATATATTGAAAATGTAATCATATGGTATTGCTACATTGATGATATTTTATTTGTGTGGGATGGACCCTC